>JANAVB010025000.1:10985830-11230830 GCA_029216955.1 Iris pallida | reverse complement strand
CTGACGACTTGAATCTTTTCGCATGGGTTAATCAACAGACTATAATACAAGAATGGACTAAGCCTTGAATTCTGCATATAGCTGAAATTCTTTCCACTCACATAATGTAGTTACATGTGCTTCTGGCTACACATTAAAGGCCCTGTGCCAGCCTGGTTTCAGTGTATAATTTTGGGCGTCTACAAGTTTACCCTCAAGAGATGGCCTGATATCTCTTTGTCCATACATATAGGTGAGTTCATTATAAAGAGACATGGCATGAAGCGCTTTACGATAGAGTCTCACTACAGCCTGCGATAGGAACTAAGGAATAGGCTTTAGTAGAGAGGTTACTCAATCACAGTTAGGACTACTTGAGAGATTCCTGGACGACCATTGAGAATCTCATTATGAACTTCGATTTGAAAATCATTTTCCTCTTGTTTTGATTCACCCTCACTCCTTGATGTTTAAAGGATCTTAGACTATTAACTTCCTTCATCATTATCCTTACTTATATTTTGTCTATCTTATGTTGCTAATTTAGCACCAGTTTTGCAAGCTTATCTTTTCGAGCTTGATCATGACATATTTTATTGGGGGCTAGCACCCACTAACATATTGTCTAATCAGAACCGGTACATGATGGTTTGATCAACCTATTGCACTTTGGTTCGCTTTTCATATATTTCTATGTAGAGGGAGACATAGTTAAATTTGCCTAGAGTCTCATCCACGATAACTTTGGCAATTCTCTTTTGAATTATTTCCATCGTCCATGAACCACGTATTGTACTTAATAGCATCGTCTTTGAACTCTTTATTGTTTTGCCTTTCACATATTTCAGAAGAAAAGGCACTGTACTTGATAGATCAACCCAAGGTATCACGTTTAGTTTCCCTATCCAAAGGAAGAAATTGACTTATTTCTATATCCTTGTATCATCCTTTAAATTATAATTCCTTGATCGTGACCAGTCGACCGGGTCATCCTCCTTATCATCCAGTGTTTGGAGTCTTATTCAATTGAATTAATTCAATTATGACATGGATATCAAATCTTGGATACTCGTGCTCAGACTTCAATGGCCTCGTTCTCCATCTTGCCCAAACTTCGATTATCCTGAAATTGATCAACTTAGATCGTGCCGGAACTAAATCTTCTTTTATATATATATTGTGTTATTGGATTTCAATGCTATTGACACTCGTGCCTTAAACTTTCAATTTTGATCATCTTTGGAATGGTAACCCTTCATAATTAATTCTTAGTTGTCCTTACCAGTTTTATATAGGATGGTAGACTGTCCTACACCTTAATGATTTGTTGCTTCTTTATCTTTCCAGCAGAACACCCTATATTGCTTGCATGTTGATACCATGGGACTGTTTTGATCTAATATGACTAGTCCATCTAGATGAGACCTTCAACTGCTATGGTTGACCATGACTCTATATATTATTATTCAAATTTATAAGTTAGAAATTGCTTAGAGACTTTGATTATGGGTGGTTGACATAGAAGGTAGTACGACCGACTTAAATTTCGAGTACGAAATTTTTCTAATGGGGGTAGGATTGTAACACCCGGTTTTCTAAATGAGGATAATTTTAAAATTTTGTGTTTTAATTTATTTAATTATGATATTAATTAATAATATGATTTTTGGTGATTTTTAATCAATTTAAAACTGTTTTAAGTCATGGCTTGTGATTTTGATACTTTGCTAGTGTAACCTGAGGGACCGCCTGACCTAGAGCCTGACCACGTCATTAGGATAATTTATTTTTACTTTTAGCATGAGGGTATTTTGGTCATTTGGCCCCTTTGAATTATTTTAGGATTTATTGCATTGGTGATTGTTAATTTGACTATTTGCTAGCTGTGACTTAAGAGACTATCCTAGACTTTGACCTTGACTTTGGTGACCTAGCTAACATGGTATGGAGACTAATCTAACTCAAGTTGGTCTTGGTTGACTTAAGTTGGCTAAGTTTCATGAAGAGAGTAGGAGGATTTTTGCATTGGACCAAAGGCTAAGGACTTGAGCTAGTTAGCTAGTGCAACTTGGCCCATAGCCCATTAGTGAAACCCTAACCCTAATTCTTTCCTTTATGACTAGCCACTAGGTCATTCTTCCCTATAAATAATCTCCTAATTAGTTCTTGCCTATTTTGTATTGAAAGAGCATATAGAAAAAGAAAGGTTTGTCCATTCTTTCCCATTCCATAGATTCTCTATTTTAAATCCTTTTCCACTCTAGTTTCTTGCATTAGAGCCTAATACTCTCTTATTTTCTGATTTGGAGATTAATCCCAGCTTTGGGACAATTTGGGAGCATTTGGCTAGCAAGGAGGAATTCCCCATTTGGAGCTTTTTCAAGCTTTTTGCACCTATAGGTAATACTCTACAAATTGATCTAAAATTATGTTTTCTTTGCATTTAGGGCTAGATCTAGGAGTCCCTAGCTGTCCCTGAAATTTGGGTGGATTTCGTGTGGTTTGGTGTCCGTATCGGACACGTGTCAATGTGTATGCTTACGTGTTCGACGAAATGTCGCAATGAAATGAATTTTCGTATTTTCCAAAACTAATTACATGTTTTCGAAGCTCTTGATGTGTACATTAATTTTGTTAAGGACTGAGCACGTTTCTGTGCACATTTCGTGTCCAAATCGGACACGCACCGTACGTACGATACCGTGCACAGGCCTCGTGCAGTATCCTGCTGCTCGGGTGCCCTAGCGGACACGACACGGCACCCCGACACTTAAAAATTGGTGTGTGGTGCGGGCAATGACTGATACTGTGCACACAAAATTTGAGATGATTTCGTTGAGTGGATTGGGAGAAATCCCGACCGCACTGTCTCGACCACACGCACACACGCGCACATACGAGCCACTGATACGCGGTTGGACACGACACCACGGTTCACGTGGACACGTTGCAAGCCACTAGAAACCTAGCCCTATACCCCACATGTCACTGTATAAGAGCACGGCTCGTCTCGAGCACTGAGTCGTGTCCAATCGGACACGACATGGCTGTACGAGACAGCCTTAACTGACAATTCAGTCACTGTCGGGTTTCTCTTTTGTTTGACACTTCGTGTCCACATTGGACATGGTTGTGGACACGATTAGCACCCTTGACACGTATGCATGGTGGCTCACATCTGTACTTTAATAATTTTGCTGTTTGATTGGGGTGTTGATTCGATTGTGGTTGAGAATGTGTCGAGCATGCACTCTGATACTGTGCTATTCCAGGTTTTCAGAAATCAAGATGAGTTCAAATTGAATTTTTTTTGGGATTCAAATGATTATTTTAAATGTGTATATATGTAACCTGGGTTTTATGGGTATTGGATTCTTTCAAGTGAACTTGGGGGTTCGACCAAATTTTGTTGACTGATACATGTTAGCTGTAGGCTTCAATTTAATTCAAAGGTAAATTCGAGATTTAGGATTTCAATTTAGTTTGAATGTTGAATTGAACCTGGGATTTCAAATCTAGTTCATATTTAAGTTTTGGGCTTGGTTTCAATGTACCACTGATTTCAGTTTCACTAAAGGGTTCTAATGGGTTGATTATTCTTGGTTTCAGTTTAAGGTATCTTAAATGCATTCTCAGGTTTATATACCTGACCCCCCGCCCTGAAATTTAGTTGAGATAGACATATAGGTAGATAGTTGTGAGGGCTGAGAGAATGAGGATTAGATTCTCAGGTTGAGGGATTAGGAGAAAATCTGAAATCTGTAAATTATCCTCAGGCTTTGGGGTGAATTAAATAGAAATTATGAAGAGTGGATGGATGAAGGATTGAATGAATGTATAGTGGATTCATGAGTGAATTAAGGAATGAGTGCAAGAAGAAGAAGGAAAGGTGCTGCAACAGCAGCAGAAACAAAGGGTATCAGCAGCAACAGCAGGGGGTTGCCACCCCCTTGGCAGCCCAATTGTCCCCCTCCCATTGATATGTTGTATGTGAGGTTGAATATGGGCTTAGATGTATCAGTTATTTGGTTTTATAAGTATCAGATATTCGATTTTATAGTGTATCAGTTAGAGTTAGGGAGAGAGGGGTTAGTATCATTGAGAATTTATTTCTAATGTATCACAATGAGTTGATCAACACACATGCCTACACTGAAACACATTGACACTCGCTCTTGACACTTGCACTCACTGGTTTTACCTTGACACAACACTGAGAACTCACCCAAGACCACACACACACATGATGCACATTTAAACCTTTAACTTAACCTCCTTGCCTTGCCAAAGACTGAATTTGCCAAACTGAATTGCCCTTTCATCGTGTCACACACCGCACCACTCCTCATGCCCCCTTCCTTGCCCTCTCTCACTATATATGTAAATGTATATCTATATAAGATGAATGTATATGCATGTAGTAAGTAAGTTAATGAATGAATGAATGAACGAATGCATGAATGCATCTATGTAATATATGTATGCCAGATATATGAGTTTATATGTATATATATGAGTATATACATATATGTGATGTTAGGTTTTGGTATATTGGCTTAGGCTTGTGGCTTGGTTTGGGTTATAGGTAAGTGTTAAGGATGGTGTATATTTGAATTTGAAAGAGGATTTATATGTGATAGGGGCTGAGGTTAGATGGGAGGTAAGTTCTAGTATATATATGTAGTGTATGTATATGATATATATACATATCTAGTGTGGCCTTTGATGCACAGATAGGGTACCTTAGGCTATACTTGAGTTAACCCTATAGAATAACTTAGATTGGACCAATAGGCCCAATATAGACTTATTGACCAAGTTTGACCATGTTGATCTGGTATGACCTAGAAAGAGCCTAGTTAACCTTGTTTTGACTCAACAGTTGACCAAACCCTAGAACTGACCAAGGTTTGACCCAATAGTTCAGGATTGACTAGATGTTGACTCAGGTTTGACCCAGAGTTGACCAAGTTGACTTGGACCTAGTTTGACCTAGATAGTTGACCAGGTTTGACTTAGAGTTGACTTTGACCTAGATTGACCTAGAAATCATGTAGATGCATCATAAACATCATCTGTCTTATTTTTAAACACATTATAATTCGTACTGTTCTATTAGGATATGTGACTCCGGTGCAGACATCTGACTTACACTACTCTTTTCAGAGTATCAGGCGAGTACATTCTCTGATAGTTCTCTCATTACTTGTCAATTACTGTACTTCAGTTCTAGTTAGCTGTATGATTCTCTGTTATAATACGTATGAATATTTCTGGATTCATGTAGCGACACACATTTATTGTCTGGCCTCTATTACTGGAATCATTCTGGAATCATTACTGGTATCATCATATTCTGGCCGGACTCATCTTGAATCATTGTGTCGAATTTCTGGATTCACTTGCTGGAGGGGAAATACTAGAGTAAGACATGTAGACATACCCCAATCTGGAATCTCCTAACTGGAATCAACTGGAATCTACTGGAATGATAGCCATATCACACTCGGCCAGGTGGTGATGTGCCGTATTACCTACAGTTTACATGTCGATCTCGGTATTTTAAATCAAACTATTAGAGTATAGGCTGGACTCACCCTGGAATCATTGATCATACTGACTGGAATCGCCCGTACTGGATTTATCTTGTATTAGATTCGTCTTGTACTGGACTTACATTGGAGTTACATTGTCTACATTTACTGTCTGGACATCATGTTACCCTGGTTCAGCTAGATTTTACTTTACAGTCTATATGCCATGATTGTTCTCTTGTTATTACTTTCCTTTCCTTGACCTTACTGTCTATATCACTACCTGTATAAACTGCCATGATTCATATAACTGTCTATAACTGTTTTATAGTCTCTGTCATTTACTTGGGATTTTTGATGAGTTTTACTCGTTTCTGTCTGACTGGACCCGTTAAAAATTTTACAGATGATTTCCATGAGGACACATGCCCTACATTATGGACCGAAAACGGGATGGCTACCTTTGGCCCTGATACTCAAGAGTGATCGGGATTTAGTTTGTAGAGAGCATCTGTTTTCATGTTGAATTTTGTATTGATTTGAGACTCGTGGTTTTGAGATTGTTGAGAATTGTATTATTTTAGAGTTGTTTCTATTCTTAGTTAATCTTCTGTGATTATCATATCGTGCTTAGACTGTGATTGAGATTACATTAATCTATACTTGTCCGTTCGGAGTTGAGATTTTGATAGTATATTATATAATTGCGTGAGTTGCTGGTTAGATAGGACCTAGAACAGCGTTTCTACCGCCGACACTGTGGCGTGGCTGGGCATTGTTACGCATTCGTACCCTCACAGTGGGTGGGGGTCGTGACACTTAGCTCCCATGGAAATAAATTTCCCAGAGCAAAAGCTAATGCTTTTAATTGTTGATTGAGCCTTTTTCCCATTAGAAAAATAATCATACATGACACACCCATGTGCACCTCCACACCACATGTGCATCTCTAAACTCCATAGCTAATATATAGAGATACAACTTCTTTGGCCTATCCGATGTGGGACTAAGTTTCTAAAGAAAAGGCCAAAAAAACCCAGCAATCTCCCACATATCTTATATATGGGTATAAGTGTTCCCCACAATAACTGTCCATTATACATTGAGAGATGTCGCTGACGACTTGAATCTTCCCGCATGGGTCAATCAACAGACTAATACAAGAATGGACTAAGCCTTGAATTCTGCATCATAGCTGAAATTCTTTCCACTCACATAATGTAGTTATGTGGTTCTGGCTACACATTAAAGGCCCTGTGCCAGCTTGGTTTCAGTGTATAATTTTGGGCATCTACAAGTTTACCCTCAAGAGACGGCCTGATATCTCTTTGTCCATACACTATAGGTGAGTTCATTATAAAGAGACATGGCATGAAGCGCTTTGCACTTCCCTTGCGATGCTACGCCGCTATGACATGGATTAAAGCCGAGGCCTTACCCCGTACCGGAAACCTCATCGTAGTGTCATACTACTGTAGCATGAGGTAACCGCTACATTGTAGTGCCAAACTACCTAGCATGAAGCCTTAGGCTCCCTTGCGGTGTTACGCCACAACGACATGGCTTGCAAGGCCGAGACTTTATCCCTAACCGGGTACCTCATCGTGGTGTCGTGCCACTGTAACATGAGGAACTCCTTTTTGTAGTGCTGACTATACCCCTCTTTATTTAACATACAGCGTTAGGCTAACTGCCTATTTGCGGTGCTACGCCGCTGGACTTGGCTAGCAAAGCCGAGGCATTACCCCATGCCTGGGAACCTCATGGTGGAGTCGCCCCATAGTAGCATGGAGTTTCACTCCTTGTAGTGCTGTTCTACCGTGCTTCCTGTAAAGCACACCAGGCATTCCTCTGCCTGAGAATCATTAAGGCATTTAAGCCAACCTTCCACAGGATCTGTTTTTCGTAGAAAACAACAGTAGACAACAGTGGTTATAGGTCCGTAACCTCTCAATGTCCAATAGAACATGTACCCACCGTTTCTGATATTCTTCCGATTAGTGGTCCTCCTTGAACCAAAAGCTAGATGCCTAGTAAATTTTTCTTTTAACTTTTAGCATAAAACTTTATGGTAGGAATACAATAATACAATATCAGAATGCCTTCAATCCATTTACAAGCTGTGTCATCGACCAGCTGGCGCTTAAGGCCATGGTGAACAGATCCACCAGGTTCTCCTGACTCCGAATATCAATACTACAAAACACCCCTCTTGATGAGATGTGTACTGCCATGTGCTTCAACCGTACAGCCCTTCTTCCGTTGAAGAGATCATTTGATGCCACTGCCACAGTCGCCTGATTGTCGCAGTATATCGGTATCGTCGGTATTTGGTCCCAACCACTGGAAGATCATACATGAGCTGCCGAAGCCATTCTGCTTCCTCGGCTGCGGAATCAAGTACAAAGAACTCAGATTCCATGGATGACTGCGAGAGTATAGTCTGCTTCTTCGACTTCCACGATATAGCAGCTCCATCCATTATGAAATGAATCCACCTGTGGACCTCTCGCTCTCCACCTCTGAGCACCAACTGGCATCACTGAAGCCTTCCACTACCGGCGGATCTCCACTGTAGTATACTGCATATGTCTGAGTCTTCTTGAGATATCTCATAACCCGTTTCACAGCTTTCCAGTGTTCAACACCTGGGTTGCTCGTGAAATGACTCAGCATTCCCACGACGAAAGCTATGTCGGGACTTATGGCAGTAGTAGCATACATCAAACTCCGATTGCGCTTGCATACTCCAGCTGCCACTTTCTCCTGAATTATGCTTCAGCTTCAGATCACACCTGTACGGCGTATCGATCCTGGAAGATCCCGATACCCAACGAGTGATCATTTTCTCAATATAATGAGATTGTGACAGTGTTAGTCCAGTGTCTGTCCGGATGATCTTGATCCCTAAGATCACATCAGCTTCCCCCAAGTCCTTCATACTGAACTTGCTCGAGATGAATTTCTTTGTCTCCATGACACAGCTCATATCCATACCTAGGATAAGCATTTCGTCCACGTACAGACAAACGATCACACCTCTTCCATCAACGAACTTCGTGTAAACACACTTGTCCGTCTCGCTGACCATGTAGCCATTTGACTTATAACTCTGTCAAATTTCTCATGCCACATCTTGGGAGCCTGTTTAAGACCGTACAAAGATTTCACCAACTTGCAGACTTTGTCTTCAAGACCCTTGACGACAAATCCTCTGGTTGTTGTATGTATATCTCTTCGGTCAGCTCGCCATTTAGGAAAGCTGTTTTTAAATCTATCTGATGCACCATCTTATGTATTGCTGCAAGAGCAATCAATACTCTGATGGTGGTCATCCGGGCTACTGGAGCATACGTGTCAAAATATTCAATCCCCTGCTTCTGAGAAAACTCCTTGGCTACCAACCTAGCCTTGAACTTGTCAATAGTTCCGTCTGCTTTCATCTTCTTCTTGAAGAACCATTTGCATCCGATGGGTTTGCGCTCCTTCAGGAAGATCAACCAACACCCAAGTCACTTCCGAAGTCCTTCATCATAGGTAAGCGGATCTGTTTCCACATGATAGGTGACAAAGTCACTTCCGAAGTCCTTCGGCCTCCTTATACGCTTAGCTAATGGCTCAGCTTGTTCTGGTTTAATCGTTGTTTCAACAACAAAATCTTCTTGGACCACATCTTCATTGAAGACTTCAGTTTCCTGTGCACCCTTCAGTTCTCTGGTACATCCGCAAGAACAATATTCTTGTGCCTTACAAATTTGTCTTTAAAATATTCTGTGTCGAGATTCAATGATATGATTTGACTCAATATCAAGAAATCTTCGAGCATCACTCTTCTCGGCATACCCCAAAAAGGTCGTCTTAGTAGTCCTTGTCCCAAGCTTCTGAATCTTCATATCTGGAAGCTTGACATATGACACCCCCACACTCGAATGACATTCAAGTTAGGTCTGACCTTGAACTAGATTTCATAAGGAGTAACGTCTGAAGTTGCATAAGGCACTCTATTTAGAAAAGTGGCCGTCAATGCAGCTTCTCCCCAGTAGTACTTAGGAAGGCCAGCAGTCAACAACATTGAGTTAATTATTTCTGTTAACGTTCTGTTCTTCCTTTTATTATCCGTTTGATTGAGGAGAGTATGGAGCCGTAGTCTCATTGACAATTTCATGTTCTTTGCAGAACGATGCGAATTCATGAGACCTGTACTCCCCACCTCGATCACTTCTTATTCTTGAGTTATTGTCCAGTATATCGCTCAGCTTCGACTCTGAACTCCTTTAACTTCTCGAATGCTTCATCTTTAGCCTTCAGCAAGTAGACAAACGCATACTTTGAGAAGTCATCGATGAAGGTTATGAAATACTTTATCCCGGCCTTTGTAGAGAACTTTGAAGTCACAGATATCGGAGTGTACCAACTCCAGAAGATCTGTACTTCGATTAACCCGAGGAAGGGTTTCCTTGTGATCTTTGTTTGAGCACAAACTTCATATTTCTTTACCTTACCCCCACACTTGGAGATAAGTTCTAGACTAGATATTCTGTTTATTCATTTACAATGAACATGTCTAGCCTATTATGCCACACTCAAGAGTATAAGCAGAAGGAGTGATTGCATTAATTACATTGGACTGATTTACAAGCTGAATTTTGAACATCCCTTCGGATAAAAAGCTTTTCCGAAATATGTTCCCTTAATAGACATCACCATCTGGCCAGCATTGATGTCCATTCTGAGGCCTGCATTGCAGAGTAGGCTCCTGAGATCAGGTTCTTGGCGATAGCAGGTACGTGCTTTACGCCTTGAAGCGTCAGAGACTTGCCAGAAGTCAGCTTCAACCCACCGTCCAATCCCGAATACTTCATCTTGTGCCTGGTTCGCCATTATAACCACTTCAGAAGTAGGTGTGTAGGTGGTGAACCACTTCTTACTGGAGTAGACATGGCAGGAGGCTCCAGTGTCTATCTACCAGTCAGAGTCAGTCCCTACCGCATCAACCTGCGTAATCATAGTAACAACGTCAGTGATCATAGATACCTTACTAGGCTCTTTCTTGCTCTGATTGCTTGGTCTTTGCTTTTCATTCACTTTTGAAGTGGCCCTTCTTGCCACACTTGAAGCAAGGCATCTGAGACTTTGGCTTCTTTTGCTTGAAAGAAGTTCCCTTGACTTTCAGATTGTCAGGGTCCTTCTTTGCTGTGGGAAGCCGCCTGCTTTCCCCTTGGTTCCTTGGTATGAACTATATTGGCATTAGCCAATTGCTTGGACAATGAGTCCACCTTGAGTTGAGCCCGCATCTGGTCCTCAACATAGATTTTCTGCAAGAGATCTTCAAGGCTGATCTCAAGCTTCTTTCTATGCATATTTGCATAGAAATTACTCCACCCAGCTGGGAGCTTTGAGACAATCCTTCCAACAACAAACTTGTCGGGGAGGGGCATCGCCTCGTCTTCCAACTTTTGTTGCAGCTTCAGAAATTCTTTTACCTGCGACAACATGGACTTCTCGTCCTCAAAGAGCCATTTGTGATATTTTTCAACCACAAATATCTTGCTCCTGTTCTTGTCTTCTTCGTACAGTTTCTCCAGAGACTCCCATATATCTCTGGCAATAGGTTTCTTACTGTAGGACTCTGCTAGGGAATCCTCCATAGCATTCAGGATAAGCAAACTGCAAATGCTATTCTCCTTTTTCCACTTGGCCTGAAGTTTAGTAGCCGCAGTGATTGCGGCAGCAGACCCAGTATCTGGAACGGTAGGTTCCTCTTCAAGAAGCACGTGATTAACGTCTCTGAGTTGAAGAGTGAGATAAATCTTCCTCTTCCAGACTTGATAATGCTCTCCATCAAACTTTTCTAACTTACAAAAGTCAGTATTGAGGAGTGAAGTATTAAAGTTTTCCATCGTAGCAATATAGCTTTGAGATTGTTAGTGTCGGGGCACAATTTTTCGATGGAAAAACTGAGAAGATGAAACAATTGCAAAAATAATATTCCAACGCAACACTTCTAGGAAGGTTGCGCAAGTATAACGAAGATCTAAGAAGATCTCGTTAGACATACGAGAATCTAAGAAGATTTCGTAATCTACAGCAGCATATGATATACGAGAATCTAAGAAGATTTCGTATTCCACAGCAGCGAAGAAGATGACAGGCAAAAGATAAAAATGGCCTGCTGGGGTGAATAATCACCGTTGATCAAAGCAATATTTGCCCCACACGAATAGCTTCCAGGAACCAGCAAGTTCGTTGGAGAACTTTGGAACACTTCTGCACTTCTGACTCCTCGGATCATACACGGACTCCCGTGCAAAAGCAACGCTGGTGCAAAGCTCCTCTTCTCTCTCACAGCCTCTGTTTACTTGTGTTAAGAAATACTTGTAAACTTTTATAACTCTCTGAATATGTTCTGTATACTTTTACTGTGAGAGAGAAGAGACCTTATATAGGCCCGAGTAGCAACTGCCCTGTTAGCACAACATTCGGGACGTGGTAATAACCACTCCGAACGTGCAGTAACCGCTCAGATCATGCACAGGCACGATCTGAAGCAAGTTGCGCCACTCGCGCACCCCGCGCACCATGCACACTGCGTGCAGCACGCGCACTGAGCCACTTGCGCCACCTGCGCCAGCCGTGCAACTGGACGCGCATCTGGACGCGCCACTGGGCACGCACCTGGTCGCGCAACCTGGGCCGCGCAACCTGGCAGCGCTCCTGGCCTGCGCAACTCGCGCAACGAGCGCAAAGTGCAAAGTGCGCCAACAAAATGCCACATTACGCCTCATGAGCCCACGAGCCCGAATTCGAGTCAGAGTCGATAAGCCCCTACGAGGCTTAGCTCCCATGGAAATAAATTTTCCAAGAGCAAAAAGCATTAATGCTTTTAATTATTGATTTAGCATTTTTCTCATTAGAAAAATAACCCCAAATGGTACACCTATGTGCACCTCCACACCACATGTGCATCTCTAAACTAGCATAGCTAATATATAGAGATACAACTTCTTTGGCCTATCCGATGTGGGACTAAAGTTTCTAAAGAAAAGGCCAAAAAAAAACCCAACAGAAATAGCAATTGATTTTTTTATCATTTAGATTATATATTTTGATCTAGTGTGCAACAAAAATCTACGTGACTACGTCCCTCTTTATAAAAAAAAAAATATATATATATATATATATATATATATATATATATATATATATATATATATAGAGAGAGAGAGAGAGAGCCGAAACGGGTTCAAGGATGGACAAGAAACGGAAAGAGAGAGACTCGATATGAAAAATTGGACATGTAACTAAAAAGTACAATAATGATTTTCGACCGATGAGGGGACGCGCGCTGAACCTAGCGCCATGTGACGGTCTCCCATTGGCGAGAACCTCCCGCAAGCCTCAGTCCAAGACTCAGGGCCGGCCTTGGGCCTAGGCCAGGGGGCACGACGGCCCAGGGCCCCAGGTAAAGGGGGGCCTCCAATATATATATATGTATTAATAGGTTTAATAAATCCAACAGACCGCTAACAATTTCGGCCCATCATATGCCCACAACCATAATACTGCATCGCATTCCCGCATTTAGTGATCCAAAGAGGCCCCATAATATATTAATATGACCATTTACTACGTGGAGTACTTGCTTTGCTATACTACCTAAAATTAATTATTGCAATAATTATTCCTTAATATTTGCCTACTTTCAAGACCTTAGAATTTGAAGAGGCGTAAACATAGGAGTACTACATAACAATGATACCGTTATCTCCTCTTAATTAACTAGTATAAATATGATATAATATATAAAAAAATTTATTTTACTCTAAAATCCTTCATCTTAACATCTAATATTCATGCTCTGATGCTCTGAGTTCTGACACGCGCTTGCAATTGTATTTTTGAGGAATTCATACTTGTCATTCATTTTTAATTTCGAAAAATTAGGTGATATTATTCCTTTTCTATAATTTTATTGTTAAGTTATTTATTTTTATTTATTTTCTTTATTTCGTTATTATTTTTGTTTATTGTTGATTTTCTGTCGAATAAAATAATAAAACGAAAACATTTATCTGGATGTGAAAAAAGAAAAAAATAAAGCAAATAGAATAATTAAAATTGTCCCAAAAAGGAGCTAAGGATAATTTTTGTCAAAAATTCAAGTTCACATGGAAATAGTGAACGATTAAAGGAAAATTTAAGCGATGAAAATAATGTGCAAATTGAATTTGATAATGAAAATTTAGCTAATAATAGTCCATCCATACCTTGTTTTGATAATGAAAATTTAGCTAATAATAGTCAACCTTTACCTTCTTATGATAATGAAAAATTGGCTAATGAATTCTCTTTCGATATCTATGACCCTAGAACATGGGAAAATATTGACAATAGATCAAGAGATATTTTAGTTGAGAAGGGATACAAAAGAGAATCAGGTCTTGATTTTCCTTTAGACAAAGAGCATAGACATTTTCCATATGAACATTTCACTAGAAAATTGAGTAACGGGGAGACTAGAGATCGAAAATGGTTAGTTTACTCTAAACACATTGATAAAAAAATTTGTTGTTGTAAATTGTTCAAATCTAATTATAATCAAAGTTTGTTGGCAATGATGGATTAAAGGACTGGGAACATATATGTGAAAGGCTAAAAGATCATGAAAATAGCATTGAGCATATAACTAACATGAACTCATGGAATGAGTTAATAATAAGGTTGGGCAAATGTCAGACAATTGATAGTGACTTGCAAAAGAAAATTATGAAGGAAAAAGAATGTTGGCGTCAAGTTTTGATTAGAATAATTGTTGTCATAAAATGTCTTGCTAAAAATAATTTGCCGTTTCGAGGATGCAATGAAAAGCTTTATCAAAATAGTAACGGTAATTTTTTGGGAATTGTTGAGATGATTGCGGAATTTGATTCTATAATGCAAAATCATGTTAGGCGTATTCAAAATCATGAGATCCATTATCATTATCTTAGCCACAAAATACAAAATGAGTTGCTTTGTAGTTTAGGCCATAGTGTTAGAAGTTCTATTATAAAGACTATTAAAGAAGCAAAATATTTTTCTGTGATTCTTGATTGTACTCCAGATAATAGTCATCAAGAACAAATGGTTTTAGTAATACATTGTGTAGATATGTCAAGCAAGAATAGTATAATAAAGGAGTATTTTATAGAATTTATGAAGGTAGATGACACATCTGGATTGGGACTTTTTAATGAATTGTTAAATATATTAAAATTACATTATCTTAATGTCGATGATATTAGGGGACAAGGCTACGATAATGGCTCTAATATGAAAGGTAAACATCAAGGAGTTCAAAAACGATTACTTGAAATTAATTCTAGAGCATTATATATGTCATGTGCTTGCCATAGTCTCAATCTCACTCTTAGTGATATGTTGTATAAAAGTTGTTTCATTTTTTGGTATTGTGCAACAAATATATTCTGTATTTTCAAGTTCTACAAAACGATGGAAAATTTTAGTTGATAATGTACCATCATTTACTGTTAAATCTTTATCAAATACTCGTTGGGAGAGTAGAGTAAAAAATGTAAAAGCAATTAGATTTCAAACCCCCCAAGTAAGATTGGCTTTGATAGATTTATATAATTCAAGCGAAGATGCAACAACGAAGAGTGGAGCTGAAAGTTGGCTATAGCAATTGAGAACTATGAATTTTTACTTGGTATGGTTATTTGGTATGACATTTTATTTGCTATTAACATGTGAGCAAACAATTACGAAGTAAAACCATGAGCATTAGTAAAGGAGATTAAACCGTGCCTCTTCATATTAACCATAGAGATATATATACAAGAGTTTGGTTAAGCTTTGCTAACAACAATTCTGCTAAGAGATATTCACAATCAATCTACAATAACTAACTAACTATAATTAGGTAGTCTAACACTCCCCCGCAGTCGTAGCGGGAGGTTTCCGTACGTTGAGACTGTCGCGAAAATCACCAAAGAGTATATGTGGAAGCCCTTTGGTAAAAATATCAGCAATTTAGTACCGAGACGGAACGTGTAGTACTCGAACATGGCCTCGAGCAACTTTCTCACGTACAAAATGTATATCCATTTCGACATGTTTAGTGCATTGATGTTGAACCGGATTGCCCGAGAGATAGACGGCACTAACATTGTCGCAATAAACGATGGTAGCCTTCTGAATCGGAAAATGAAGCTCAAGAAGCAAATTATGTAACCAACATGATTCAGGAACTACATTGGCGACTCCTCGGTACTCGGCTTCGGCGCTGGAACGAGAGAGAGTAGGTTGACGTTTCGAGGACCAAGAAAGTAAATTGTCGCCAAGAAAAACACAATAACCGGATGTCGAGCGTCAGGTGTCGGGGCAGCCACCCCAATCCGCATCGGTGTATGAAATGAGACTGGAAACCGATGATTTATAGAGTTGCAATCCAAATTCACGTGTGCCTTTAATATACCGAAGCACCCGCTTTAAAGCGTGCATATGCACGACTTTAGGATTGTGCATGTGTAAGCATACTTATTGAACTGCATAAGATATATCCGGTCGGGTGAATGTGAGATATTGTAATGCCCCTGCTAAGCTCCGATAGTGAGTTGGATCGTCGAAAGGGGGATCCGAATCATGAGGGAGTTTGGTTTTTGTGTCAACAGGTGTGTTGGAAGAATTGCATGTCGTCACTCCTGCTCTATCGAGAATCTCCTCCACGTATTTTGATTGATTGAGAAAGAGTCCGGAAGAATTTCGAGTAACTGCAATTCCCAAAAAATAGCTAAGAGGTCCCAAATCCTTCATAGCAAATTCTGAAGCCAGAAAGAGACAAAATAGACGTACGTAAGGCTGTAGATGATGTCATCAAGATGATGTCATCAACATAAAGTAGAAGATAGGCTAGGTCGGGTCCTTGGTTGTAAGTGAACAAGGAGTGATCAGATTTGCTATGAGCGAAACCAATGGTGGCGACAAACTCGGCAAATCGCTGATACCAAGCACGGGGTGCTTGTTTGAGACCGTAAATCGACTTCTTCAATAGACATACATAGTCAGGGTGTGTAGAATCTCGAAAACCCAGTGGTTGGTGCATGTATACTGTTTCGTTAAGGTGTCCATGCAGAAACGCATTCTTTACATCCAATTAGTGAATCGGCCAAGAATGACACAAGGCGATGCTAAGAACAGTATGAATAGTAGCGGGCTTTACCACGGGGCTAAATGTTTCATCACAATCCACGCCAACCTGCTGAGACCTGCCATCACCTACAAGTCTGGCTTTATGTCGCTCAAAAGAACCGTCAGAATTCTTTTTGTGACGAAAAATCCACATAGAACGAATGACATTCACATTAGATAGGCGTGGTAATAAATCCTACGTATTATTTTGAATAAGAGCATTAAATTCGTCGTTCATGGCAGATTTCTAATTTAGGTCGGACAAGGCAGCTTTGGGGTTGCGGGGAAGTGGTGATGGTGTGATTGAGGAAGAAAGATTGAATTGGCGTTTGGGACGATAAATCCCATGCATACTCCAAGTGGCAATAGTACGAGTGGGATGTAGTAGTAGTGGTGGAGGGCTGGTCTGAGCAGACTGCCTGGGAGTGGTCGGGCCAGAGGAATTTTACAGGGGAGAAGTTTGGGCCGTAGGGAGCAGCCCAACGAAAGAGGCTGCACGCGGCTGGACGGGCTCGGTAGGCTCAGCGGTTGGTTGCGGCCCAAGTACAGGGGCAATGGGCTTGGGAAATTTGAAATGGGTTGGAACATTTGGATGCAAGGAGCTGTCCAGAAACGAGTAGGACGAATTTGTGGAAGGACTGATCTCAGCGAATGGGAAACGGGTTTCGTCAAAAAGGACATGTCGAGAGATGATAATTCGTTTGGAAGAAATATCATAACACTTGTATCCTCTATGATTTGGTGGGTATCCTAAGAAAACGCACGGAGTGGAACGGACTTGGAGTTTGTCAATCGTATGGGAGGGAAATAACAGGAAACAGAGACATCCAAAAATCCGAAGGTGATCGTAGGAAGGAGCCCAAGAGTAGAGGATATCCGTGGGAGAACGATTCTGGAGGTTTTTGTGAGGAATTATATTGAGAAGATATGTGGCCATTTACAAGGCATGATGCCAGAGAGTGGATGGTACTGAGGAGTGGACAAGAAGAGTTCGCATGATGTTATTAATAGCGCGGATTTTTCGTTCGGCTTTACCATTTTGGGGAGAAATATAGGGGCAAGAGAAACGGAATTCAAGACCATTTTGTTGACAAAAGGATTTGAAGGCATTATTAGAGAATTCTGTCCCATTGTCACATTGGAATGTTTTTATGGGTTTTTGAAATTGGTTTCGTATAAATGTGCTAAAGGCCGTAAAAATGGAAAAAGTTTGTGATTTCTTGCAAATAGGAAAATTCCACAAAAAATCACTATAATTATCAAGAAAGAACACATAATACTTATGTCCTGCAGAGCTCAACACAGGGGATGTCCACACATCACTATGCACGATATCAAAAGATGACAAAGTGCAAGCATTAGAAGAATAAAAAGGTAGTTTCACATGTTTCCCAAAAACACAAGATTGACAAGTACTAGAATGGGAGATGGGCTTACAATCAATAACCCTCTTATTTTTAAGGGAATGCAAAATAGAAACTCCTGGGTGTCCTAATCGATTGTGCCAAAGAGTAGGCGACAAAGCAGAAAATGTGGATGGCGAGGCGGTTTGTTGGCATGTAGTGGTGTTGGTGATGGGGTAGAGGTCGCCCGTACTATTACACCTCATGATTTGCCTCCCAGTCTGAATGTCCTTCTCAGAAAATCCACAAGGATCAAATTCAATGGTCACATTATTATCAGCCGTGAAACGACGAACAGAAATAAGATTTTTAATAAGTTTCGGTGCATGAAGCACATTTGTTAAACGAAGGGGTGGGAATGGCGTAGGGAGGTATTTTTGTCCGTAACCATGAATTGGGATTTCCTGACCACTACCGACAATAATATTTTTATTTTTGCTCAAATTAAAATAAGCCGTAAGATTACCTCCCTCGCTTGTCATATGAGAAGTGGCACCCGTGTCCAAGTACCAGTTATTATCCGGAGGGTTAAAAGCCATAGTTTGAAAAGCCTGTTCCAAATCTGTCGGCTGAAACTGTGCGTTGTAAGCCTGCGGTGGACGATTACCCAAGATTTTGGACTTCCTGGATGGTTGTGGAGGGCGTGACCACCCGCCAGTGGGATAAGGACACGGTGGAGTCCAAGTCTGATTCCACGGAGCAGCCCAAGGTGGGTAGTACTGCTGGTATTGCTGCTGATTTGGTGGCCAAAAAGGAGGTGGTGGTTGGTTGCACGACCCTCCCCCGTTGCTCGAACCACCATTATGATTCGATCCTCCACGACCTCGACCTTTCCCTTTACCACGATTTGAGGTCTGATTACGGGTTGAGAAATTGGTCGAACCTTTGTTTTGCTGATTTCGGGTTGAGATAGTTCCGGGCCCGGAGGTTGGAGGGCGGGCTGCGTCATTGGAGGGCTGGGCGACAAGAGCCTGCTGTGATGGCACACGGGCGGTAACCTCCGCCTGGTGGAATTTTTTCATCTCTTCCAAGAGCAAACGAGACCGAGCGGCATAAAATTTCGGCAATGGATCCATTTAAAAAATAATAGAAGCCACAGTGTCATAATTCTCATTTAATCCATTGATAAGGCGAAGAACTAACCGATGGTTGTCAACCGGAGCATCAACGTTTGTAAGTTGATCCGATAAGTCTTTGAGTTCCTGACAGTAAGAGGAGACGTCGGGAAAATCATCAAGAAAGGTGTTGGTAAACCTGGTTTCGAGAGCCGATGCGCGCGCGTTTTTGTTAACCAAAAAATTGCTCGCAAGTCGATCCCACTGTGCTTTGGCAGTGGAATTAGGCTTCAAGATGGTGATGAGTAATTCAGAGGAGATCGTACCATACATCCAAGTTAGGACGATGGCGTCGAGATGGGTCCAGAGATCCTTATCAAAGTCTGGGTTTTTTTCTTTCTCCGATAATGGTTGGGACGGGATGATGTGCTCGTAGACGTTATAGGCACGACAATAAATTTGGAATAATTCAGCCCAAGAGGCGTAGTGTCCTTTCTCTAGTTCAAGATGAATTAGGATGGAGTTCTTGATGTTGGAGACGGCAAGTGTCGGGTGGAATTTGTTGTTGGTGGATTCCATCATGGCAGCCATGAAAGGAAGAAGAAGCAGAACGTGTTGAGAGGGAGAAGAGACTGGTGGAAGCGTTTGAGAAGGTGTCACTACCACATTTCTAGTTTGAGGGTAAATTGGTCATTTTTGGGTAATTTAAATTTATTAGAATTAATTAGAATTTATGAGAATTTTTAGGAATTATTTTGGAATTGTTTGGACTAGTTTGATTTTTGACTAGTATTGACTCATGTAGACCAACCTAGGAGCTAACCCTAGTTAGTTGGCCTTGGTTGGGTCAAGTGACTCTAGTCTAACCTAGTATGACTTAAGTTAGTAGTTATTGATTCATTAGAAATTTAATTAGGAATTTAGGAATCAAGTGTTTTGATAAATGGCTTGTGGTTTCACAAGTCATTTTGTGACTAAACTTGATAGGACTAGCTAACCTAGCTCAAACCCCACCCAAGCCCAACTTGGCCGGCCAGCTATGGTTAACCTAGGGATTCCCCCTCTATAAATACTCTCCTAGATTTTAGGGCTAGCCTCTTTTAAGGTTTATCCAAAGTTCTAAGGAAAGAGGTGAGTTCCATCTTCCAAAATTCATTAAAAATCCAATTTAAATCCTTTCTTCCCTAAACCAATTTCATTAGGACCTAAAACCAACCCTCTTGCTGCTGGTATAATTTGTTTACAGGAAGACAACAATTTGAGGGAGTCTTGGAGTATGGATAACCATTCTCTATTGAGTCTTTTTGAGGATTGTGCAACCATAGGTAATTTCTTTATTACTCAATGAAACTCTGTTATTTTTCCACATATAGGGACCCCTAGGCCTAACCCAGTTGTAGGAATAGGTAACCCTAGGGTTTGAGCACTATACGTATCCGTATCGGACACATATCAGTCACTAGTCATAGGTGTTTGACAAAATGCCTCAATGAGCATTTTGTATTGATTTTGATTTTGTGTTTGAATAGGAATCATTGTTTTGTTGTCGCTTACACGTTTTTGGGACACTGAGGTGGTTCCTGTGTCGCGTCGTGTCGTTCTGGACACGTGCACACGAGGGTGCATGCGCGCGTGCACAGGCAGCGTGTCCTGCCTCTCGGGGTGGATTCCTCGATGGACACGGCGACTCAGGTCATGCCACTTAGCGTGCGCCAAGGGGCAACGACTGACATGAGTCCCTCCAAATCTGAGATGCTTTTGTGTCCTGTCGGACACGGAATCGTGTATGCACGGGGACACACTGTGTAGTCGAGTGTTCTGGAGTCGATTTCTGATGTTTAATCATTTTTAAATGTTTTTAAATTATGTTTAATGATTGTTTGGATCCTAAATATCATGTTTAATCCCTGTTTATATAGGGTTACATATTTGTTTGGGTTAAGGTGGTGTTTTGGCTCGAAAATAGGTTCAAATGACTGTTCACTGATACATGGCTCTGATACTGCATTCCTGTAAATTTCCAACCTATTTAATCCACTGTTCTGCTATGTTTTTCAACTAAATTTGATCCCCCATGTTACCTATCATGTTAGCTAAGTATGTTCATTCAAGATTTGAAATGGTATGTTGTGTTATGAGAATTGGCATGTGGGTTGGTTTTTCTTCAATAACTAAACATTGTTCATTAACCTGAGTTTTGAATGTTATTCTTCATTAACCTGAGAAATGAGGTATTCATTTTCTTCCTTTTGTCTGAACTAAGGTTTTGATTTGGTTCCTACTTCCTGTTCAGTTAGAACAGGAACTGTTATATTGTTTTTTTTAAAGTCCTTAGGAGCTATGAATGGTTTCCTGTATTGTAGCAAAATCTGAGAATTGGTTTTGATATGTTGAAACACTGTTTCATTGTAAAACTGAGTTTTGGTTTTGGTTTTGGGTTAAATTTGCAAAACCTGAGATTAATAAACTGTTTTGGGTATTCTTCAAAAACTGAGATTGGGAAAGGGGACAATGAATTGATCTCTTTTCTCCTTTTCCTTCTTAACTGAGGTTGTTGGGTCATTAAACTGATTTCCTTTTCTGTTCACTGTTGATTCCTGCATATATGTATATGATTTCCTGAACCCTCACACTGGGCTGAGAACCAAAGGGTGAAGGACTGTTAGCAGTGAACTGTTTTGTGTATTTGTTTTCCTGAGATTGGTATAACTGTTTTCCTTTCCTTCACTCACTGCCTTCATCTCTCACACACTCACACCACAGGCACATACACACATGCTTCCCTCTTTTCTTCACTAATTTAACCTGCTATGATTCCTGCAAACACATAACACACACACACACACATGATATATATTACCTTCCTATACACCCACACATTCACTTAACACATATCCTATTACACTACCCTACCTTCCTGTCACTCTTTACACACACATTCATACTTTGGACACATAGCCTTGTGTTTCCCCCTATCTATATGCATAGGCATATATATATGTGTAATGTCAATATGATGTTGTGCGGGTTACACATATAGTCTATAGGTTATACATTCTAATTTATATTATATAGAGATACATGTGTAGGCTATATCATTATTTTGGATAACCACATCAATATGTAATTTCCTGTTAGTTTAAATCAATGGATGCATGTGAGATTTCCTATATTAGAGTATATAGTCATATTGTACTTGTGTATTATTTTAGAGATAGAATAGCCTTGTGTAGATGTATTAAGGGTTGTTTAGACTTGGTTTGGCCTATGGCCTATGGTTGTGCCTGTGTGTCAGTGTTAGCCCAGAATAGACTAGTGTAGTCTTGTTAGACTGGGAATAGCCTTGTTAGCCTGGTATAGACTAGTTTGACTTAGGTTTGACTTCTAGGGTTGACCAAAGTTGACCAAGAGTTGACTTTGGCCTAGATTGACCTAGAATCATGTTGAATGCATAGTAGGACTCCATTTTACTATTCTGGACTTGTTGTGACTTGTGCTGTTCTGATTAGGAGCCAGACACCACTTCTTGGACAGTACGTTTCATTTGGACACTCAGATACAGGCGAGTACATTCTCTGATCATTTCATATCCTGCTTAGAATTATTTTCTGCAGTAGACTACTTTACTTGTACTGTCACGATGGTCACACGGATTGGTACTATATGGATCCCTTCTTGAGATGTTATCCTTAGGGAGCATCGGGTACTCTATGTTCTGTGCGTTTCACTTACATGGCGTATCACTATGCTTCATTGGTTCCTTGATCACTTACGACATATACCCTTATGATCGTAGAGTCTTCCTGGAATCCTTATCCCATTTATGGGACTACTATGTACCACCTTCGGGGTCTATCACCTTCGGGGTCTATCACCTTCGGGGTCTGTTACATAGCATCATATAACATAACTTGGCTGGATCCTTGTGTATTGATTGGGGGTACGGGGGAGTAGAAGTGGACATGTGAATAATACACCAGTAGTATCTTCATTGAATCATTCCGTAGTGTCTTCATTGAATCATCCCAGGCCATTTACATGTTCATGTTGTACTCTGACTCACTAGTCACTGCTAGTTCTCTATGTATAGTAGATATTCTATTACAGTTCTCTCTCTGTTTTTTTATACTGTACTTCTTTCAGTACTTGTATCTTACTTTACTGCATGTTTATATTTTCTAACCTGCTATGAATTGTTGAGATGTACTGTGCTCGCTTCTGTCCTGACTGGACCTGTTGAAAATATTACAGAGGACGAGGAGGAGGCCTGCCTGGATACCTACTACGGGGCAGCCTTAGATGACACCTTTGAGCTTGACTCCCAGGAGGACCCAGCTGTAGCTGAGGATATTTCCCCGACTGCCTAGTTTAGATTAGTTAGGCTTATCTTTCTTTATGTAGTCATGAGACATGTTCTAGCTAGACTTACTCTGAGATGTATATATTCTTTCATGCTGTAGCTGAGTTTGTATTTCTCTGGATATTGTTGGGAATATCTTAGACTATTTCATCTCTTTATTTCCTTGAGTTCTATTTTCATATCGTGCTATCTCTTCCTTAGTTGTGATTGAGTTTATTGCTATGTCACCCCCATTCGGGGAGTATAAACTGTTTAGAGATATATTGTTAGATGTTGTGACTTAGGACAGCGTTCTACCGCCGACACTGCGACGTAGGCTGGACGTACCCACGTCTCGTGCCCTTACTCTAGAGTGCGGGTCGTGACAGAAGGTTAGGAGTCGAATGGCTTTGATACCATAAAGGAGATTAAACCGTGCCTCTCCATATTAACCATCAGAGATATATATATATACAAGAGTTTGGTTAAGCTTTACTAACAACAATTATGCTAAGAGATATTCACAATCAATCTATAATAACTAACTAGCTATAATTAGGTAGTGTAACAATTAGCAATACTATGAATAAAGTGAACGGTGTGATGTTGTATTTTGAAAATTATAGATATGATGGATTTCAAAAGAGTTTGGATATTGCCAGAAATATTGCACTTGATATGGATGTTGATCCTATATTTCCAATAAAACGTTGTATATTTAGAAAAAAAACAATATGATGAAAATGATCATAATGAAGACATTCAATCTTTGGAAGAGTCTTTTAGAATTAATTATTTTCTAGTTGTGGTGGACATGGCAATCTCTTCGTTGAAAGAGAGATTTGAACAATTACAAACATTTGAAAGTATTTTTTGATTTTTTATATGATTCGGATACTTTGAAGTCATTAAACGATAATGAATTAAGAGATTGTTGCATTAAGCTTGAAAATGTTTTGTCTCGTAACGATTCATCAGATATTGATCAATATGACATGTTTTCTGAATTGAGAGTTTTGCAAAAGACTTTACCAAATGTGTCAATGACAGCAATCCAAATTCTTGACTTTGTTAAACTTAATGATTGTTATCCAAATGTTTCAATTGCATATCGAATCTTATTAACTTTGCCTGTGTCTTTAGCATCAGCAGAGAGAAGTTTCTCAAAATTGAAGTTGGTAAAAACCTACTTGAGATCAACAATGGCACAAGAAAGATTGAATGATTTGGCAATTTTAAACATTGAGAAGGAGATGTTAGAAAACATTGATATTGATTCAATTATTAGTGACTTTGCATTAAAAAATGCTGGAAGAACTTATTTTTTGTAATTTTATAATTTTGTAATTTTGTAATTTATATTCAAGGGGTCTCATTTTTTATTTTTGCCATGGACCACCAAAATCTCAGGGCTGGCCTGCAAGACACGGCCGCCTCTCTCCCTCTATGAAGCCGGCCACGAAGAAGATAGATGAGTACATGCATGAGAGACGAAGAACAATCACAAACATTACATACATAGAAATAGTCAATAAACTCATAAACAAGTAGAACTCGAGGAGTTCTAGATAGCCGTTTGGGATTCAAGTCCTTTTCCATCATTTAAATTAAAAAAACATTTCATGCACTCTTATTTAAGGCAATGTTCCCAAGTGCAATTTCTTACACCCTCTCAAAATAAACCTGTGATAATAATAACGGTGCTCCCTAGCAGGACCATTCATGTCTTCCTTCTCTTGTTGCTTCTCGTATTTTCGGGTTCTTTTCTTAACTTCTTAGGGGATGACAATTTTTTTTTTTTTCCAAATGTACAAAAATATGTGTTTTTATTTTTGGCCCCGTAATTATTCAATTATATTTCTGTTCATTAGGGTGAGCATTCGGTTTATTCGATTTCAATCGAATCAAAATATTCAAAATCGAATAAACCAAAATTCTAAAAATCTGAAACCGAAACGAAGTTACACGTAACCGAAAGAACCGAACCGAATAATCAACTTGGTTTCTTCGTTTGGACTATTTCTATTGTTTAATGGGCCGGACCCAAAGTTGTGATCGTGGTTAAATAATATTTAAAAATTATAATTTTTATATACACATTTGTGGTATTTTAAAGTTGATCCAAAATTGGACTATTTCTTAAATTATCAAAGTTATTCAAAAAGCATATATAGAATTTTTTTCAAATATACACAAAAATAAAATAAAAAATCATAAAGTATACATAGAATTGAAGATATTTACATGTTGCATAAGTCTTATTCGGTTTTCGGCTTTGGACCGAAACCGAATTCCAAAACCGAAATCGAATAAATTTTTTTAATAATTTCAAAACCGAACTGAATCTCTTATTCAATTTGGTTCGATTTTCGGTCCAAAACCGAATAATGTATCCCTACTATTCATGCCCAAAAGTATAATAAATGCATTTCTTGGATTTATACATCATAGGCATGACTACTCGCATGGATACCAAAAACTATAAGGCCTCGTTTGGTTTGCGGAATGGAAAGGAAAGGAAACTGGTTCCTTGGTATTTCCTTTCCTTTAGGAAACTATAATTCCTATAAACTTTCCTTTCCGGTGTTTGGAAAGATCGGGATTATAGCCGGAACATATCTTTAATTTTTATTATAGTATTTGGTGTTTGTAAGAAAAGGAAACAAAATCAAGTCAATTTTTCAAAAATACCCTCGTGCTAATAAAAATAATTATTACTTAGAAATATTTTTGTCTAAAAGATATTATGGATAAAAATGATAAATAATATTATGAACATGGATATTTTGGTCAAAACTTTTTGTAATAAATACAGAAAAGTTGGAGGAAAAGTGATTACTTAGATAAATGGGAGGAACCACTTTTTTCTCTATTTTCTTACCTCTTGGGAATCATTTTTCCTTTCCAACAATTTTTGTTTGGCTCCCAAACATAGGAAAGGAATTACTTTCCTTTCCCAAGCTCAAATTCCGGTAACCAAACGAGACCTAAAATTATGAAGCTATTCCACATTATTTTTTATGTGTTAATTACACCGACCCTCCTATGTTTCATGAGTATTACAGAGACTACTCATATTCCAAAAATAACTACACTAACCACCCCTTTCCTTTATATATTTTATTAACCATGAGGGTGACTAGTGTTATTAGTTTCTATAGAAAATAAAAACTATAGGGGAAAGAGGAGGGGGGGGGGGGGGGGGGGGGGGGGGGGGGGTGGTTAGTTAGTTTCAAAGCAGGGGTGGTCCGTGTAATAAGTGTCAAACATAGAAATAGTTAATGCAAATAACCCGTTTTTATTTGGGTCGTAATTTTTCTTCTTAAGTTATTTTTGCAACACCTTGTAAATGAAAAATAAATAATTGATCGGAATACCAAAATATTAAAAAAGATTTTAAAAAAAATCATTGATCCTCCCTTTCCCACATTCCCACCAATTTTTTTTTGGAGGGAGGAGGCTTGCAATCCAAATTGTTTCCATACATAAAACTAAGTACAACAAAATAAGATGTTTATTTAGTCCTTGGTTTCTTTTCTTTTCTTTTTTTTTATTGTGAAACCCTTATTATATTCTCTCTCTCTCTCTCTCTCTCTCTCTCTCTCTCTCTCTCTCTCTCTAACTTGCCTATCAATTTCCAGAAGGTCCTAAGACAAGCAACGGACAGTACTGCCAAAACCCTATTGCTGAAATATTACCATTCTGCGAGTAATAACCGTGTCCACCGTGCGATACCAACTACTGTTACCAAAGATGCACCGGATACGGATACACGAACGGATCTCCTTTCACCAATGCTTGCAGTTGCACAGGGGAGTGCGAATGACTAGCTCTAAAGAGAGCGGTAGCGGTCCTTATCGAATAATAAGATGCAACTTAATTTGGAGTTTTATCTCCGGATTTGCCTCTTCTCCAAAGTGTTTCAACTTTATTAATGTTTGCAACTTTGATCATTAAAAATAAAATGGAGAAATGAATTTTTATGAAACGCTAGTGTGATAATGTGTTACCAAGCACTACCAAAATAAGACAAATTAGCCACATCTAACAACGTAGCGTCGTTAATTTGTCAAAATACGTTGGTAATTTAAATTAGCGACGCATTGGTGTAGTCGTGCTTTAGCTAGTCGCTGACAAGTAATACGTCGCAAAACATTGTTGCAACATTTTTTAGCGACAATAGCAAGTCGCTAATATTTCTATAATTAGCGACGTTCAGTGTCACAATGTCGCCAATTTAGCGACAAATTATGTGTCAATAAACGTCACCAAAATTTATATGATTAGCGACGTTTTGCTACAACATTAGCGGCGTCATGATGACATGGCGAATATTTTCATGTCAGCATATTATCGACGTCAATGATACTTATTAGCGACGTCCTGATACTGGGTAACGACATTTTTTTTCGTCGCTACACGTCGCTATTCTGCAAAAGTAAAATAAAAAATAAATGCATATTGTCAAATAGTTTTCTTACCTGCATGCAGTTTATTGGTTTACAATATATATAAATAGATTTACAGTTTATATAAATAGATTCAGAGTAACCCTTCGTTGAATTTCATGGATTTGTCGACCCCTTCGGTGGAACACTCAACACCGATAAATATTCATACATTTTGTTTGAATAATAAAATAAAATTATAAGATAAATGACACATTGAAATTAGAAACTAAGCCTCAAGAAATATATACATAAAGTATCAAATATATGTTGGTGTTTTTGCCTTTGGACTAGAAAAGATAGTCCCACATCGGCTACACCAAATGGTGAGTATCTCAATATAATGCATTGCTTGTGTTGAGGTGTGCACATGAGATGTAGTGGGGCACAAGTTTGTGTCATGTGGGAGTATTTTCCTAGAAGGAAAAAAAGGATTAAATCCAACAAGGAAGCAAGTTAATTTTTGTTGTGCGGACTCGGACTCGGACACGGACTCCAGGATGTCTCGTGCATGCACGGGAGTGTTCGGGGGGTAGGCGTGGACTGGCACACTTCTATGTTGATTGTGGGATGATCTAAAATATCAAACTCTATTTTTGAGTATTGGTATTTTAGTCCCACATCGGATAGGAGAAGAGGTGAAGTCTCAACTCCACTCTATAAATAGAGCCCCTTGGCCTCCTTTGAAAGATACACCAAAGAAGAGGGAAAAGGGAGTCTGTAAAGTCCAGGAAGCCCGTTCAAGTCTCAAATATTGACTTACGAGCGTTCCAGAAGTTCTTCGTGAACTTGCTGGTTCCTGGAAGCTGTTCGTGCTTGTGTGGGGCGAATAAAGCTTTGAGCAACGGTGGTTCATTCACCCCAGTATCTCATTCTCGCCTGTCATCGCTGCTGTTGCCTTTTACAGTAACTTCTTTTTAGAAGCTCTACTGCCGCTGTTGCCTTTTACAGTAACTTCTTTTTAGAAGCTCTACTGCCGATAGTCGCTTGCACAAAGTCTCTTTAGATTTTTTGTGTATTACGTAGAATCTTTTTAGATCCTCGTAATTCAGAATCCTCCAGGATCTCTGTTGCACATCTTCTTTAAGGTGTTGCATTTGAAACATTGTCTGTACAATTATTTCAGTTTCAGAATTTTCCATCGAAAATTGTGCATCAGCACTAACAATCTCAAAGCTTTATTGAGAAGATGGATAACTCTCGTGCTTCGCTCATCGATACCAGCTTTAACAAGTTGGAGAAATTCGATGGCGAACACTTCCAGATATGGAAACGAAAGGTCACCTTAAATCTTCAACTCGTGAATGTTGATCACGTGCTGTCAGAAGAAGAACCGATCGTTCCAACCACTGGATCTGCTGCGGCTGTGGCCGCTGCTACGACCAAGCAAGCGAAGTGGAAGAGAGAAAACAGTATATGTAAACTACTGATACTCAATTCCATGGAAGACTCTCTGGCAGAGTCCTACTCCAAGAAGACATCTGCCAAAGAGATATGGGACTCCTTGGGAAAGCTCTATGAAGATGACGTGAACCGATCCAAGATCTTCATGGTAGAAAAATACCATAAGTGGACTTTCGAAGACGAGAAGTCGATGCTGCCCCAAGTGAAGGAGTTTCTGAAGTTGCGTCAGAAACTAGAAGACGAGAACATGCCCCTCGTCGACAAGTTTGTCGTTGGAGGGATCGTCGCAAAACTTCCTGCAGGATGGAGCAACTTCTATGCAAGGATGCATCGAAAGAAGATGGAAATTAGCTTAGAAGATTTCTTGCAAGAGATCCATGTTGAGGACAAGATGCGCTGTCAACAGAAGATGGATACTCTGTCCCAGCAACTGGCGAAGGCAAATCTGGTCCAAACCAGAGAGTACCAGGGAAAGCAGGCTGCTTCTCATCGCAAAAAGAAGGACCTCACGAATCTGAAAGTGAAGGGTCCTGCTTTCAAGCAGCAGAAGTCCAAGTCCCATGTGACTTGCTTCAATTGTGGCAAGAAGGGCCACTACAAATCCGAATGCAAGTCCAAGCCCAAAGAACAAGGTGAGCCTAGTAAGGTTTCTATGGTTACTAATCTAGTTGCCATGATAGCACAGGTTAAAACTGTGGGGGCTGACTTGGACTGGTGGATAGACACTGGTGCGACCTGCCATGTTTGTTCAGACAAGGACTGGTTCGTCTCTTATGAGCCAACTTCAGAGAAGGTCATAATGGCAAACCAAGCACAAGCTGAAGTACTGGGGATCGGGACGGTGGAGCTGAAACTCACATCGTGGAACACTCTAACGCTTCAAGGTGTGAAGCATGTTCCAGTAATTGCTAAGAACCTGATCTCTGGAAGTCTGCTCTGCAACGCAGGCTTGAGGATGGACATCAATGCTGGCCAGTTGGTGATGTCCAAGAATGGTACATTCTTCGGGAAAGCTTTCCAAACTGAAGGAATGTACAAGATTCATCTTGTTGTAACCCAGCATGATAATATAAATGCAATCACTTTTTCGGATTATTCTTTTGAGTTGTGGCATAATAGGCTAGGACATGTTCATTGTAAAAGGATTAACAGAATGTCTAGTCTAGGACTTATCTCCAAGTGTGGTGGTAAGGTAGAGAAATGCGAAGTATGTGCTCAGACGAAGATCACTAGGAAACCTTTTCACAGAGTCCATCGAAGCACAGATCTTCTGGAGTTGGTTCACTCAGATATCTGTGACTTCAAATAATTCTCTACAAAGGCCGGGATGAAGTATTTCATTACTTTCATCGATGACTTCTCAAAGTATGCTTTCGTCTACTTGCTCAAGTCTAAAGACGAAGCATTCGAGAAGTTCAAGGAGTTCAGGGCCGAGGCTGAGCAGCAAACTGGACAACAACTCAAGAGGTTAAGGAGTGATCGAGGCGGGGAGTATCGGTCTCATAAATTCTTATCATTTTGCAAAGAACATGGAATCATCAATGAGACAACGGCTCCGTACTCTCCTCAATCCAACGGAGTAGCAGAAAGGAAGAACAGAACGTTGACAGAGATGATGAACTCCATGCAGTTGACTGCGGGTCTTCCAAAGTGCTACTGAGGAGAAGCTGCACTAACGGCAACGTTCATTCTGAATAGAGTGCCATATGCAACTTCCGACATAACTCCTCATGAACTCTGGTTCAAAGTCAGACCTAACTTGAATATCATTCGAGTGTGGGAGTGTCTGGCTTATGTGAAGCTCCTGGATCTGAAGATTCAGAAGCTGGGGACAAGGACTATGAAGGCGATCTTCTTGGGGTATGCCGAGAAGAGTGATGCTCGGAGATTCCTTGATATCGAGTCAAACCATATCATCGAATCTCGCGATGCTGAATACTTTGAAGACAAGCTTGCAAAACATAAGAATATTGTTCTCGCGGATCTTCTGGAGAATGATGAGGGTACAAAGCAGACATAAGTCTTTTCTGAACCAGTAGTCCAAGATGAAGCTGTCGTCAAGGAGACACCAGCTGAACCAGAACTTGCTGAGCCGTCAACTAAGCGAACGAAGAGGCCGAAAGACTTCGGAGATGACTTCGTCACCTATCATGTGGAAGCAGATCCGCTTACCTATGATGAGGCGATGAAGACCAGAGATGCTGTATTCTGGAAGGAGGCGACAGACAACGAGATTGACTCAATCACCTCCAACAACACATGGGTATTGGTTGACCTGCCAGAAGGAGCAAGACCTATCGGATGCAAATGGATCTTCAAGAAGAAGATGAAAGCAGATGGAACCATTGACAAGTTCAAGGCCAAGCTAGTGGTCAAGGGGTTTGCTCAGAAGCAGGGGATCGACTACTTTGACACTTATGCTCCAGTAGCTCGGATGACAACCATCAGATTGTTAATTGCTCTAGCAGCAATACACAAGCTGGTGATACATCAGATGGATGTGAAAATGGCATTCCTTAATGGCGAGCTGACCGAAGAGATCTACATGCAACAACCAGAAGGTTTTGTCGTCAGAGGTCTGGAAGACAAAGTCTACAAGTTGATGAAGTCTCTGTATGGTTTGAAACAAGCTCCCAAAATGTGGCATGAGAAGTTTGACAAGGTGATAAAGTCAAATGGCTACAGGGTCAGTGAAATAGACAAGTGTGTCTATACAAAGTTTACTGACGGAAGAGGAGTAATCATTTGTCTTTACGTGGACGACATGCTAATCCTAGGTACGGATTTAAGCTGCATCACAGAGACAAAGAAATTCCTCTCGACCAAGTTCAGTATGAAGGACTTGGGGGATGCCGACGTAATCTTGGGGCTCAAGATCATCCGGACAGGCACTGGAATAGCGCCGTCACAATCTCATTATATTGAGAAGATGCTCACTCGCTACGGGTATCAAGATCTTCCTATAATTGATACACCGTATCGGAGTGATCAGAAGCTGGAGCCAAATTTGAGGGAAAGCGTCAGGCAGTTGGAGTACGCTAGCGTCATCGGAAGCTTGATGTACGCTACTACTGCCACAAGGCCTGACATAGCTTTTTTCGTGGAAATGCTGAGTCAGTTCACTAGCAATCCAGGCGTTGAGCACTGAAAAGCTGTGAAGTGTGTTATGAGATATCTCAAGAAAACTCAAACATATGCACTTTTCTACAGCTGAGATCCGTCAGTAGTGGAAGGCTTCAGTTATGCTAGCTGGTGTTCAGATATGGAGAGTGAGTATTCCACAGGTGGATTCGTATTCGCCATGGACGGAGCTGCTATATCGTGGAAGTCAAAGAAGCAGACTATATTATCTCGCTCCACCATGGAATCTGAATTCTTTGCATTGGATGCTGCTGCAGATGAAGCAGAGTGGCTTCGGGAGCTCATGTATGATCTTTCGGTGGTTGGGACTCAGATACCGGCAATACCGATATACTGTGACAACCAGGCGGCAGCAGCAGTGGCATCAAATGAACTCTTCAACGGGAAGAAGTGGACGGTGTGGTTGAAGCACAGAGCAGTGAACGATCTCATCAAAAGGGGCGTCATTGCAGTAATCGATGTTCGGAGTCAGGAGAACCTGGCGGATCCGTTCACGAAGGGCCTCAAACGCCAGCTGGTCGAGAACACGGCAAGGAAGATGGGTTTGAAGGCATTCTAATATTGTGTCATTGTAATCCTATCAATAAGATTTATGTTATTGGTTCAAAGAGAAATCTACCAGACATCTAACTTTTGATTCAAGGGAGGACCGTTGACTGGCAAAGTATTAGTTAACAGTGGGTACTTGTTCTGCGGAACATGGAAGGGTTACGGACCCATAACCACTGTTGTCTACTATATATTTCTTGCGGAAAATTGATCCTGTGGGAAGGATGGCTTAATGCCTTAATGAGTTCTCAGACTGAGTGAAGGTCTGTTATGCTTTGCAGGAAGCATGGTGGCGCAACAACCACAAAGGAGTGTTACAACTCCATGCTACAGTGGGGTGACTCCACCATGAGGTTCTCAGGTAGGGGTAATGCCTCGGCTTTGTTAGCGAAGTCACAGGCGGCGTAGCACCGCATATAGGCAGGTAGCCTAATGTTGCATAATCGTAATAAAGAGAGGTAGACAGCACTACAAAGAGGACGATGTCCTCATGTTACAGTGGCATGACACCACGAAGAGGTACCAGGTAGGGTAAAGCCTCGGCTTTGCAAGCCATGTCATAGCGGCGCAACACCGCACGGAAGCGCAAGGCTTCATGCTGGGTAGTTTGGCACTACAAAGAGGCCTGTGACCTCATGGTACAGCAGTATGACACTACAATGAGGTACCCAGGTGGGGTAAAGCCTCGGCTTTAAGCCATGTCATAGCGGCGTAACACCGCAAAGAAGCGCAATGCTTCATGCCATGACTCTTTATAAAGAACTCACCTATAGTGTATGGACAGAGATATCAGGCCGTCTCTTGAGGGTAAACTTGTAGACGCCCAAAAATTATACACTGAAACCAGGCTGGCACAAGGCCTTCAATGTGCAGCCAGAAGCACAGTTGATGTCATTATGTTAGTAGGAAGAATTACAGTTATGGTGCAGAATTCAAGGCTCAGTCCATTCTTGTATCATGCTGTTATTTAACCTATGCGGGAAGATTCAAGTCGTAGCGACATCTCTCCTAATGCATGATGGGCAGTCACTGTGGGGAACGCTCAACCCATATATTAAGATATGTGGGGGATTGTTGGTGTTTTTTGCCTTTGGACTAGAAAAGATAGTCCCACATCGGCTACACCAAATGGTGAGTATCTCAATATAATGCATTGCTTGTGTTGAGGTGTGCACATGAGCTGTAGTGGGGCACAAGTTTGTGTCATGTGGGAGTATTTTCCTAGAAGGAAAAAGGATTAAATCCAACAAGGAAGCAAGTTAATTTTTGTTGTGCGGACTCGAACTCGGACACGGACTCCGGGATGTCTCGTGCATGCACGGGAGTGTTCGGGGGGTAGGCGTGGACTGGCACACTTCTATGCTGATCGTGGGATGATCTAAAATATCAAACTCTATTTTTGAGTATTGGTATTTTAGTCCCACATCGGATAGGAGAAGAGGTGAAGTCTCAACTCCACTCTATAAATAGAGCCCCTTGGGCTCCTTTGAAAGATACACCAAAGAAGAGGGAAAAGGGAGTCTGTAAAGTCCAGGAAGCCCGTTCAAGTCTCAAATATTGACTTACGAGCGTTCCAGAAGTTCTTCGTGAACTTGCTGGTTCCTGGAAGCTGTTCGTGCTCGTGTGGGGCGAATAAAGCTTTGAGCAACGGTGGTTCATTCACCCCAGTATCTCATTCTCGCCTGTCATCGCTGCTGTTGCCTTTTACAGTAACTTCTTTTTATAAGCTCTACTGCCGATGTTGCCTTTTACAGTAACTTCTTTTTAGAAGCTCTACTGCCGATAGTCGCTTGCACAAAGTCTCTTTAGATTTTTTGTGTATTACGTAGAATCTTTTTAGATCCTCGTAATTCAGAATCCTCCAGGATCTCTGTTGCACATCTTCTTTAAGGTGTTGCATTTGAAACATTGTCTGTACAATTGTTTCAGTTTCAGAATTTTCCATCGAAAATTGTGCATCAGCACTAACAATATATATACCAGGAAACACCACTACTAGGACTAAGTCTCAACAAATGTATGAAATAAACACATAAAAAGGACCCAAGATAATAGGTCAATACACAAACAAACAAATAAATTTTCATAACTAGGACTACAGCTGATCTGGACTCTGGAGAAGGAAGAGGAGGAGCACCGCGGAGCGCTTGGGATATGAGCATGTCATATTCTTCCTGTGAAATCATCATCGATGTCGTAGAGGTGAAATTGGAGAAGACAGTGTCATCGGTGGAGTCGGTATCCAGGCGGACGCACCATGAGGATGTATATGCTTCAACGTTGCCACTCGAGCATTTTATGAATCTATGATAAATATTATCCTCGATACGATCGGAGACAAGTTATCATGCAGACTCACGAGGGACTAGTCAGCCACATGAGGCCACATGGAGGATTGTATTTTTACGAAACTCTAGTGTCATAATGTGTTACCAAGTAAAACTTAAAATATTTATTGAAGTGACTTGCATGTATGCTAAAACTTTTCATTAATATTTTTAGGGAAAACTTATGAAATGCCCAAAAAATGAAAAAGTTTTATGAAAAATCCACCGTACAATAACATTTCATCTCATGTCCAGAATTAGCAAAAAATATATAAAGAGGGTTTCGAATGACCTTTTTGTCCTCCTTCTAATTTATTGAAAACACCCACGAAACTATTCTTAGAAAAATATTTTGATACTTCATCTTCTTCCATACGCTGCTCACTTTCGAATCTAGATTTTCTCCTCAAAAATCTTCAAAAACTTGTCGAAAGATTTCGGAATGACCGAGACAAACGGTAAAAGTGCTAAAACGGAGGTCCAAACATCATTTTTTTACGATTCTAAAATTTTGGAAGGCCAATAAATGGGAAAATAATTTATCTCAGGCTCCTCGAAGATACGCTCATTTTGCGACAAATCGGACCTCGTTTCGACCTCCCAGTCAAAAGTTATGGTCCTCCAAAGTTTCAACTGACCATAAAATGCAGGAGAATGGCCATTCTTCGTGTTAGAACACGAAGAATGTTAATTTCGCATGAGGGTGGCCATTATTCGTGTTAGTAACATGGAGAGTGGCATTCTCCGTGGTAAATTACACGAAAAATGGCATTCTCCGTCTTAATTTACACGAAGAATGACCATTTTCATGCTAAATTACACGAAGAATGACCATTTTCCTGTATTTTAACATTTGAATGACCATTCTCCGTGTAATTTAGCACGGAGAATGGTCATTCCAGTGTTAAAACTCAGGAGAATAACATGGAGAATGGCATTCTCCGTGTGACATTTTTCGTGTTAATTTACATGAAGAATGGTCATTCCAAGTGTCAAATCGTAGGAGAATGATCATTCTCCGTGTAATTTAGCACAGAGAATGGCCATTCTTCGTGCTAATTTACACGGAGAATGGCCATTCAAATGTTAAAACACAGGAGAATGATCATTCTCTGTGTTAGTAACACGGAGAATGGCATTCTCCGTGTTAATTTACACAGAGAATGGCATTCTCCTTGTTAAATTGCAGGAGAATGACTATTCTTCGTGTTATATCGACGGAGAACAGTTGACAGAAACCTAATTTTTATTTTTTTTGTTTTGTGGAAAGAAATTTGACATGAATAAAGATTCAAGAGTTTTCGTTCTTCTTTCAAAACGATGCTAACACTTATGGAAAAGAAGAAGAAAATCTTCTCTCCATAATTGACCTAATTGTCGGAGAAGAAGAAGAAGAAGAAGATGAGCAATGATCGGAGTTTGACTGAAAAAAAGCACGGTGAACTAAGAACGATCTTTGCGATCTCTGCTGAAGATGAGAGCAATGGAATTCAGATCTCTCGTGAAGAAGAAGAAGAAGACGAGAATCGCGGTCCAAATCTGAGTTTGTGCGGAGGGGTAGTTATGGTATTAATTTTGTAAATACAGAGCATCTAAAGAAAATCTTGGAATACTTAACGTGGAAATATATAATTCTGGGCATTTCATAAAGCTCATCATGCGGGTGTGTTTTTCATAAAAACCACCCCGAAATTGGGTTTCTCAGCAATTTTCAGTTGTTAAATTATCAAAATTGGACTTTAAAACATACATAGAATTAATTTTTTCAAAATATACACATTATATATATATATATATATATATATATATATATATATATATATATATATATATATATATATATATATATAAAATACAAAATACAAAGGTTTTTGAATCCTAGGGCTGACTGTGCCAAGATATAGAGGTTGGGATTTAATCTTGGTGAATCAACGGTTGTGGGGTTTTATGGGGAATCCAAAGAGTGGGGTTTGCACTCATAATGGTTGTGGATGAGCATTATTGAGAGTGGGGTTTTATGGGGAATGAGCATTATTGAGAGTGGGGTTTTATGGGGAATCCAAAGAGTGGGGTTTGCACTCATAATGGTTGTGGATGAGCATTATTGAGAGTGGGATTTTATGGAGAATCCAAAGAAAATTCACATCCAGCAGTGGTTGGGATTTAATATTTTGATGGGGGCCTCATAATTATTATTGTTCGTTTAAAATTGGGGGTCCAAAATTTTTAGGGGGAATACCTTAAATGAACCATGTCCTATGGGCACGGGTTATGACTAGTGTATATATATATATATATATATATATATATATATATATATATATATATATATATATATGGGGGATCATGTGACACTTACAATTTGACATCTAAAAAAATATGCAATCTCAGCCGTACATCATTTGAAATGAATGATTCATATTTGAAAGAGTAATTTGCAATAATTAGTATACATGCCAAATTGAATATTCCACTAATTAATACAACCTACCATTAATTTGCATGCATGTCAAATTTGACTTTCATGCATGTAAATTTGGTATGCATTTAAATCTGAACCATTCAATATTCATATAATGTGTGGATGAAATTGGGTGTCTTTTTAGATGTTAAATTGTATGTGTCACCTGATCCCCTCCACACACACACACACACACACACACACATATATATATATTTGAGAAAATTTACATAATTGCTTAAATGTTATTCAGTTTTCGATTTTGGATCGAAACCCAAATCCATAACCGATTTATTTTAGTATTTTCAAAATGGATCCGAATCTCTTACTCGATTCAAATCTCGACCAAAACCAAATAATTGCCTCTACCTACAGATATGCAAGACCACGTATCGGAAATATACTAAAATTGCAAAGTATTTATATCAATGCATGAATTTGTATGTAGTATATGAAAAGGTGCTACAAAGTAAATGAATGAATTATCAACAAATTAATTTCGTGGTGTAGTATGTGAAACGGTACTACAAATTAAATGAAAGGAAGGGTTCAAAATGGTTTCATGGTGAAGTGGTTATCACGTCAGTGTAACACGCTGAAGGTCTCCGGTTCATGTCCGGACGAAGCCATTCTTCGCAATATTTAAACCAAATTTCTTTATTTATTATTTCTTAGAAATGAAAATTGTCATCCGTTGTTCACATGTGGGCATTTGGTCTAGTGGTATGATTCTTGCTTAGGGTGCAAGAGGTCCCGAGTTCAATTCTCGGAATGCCCCTACACTTCTCTTTTTTTTTTTTTTTTTTGATCTTCTATATAGTTTATAAATGAGTCAATTTTTGTTCACCAATCAAAATTTGTATGCATTCTTGGAATGTGTGGGCATTTGGTCTAGTGGTATGATTCTTGCTTAGGGTGCAAGAGGTCCCAAGTTCAATTCTCGGAATGCCCCCATAATTTAAGTTCATGTTTTTATTTTTGTTGATTGTTATTCCGTTTCGATTTTTGACCGAAACTAAAATCCAAAATCAATTTTTTTCAGTATTTTCGAAACGAACCGAAATTCTTATTCGAATCAAACCTCGGTCCGAAACCAAATAATGCTCACCCCTAATTGGGTAGCAAATCAGAACTAGTTATTTCCTCACGACCTGGCTTCTTAAGTTCTAGCTCAGTGTCCAAATGTTTTGGTTTGTGGTTTTTTGTCCCCCTTGCAAATACTAGGGATCATATATAACATGTTTTTTTGTTCATGCTCCGGGCATCAATCAACTACATGCAAATCGGCTTCAAACTTTAGCCGACTCAAATTCACACTTATCTCTACGCGATATTATATATCATAGTATTTTGAAATCTTCGTGGTCGTACCTAGATCAACGGAAAACTGATCTGACGTTCTCGAGCCATGGAAGGTTTGACCCAGTACAGATGAACCATCTCAAGAATCCAGTCACGTTATCGACAGAAATCATTGGAGCATCACCTCGGACAATATTGTTACCAATCTTTTTTATTTTTTTTGAAGCAATATTCAAGTTGTTCACTGGGCCGGTTCGGCCCGGGCCCGCCCGTGGACCGGACCGGCCCGCCCCCCTGTAAGCCCGGACCGGCCCGCCGTGGGTCCGAACCGGCCCGGCCCCCCATGTGTACTCGGTTCGGGTCGGGCCCCCCCCCCCACAGCCCGAGCCCGGCCCGGACCGGACCGGTCATTTTTTTTTTTTTTTTTTTTTTTATATTAAACAGGCCCGGCCCGGTTGGACCGGCCCGGCCCGGCCTGCTGGGACCGGTCCAGCCTGAGCCGACCGTTGTAATTTTTGATTTTTTTTTTTTTTTTTTTTAACTTTTGACCGTTGGGAGGGGGGGGGGGGGGGGGGGGGGGGGGGTTCTTTTACCAAAATACCCCTCCCATATAGCCGTTATTAAAATGTTGGGAGGGGTATTTTGGTCTTTTTTGGCCTAAAATTACCAAAATAACCCCAAAAAAATCCTATAAATAGCCCAAAAATTCCATTTTTCATACACAACTCATTCCTCACAAATTCTCTACATCTCTCTACGGTGCTCTGGTGTTCTACGACTTTCCCTCCCCGGTGCTCTACGGCTTTCCGATCTCGCTCCCAACTCCATTCCGGCTCTACGGCTTCCCGATCTTCCTCTCAATCTCTTACTTTCTTCTAACGTAGTTTACTTTATTTTATTTTATATATGGCTGGTGAAGGTTCAAACCCACCTGATCTTGCTGGACAGACATACCACTATTTTAGTTCTTTTTTTGACGGTACTGAAATTCCACCTGAGCAAGTTGCGACTAATCCGATTCCGGAGGGGTGCCAACAATCTCCTCCGGAAGTCGCTAGTACAACCCAACGTCCTGAAAAGAAAAAAAGGTCTAAGTACTGGGATTATTTTACTTTAATTTTTGAAACTAATCCTGATGGTTCTTTGGTTTTAGATGCCAAGGGGGAACCGAAACCGTACAAGGCGCAATGCAAGAAATGTTGCAACCAGTACGCATGGAAGAAGGACGGTGGCACCGGGACCATATCCAGACACTACGACACTTGCTACGGGAAGGACACACTTCAAGCGTCCCAAACCCAAATAAGCTTCGGCGCCACCGGTTCTTCAATTGGTAACTTTACTTACTCAGCTGCTCGGGGTGAAGTACCTCTTTTATATTGTTTGGCTTCCATATTTGATCCTACAATCAAATTGGATGGCGTAGAGGTTTTATTAGAAGGATATGGAGAATATATGGGTATAGACGTTACTGACATGAAGGCAGAAGTTAAAGTGGCTTTGGACAGGTTAGTTATACTGTACGAAGAAGGAGCAACGTCGACCCGACCAACTCAGGGGGGGGCTAGTAGTAGCTCCGGCTTGGCGTCTAAGCTATCAGCAGCCGGTCGCATACTACAAAGGAAGAAACAAAAGCAATCTTTCCAACCTACTCAAGAGTTGTCTGCTTACCTTAACTCTTATCAAGACGAAGATGAGACTCCAGATCACTTCGCCGTTCTAGAATGGTGGAAGAGACACGACAAGAGATTTCATGTGCTTTCTAACATAGCACGTGATCTACTGATGGTTCCGGTGTCGACGGTAGCATCGGAGTCCTGTTTTAGTGCAAGTTCGAGGATGTTGAGCGATAGGAGGAGCCGCTTGAAGCCCGATATTTTGGAAGCGATCGTGTGCGTACAAGATTGGTTGGCTGCCGATAAAAGAACACAAAACCAGAAAGATGGAGAAGATCATGACATCCACGAGCTGGATTTGGAATCGCTTTCATTGCATGAAGGCGAACAACAATGAGGCTACGGTGCAAGGTATCAGGTATGTACATTTAAACTTATACATCTCAATTTTAAATTTTAACTTATACTTTCAAAAACTATTTTTTTTTTTTACTTATACTATTCAAATTTTTTAATTTAACTTATATTATTCAAATTTTTTAACTTATACTTTCAAAAACTATTTTTTACTTTAAAAAAAAACATTTTTTAACTCCGCCTATGCCAAACAAGCATTTGCCGGTCCCAAGCCCGGATAAAGGAAGAGGGAGAAATGTTTTTTTAAAATTTTTATAAATTTTTATAAACATTTGTAATATTGGTATAAACATTTGTAGATATTTGTATAAACATTACTTTTATAAATATTTTGTATAAATATTTTATAAACATTTAAGTTACAAATTTTAAAAATTAAAATACAAAAGAAAATGATTACTTTTACATGGTTTTTAAAATGGTTTTAAAAAGAAAATACATATTTTGTAAAAATATTTTATAAACATTTTTATTAAAAAGAAAACATTTTATAAACATTTCATCATATTTTGTATAAACATTTTATAAACAATTGTATAAACATAAAATTATAAACATTTTTTAAATATTTTTAAACATATTTTGTATAAACATTTTATAAATATTTTTTTTATAAACATTTAAGTTAAAAAATTTTAAAAATAAAATACAAAAAAAAATATTAAAAAACAAAATTAAACAAAAAACTGTAAAAAAAAAAAAGAAAATAATAATCCAAAAATTCGGGCCGGTCCGGTCAACCCGGCCTGAACCGGCCCGAACCGGCCTAGGCCCGGACCGGCCCGACCCCAATAGCCCCGGTTCAATGGGCCGGGCTGGGTTACGTGCAAATAAACCGGGCCGGGCTTAGCCCGGACCGAAAAAATATGTGGGCCGGTCCTGGACCGGCCCGAACCCGGTTAGGCCCGCCGCCCCTGGACCGTGGGCCGGCCCGGCCCGGACCGGTTACACCATGAAGCAATATATTGTTACCAATCAGTCGCACTTTTATCCTTCCAATGGGCACATGGCCACCGTATGTCTTTCTTTGAACTTTACCAAGACTCATTATGGAGTCTAATATGCTCAATGATATAAGAATCATGCACTTCTTTGATACATGTTGTATCCAGGACCGACTTAGAGGATTGGGTTGCCCTATCCTAGAACTAATTTGGTTGCCCCTTCATCCTTTTTTACAGCTGGTTCTGATGGTTATCCGTGAACTTGATCTTTGGTGGGATCATGCTGAATTTAATATCAATGCATAGTATTTAATATCAATGCATGAATTTGTGTAGTATGTGAAACGGTACTACAAATTAAATGAAGGGAATTAAGGGATCAGAATGGTTTCATGTAGTTGGTTATCACGTCGGTCTAACGCACCGAAGGACTTGCGGTTCAAGTCCGGGTGAAGCTATATTTTGTAGTTTTTAAACCAAATTTCTTTATTTGTTTTTTTTCTGCTTTTGTTTTATGCTTTTTTTGTCTTTTCATTTTTTTTGTCTTTTTGTCTTTTTTTGTTTTAGTTTTATTGTATTTTTTTTGTTTTTTGTTTTTTTGTTTGTTTTTTGTTTTTTGTTTTGCTTTTGCTTTGTTCATTTTTGTTTTTTTTCCCTTTTTTCGTTTTTTTTTGTTGTTTAGCCTTTTTTTTATTTTTACTTCAGTTTTTTATCCTTTTTATTTTTTTTCCAGGAATATTTATATAGTCACCAAATATGTGAATATAAGTTTCAAGAAAATTTAATTACTTGGAGTTTGAAGGTCTCCGGTTCTGTCCAGGCGAAGTCATTTAAACTTTCCTAAATCGTAGCTTTATATTATCTGAAATGTCCGACGTAACACACGAGACTTTGTGCACACTGCGTTGCGTGACATTTGGTCCCACTGTCTCTAATTTTTACACACACAAACCAACACTACTCCGCGGTTCGATCTCGAGACCGTCCGCATAGACAAGAAGATGTTAGAAATTGATTGTACTTCACTGACCAGTTCTGAGAAGTTGAATATGTCGTCGAGGCTTGAATCGTGCATTTAGCAGCACTTTCCTTAAAGTGTTTCGGGCACTCCGGTAACGTCTTGGAGTCAGCACGCCAGAACACCCAGGATAAGACAGTCTTTCTGCCGGAGGGTCACTAGACGTTGTGAGACACCGGCGTACGGAAGAACACCTTTCTGGAAATCTTTGGAAGAGAAAAGAAAGAGGGAATGAATACTCAGATTCTGTGTGTTTTGGACTCAGAAATCTGTAGTATATATAGATGAATTCGTGTTGTTTCGTGAAGTCGCGACCCTTCCGAAACAACATTCATTCACCTGTTCGCAGATTCGTTCGCAGATTCATTCACCCTTTCGTTTTTCTGGGCCGCTGCAAAAATAGGAATTCTCGGGACGAGAATCGCCGCGAGGAGCCCGAGGCCCGAGCCTACGCCGCGTTGCCTAAGTGCACAAGTGCGTCTACAAGTGCGTATACAAGCCCGTGCCCGTGTCCGATCCGAGGTGGCAACACCGGCTACCTTTTCATGAAGAGAATAAAACAACAACCAATGGTCACCCACTAGCAACCTTTTGGTTGTTGCACACTCCTCATGAGTGCACATTTATATTTAAGCACTCTCAAAACCTTTCTCTTTTTTCGATGTGGGACTAAAGTCCCTTCTCTTCCTTTTCATCTTTTAAGAACAATAAAGAAAATTAATTAATTCCAATAGATGATTATACCTCTTCTCGCTGATTACAAGAGCCAGTTGAGTTCGGTCATAGATTTATATCAATTGATGACTTTTCTAAATTACATAGATTTATATCAGTGCATGAATTTGTATGTAGTGTATGTAGATAATAAAATGTTTAAAGAAGGAATTATGTTGCTTTCCTGGTGTAGTTGGTTATCACGTCAGTCTAATAAACACACTGAAGGTCTCCGGTTCAAGTCCGGGCGAAGCCATATGCCTTTAAAAGTCAATTTTTGTGTTGAACCAAATTTGTTTATTTCTGTTTTTTTATTAAAAGTCAATTTTTTTGTTGAACCAAATTTGTTTATTTCTGTTTTTGATAGAGAAAAAAACTATCAACCAACGTCTACATGTGGGCATTTGGTCTATTGGTATGATTCTCGCTTCGGGTGTGAGAGGTCCCGAGTTCAATTCTCGGAATGCCCCCTATTAATTATATATTGACAGGTTATTGCTTTGTTTTTTTTATTGAGAAGTTTTTTTTTATTGTCTCATTAATAATATATGTATGGAGAGAAAATATAACATAGATGGTGTAGATAGGGATAAGTGCATTCATATTGAATGCACTTATTGCTTTGATTTTTTTTTTATTGAGAAGTTTTTTTTGTTATTTCCTCTGAAACATACAATATTTAGTGTTTGGTTTTTGACCGAAATCTAAAATCGGAACCCAACCTCTTATTCGGTTCAGTCCTCGGCACAAAATGGAATAATGCTTATATATCCCTACCAACAGATATGCAAGATCGCATATTGGAGTAGCTCACCGGAAGAGAGAGAAATTAGGGTTTAGGGTTGTTGACATATATATGGTGAGAAGGATAATATCGTAATTTACATATTCGGTTTTCGATTTGGGTCCGAAACCGAATGGCAAATCCGAAACCTGAACCGAAAATCGCTTTTTTGGAGGCTAAAAACCGAATTTCGACCCACATTTTCAAAAACCGACCTGAAGCGCTATTTTGGGTCGGGTCGAGTCGGTTTTCGGTTGAAAAACCGATATTTACTCACCCATAGTGTGTAGTATGTTAAACGTCGGTCTAACACACTGAAGGTCTGCGGTTCAAGTCCGGGAGAAGCCATATTTTGTTGTTTTGAAACCAAATTTCTTTTTTTGTCTTTTGTTTTTTTTGTTTTTTTGTTTTTTTGTTTTTTTTGTTCTGGTTTTTTGTTTTGTTTGTTTTGTTTTGTTTTTGTTTTGTTTTTTTGGATTTTTTTTGTTTTTTGTTTTTCCCCCTTTTTTTTTTTCCCTTTTTTCGTTTTTTTTTTATCCTTTTTTATTTTTATTTTTACTTTCAGTTTTTGTATCCTTTTTATTTGTTTTTCAGGAATATTTATATAGTCACCAAACATGTGAATATAAGTTTCCAAAAAAATTATTTACTTGGAGTTTGAAGGTCTCCAGTTCGTGTCCAGGCGAAGTCATTTAAACTTTCATAAATCGTAGCTTTATATTCTTTGAAATGTCCGACGTAACGTATGAGACTTTGTGTACGCTGCGTTGCGTGTCATTTGAGCTCACTGTCCCTAATTTTTACACACACACACCTACACATTTTCTGCGGTTTGATCTCGAGACCATCCGCATAGACAAAAAGGTTATACTTCTTCTCGCTATAAGAGCCAGCTGAGTTCGGTCGTAGATTTATATCAATGCATGAATTTGTATGTAGATAATAAAATGTTTAATGAAGGAATTATGTTGTATGTAGTGTATGTAGATAATAAAATGTTTAATGAAGGAATCATGTTGGTTTCATGGTGTAGTTGGTTATCACGTCAGTCTAACACACTGAAGGTCTCCGGCTCAAGTCCGGGCGAAGCCATATGTATTTAAAAGCCAATTTTTTTTGTTGAACCAAATTTGTTTATTTATGTTTTTGTTAGAGAATACAACTATCAACCCAGGTCTACATGTGAGCATTTGGTCTAGTGGTATGATTCTCGCTTCGGGTGTGAGTGGTCCCGAGTTCAATTCTCGGAATGCCCCCTATTAATTATATATTGACAAGTTCTTTTAATTGTCTCTATTATTGCTTTGTTTTTTATTTTTATTGAGAATTTTTTTTTATTGTCTCATTAATAATATATGTATGGAGAGAAAATATAACATAGATGGTTGTAGATAGAGATAAGGACATTCATATTTAAATTTATTCCAAATCATAACAGTTTCTTTTGTTATTTCCTCTGAAACATACAATATTTAGCGTTTGGTTTTTGACCGAAATCTAAAATCGAAATCGTACCTCTTATTCGGTTCAGTCCTCGGCACAAAAAGGAATAATGCTTACATATCTCTACCAACAGATATGCAAGATCGCATTGTGTAGTATTTATATCAGTGCATGAATTTGTGTGTAGTATATGCAAAGGCACTACATATTAAATGAATGAATGATTAACAAAGTGGTTTCGTGGTGTCGTTGGTTATCATGTCAGTCTAACACACTGAGGGTCTGTTTGGTACAAGTTTTAGAAACTTGAATATGGCCTTTGGATTCTTTACTTCTGTCTGGTAAGTATGTGATTAGAAATTGGATAAGAACATGGGAGGCTTTAGATTCCCACATACACATACTTAGGAGAGTAAAACCCAAACAAATATTTTTGCTTTTCAGGAATTGTTGATTGGATGCATTAATTACTATTTCTTTGTGATAATAAGATAATGAAATTAAGAAAGGATATTTATGGAAAACTAGACAGATTAAAACTTATATTTCTGTCCGTACCATACATTGAAATAAAAAAATTAAAATTTTCGGACTACATATTTCCAGCCTAACAAATCATGGGCATAGAACTGTTAAATTCCTTTTTCATGGAAAATGAATGGGAAGTTGATTCTTATGAATACAAAATCTTCATCCTAACATCCCCTAAGGCCTCGTTTGGTTCGTGGAAAGGAAAGGATAAATTCCTTGTTCATTTTCATTCTTTTGAAAAATTGAAATTTCTGTTGGATTTTGGTCTTTTACAAAATGAATTTTAGTCCCACATCGGCTAGACCAAAGGAGTTGTATCTCAATATAATAGCTTTCCTATTTTAGAGATGCACATGTGGTGTGGAGGTGCACATGGGTGTGCCATGTGGGGTTATTTTTTTAATGGGAAAAAGGCTAAATCAACAATAAAAGCATTCATGCTTTTTGCTCTTGGGAAATTCATTTCCATGGGAGCTAAGCCCCGTAGGGGCTTAGCGACTCGGACTCGGACTCGGACTCGGGCTCATGGGCTCATGAGGCGTAATGTGGCGACAGGCGTAATGTGCGGGTTGCTCGGGTTGCGCGGGCGCGCTGGTTGCGCTGCGTGCGCCGTGTGCGCAGTGCGTGCAGTGTGCGCAGTTCAGTGCGCGCTCTATCGCGCAGAGTGCAAGGAGCACGGGGTGTGCGCAGTTGGCGCAACTTGCAGCAGAACGTGCGTTTGCACGTTCTGGGCGGTTGCTACATGTTCGGGATGGTTTTTACCATGACCCTAACTTTGTGGCAACCGAGCAGTTGCTGCAGGGCCTATATAAGGCATCCTCTCTCTCTCACAAGGCTGGAAAGATACAAGAAAGAGAAGCCACCACAGAAAGTTTACGAAGTATTTTTTTAACACAAGTAAACAGAGAATTCAGAAGTGTTCTTTAACACAATTCTGATCGGAATTTGCTTGCCAATTCCAGCAGCCTTCAGAGAGAGAGGAAAGACACCGCACCAGCGTTGCTTTTGCACGGGAGTTCGTGTCCATCCGAGGAATTAGAAGAGCAGGAGTGTTCCAAGTTCTCCAACGAACTTGCTGGTTCCTGGAAGCTGTTCGTGTAGAGCGAATAAAGCTTTGAGCAACGGTGATTATTCACCCCAGCAGGAGTTCTTCCATCATTCGCCAGTCACCTTCTTCGTTGCTGCCAGTAATTCTGATTGTATCTTCTTTTAGAAGTACTACGATCGATTGCTATTGATTACGAAATCATTTTAGATTCTCGTAATTCAAAATCACCTTCCTTGAAGTGTTGATTTGAAACATTATTTTTACAATCGTTTCATTTTCTCAGTTTTCCATCGAAAAATTGTGCCCCGGCACTAACAATCTCAAAGCTTTATTGCTACGATAGAAAACTTTAATGCTTCACTCCTCAATACTGACTTTTGTAAGTTAGAAAAGTTTGATGGAGAGCATTATCAAGTCTGGAAGAGGAAGGTTTATCTCACTCTTCAACTCAGAGACGTTGATCACGTGCTTCTTGAAGAGGAACCTACTGTTCCAGATACTGGGTCTGCTGCCGCAATCACAGCGGCTACTAAACTTCAGGCCAAATAGAGAAAGGAGAATAGCATTTGCAGGTTGCTTATCCTGAATGCTATGGAGGATTCCCTAGCAGAATCCTACAGTAAGAAACCAATTGCCAGAGACATATGGGAGTCTCTGGAGAAACTGTACGAAGAAGACAAGAACAGGAGCAAGATATTTGTGGTTGAAAAATATCACAAATGGCTCTTTGAGGACGAGAAGTCCATGCTGCCGCAGGTAAAAGAATTTCTGAAGCTACGACAGAAGTTGGAAGACGAGGCGATGCCCCTCCCTGACAAGTTTTTTGTTGGAGGAATTGTCTCAAAGCTCCCCGCTGGGTGAAGTAAGTTCTATGCAAACATGCATAGGAAGAAGCTAGAGATCAGCCTTGAAGATCTCTTACAGGAAATCTATGTTGAGGACCAAATGCGGGCTCAACTCAAGGTGGACGCACAGTCCAAGCAATTGGCTAACGCCATTCTGGTTCGTACCAAGGAACCAAGGGGAAAGCAGACGACTTCCCACAGCAAGAAGAAGGACCCTAACAATCTGAACGTGAAGGGAACTTTCCTTCAAGCGAAAGAAGGCAAAGTCTCAGATGCCTTATTTTAAGTGTGGCAAGAAGGGCCACTTCAAGAACGAATGCAAAGCAAAGACCAAGCAATCAGAGCAAGAAGAGCCTAGTAAGGTATCTATGATCACTGACGTTGTTGCTATGATTGCACAAGTTGATGCGGTAAGGACTGACTCTGACTGGTGGGTAGACACTGGAGCCTCCTGCCATGTCTGCTCTAGTAAGGAGTAGTTCACCACCTATACACCTACTTCTGAAGTGGTTATGATGGCGAACCAGGCACAAGCTGAAGTGCTCGGGATCGGGACGGTGGTGTTGAAGCTGACTTCGGGGAAGTCTCTGACGCTTCAAGGCGTGTAGCACGTACCTGCTATCGCCAAGAACCTGATCTCAGGAGGCCTACTCTACAACGTAGGCCTCAGGATGGACATCAATACTGGCCAGATGGTGATATCTATCAAGGGAACATATTTCAGAAAAGCTTTTTATACCGAAGGAATGTTCAAAATTCAGCTTGTAAATTAGTCTAATGTAATTAATGTGATTAATGAAATCACTCATTCTGCTTATACTCTTGAGTTGTGACATAATAGGCTAGGACATGTTCATTGTAAACGAATAAACAGAATGTCTAGTCTAGGACTTATCTCCAAGTGTGGGGGTAAGGTAGAGAAATGTGAAGTTTGTGCTCAAACAAAGATCACAAGAAAACCCTTTCCTGGGGTTAATCGAAGTACATATCTTCTGGAGTTGGTACACTCCGATATCTGTGACTTCAAACAGTTATCTACAAAGGTCGAGATGAAGTATTTCATAACCTTCATCGATGACTTCTCAAAGTATGCGTTCGTCTACTTGCTGAAGGATAAAGACGAAGCATTCGAGAAGTTCAAGGAGTTCAGAGCCGAAGCTGAGCGACAGACTGGACAACAACTCAAAAGGATAAGAAGTGATCGAGGTGGAGAGTACAGGTCTCATGAATTCGCATCGTTCTGCAAAGAACATGGAATTGTCAATGAGACTACGGCTCCGTACTCTCCTCAATCAAATGGAGTAGCAAAGAGGAAGAACAGAACGTTAACAGAAATGATTAACTCAATGTTGTTGACTGCTGGCCTTCCTAAATGCTACTGGGGAGAAGCTGTATTGACGGCCACTTTTATTCTAAATAGAGTGCCTCATGCAACTTCATACATTACTCCTCATGGACTGTGGTTCAAGGTCAGACCTAACTTGAATGTCATTCGAGTGTGGGGGTGTCTGGCGTATGTCAAGCTTCCAGATCTGAAGATTCAGAAGCTTGGGACAAGGACTACTAAGACGATCTTCTTGGGGTATGCCGAGAAGAGTGATGCTCGGAGATTTCTTGATATTGAGTCAAATTATATCATTGAATCTCGCGACACAGAATATTTTGAAGACAAATTTGCTAGGCACAAGAATATTGTTCTTGCGGATGTACCGAAGAACAATGAGGGTGCGCAAGAAACTGAAGTCTTCAATGAAGATGTGGTCCAAGAAGATGTTGTCGTTGAAACAACGATTGAACCAGAACAAGCTGAGCCGTCAGCTAAGAGTATGAGGAGGCCGAAGGACTTCGGAAGTGGCTTTGTCACCTATCATGTGGAAGCTGATTCGCTTACCTATGATGAGACGATGAAGACCAGAGACGCGATTTTCTGGAAGGAGGCGATTGACAATGAATTTGATTCTATCACCTCAAATAACACTTGGGTGTTGTTTGATCTTCCTGAAGGAGAAAAACCCATCGGATGCAAATGGATCTTCAAGAAGAAGATGAAAACAGACGGAACTATTGACAAGTTCAAGGCTAGGTTGGTAGCCAAGGGGTTTTCTCAGAAGCAGGAGATTGACTATTTGGACACGTATGCTCCAGTAGCCCAGATGACTACCATCAGAATGTTGATTGCTCTCGCAGCAATACATAAGATGGTGATACATCAGATGGATGTGAATACGACTTTCCTAAATGACGAGATGACCGAAGAGATTTATATGCAACAGCCAGAGGGATTTGTCATCAGGGGTCTTGAAGACAAAGTCTGCAAGTTGGTGAAATCTTTGTACGGTCTTAAAAAGGCTCCCAAGATGTGGCATAAGAAATTTGACAAAGTTATAAGGTCAAATGGCTACATGGTCAGCGATACGGACAAGTGTGTTTACACAAAGTTCGCTGATGGAAGAGTTGTGATCGTTTGTCTGTACGTAGACGACATGCTTATCCTAGGTACGGATATTAGCTGTGTCACGGAGACAAAGAAATTCATCTCAAGCAAGTTCAGTATAAAGGACTTGGGGGAAGCTGATGTGATCTTAGGGATCAAAATCATCCGGACAGACACTGGACTAGCGCTGTCACAGTCTCATTATATTGAGAAAATGATCACTCGTTATGGGTATCGGGATCTTCCAGGGATCGATACGTCGTATAGGTGTGATCTGAAGCTGAAGCCTAATTCAGGGAAAAGCGTCAGGCAGCTGGAGTATGCAAGCGTAATCGGAAGTTTGATGTATGCTACTACTGCCACAAGGCCTGACATAGCTTTCGCCGTGGGAATGCTGAGTCGTTTCACGAGCAGCCCAGGTGCTGAACACTGGAAAGTTGTGAAACGGGTTATGAGATACCTCAAGAAGACTCAGACATATGCACTATACTACAACGGAGATCCGCCGGTAGTGGAAGGCTTCAGTGATGCCAGTTGGTGCTCAGGGGTGGAGAGCGAGAGGTCCACAAGTGGATTCATTTTCATACTGGGTGGAGCTGCTATATCGTGGAAGTCAAAGAAGCAGACTATGCTCTCACGGTCATCCATGGAATCTAAGTTCTTTGCACTTGATACCGCAGCCGAGGAAGCAGAATGGCTTCGAGAGCTCATGTATGATCTTCCAGTGGTTGGGGCACAAATACCGGCGATACCGATATACTGCGACAACCAGGCGACTGCGACGGTGGCATCAAATGACCTCTTCAATGGGAAGAAGAGGACTGTGTGGTTGAAGCACAGGGCAGTACACGATCTTATCAAGAGAGGTGTTATTGCAGTGATTGATGTTCGGAGTCAGGAGAACCTGGCGGATCCGTTCACCAAGGGCCTCAAGCGCCAGCTGGTCGATGACACAGCTTGTAAAATAGGCTTGAAGGCATTCTGATATTGTATTATTGTATTCCTTCCATAAAGTTTTATGCTATTAGTTCAAAGATTTATCTACTAGGCATCTAGCTTTTGGTTCAAGGGAGGACCACTAATCGAAAAAATATCAGGAACGGTGGGTACATGTTCTATGGGCATGGAGAGGTTACGGACCTATAACCACTGTTGTCTACTGTTGTTTTCTGCGAAAAATGGTTCCTGTGGGAAGGTTGGCTTAATTGCCTTAATAAGTTCTCAGGCAGAGTGAATGCCTGGTGTGCTTTACAGGAAGCACGGTAGAGCAGCACTACAAGGAGTGAAACTCCATGCTACAGTGGGGTGACTCCACAATGAGGTTTCTATATGTAGGGTGCTGCCCAGGAATAGGATAAAGCCTCGACTTTGCAGGCCAAGTCACAGCGGCGTAGCACCGCAAATAGGCAGTTAGCCTAATGTTGTATATTAAAATAAAGAGAGGTGTAGTCAGCACTACAAAGAGGAGGAGCTCCTCATGTTACAGTGGCACGACACCACGATGAGGTACCTGTAGGAACGAAATAGTAAAGCATAATACTCTAGAGGGGGATGAATAGAGTTGGCAGCGGAAAAAAGCTAATTAAAAAAGTTAGTAGCACAATCACAGAATATTAATCACAACTAAAATAATGTAAAGGCAAAGTTAAGAGAGCAAACGCAAAGACAGCGATGTATACTGGTATCCCTCTGTTGAGAACTAATCCAGTCGGTAGAACTCTTGCTACCAGTTGAATCCACTATTGGAAAAACCGTAAGTTTTCTTACGAAGTCCTTGCAACTTCTACAACGCGAGCTTTGATACGAAGAACTCGTCCAACTTCAAATGTGAAGAGGTATTCTTCAATCAAGCCTTCTGATTACAATCTCTCAGAAACTTCTAGACCGTACCGTACTGGCAAATTGACTAGAGGATTGCAACTGGCTTGGGATCTGAAATTGAAAGCTCTAGAAAAATTCTTTGGAAGACTGAAAGCTTTAGATAGAGAGAAGATTGAAAGTGAATGAGTGAGTTGAAATGATCGAAATCCTTCTCTATTTATAGGAGTTCCAAAGGCAGACTTCTGACAGAATTCGGGCAGAATTCGGACAGAACTCTATGAGCAAATCTCGGTCAAATCCGCAACTGCAGGAGGACCAATTTCCAAGGATTCAAAATCACAACGGCCACCAACCGAACTCTGGCCGAACTCTGGCCGAACTCGGTCCGAGTTCTGTCAGGGTTAAGTCAGGGTTTAGTTAGGGTTTTTGAAAAAGCTTTTTGGTGATTTTTGAAAACCTTTTTGAAAACCTTTTTGTAAACCTTTTTGAGAGGTCATTTTAAAAACATTTTGAACTCATTGAGGGATAGCCTATTTGCCAGTACGACTCGGTGAACAACATATTTCTAGACTTAAATAAAATGAAAAATACATTGCATAAGGAATTACAGACTCGAGTAGGCAAACAGATCTTCGGTCTTGAATTCAGTGGATAGCCATTCTTGATCATGTCCAGGAAACCAAGATGTCCCGTATATCCAGACAGAGTTTGATCAATTATTAAAATCAGGTTGACCATATGACCAATGGGCCAACAATCTCCCCCATTTTGATAATTGACAAACTATGAATGATATAACATTAAGCTTGTTCAAAATACCAAAAAGTAGAATTGTTCATATCATGTATTATCTCAAAAAAATGTTAGATCTTGAATTTTCTCCCCCTTTGTCACTTAGCAAAATAATTGCAAAAGACGAGGCTCCCCCGCAATCAATGCATAAGTAACAAATAGTGAGAAAACACACTTAGAGAAATATCACAGGCATGTATAAAAAAAATATCATCACAGGCATGTAATATCACAGGCAGTTATAAAGAGTGAAGCAACATAAAGAGATAGTGCTATCATAAACTGAAATTGAAACATAGTGATGAAATAAACTGGAATGCCATAAACTGAAGCAAAAGAAACATGTCCATGAAAATAAGTACTGAAGCAAACTACAAAGTGCTGATAATAAAAAAATACTGATAAAAACTTAGAATGTTGGAGCATTTCCAAGTGTACAATAAAATATCACTCAAAATCAGATAGTCACATCTCCTCATCATCATCCTCATCCTCATCATCAGCGCGACCAGCATGTCCTGAAGTACCAGCACCAGAGGTACCAGCGCCAGAAGGATGAGGTGGGGCGCCAGCATAGAACTCACCAACAAAGTCACGAGGTGGAGCACGATCAGGACGGTACCAATCATAGGCGTTACCGGGCTGGAAGTAGGCATGAACAGCCTCATCCTCACAACGGTAACCAGAGAAAGCTGGATCTCTAGGGATGGAACCGGCTGAATGACCAGTCTGGGCGAAACGAAGATCAGCTAAGAAGTTTGCAAGTGCCTGATAACGGGTCACGTCGCGGAACTCACGCTCGCGAGCCATGTCCGTCATCGAGACATACAAAGCAGATAAATGTTGATGTATGTCCTCAAATGTCATGGCATACTGATGAGATGGTGGAGGAGGTGCAGTAGGAGGAGCAGGATGTGGAGCTGTAGCAGTCATGCTACGACGAGATAACTGAAGAAACTTGGGCTCAGGGTCCTGAGTACAAGTCGACAGATCGATATCGAAGCGCTGAAAGATGCGTGGGAGAATCATCGCGTAAGAGAGATTTCTATCTCTTGCACGACAACAACCCATCATCTGAATCATGGTCTTAGGGGTAGAAAATGGAATCCCCTTAAAAATGTGGTACATGGCGGACAGCTCAAGAGAAGTCACATCATCCTTTGAAGTAGATTTTGGAAGGATAGTGGAATAGATGATGCGATGCAATTCATAGTTAAACAAGTTCAGGTTGTTAGCCTTGAACTTTCCAGAGCATACTCTATCAGGTGCACAGAGTTCCGCTTTGAAACTTGCGAGTGTCGTACCTTCGGGAAAATCAAATTCAGTGATATCGACTAGCGGTTCACCTTCGTTAGGGATACCAAGGATCTCCGCTAAGAGGTTATCATCGAAATTGATATCAATACCTCCAACACGAGTGCTCACATCAAAAGTGTCTAATATGAGATTACAATAAAATAATCTAATGGCATTAGTTGCTATAGGAAAGCAGATTTTAACAAACAGATGTAACCCTAATGCCTCAAAGAAATGACGATGATCAGGAAATACAGTCCATTTGACTGGAGCGCCTGTGCATATGGATCTCATGGAGAAGTCTCCATACCACAGTAGTGCTTGGTCTAGGGTTTGGAAGAAAAACCCGTCGAACGCACCATCGCTCGTTTGGACTGGCGAGAAGAGGGAATCCGTATGCGGATGCGAAGATGACCCTTCCTCACTAGGAGTCGTCTTCTTCCTCTTTGAAGGATTGAATTTGGGTGCCATTTGTGCAAATTGAAATAAAAATACACTAATTGAAAAGTGGAGAAAGATGGAGTTATACCTCCCGAAATCAAAGTATGTCGAAGAGAACGACGAACTCCGCACGAATCCAAATTTTGGATTGATTTCACCACTCGGATTAGAAGAAATAGGGTGGTGAAAAGCTAGGGTTCGGGGCTCCTTCGCGGCTGCTGCTGCTGTTTAGATGTGGTTTGGAAGCAATAAAGAAGAAGGGCTTCTCGGGTTCTGTATATATAACCAGACACCCTCAACCGAACTCGGGCCGAATTCGGTCAGAGCTCTGGCCGAATTCGCCTAGGGTTCTTTATAGTTGATTTTTGCCATTCTTTTTCATTGTCTCATTTCAAATATTTAATTCAAAGATTAGTTATTTTAGCCTTCAATTAACATAATTAATATTATTTTATGAATTAAATGTCGTTACACAGTGACTGTCTCAGATTAGCTGTAGGAGTACTGTCCCAGCTGGCGGAGGTTTACCGGGGAACTCTTAAGTACCGCTTCGCTTCAACCGTAGTTGTGGTGACAGACAGACTCTTTATTGGCTTGTCTCTAACACAGTTTTTGCATAATGATATATAATCATAAAACAAAATTAATTAATATTATTGACGTCCAAAATTCCTAATTCTTGACGTAAATAATTGAAACGATCTTCCGCTAGAGGTTTAGTGAAGATGTCAGCTAGTTGATTTTCAGTATCTATGTACACAAGGTTTATATCTCCATTTTGATGATGATCTCTAAGAAAATGATGTCCAATCTCGATATATTTAGTACGAGAGTGACATACCGGATTCTTAGTCAAATTAATAGTGCTCGTGTTATCACAGAAAATGGAAATATGTGTGTAAAATAAACCATAGTCTTCTAGGGTTTGTTTCATCCACAAAATCTGAGCACAACAATGTCCTGCGGCGATGTACTCAGCCTCTGTTGTTGATAGGGCTACAGAATTTTGCTTTTTACTAAACCATGAGACTAAGGCCTTGCCTAAGAAATGACATGTGCCACTTGTACTTTTTCTATCAACTTTGCATCCAGCAAAATCTGCATCCGAATAACCAATAAGGTCAAAGGACTTAGTTTTGGGATACCACAAGCCAACAGAAGAAGTGCCCTTAAGGTATCGAAAGATACGCTTAACTGCGGACATATGTGATTCCTTTGGATTAGCTTGAAAACGTGCACACAGGCAAACACTAAACATTATATCTGGACGACTAGCAGTTAAATAAAGTAAACTACCAATCATACCTCGATACTTACGTGTGTCGACTGGCTTGCCTTGTTCATCTGAATCAAGTTTTGTTGAAGTTGCCATTGGAGTGCAAATAGGTTTGACATTGTCCAGATCGAACTTCTTTAGCAAGTCTTTTGTGTACTTGGCTTGATTTATGAATGTCCCATTATCAGTTTGTTTGATTTACAATCCGAGAAAGAATTTCAGCTCTCCCATCATGCTCATCTCAAACTCATTCTGCATACACTTAGAAAATTCTTGACACATAGATTCATCAGTGGATCCAAATATAATATCATCAACATAGATTTGAATTAAAAGAAGTTTGCCATTAAAAGACTTAATAAACAGTGTAGTGTCAACCTTGCCTTTTGAAAAGCTGTTGTCAAGTAGAAAAGAGCTTAGACGATCATACCAAGCACGAGGGGTTTGTTTTAAACCGTATAAGGCTTTCTTCAACTTGAAAACATGATCAGGGTTTTTGAAATCCGTGAAACCTGGAGGTTGTGCTACAAAAACTTCTTCTTTTATAAAGCCATTTAAAAAAGCACTCTTGACATCCATTTGAAATAGTTTAAAATCATGAAAACATACAAATGCACATAACATGCGAATGGATTCTAATCTCGCAACTGGGGCATAAGTCTCATCGTAGTCGATACCTTCTTCTTGATTGTATCCTTGAGCTACGAGTCGAGCCTTATTACGAGTCACTAAACCATTCTCATTTAGTTTATTTCGGAATACCCAACGGGTGCCAATGACCGGATGATCAATAGGCTTGGGAACAAGTTCCCAAACTTGATTCCGTTCAAATTGGTTTATTTCCTCTTGCATAGCATCTATCCAAAAACTATCACTACATGCTTCATCAATAGTTTTGGGTTCTAGCTGTGAAATAAATGCAACACTAAAAATAATATCTCTACTGGATGTACGAGTACTTACTCCTTTGGTAATATCACCAATTACCAAATCTTTTGAATGATCAGCTGTAAATTTCAACCTTTTCGGTAGATTCTGAAGGTAGCTGGTTCCTGGATCTTCTCTAGGAGGTTCAGCTAGTGCAGAGCTTGGTTGAGAATCAGCTGGAGTTGAGCTTGATACAGATGTATCTTCGTCATTGTCATCGATAGTCATTTGATTCAATTCATCAAAAGTGACATTGATTGATTCTTCGATGATCATGGTACATTTGTTGAAGACTCTGTATCCTTTGCTCTTGGCCGCATAACCTAAAAATAAACCTTCATCGGCCTTTTCATCAAATTTTCCCAAGTTGTCTTTTGTATTAAGAATAAAACATTTACAACCAAAAATTCTAAAGTATGAAACTGAAGGAATTCTATCAAACCATAACTCAAATGGAGTCTTCTTCGATTTGGGTCGAATTAGAACTCTATTGAGAACAAAGCAAGCTGTATTGACAGCATCAGCCCAGAAATATTTGGGTAGACTAAACTGGTTTAACATCACTCTGGCCATTTCAGTTAGAGTTCTGTTCTTACGTTCCACAACTCCATTTTGTTGTGGAGGCCTAGGGCAGGAGAACTCGTGTATAAAACCGTGTGTGTCACAAAATTGCTCAAAATCAGCATTCTCAAATTTGCCACCATGATCGCTTCTAATACGAGTGATCATGTAACCTTTTTCATTCTGTACTTTCTTGCAAAAGGCGACAAATTTGGATAATGCATCATTCTTGCGTGTCAAGAAGTATACCCACGTGTATCTAGAAAAATCATCTACAATTACAAAAGCATAAAGTTTACCTCCGAGGCTAGCAACTCTGCTAGGACCGAATAAGTCCATATGAAGTAATTGTAGAGGTCTAGTAGTACATACTGCGTTTATTGACTTGAATGTAGATCTGGTAGCTTTGTTCCTTTCACATTGGTTGCATACCGAATCCTTCTTGAATGTAATGTCCGGTAAACCGCGTACTAGCTTCTTTGTGGATAATCTTGATATTGTATCCATATTAGCGTGATCGAGTCTCATATGCCACAGATGACTCTCATCACTCTTGGCCATTAAGCATCTACCTGAAATGTTAGTTTCTTCTAACAAATAGAAAACATATATATTGTCTTTCCTGATACCTTCAAAGATAGTACTACCAGTTGAGCTATCAACTATAGTACATTTGTCTTTGCCAAAGTTGATGCCATAACCATGATCAGCTAGATGACTTATGCTGAGTAGATTATGTTTCAACTCGGTAACCAGACAGACATCCTTAATTACAGGATAGGGAGACTTACCAACATCACCGATACCAATAATATACCCTTTCAAGTTATTACCGTAGGAGACATAGCCTTCCTTCTTTTTCTTCGACAGTGTTGCAAATAATGTAGCGTCACCGGTCATATGCTGTGAACAACCGCTGTCGAGGATCCATTTGCTTCTAGCATGTGAAAGGTGTTCCACCTACAAAACAGTTTGCAGATGAAACTTTTGGTACCCATTTATTGTAGGGTCCTGAATTGTTAGTTTTTGGTATCCAGGCATAAATATTTAAATCAACAAGCTTTCTGACTCTACATACAGATGAAATATGACCAATGAGGCCACAATAATGACATTGTGCATGTCGAGTGTTGAAAGATGAGTGGTGTGCATGGTTGGTAGGTTTGGGTTTTCTAGTATAGAAGAAAGCATGCCTATAATCCTGTTTGGGCTTAACCTTTTGGGGTAAAGGTTTGATAGGGTTAGGTCTGACAGTGTTTGGCTTGAGAATGTTCCGATTTTTCGGTAAGTGACACGTGTTAGGGTAGGAAGCAGCAAGCTTAGGCTGTTTTCCTAACCAAATTTCCAATCTTTTGGAAGTGTCATACAACTTAGTATAATCAGAAGTAAGTGATTCCATTCTGATTTGTGCACATCGAAGATTTTTCTTCGTTATAGAAAGTTCTTCCTTGAGTTGGTCAATAATTTTGTCTTTCTCTTCAGATGACTTGGTAGTCTCGTGTAATAAGAGCTTTGTTGAAGAAAGCTCACCAGACTCACTAACATTATTTCTAACCTCAGCTAGTAGGTCGGTACGTCTACCTATTTCACCTTTGTACTCTTTGAGTACCTTCTTAGAGGTCTGATACTTGCTACGCAGTTTTCTGTAATCAGTCATCAGGTCACTGAAGGCATCTCCTAATTGCTCAAAGGTTAAGTCATCATAAGTATCAACTACAGGTTCAGTAGGTACCTGATCGGATGCCATAAAGCATACATTTGTAGCGTCTTCTGATTGTTCGTCTTCTGAGTCACTGGCTTCACTTTCATGCCATATGCTGGTGTTGGCATACTTCCGTGATGTTGATCTCTTCAGGTTCCCTTTTTTATACCTGTTGCTCTTCTTGCTTGATGATGAGTTTGTGGGACAATCTTTCTTCATGTGTCCCTTCTTCTTGCAACCATAGCAGACGACATCTTCTTGATACCAGTTGTTGTTGTTGTTTTCTTTGACTCTCTTCTCATGTCTCATGAATCTTTTGAACTTCCTTGCTAGGAGTGCTTGACCTTCAGCGTCAGATCCACTGCTGTCTGAGTCACCTTCAGCAGCTTTTTTGTGCTGAGCCTTGAGAGCGATTGTCTTCTCCTTTGGTGCAGGCTCTTCAAAATCTTGTAGCTCCAGTTCATGAGTGAGTAGCTTACCCATGAGTACTTCGAGGGACATAGTTGTGAGGTCGTTCCCTTCAATGATTGCAGTAGCCTTTGGAATCCAGTTCTTGGTGAGAGCTCGCAGGAGTTTGCGAATCTTTTCATGGTTACTGTAATCTTTGCCTAGGGAGGACAGAGGATTTACAATATCCAAGAACCTCTCGAACATTTGTGTAACTGTTTCGTTGGGCTTCATCTTGAACGCCTCGTACTCTTGAGTAAGTCTGCTGACTTTAGATTCTTTTGTTGACACAATGTCACAGTCAACCAAATATTGATAACTTGACTAAATAATAATTGTAATAATTCAATACGACACATGACGTCTACATCAAGCTCAAGTCAGAAGACAGAGAGTGGGGGAATACTTAAAATGAGGGTTGGAAAGTCTAGAGTCGGAGTTAGAGGATAAGGATTGGGATTACCTTAGAAAGGGTAAGCGGGTCATGTTAGGATAATACCAATTTCATAACATGTGGGTTTAATACTTTAAGATATAGTTATAATTATGATTTTATGGATGGTAATGGTTAGAAAATAGTGGACTTAGACTTGTTTTGACCTTGGTTGACCATGGTTGACTATTTTTGACCAAAAGTCAACCGTAGCCTAAAATTGACTAGAACTTGACCAGTTGACCCAAAGTCAACTATTAGTCAACGTTAGTCAAGTTTGACCTAGAGTTGACCTAAGGTTGACCAAAGTTGACCAGTTGACCAAAAGTCAATTGTAAGTCAACCTTTGACTTAAATCGACCTAGTTTAACTTTGTTTGACTTGCATTGACCTAGTTTGACTTTGTTAGGCCTAATATGTCATGCTGAGCTCTTGAGACTTGACCTATAGCCTACCCAATAATCTTCAAACTCCACCATTCAAAAAATTGCCCACTGGCCACTTAGACCAGCTCTGTGCTCTGGAGACAGAGTTCGGGCCAAACTCTGCCTCCACACAGAGTTCGGGCCGAACTCTGTCCCCTAAAAATCAGCAGCCTTAATTTTAGGGTTAGCTGGTTGCTAGTTGTCCAACGGCCAAATATTTGAAATTTTCTACCCGAATTTTGGCCGAATTCTGCCTACAAAAATCCTATAAATAGGCCTAGAATTCTCTCATTTCAAATCATCCAATCTTCTCTTCTCTTCTCTCTTATAGCTCAAATAAGCCATACTCTTCCCATTTACTAGCCACAAGCTTCCTAAGTCTCGAGTGCTCAGCATCTCTCAGTTAGGATTCTTGTGCAAGAGTTGAAGAAGTCGCTTGGACAATTCCAAGCAAATCGCCACTGCGATCCTCTGTAAGAAGTTGACGTGCTCTTCTGAAGAAAAGGCACGGGTTGTAAACTACTATTTCACAAATAGTGGATTTAATCCTGAGCTAGAGTTCTCAGGCCTGGACTAGTCCTCCACAAGGGAAACCAGGTTAAAATTGCTGTGTTTGCGTATGCTTTCTTGCTCTTCATTTACTTTCCGTATTTTACTCTAATTATTTATAATTCGTGAAAGAGTTATTTTTTAATTGGTTATTTTCTATATAAACTCTATTCACCCCCCTCTAGAGTTGCCTACTGTTCTTCAATTGGTATCAGAGCTCTGTTCTCTTTACAAGGACTAACATCCTAAGAGCTGATCCATGGCAACCACACAATCCTTGATTTCCAATCATGGTGAAGGTCAGTCCACTCATAGGCCTCCCCTATTTGATGGAACTAACTACACATATTGGAAAACAAGGATGAGCTTCTATCTTAAGTCTCTAGACTTTGACCTGTGGACTGTCGTCACTGACGGTTACAAAAAGCCCGCCAGGATAGTTGTCGACGATGACCTCATTGAGAAACCACACGACAAATATTCTGTTGAGGAGAAGAAACAGGCAAGTCTAGACGCTAGAGCTATTAATGCTTTATTCTGTGCTATAGACAGGAATGAGTTCAACAGGGTCTCTACATGCACCACTGCTCATGAAGTATGGAGACTTCTAGAAGTGACGCATGAAGGAACCACACAAGTCAAGGAATCTAAGATAAGCCGTCTCACTCAAGAATACGAGGCTTTCAAGATGAAGCTAAATGAGACGATCACTCAAATGTTCACAAGATTCCTCGACATCATCAATCCTCTATCCTCGCTTGGCAAGCAATACTCAAACCACGAGAAGATTCGCAAGCTACTCAGAGGGCTACCAAAGATTTGGAACCCTAAGGTGACAGCCATCATAGAAGGGAACGATCTCACAACCATGTCAATGGAGACCTTGATGGGTAAGCTCATGACTCACGAGCTTGACCTCAAGGACTTCGAAGAGCCTGCTCCAAGGACTAAGGAGATCGCACTCAAAGCTCATCGACGAAGGGCTGATCACGATGAGACCGAAGACGACAATTCGGATGATGAAGACCAAGCTCTCATGGTGCACAACTTCAAAAAATTCCTTCGCTTCAATCGAAGGAAGAAGGAATCACAAGAAGACGGCGAAGAAGAGCCAACCTGCTATGGTTGCAAGAAGACTGGACACGTCCGAAAAGACTGTCCATTCTTGAAGAAGAGCAACCGCTATGAGAAGCCATACAAGAAGACCTCATCAAAGAAATATGCCAACACAAGTATTTGGAATAAAAGTGAAGCAAGTGACTCCGAGGAAGAAAAGGACTCTCCTCAAGATACAGCAAATGTGTGCCTAATGACAACTTCCAACAAGGTATCTAACGAAACTTTAGATGACTTCTCTTTTGATGAACTTGGCGATGCCTTCACTGATTTACTCGATGATCACAAAAAGGTCATTGGTACATACAAACATGCCAAGGATAAAATCAAAAGTCTTGAAGTCAAAATACAAAGAATTTCTCTATTACTTGATAACATTAGAAATACGACACCCACTGATGACACTGATGAAGTATCCAAGCTTAAATTAAGCTTACATGATGCTGAAGCACGTATTGAGCAACAAACACAAGAAATCACTACACTCAACACGATGCTTGCTGAAGAAAAGAGTAGACACAAGATTTCCATGACTAAGATATATGGATTAAATATTAAGGTTGATGAATTGCAAGCCGTTTCTAAGAGATTAGAAACCAAATTGGGAAAACAGGTTGCTCAACCTCAAACCCAATCACATGGGCACAACACTACTCATGCTAGTCAACCACGTCATCCACATGCAACACGTAACCATGCTTTCATATACACAAACTTTCACAAACCACGCGCACGTAAGAATAATTCTCATTCATTACACAATCATCATGTTGCACAAAGACACAATCAACATCACTCCACATATAGACAACATCACCATGCCATGCCATATAGACAAGATCATCATGTCATGCCATATAGACAACATCACAATGTCATACCATATAGACAACATCACCAAGCTCCATATAGACAACTTCACCATGCTCCATATAGACAACATCACCATGCTCCATATAGACAATATCACCATGCCACTCCACAGCACTCTATGCATAATCATCATCATCATGCTAATCATCTTACTTCTGCTCATTATAGATATCATTCTCATATTCTTAACATAAATAAGAATGCTATCTGTACTTACTGTGGATCACATGGACACATCTCACCACAGTGTAGAGTTAGAAGACTAGTAGATAAAAAGATATATGCATGGTTTCCAAAAACTAACTTTTCAGGACCCTCAAGAACTTGGGTACCAAAGGTCACATCTACTCTTGATGTAGGTGGACCTTCCCTCCTCAACTGAAAGTAAGTGGAGTCTCGATAGTGGATGCTCGCGACATATGACGGAAGACACAAATCTTTTTGCATCACTATCGATGAAGAGAGAAGGATACATATCCTTCGACAACAATTTAAAAGGGCACATAATAGGTAATGGTATTATTGGTCATCCTCCTTCTTCTGTAATAAAGGATGTCTGCCTAGTGACCGAGTTAAAGCATAACCTGCTCAGCATTAGTCATCTTGCTGATCATGGATATGACATTAACTTTGGACAAAACAATTGCTTCATCTATGATAGGTCAACGGGAGACATTGCTTTTGAAGGGAAAAGAGAGGATAACATTGATATTTTCTATCTACCTATAGATACTAACAATGCAGGTAGATGTCTATATGCCCACAAAGATGAACGATTACTTTGGCACCAGCGTCTTGGTCATGCCAATATGGATGCTATATCCAGGCTATCGACCAAGAAGCTAGTGAGAGGATTGCCCGATATCACATTCAAAAAGGACACGGTATGTGCTGAATGTGAAATGAACAAGGCAACCAAATCCTCATTTCATTCCATCAACTCTGTAAGTACTACTAGACCCCTGCAACTACTCCATATAGATTTATTTGGTCCTAGTAGAGTAGCTAGTCTTGGTGATAAACTTTATGCATTTGTTATTGTTGATGATTTTTCGAGATTTACTTGGGTTTTCTTTCTCACAAATAAGAGCGAAGCTATTTCGGTTTTTAAAGTTTTTGTAAAGAAAGTTCAAAACGAAAAAGGCTACATGATTACTCGAATCCGAAGTGATCATGGAGGTGAATTCGAAAATTATGATTTTGAAAGATTTTATGATTCTAATGGTTTTGATCATGAGTTTTCTTGTCCAAGAACTCCTCAACAAAATGGTGTTGTGGAGCGGAAGAATAGGACTCTTGGCGATATGGCTAGAGTCATGTTGAATAAATTCTCACTTCCGAAATACTTTTGGGCAGAAGCTGTCAGTACAGCATGCCACATTTTGAATAGGGTGCTTATTCGTCCCATTACGAAGAAAATACCCTATGAGCTTTGGTTTGGGAGAACCCCCAATGTTTCTTATTTTAAAGTTTTTGGATGTAGATGTTTTATCCTTAACACCACAACTCAGGCAAATTTGATGCCAAAGCTGACGATGGTATTTTCCTTGGCTATGCTGCCAAGAGTAAGGGATATAGAGTTTTTTAACAAACGCTCTTTAATTGTGGAAGAGTCTACAAATATGACTTTTGACGAAGATAACAGTGCAGCAGCTACTCTTGATGATGATGTTGAGCCATCAACATCTACTCCAATGAACACCACAACCGAAATAAATTCTCTGGAAAGCTTGCCTAAGAAATTCTCTTTCAAGCCTTCACATCCAGAAAATTTGGTAATAGGTGAGGTTTCACGTGGAGTAACCACTAGATCATCATTAAGAGACTCTATTGCTAGCACTGCCTTTATTTCACAAATTGAGCCTAAAAACATTTCTGAAGCTTTCAATGATGAATTTTGGATTTCTGCCATGCAAGAAGAACTCAACCAATTCGAGAGGAGCCAAGTATAGGAACTATTTCCTAGACCGGCTGATCACTCGATCATTGGTACTAAATGGGTTTTTAGAAACAAAGTAAATAAAGATGGTTCAGTCACACGCAACAAAGCTCGTCTAGTAGCTCAAGGATACAACCAAGAGGAAGATATCGACTACGATGAGACGTATACTCCTGTTGCTAGACTAGAATCCATTCGGATGCTTTGTGCATTTGTAAATTTTCAAAATTTCAAATTATTTCAAATGGATGTTAAAAGTGCTTTCTTGAATGGTTTTATTAAGGAGGAAGTTTATGTAAAACAACCCCCTGGCTTTGAAAATCACAAATTTTCCGACCACGTGTTCAAGCTAAAGAAAGCACTGTACGGCCTCAAACAAGACCATAGAGCTTGGTATGAACGGCTAAGCAACTTCTTGCTTGAGAAAGGTTTTTCAAAAGGGAAAATTGACACTACACTTTTCATAAAGTCTTTGAAGGACACTATTCTTTTAGTACAGATATATGTAGATGATATTATTTTTGGTTCTACTGATGAAACTCTTTGTCAAGATTTTGCCAAGTGTATGCAGACCGAGTTTGAGATGAGCATGATGGGGGAGCTCAACTACTTTCTTGGACTGCAAGTCAAACAAATGATAAATGGAACCTTCATCTGTCAGTCGAAGTATACAAAGGACATGCTGAAGAAATTCGAACTTGATAATGTCAAACCAATCAGCACTCCTATGGCTACTTCAACCAAACTGGAACCAGATGAGAGTGGCAAACCAGTAGATCAACGTAAGTATCGAGGTATGATAGGCAGTCTACTTTATCTTACTGCTAGTCGCCCTGATATAATGTTTAGCGTTTGCCTGTGTGCTAGATATCAAGCAAATCCTAAGGAATCGCACATGATCGCAGTTAAGCATATCTTCAGATACCTTAAGGGTACGGTTACAGTGGGCCTATGGTATCCCAAGTCAACATCATTTGACCTCATTGGTTACTCTGATGCTGATTTTGCTGGATGCAAGGTCGACCGTAAAAGTACGAGCGGTACGTGCCATTTATTAGGTAAGGCTTTAGTCTCTTGGTTTAGCAAGAAACAGAATTCTGTCGCACTATCCACAACAGAAGCTGAATACATAGCAGCTGGGCGTTGTTGTGCACAAATTCTATGGATGAAGCAAATCCTTGAGGACTACAATTTATCTTTCATGCATATTCCTATCTTTTGTGACAACACTAGTGCAATAAATCTTACTAAAAACCCTATATGTCACTCACGCACAAAACACATTGAGATTCGACACCACTTTTTGCGTGATCATCAGCAAAATGGCACGATTAATTTAGAATTTGTTGACACTGATCATCAGTTAGCAGACTTCTTTACAAAGCCATTATCCGAAGAGCGCTTCAGTTTCCTTTGTCGTGAACTTGAAATTTTAGATGAAGCTGTCATAAATTAAAATACACCTGCGTAAATATCGATTATATTGCGATTCTCTTAAAAATGAATTTGCCATGGGTACAAGCCGAAACGGTCCTTCTGACAACAAGGCGCAAAAGCCTAAGCGACACGGTGCACTAGTCTTCAGGACTACCGCTAGCTGGGATCCGGCCCCTGCAGCTAACCCATGGCAGCTTTAAATTATTGAATCATGATATATTTTCTTGTTTATTATATGGTTCGTTTTAATTTATTACTGCTGACACACTATATTTCAATTTCATTCTGCTATTCTTCTACTTCTCTATCTAACTGGTTGAATCTTTCAAAGCATTTGTCCTCATATCTTACTTGATTTCCATACTTAACCATTTTTTTATTATTTAGCCTGACTTAAGTTCTGGGACATGGACCCAGAACTCGGGCCGAACTCTGCCCCTACCAGAGTTCGGGCCGAGTTCGGTCCCCCTGTTCCAGAATCGGGACAGGTTCCAGCCGTTTGATCAAATGAGATCCTACGGTCCAGATTCACTCCGACCAAAGAAAACCCTCCCCTTATATTCGGGTTTTCTTCCCTCTCTCTTTCTTACCACCTTTCTTCTTCTCCTCCACCATATTTTCACAAACCCTAACCCTAGATTTCTCTCCATAGTGCTCCATTGCTCACCAAAATCAAGGAGAAGGGGTATTTTCTCATTCTCTTTCACTGTTCATTGTTGATTTGAGGTATAACTCCTTCTTCTTCTCTATTTCAATTTCTCTATTTTGTGTAATGGCTCCTCGCTTGCCCAATCGTGGGAAGAGGACTCGAACCGAGGGTGCTTCCTCTTCGAATCCTCCTCCTCCCATTGAGCAACCCGTTGAACAACAACAACCCCCTCATCCGTTGTTCAACCCACCTCATCCCCACGACCCTAATACGTATGACGACCGATTGTTTGTATCGCTAGACGCATCCAACGAGTGGTTTAGCGACTTTCGGACTCGTGCGGTATTCGGGGGACATCCTATTAATTTTACCATCTTTTCTCAATATGAATCAATGTTTCGTGATCTTTGCCTAGATGAGTTAGTTGCTTCAAATTTGTTATTTATCGTAGCGCCATACAAATGTTCTATTGCAACTTGACTCATGATGCGACTCACATCTATTCCCGGGTTGCCGGTATTGATATTGCTTTTGATGATTCTGATTTGGCCGAGTATCTTGAACTTCAAGATCTCGATACTTGGGATAAGCTTGTGGAAGCTCGCCAATTCCAATTTGTTGGTGAAACTTCCCTTGAGAGCTTCAAGGAGGAACTATGTGCCCCTAACATATGTCCTCGCAAGCTTATGGCCAAACACCTCAACCCTTACTTCTATGAACTTTATCGAATTATTTTCAACACTATTCTGCCAAAAGCCGGCTCAACCGATGAAGTCACATATTTTGAGATCTCAGCATTGTATCATCTTCACTATCGTATTCCTTTTAATCTTCCACGTACCATAATGGACTGGATGATTAACTGTAGGAAGAAACCACGAGCCTTGGTTTATTCATTATATCTTCCTATGGTCCTTCGTGCTTTCATTGTTCCTCTTCATGATTGTCCTTTCTTGCCTGCTCCTGCATTCCTTTTCAAGACACGACGTCTTCAGGCAGTCGTCGCCCCTCCTGACACTTCTGAGCAGTCTGATGATGAGGAGCCCGATGCCCCTCCACTTGGACAGGATGTGCCACCTCCTCCTGCTACCCTTGACTCCATCCAGACCATGCTCCGAGATCGTTTCGACTTAGAGGACGATCGCTGGGCTCAGATGGACTACCGTACTACCCTGCAGATGAGTGCACTCAGCAACTCGCTGCATGATATTCGGTATTCCATGTCCCGTCATCCTTCTATGCCCATTCCCATGGAGCGGGATCCCGATCGTGAGGGATATCGCATTGACGATCCTTGGGTCATGCGTTACCTGGATCCAGGTACTGCTTTTGTGGACCCCAGGCGCTCCGACTTTGCTGGGCCTTCTCGTGCTCCATGATGGAGATGGCTTCTACTTGATGCTGCTGCTGCTGATCATAGTTTATTTTTATGCTTTCTAGTACTTTTCAGTTGGTTAGTTGGATTTATGTACTTGGTACACTTTTTATGGTTTGGTGACTCTAGTTATGGGTTGTGACTCTTATGATTCTGGTAGTTCTATTATTATATGCATTTGCTCGTTCTGTTAGTTCATATGCTATTTCTTCTCTTTTTGGTGTGTTTGCCCATTATTATCTGCTTCTTATTATATTGTTAAATGCCAAAAGGGGGAGAGATATGTATATTCTGTGTGCTGTGTGGTATATGTGCTTTTTGGTGCTTTTGGAAGAATTTCTCTATCAGGCCAACAGGTTCAACGCATTGTTTACGGGGGAGCTATCTTGTTTAGCTCGGCACTGATTATGGGGGAGCTTTGCTTTTGTCATTGACTGTGTCCAGGTATGAATATTGGATATACATTTACTATTTTGTCAATTATCAATATGGGGGAGATTGTTGACACAAAGTCACAGTCAACCAAATATTGATAACTTGACTAAATAATAATTGTAATAATTCAATACGACACATGACGTCTACATCAAGCTCAAGTCAGAAGACAACTCAGTCTTTGTATTTCAGTTGTTCATAAGTCTGTATTTTATACTTTTATTGAGTCTAGATTGATGTAAACTGTGTCATGCTGAGCTCTTGAGACTTGACCTATAGCCTACCCAATAATCTTCAAACTCCACCATTCAGAAAATTGCCCACTGGCCACTTAGACCAGCTCTGTGCTCTGGAGACAGAGTTCGGGCCGAACTCTTCCTCCACACAGAGTTCGGGCTGAACTCTGTCCCCTAAAAATCAGCAGCCTTAATTTTAGGGTTAGCTGGTTGCTAGTTGTCCAATGGCCAAATATTTGAAATTTCCTACCCGAATTTTGGCCGAATTCTGCCTACAAAAATCCTATAAATAGGCCTAGAATTCTCTCATTTCAAATCATCCAATCTTCTCTTCTCTTCTCTCTTATAGCTCAAATAATCCATACTCTTCCCATTTACTAGCCACAAGCTTCCTAAGTCTCGAGTGCTCAGCATCTCTCAGTTAGGATTCTTGTGCAAGAGTTGAAGAAGTCGCTTGGACAATTCCAAGCAAATCGCCACTGCGATCCTCTGTAAGAAGTTGACGTGCTCTTCTGAAGAAAAGACACGGGTTGTAAACTACTATTTCACAAATAGTGGATTTAATCCTGAGCTAGAGTTCTCAGGCCTGGACTAGTCCTCCACGAGGGAAACCAGGTTAAAATTGTTGTGTTTGCGTATGCTTTCTTGCTCTTCATTTACTTTTCGTATTTTACTCTGATTATTTATAATTCGTGAAAGAGTTATTTTTTAATTGGTTATTTTCTATATAAACTCTATTCACCCCCCTCTAGAGTTGCCAACTGTTCTTCATCTTTGACTTGAGTCGTGCCTTCATGTGTGACTTCGAGTAGCTTCCACACTTCATTAGCCGTTGTGCAGATAGACATCCTGTTAAATTCAGTTCTGTCTAAAGCACAAAAAAGAGCATTAATGGCACGTGCGTCAAGACTGGCCCTTTTTTTTTCTTCCTCTGTATATCTGCTATGGGGTTTTTCAACTAAAACTCCATCAACATTTATACGAGGTGGCTTTTGATAGCCATCAAGAACAATGGACCATAAATCAAAGTCAAGAGATTTCAAGAAGAAACTCATCCGTGTTTTCCAATATGTATAATTCGTACCATCAAACAGTGGGGGTCTGTTTGTGGCCTGGCCTTCACTTGTGAATTTCACAGTTGCCATGTGTTGTGCTGTGATCTATATAACAGTTAATTAAAAAGAATAAATAATTTCACTGTTACCTTGCTTTACCTGTAACACCCGCTCTGATACAAATTGTAGGAACGAAATAGTAAAGCGTAATACTCTAGAGGGGGGGTGAATAGAGTTGGCAGCGGAAAAATGCTAATTAAAAAAGTTAGCAGCACAATCACAGAATATTAATCACAACTAAAATAATGTAAAGGCAAAGTTAAGAGAGAAAATGCAAAGACAGCGATGTATACTGGTATTCCTCTGTTGAGGACTAATCCAGTCGGTAGAACTCTTGCTACCAGTTGAATCCACTATTGGAAAAACCGCAAGTTTTCTTACGAAGTCCTTGCAACTTCTACAACGCGAGCTTTGATACGAAGAACTCGTCCAACTTCAAATGTGAAGAGGTATTCTTCAATCAAGCCTTCTGATTACAATCTCAGAAACTTCTAGACCGTACCGCACTAGCAAATTGACTAGAGGATTGTAACTGGCTTGGGATCTGAAATTGAAAGCTCTAGAAAAACTCTTTGGAAGACTGAAAGCTTTAGATAGAGAGAAGATTGAAAGTGAATGAGTGAGTTGAAATGATCGAAATCCTTCTCTATTTATAGGAGTTCCAAAGGCAGACTTCTGACAGAATTCGGGCAGAATTCGGACAGAACTCTATGAGCAAATCTCGGTCAAATCCGCAACTGCAGGAGGACCAAGTTCCAAGGATTAAAAATTACAACGGCCACCAACCGAACTCTAGCCGAACTCGGTCCAAGTTCTGTCAGGGTTAAGTCAGGGTTTAGTTAGGATTTTTGAAAAAGCTTTTTGGTGATTTTTGAAAACCTTTTTGAAAACCTTTTTGTAAACCTTTTTGAGAGGTCATTTTAAAAACATTTTGAACTCATTGAGGGATAGCCTATTTGCCAGTACGACTCGGTGTACAACATATTCCTAGACTCAAATAAAATGAAAAATACATTGCATAAGGAATTACAGACTCGAGTAGGCAAACAGATCTTCGGTCTTGAATTCAGTGGATAGCCATTCTTGATCATGTCCAAGAAATCGAGATGTTCCGTATATCCAGACAGAGTTTGATCAATTATTAAAATCAGGTTGACCATATGACCAATGGGCCAACAGTACCCAGTTAGGGATAAAGCCTCGGCCTTGCAAGCCATGTCATTGCGACGACACACCGCAAGGGAGCCTAAGGCTTCATGCTGGGTAGTTTGGCACTACAAAGAGGCAGTTGCCTCATGCTACAGTAGTATGATACTACAAAGGTTCCCAGATATGAGGTGATTCCCAGGGAGGCCTTTGCTTTAAGCCATGTCATAGCGGCATAGCACCGCAAGGGAAGCGCAAAGCGCTTCATGCCATGTCTCTTTATAATGAACTCACCTATAGTGTATGTACATAGAGATATCAGGCCGCCTCTTGAGGGTAAACTTGTAGACGCCCAAAATTATACACTAAAACCAGGCTGGCACAGGGCCTTTAATGCGTAGCCAGATGTGAGCACCCTGAATTTCGGGTTAATTTTTTTTCATTTTATTTTATTTTCTGATTGTTTAGTTTTATTAAATAATTTATTCTATTATTTTCCTTAAGTGTACTTTCCCGTGCCATTGATATTTGGAGTATCAGGGATGTTCAACTCTGGAAATCTTCTTCACGAGTTTTGGAGTGGACAAGATTACCTTCATGACGGTATATGGTGTCCCACCCAAACTTGTTCCCTTGTGCTCTTTTTGCTTCGCTGAACTTCTGGTCGAATTGGACCGTTTGATCATTAATTGATTTTCCCACTCTTTTCCTTGATCATTTTTAGCACGTTACCGTGACTTTTAATTTTGGAGCGCAAGACCAGTCAGTTTCTTGAAACCAACTTCTCATTGAAGATCTACTCGAGAAGCTCGTCACCCATGACCTTTGTGTCCCACTCAGACACGTCATCTTGTGCTCCATTTGCTTCGCACAACTTTCCCGACACGTGACCCGATTTTATTTTATCCCACGGTGTCACATTTATCTTCCAACTTGATTTGTTGGTTCCCTGTCGACCAAAACCTGTCAGCCCCGACTATGGACATGGCCCACATTGAGCCTACTACCCGTCCGCCACTTGTGTCCCATTTATTGGAATCCCCATGTGCTACTTATTTGCCCATGATTATCAACTCCTATTTTAATTCGAATATTTTGCCATGTCCGATTTTCATCCAACCCGGTTTGACCGAACCCAGTCCAAGCCCTATATTATCCTCCATCACCACCCTCAGCCTCTTTTTCCTTGAAAAAAATATCAGGTACTCCCCTACATATTTTTCTATATTTATTGGGAATTTCTAATTATTTAATTCCCATAGAATTGGCCATTTTCTCCTAATTTAATCCTAGCCTTTGATTTCCCTCTTTAAAATCATCACCATTCAATTTCTCCCCAACCCCATAGCAGCAAGTGCCGGCCCTAATTTCAATGTGGAGCACACTTTTTCCCTACTCTCTCTTCATTAATTGTCATCCCATTCTCTCTCTCTCCTTCTTTATTCTTCCTATTCAACAACTACTACAAACTAACCCAACTCCTCACAGCAGCCATGCATCACCCGAGCTCCACCTCTCCACCATGGCCCGACCCCCCCGACCAGCCTGGCCGTCGGCCACCGTCGGCAACCCCCTGGCCACCACCACCACATCTTCCTTCCTTCCTCCTCATCTTCAACCTCGCCACCACCATTCCACCTTCCCGCGGCCACCACCTTCGACACCAGCCTCGCACCACCTCCAGTCCGACCACGCCGTCGTGGCCGCCGCCACTGGCCACGGGCCACCGCCCCACATCGCCGTGGCAGGGCGGCCGTCCCCGCGCCAGAACAGCGCTGCCGACAGTCTCCAGGCGCACGGTGCGCGCGCGAGCAGGCGTCGCCGCCGCCGCTGTCGGCCGCTGTAGCGCCGTGACCACCCCCCCCATGGGCGCGCAAACTCCGACGTACTGTCCTCCCATGACGTCCACCATCCTCTGGGACGTGCCGTCGAGGCGATTCGTGCGTTTTGCACGACGTCCCGTCGTGACGAGCTCGGAAACGACGCTGAAATCGTGCCCCATCGCAGCAACTTCGTGCGCATTTTCCCGAAGTTCCGACCGTTGGATCGGCGATTTCTTCGCTTCGTCGCAATCTCGGTATATCCACCTTCATCCCTGTCAATTTTCGTCCGTTAATTTTATCGTTTGATACATCAAAACCGGCCACCAAGTTGACCGTTTAAATTGTATTAAATTTGGACAGTTTCGCGGGGCCAACTTCGTCAGCTTGTATCTCCTCCACCGCAGCTCCGTTTGGTATGCTACCAGTTCCGGTACGAAGCTGGTATAACCCTCTTGCTACCCTTCCAGTTTCATTTTATTGTGAGCTTGTTTGATTGGTTGAATTCGACGCCAAAGTTGGCCGTCCGAATTCATAATTTCCAACTTGTAAAATTCTATTTTTGAACACGGGACTCCAGATTTCATTTCTGACACCACCATTAGACTCGTGGCGTCGTTCTGGCATGTTTTCATATAAAATTTGTTAGTTTTGGAGAACGTGGGCCCTGGCACATTTTTTGGTGCAAAGTGGGTCCCACATTCTGGGTCAACGGGACTTTTTGATGCCGGCTCATCGGAATCCAATTTCGGATATACCGTTGAGTTTGTATCATCATTCTAGACTCGTTGACAGATAGTTTGCTAAGTTTTGAGAACTTTGGCTCCGACACGCATTTCCGTGCAAACCGGAATTCTAAGTTCTGGTCAACGGGTCAAATTGAGATCGGATCAACGGAATCCAATTCTAGAGATACCGTTGGGTTCGTATCGTCATTCTGGTTTCGTGGATATATAATTTGTTATATTTTGTAGACTTGTTTTCTTGCACGTTTTTCGGTGCAAAAAAGCTCCGACACGGACACCGTTTTGACCCGAAATTACTTTTTTGCCCTTGTGTCCAAATTGGACCGTTGGGTAGGCTATCCTAGCTAATTTGACCATTCTGGACACGTTGGCGATGTTTATTTCATCGTCCGACAATGTTTGTTGATAATTTCTCTGAGTTTAACCTTTTTATAATTAATTAATAATTAATTCATATAATGTTCGTATTTCGGGATTAGTACAACGAAACTGAGATCGGCCAATTCCAGTGATCTCACATCGCTGAAATTGACAAGTTGGACACGTGGATCACTATAATAAGATTATCAACCTTACCGATAATCTTCTTATCTCGATTTGCGTGTCATAAGTTTCGACGTACAAATAACGAAGTACACTTTATATTAGACTAGAATTGACCCAGTTTGACCAGAGTTGACCAGTTGACCCAAAGTCAACTGTAAGTCAACACTTGACCTAGTTTGACTAGATTATTGATCGAAGTCGACCTAGAGTTAATTTGACTTAAAAGAACCTAGAATAATATAGATTGCATGTAGAGATACTTTTATTACAACTTGAACACCTTGTAACTTGTGTTGCTTTAAATAGGACTCTATGGATTCAGTGGAACCCTCTTTACTTATCAGCTGTTCAGGTTATCGAGGCGAGTACATTCTCTGATCATTTCATATCCTGCTTAGAATTATTTTCTGCAGTAGATTACTTTACTTGTACTGTCACGATGGTCACACGGATTGGTACTATATGGATCCTTTCTTGAGATGTTATCCTTAGGGAGCATCGGGTACTACGTGTTGTGTGCGTTTCACTTACATGGCGTATCACTATGCTTCTTGGTTTATTTGATTACTTGTGACATGTACCCTCATGATCACAGAGTCTCTTGAATCTTACACTGTTGGGTAACCCCCATAATCCCCATTTATGGGACATCCATGTATCACCCTTCGGGGCCTTGCATGGAATCATAACATAACCTGGCTGGATCCTTGTGTATTGATTGGGGGTACGGGGGAGTAGAAGTGGACATGTGAATAATACACCAATAGTATCTTCTTTGAATCATTCCGTAGTGTCTTCACAGAATTATCCCAGGCCATTTACATGTTCATATTGTACTCTGACTCACTAGTCACTGCTAGTTCTCTATGTATAGTAGATATTTCTATTACAGTTCTCTCTCTGTTTACATACTGTACTTCTTTCAGTACTTGTATCTTACTTTGCTGCATGATTATATTTTCTAACCTGCTATGATTTGTTGAGATATACTGTACTCGCTCCAGTCCTGACTGGACCTGTTGATAAATTTTTACAGATAGCCTGGAGGTGCCTGCTAGCCTAGAGAAGACACTTTAGAGGTTGTTTAGGTAGTTATTTCATTCGTCTGGAGTTGTATTTGATTTGTGGATTACTGTATTTGGGTTTTGAGATGTATTCTGGGTTATGTATCTTTGACAATTAGAATTCTATCTCCTGTATCTCTTTTGGATTTTATGTTTTATCTATCCTTATCATGCTCTAACTTAGACGTGATTGAGACTGTATCTGCTATGTCACCCCCATTCGGGAAGTATAAACTGGTTAGCTTTATATTGTTAAATGTTGTGACCTAGAACAGCGTTCTACCGCCGACACAGCGGCGTAGGCTGGGCGTTGTTACGTTCTCGTACCCAAACAGTGGGTGCGGGTCGTGACACGTTTTTAGTGGTGGCCCATGCAGGTCGAGTTTATGTAGTGGTATTCGAACTAGAGTACCACTACAGCCTGCAGTAGGATTAGGATATATTTTGAAGGTACTCAATCACAGTTAGGAACCCTTGAGAGATTCCTGGGACGACCCTTGAGAATCTTGTTTAACTCCGATTTGAAAACTCTTTTTTCCTTGATTTGATTTATCTTTACCTTCTGTTGTTGAACTTGATTTTGATGGATTATTATTGAATTTGAGTTTGTATTTATTAATTTTGATGAAGATTGTGGAATTTTGAATCTTGATGTTAGCTGTAGCATCCGAGTTTGTATTTTGATGGATTTTATTCATTTTTTTTTAAATTTTGATGTTTGTTGATAAATTGATTTGTTTTTTGGGTATTCATTGTTGATTTAATTTAAATTTTTGACAAGATAAAATTATATGGGCTAGGTCATCTGAGTTTTGGAATCTAGTCTTCTATAATCACATTAGCCAGCATGGTGAGGACATATAGTCTGATTTTGAATATATTTCTCGGGTGTAGAAATTTAAGGTTTTCGCAGCCAAGCTAGCGACATCGCGAAAATGTTAAATACCATGATTCTAGAGGTATGTGCATAAGTCAAGGACTCTGTGATTATCGTAGCCTTGCTTACTAGTATGACGAGGATTTAGAGTACCATGATTTTGGATAGACGCATATGATTATCAGATTGTACCTTAAATGTTTTCGAACATGTTTTGCGACTTTTGTTTCATTCCCAAAAAAAAAGAATTATTGTTGTTTTGTTTTGTTTTGTTTCTCCTTGTTTACTTGGGATGTAGCTTTAGCTAATTTTATAAACCTTGTGTAACTTCTTACCATGAAATTCTTCTTAATGAATCGATGATTTTGCTAGACTTTATCTTGGGATTGATATTTTAGTTCTGGATTTCAAAATGGTTTCCTCTTTTAAAATAGATAGGCAGAACAGATTCTTTTATCATTCTTTTCCTGCCAGTATTTTTATTACCATCTTTCTTGTCTTATATACCTGTCCTGATTATATCAATTCCCTGTCTCGTATATAATTCTTTCAGCTATACCTTGAAAACTCTTGAATCTTTATGTCATTTTTTTTATCTGAGAAATATTGAGGAAGTGACGTAAATCATCTAGTTCGGAAATGATGTAATTGGTTATCATAAAATGATTTGTAGGAATCAGAACGTTAGATTTCAATTATGAAAAAAAAATTGAAAGGGAGATGTGGTAAAGGTTTAGAATGGAATCGAGTGATAAATGTTATCAACTTAGAAACAATTGCAGAAAATTTGGTTATGAGTAATTCACGGATGTAGTTCAAAAAAAAAATTGATAATGATAGTCGGGGTCAATTTAGTTTTGAGAACTTGAAAAAATTTTGGTTATTAATTCTTGAGACGTTACACATTAAGGCTATGATGTTAAATTTAAGGATTTGGTAATAGGGAAGAGATTCTAACTATATGCAATAATGATACGAAATTGAATAAGGTATTGTAAGAAATGACTAGAGACAGAGAGAACACAAGGATTTTAAGTTATAGGAATTATTTTTGGATGAAAAAATGTGTAGAATTCAAAAGGATAATAATTGAAGGTGAACGTTGAAGAAATATGAAGGTTGATTTATAAATAAGAATAAATTTTGTATGACATGGTGTATTAGGGTTGAATAAATACGAGACTTGATTTAAACAAGTACGAGGATTTCATAAACTGGATTTAGAGGTTTTGGATCTAAATTAAAACGAGGTGAAGGAATTTGAAAATTTGATTAAATGAATAAGTGTTGACTCCTAAATAAGACGGGTATGTTTCGTGGAAAATATTTTTTTTGAAGTTAGAAATTTTGTCTATGGTGATCATGGTAAAGGTTTAGATGACTAAAGGTTATAAAATTTCGATGATAGTCATATGAAGGTTGATTTACATATTGGGACAAGAGAAAAAAATATATGATTTGGCAAATGACGGACTTGATGGTATTAGAGAGAAATGATTAACTTGACTCCTTATGAAATCTTTCCTTGTTTTCCCAAAAGGGGTTTTTCAATATCATTGAATCCTAGTTTCCTTAATCACGACCAAATCGACTTCGATTATCTTTTCTTATCATAATTATATCTTGGTTTGTACTTAATTGAATTAAATTTGATTGTGACCTGAATCTCTATCCTTGTATGCTCGATCTCAGACTTTGTTGAACCTGTCCTCCAAATTGCCTAAATCTTGATTTCCCCCAATTTGATCAACTTAGATCGTATCGAGACTAAATATCCTTATTACGTATTGTGATTGGAAATTTTCATGAAATTGGCTTTCATTCCTTAACTTTGATTTTGATTTTTCTTTTTTCTGAACCCTTTAAAGATAATGGGTAGTTATTTTTCTTTATTTTTATGATAAGTACCAGTTTTCATATAGGATGGTAGACTGCCTTACAGTTTTGATGGTTTGTTGTTTTTGTAACTTTTGTTTAGCACCCTAGATTGCTTGTGTGTTTTGATACCCTATGACCATTTTGGTATTAGCATGACTAGTATACCTAGATGAGACTTTCACTACCACCGTATGCCATGACCCTGTATGCCATTTTTTTATGGTATGATTTGTTTAAGTTCTGGGACTTTGATTGTGGGGGTTTGACCTAGAAGGATTACGAACATTTTAATTTCGAGGACGAAATTTTTATAAGGTGGGTAGGATGTGAGCACCCTGAATTTCGGGTTAATTTTTTTTTATTTTATTTTATTTTATTTTTTGATTGTTTAGTTTCATTAAATAATTTATTCTGTTATTTTCCTTAAGTGTACTTTTTCGTGCCATTGATATTTGGAGTATCAGGGATGTTCAATTCTGGAAATCTTTTTCACGAGTTTTGGAGTGGACATGATTACCTTCATGACGGTATATGGTGTCCCATCCAAACTTGTTCCCTTGTGCTCTTTTTGCTTCGCTGAACTTCTGGTCGAATTAGACCGTTTGATCATCAATTGATTTTCCCACTCTTTTCCTTGATCATTTTTAGCACGTTACCGTGACTTTTAATTTTGGAGCGCAAGACCAGTCAGTTTCTTGAAACCAACTTCTCATTGAAGATCTACTCGAGAAGCTCGTCACCCATGACATCTGTGTCCCACTCAGACACGTCATCTTGTGCTCCATTTGCTTCGCACAACTTCCCCGACACGTGACCTGATTTTATTTCACCCTACGGTGTCACATTTATCTTCCAACTTGATTTGTGGGTCCCCTGTCGACCAAAACCTGTCAGCCCCGACTATGGACATGGCCCACATTGAGCCTACTACCCGTCCGCCACTTGTGTCCCATTTATTGGAATCCCCATGTGCTACTTATTTGCCCATGATTATCAACTCCTATTTTAATTCGAATATTTTGCCATGTCCGATTTTCATCCAACCCGGTTTGACCGAACCCAGTCCAAGCCCCATATTATCCTCCATCACCACCCTCAGCCTCTTTTCCTTTGAAAAAAAAATATCAGGTACTCCCCTACATATTTTTCTATATTTATTGGGAATTTCTAATTATTTAATTCCCATAGAATTGGCCATTTTCTCCTAATTTAATCCTAGCCTTTGATTTCCCTCTTTAAAATCATCACCATTCAATTTCTCCCCAACCCCATAGCAGCAAGTGCCGGCCCTAATTTCAATGTGGAGCATACTTTTTCCCCACTCTCTCTCTTTCATTAATTGTCATCCCATTCTCTCTCTCTCTCTCTCCTTCTTTATTCTTCCTATTCAACAACTACTACAAACTAACCCAACTCCTCACAGCAGCCATGCATCACCCGAGCTCCACCTCTCCACCATGGCCCGACCCCCCCCCCCCCCCCCCCGGCCAGCCTGGCCGTCGGCCACCGTCGGCAACCCCCTGACCACCACCACCACATCTTCCTTCCTTCCTCCTCCTCTTCAACCTTGCCACCACCATTCCACCTTCCCGCGGCCACCACCTTCGACACCAGCCCCGCACCACCTCCAGTCCGACCACGCCGTCGTGGCCGCCGCCACTGGCCATGGGCCACCGTCCCACGTTGCCGTAGCAGGGCGGCCGTCCCCGTGCCAGAACAGCGCTGCCGACAGTCTCCACGCGCACGGCGCGCACGAGCAGGCGTCGTCGCCGTCGGCCGCCGTAGCGCCGTGACCACCCCCCCGTAGGCGTGCGAACTCCGACGTACTGTCCTCCCATGACGGCCACTGTCCTCCGGGACGTGCCGTCGAGGCGATTCGTGCGTTTTGCACGACGTCCCGTCGTGACGAGCTCGGAAACGACGCTGAAATTGTGCCCCGTCGCAGCAACTTCGCGCGCATTTTTCCGGAGATCCGACCGTTGGATCGGCGATTTCTTCGCTTCGTCGCAATCACGGTATATTCAACTTCATCCTTGTCAATTTTTGTCCGTTAATTTTATCGTTTGATACATCAAAACCGGCCACCAAGTTGACCGTTTAAATTGTATTAAATTTGGACAGTTTCGCGGGGCCAACTTCGTCAGCTTGTATCTCCTCCACTGCAGCTCCGTTTGGCGTGCTACCAGTTCCGGTGCGAAGCTGGTATAAGCCTCTTGCTACCCTTCCAGTTTCGTTTCATTGTGAGCTTGTTTGATTGGTTGAATTCGACGCCAAAGTTGGCCGTCCGAATTCGTAATTTCCAACTTGTAGAATTCTATTTTTGAACACGGGACTCCAGATTTCATTTCTGACACCACCATTAGACTCGTGGCGTCGTTCTGGCATGTTTTCATATAAAATTTGTTAGTTTTGGAGAACGTGGGCCCTGGCACGTTTTTCGGTGCAAAGTGGGTCCCACATTCTGGGTCAACGGGACTTTTTGACGTCGGCTCATCGGAATCCAATTCCGGATATACCGTTGAGTTCGTATCATCATTTTGGACTCGTTGACAGGTAGTTTGCTAAGTTTTGAGAACTTTGGCTCCGGCACGCATTTCCGTGCAAACCGGAATTCCAAGTTCGGGCCAAATTGAGATCGGGTCAACGGAATCCAATTCTAGAGATACCGTTGGGTTCGTATCGTCATTCTGGTTTCGTGGACATATAATTTGTTATATTTTGTAGACTTGTTTTCTTGTACATTTTTTGGTGCAAAACGGCTCCGACACGGACACCGTTTTGACCCGAAATTACCTTTTTGTCCTTGTGTCCAAATTGGACCGTTGGGTAGGCTATCCTAGCTAATTTGACCATTCTGGACACGTTGACGATGTTTATTTCATCGTCCGACAATGTTTGTTGATAATTTCTCTGAGTTTAACCTTTTTATAATTAATTAATAATTAATTCATATAATGTTCGTATTTCGGGATTAGTACAACGAAACTGAGATCGGCCAATTCCAGTGATCGCACATCGCTGAAATTGACAAGTTGGACACGTGGATCACTATAATAAGATTATCAACCTTACCGATAATCTTCTTATCTCGATTTGCGTGTCGTAAGTTTCGACGTACAAATAACGAAGTACACTTTATATTAGACTAGAATTGACCCAGTTTGACCAGAGTTGACCAGTTGACCCAAAGTCAACTGTAAGTCAACACTTGACCTAGTTTGACTAGATTATTGACCGGAGTCGACCTAGAGTTAATTTGACTTAAAAGAACCTAGAATAATATAGATTGCCTGTAGAGATTCTTTTATTACAACTTGAACACCTTGTAACCTGTGTTGCTTTAAATAGGACTCTGTGGCTTCAGTGGGACCCTCTTTACTTATCAGTTATTCAGGTTATCGAGGCGAGTACATTCTCTGATCATTTTATATCCTGCTTAGAATTATTTTCTGCAGTAGATTACTTTACTTGCACTGTCACGATGGTCACACGGATTGGTACTATATGGATCCTTTCTTGAGATGTTATCCTTAGGGAGCATCGGGTACTACGTGTTGTGTGCGTTTCACTTACATGGCGTATCACTATGCTTCTTGGTTCATTTGATTACTTGTGACATGTACCCTCATGATCACAGAGTCTCTTGAATCTTACACTGTTGGGTAACCCCCAGAATTCCCATTTATGGGACATCCATGTATCACCCTTCGGGGCTTTGCATGGAATCATAACATAACCTGGCTGGATCCTTGTGTATTGATTGGGGGTACGGGGGAGTAGAAGTGGACATGTGAATAATACACCAGTAGTATCTTCTTTGAATAATTCCGTAGTGTCTTCACAGAATCATCCCAGGCCATTTACATGTTCATATTGTACTCTGACTCACTAGTCACTGCTAGTTCTCTATGTATAGTAGATATTTCTATTACAGTTCTCTCTCTGTTTACATAGTGCACTTCTTTCAGTACTTGTATCTTACTTTACTGCATGATTATATTTTCTAACCTGCAATGATTTGTTGAGATGTATTGTACTCGCTCCAGTCCTGACTGGACCTGTTGATAAATTTTACAGATAGCCTGGAGGTGCCTGCTAGCCTAGAGGAGACACTTTAGAGGTTGTTTAGGTAGTTATTTCATTCGTCTGGAGTTGTATTTGATTTGTGGATTACTGAATTTGGGTTTTGAGATGTATTCTGGGTTATGTATCTTAGACACTTAGAATTCTATCTCCTGTATCTCTTTTGGATTTTATGTTTTATCTATCCTTATCATGCTCTACCTTAGACGTGATTGAGACTGTATCTGCTATGTCACCCCCATTCGGGGAGTATAAACTGCTTAGCTTTATATTGTTAAATGTTGTGACCTAGAACAGCGTTCTACCGCCGACACTGCGACGTAGGCTGGGCGTTGTTACGTTCTCGTACCGAAACAGTGGGTGCGGGTCGTGACACCAGAAGCACATGTAACTACATTATGTGAGTGGAAAGAATTTCAGCTATGATACAGAATTCAAGGCTTAGTCCATTCTTGTATTATAGTCTGTTGTTTGACCCATGCGGAAAGATTCAAGTCGTCAGTGACATCTCTCCGGATGCATGATGGACAGTTACTGTGGGGAACACTTATACCCATATATATAGAGATATGTGGGGGATTGTTGGGTTTTGGTCTTTTACAAAATGAATTTTAGTCCCACATCGGCTAGACCAAAGGAGTTGTATCTCTATATAGCTTTTCTATTTTAGAGATGCACATGTGGTGTGGGGGTGCACATGGGTGTGCCATGTGGGGTTATTTTTCTAATGGGAAAAGTCTAAATCAACAATAAAAGCATTCATGCTTTTTGCTCTTGGGAAATTCATTTATATGGGAGCTAAGCCCCGTAGGGGCTTAGCGACTCGGACTCGGACTCGAGCTCATGGGCTCATGAGGCGTAATGTGGCGTTTTGTTGGCGCACTTTCACTTAGCACGTCAGCATCGTCGCTAGGCGCATAGTACGCTTTAGTTGCGCTCGTTGCGCGAGCCACTTGTGCTGCCACGTTGTGCAAGCCCAGTTGCGCATGTCCAGTTGCGCATGCCCAGTTGCGCTGTCCAGGTGTGCGCCCAGGTTGCGCTGGGTTGCGCTGGGTTGTGCGGGTTGTTCGGGTTGCGCGGGCACGCTGGTTGCGCTGCGTGCGCCGTGTGCGCAGTGCGTGCAGTGTGTGCAGTTTAGTGCGCGCTCTGTCGTGCAGAGTGCAAGGAGCGCGGAATGTGCGCAGTTGGCGCAACTTGCAGCAGAACGTGCGTTTGCACATTCTGGGAGGTTGCTACATGTTCGGGGTAGTTTTTACCAAGACCCTAACTTTGTGGCAACCGAGCAGTTGCTTCAGGGCCTATATAAGGCATCCTCTCTCTCACACAAGGCTAGAAAGATACAAGAAAGAGAAGCCACAACAGAAAGTTTACGAAGTATTTTTTTAACACAAGTAAACAGAGAATTCAGAAGTGTTCTTTAACACAGTTCTGATCGAAATTTGCTTGCGAATTCCAGCAGCCTTCGAGAGAGAGAGAGGAAAGGCGCCGCACCAGCGTTGCTTTTGCACGGGAGTTCGTGTCCATCCGAGGAGTCAGAAGAGCAGGAGTGTTCCAAGTTCTACGACGAACTTGCTGGTTCCTGGAAGCTGTTCGTGTAGGGCGAATAAAGCTTTGAGCAACGGTGATTATTCACCCCAGCAGGAGTTCTTCAATCATTCGCCAGTCACCTTCTTCGTTGCTGCCAGTAATTCTGATTGTATCTTCTTTTTAGAAGTATTACGTTCGATTGCTGTTGATTACGAAATCTTTTTAGATTCTCGTAATTCAAAATCACCTTCCTTGAAGTGTTGATTTGAAACATTGTTTTTTACAATCGTTTCATTTTCTCAGTTTTCCATCGAAAAATTGTGCCCCGGCACTAACAATTTCCACCCTTTTTTTTCTGGTGTTTGGAAAGGACAAAAAAAATTGAAAAAAATGAATTCCTAGAGTGAGAAAGTGAATTGCTAGGTGGGTGGGGAGAACCATTTTCCCTCCAATTTTTCTTTCACTCCGAAATCAGTTTTCTTTTCAAAATATTTTCTTTGGCATCCAAACATAGGAAACCAAATGTCATATTCCATGAACAAACATGACCTAATGGTCTTCGGTTCCAAGTTCGGACAAAGCCATTTAATTTATTTTCCAACAGAGGTCGTTTATAATTACCGTTGTTAATGACAGGACAAATTTGTTTTACTGATACGTTTGGGCATTTGATCTAGTAGTATGATTCTTGCTTTAATCAAGCTATTTGGCACCCATCTGCGTGCACCCGTTGCCCACGCAGACGGCGGACGGCGACGGAGCGGAGAGGACTCGACAGAGGAGAAGGAGGAGTCGGCGGCGTCACCGACGTTAGAACAGCAAAAGGGGGCCGGCGTTGTTGTCGATGGAGTCGATGATGGCGGAGCAGGAGGGGAAAAGGATGCTGCGAAGCACGAGTGGGGTGGCGGCGGTGGTTCCGTCCTCCTCAGCCTTGCGGGTGCACTGACAGTCGGTCGGTGCACCCGCGGGAGCTAAATATCATTTTCATTCTTGCTTAGGGTGCTAGAGGTTCCAAGTTCAATTCTCATAATGCAACTATATACAAAATCAAGTGTTAATAAGAAAACAACACGATTTCTAAAAAAAATGAAAATACACTTTCTTTCACTGGGAGTATATATGTTAATAGTCAGCTAATGTAGTTTATAGTAGATTAATTGTTGGTTTATTTCATAAATATATATTGACTTTTGCTTCGCGAATTCGGAATTCGTATTTTGAAGTATAGCATAGTCTTTCCGCCATAATCCATTTAATTCATAAAAAATTCCAACTCTTGTTCAGGCCAAATTTAGCTTTAGTCTAGAAGATTACATGAAGGGGGAGTATATTACATAATCTGTCCTGTTTGGTTCAGCGAAATGGGTATAGTGGAAAATCCAAAAATCGACGTTTTGTACGTATTGTATATGCACATCATACGTGCCGATGTTTTTCCAATTTCTTTGTTTGGTTGTTATAAACAAATGGAGATTTGATGTGTGGAATTCTAAAATTTGGTATTTGAATGTTGGTTGAGGTGATTAAAAGTGCAAGTTTTTCTAGTTTCTATGTTTAGTTGTTGTAATGAAATGAGTAGAGTCCGTGGGGGTGTAGTACATTGGGTGCACCGGAAGGTTCGTGAGGACGGACACGGTTCGAATTTATCCCTCGACGTTGCTCATCGACCCAGACAAAATGACACCTCAAAAATAAAAATAAGCAGAGGAGTGATATCGTTTTCTACTTCTGAATATGTAAGGGTACCCCCACCACATTTATTTATTTATTTATTTTTCTAACTTTTTTTTAAATTCCTAATTAAAACCCATTATGAAATAAAATTTTAAATGTATTAATTAATAAAAAATAATAAAGTAATAAGATATAAATCTACGTACATTATACTTACCAATCGCATAGTTACAGCATAACAATTAATAGTCGGTCACTATATAGCATTAGTAAAAACTTAGATATATGAACAAAAGTAACGCTTCAATTTGGGAGTCAAATTTGTTGGATACAAGTATAAAGTTCAAATTTAAATATTAACGAACGTTTACGTTTATGCTTGAGTTCCCAATTTTTAAATTGAGTATATGCTAAAACATTGGACAACATAATAATGAACGTTTACGATGATAATATATATGATAATATCGACAACTAATTTTGACAAGTAAATAAATAAGCATCCGTGTAATCAAATAATTCAAGTTTGCATGCCAAAATCACTCGAGAGCACAGAATGTAAGGCTTTACATAAACATGAATTCCCAATATCTATTTTTAACTACAAATGGAACGATATAATAATGGGATTTTTTGACTTACATCCCACTTGTTAATATAAATTTGTACTTACATCCCTCTTTTTATTTTTTTAGACTTACATCCCACTTTTCGTCACAAAAAATATTCATTTTGTCACAAAAAGTATTTGTTTTGTCACGAAAAATACTTTTAGTGACGAAAGTGGGATGTAAGTCTAAAAAAAATAAAAAGTGGGATGTAAGTACAAAGTCATATTAATAAGTGGGATGAAAGTCAAAAAATTCCTATAATAATCATGTAAAGCAATTAAGTCTAGCACTTCTTTTAATTTACTAGTAATGTGGCAAAAAAATATTTAAAAAATAAATAAATACAAATTTATTATAAAAACTATAATCCTTAGCAATAACCAAAACAAGATATTTTTCACTTTAACCACTCGAGTTAGAATTGTTTACTTATAAATAAATTATATTAGATAGTTAAATATTTAATTAAGTTTTTTAAAAAAAAATAAGTAATAGAGTATTTAGGTTTAGTTATTATTATTATTTTTAATTTTATTTAAGGGTTGATGATATACATACGACTTGGACTGTTCATTTTTGAGACGTTTCCAAGAGACACTATAATATTAGAGATTAGAGATATAATGCGGCTTCGACTAGCAATTGGGACCGAAATTGAAATCTAACACCGAAACCGAATCTCTTATTTGATCCAGTTTCTCCGTAAAAAATCAAATAATGCTTAGCCCTACCTACAGACATGCAAGATCGAGTATGGGAGTAGCTCACCGATGATTGTAATACACAAGATTCTGTTCATGAATTTGTGTGTAGTATTTGAAACGTTAGTACAAAGAAAATGAATGAATTATCAACAAAATGGTTTCGTGGTGTAGTTGGTTATCACGTCAGTCTAACACACTGAAGGTCTCCGGTTCAAGACCGGGCGAAGCCAAATTTCCAGTAACTCTAAAAGTTTTTAAGAAATTCTTTATGTTTCTCTTGTTGGAGTAAATTAATATTACTAAAACATTTAACACGTGGGCATTTGGTCTAGTGGTATGATTCTTGCTTTGGGTGCAAGAGGTCCCGAGTTCGATTCTCGGAATGCCACAATCAATGATTAATTTATTCAATATTTTTTATTCTCTATTATTGCTATGAAGTATTTTTTTTTTTATCCTCTATTAGGTTTTTGGAGTAATTCTCCATAGCAAAAAACATCACAAATTTATGGGTTCGACTAGAAATATATACTATTATATAATCAAAATAAGTATAACTCAAGAGTCAATAAAATAAGGCTAATGAATTCGGATATCATCCTCGTACTCTAATGTCGACTTTTGTCGAAGTATTAAACTATCAAGTATGTGGGCATTTGGTCTAGTGGTATGATTCTCGCTTCGGGTGTGAGAGGTCCCGAGTTCAATTCTCGGAATGCCCCAAATAACTATTTCTTTGAAAAGTTTTTTTTATTGTCTCTATTATTGCTATGGTAATTTTTTATTATTTTATTGATTTTTTTATTGCTCCCTTATTGTAATACCTTATTGTAATAGTCAACTGAACTGAATAGTCAAAACCGAATAAATCAAACTTCTAAAAATTAAAAACCAAAACCAATTCAAAATTAGTCATAACCAGATTTAGTATTTTATAATTAGTAAAATCTAAATATAACAAAATGGTTTTGTGGTGTAGTCGGTTATCATCAGTCTAACACACTAAAGGTCACCAGTTCGAGTCCCGCCAAAGCCAATTAAACTTTCATAAATTACGTAGATTTATATTTGTTCATGACTTTCTATCAATGCATGAATTTGCATGTAGTATACCGAGATATTAAAATGTTGTATGAGGTTAATATGTTAAAATGTTTTTGTGGTGCAGTTGGTTATCACGAAGTCCGGGCGAAGCTATTTTTTTTTTTTTTCATAAGTTTTGAAACAGAATGCTTTATAAATATTTTATTACTAAGGATGAAGCCAGTATGTAATTTGAAGTGCAAGAGGCCCTTAGTTCAAATATCTGGAATACGCAATTATTATTTTTTATATATATTTATTTACATTTTTCTAGTGTTCATAAGCCTAATAGCATATTGAGAATATGTAATCTATAATATTCAATTTACTAGTAATAATGTCTTAATTATGTTCTTATTTATCTTGTGAACATTTGTTGATTTTTTTCTTTCTAAACATTGAACTTTTGGAACTCGTCAAGTTAATTTTCTTGGATAAATATTTCTTTTTGTTTCATACTGGCTAATGACACAACTTAATAAATATGATAGAGTTAATAATAATTTAAAAAAATTATTCAACAATTTTATTGGTTAAAGTAATTATTTACTTCATTAACATTAATAATATTGCACCAGTGAAAATAAAACGTATGTAATAAAGTATATTTCATTCCCCCTAATCTAAATAAAGGGCAACTTAACATTTTTGTTCTTTTATTTTTTTCTTGTACCAATCATATGCGAACCTCATATAATATGAATAAATATACTTTGTCATGTAATAAAATTGCAGGAAGACCCAACTTATCATTTTTTTTCTTTTATTCTCCATTATACCATTCATATTCTAATCTCATATTTTGTCCCCTTAAACAAAAATCATAAAAAAAATCATCATTTTTTCTGCAAGTTGCTAGGCCATTCATTCCCTTATTGAATGTTGTCAAGTCCCTTCTATTTGCACTAATATTCTAGAGTTTTGATACAATTGGCAGAAACTTTAACATATCTCACTCTCGCACATTTTTTGTCTCCATGTTTAAAAAAAAAATTATCAACAGAAAAAAAGGTTTTCCTACCTATTTTCTTTCTTTCTTTCCTTCTTTTTGTTTTCCCCATTCTAACCAACCAAAAACAAGCAAAAAACGAAGATTTCTATTATTGTGAAGGATACGAATCAGGTATCAATGTATTATGATGTTAACTAGGTCGGGCGACTCAAAATCCATCATGGGATCGGTCATGTCAAACTCGAACTGGGACTGCCTAGGCTTGGTCAACGCACAGTACCGACCTGGCCCACCAATCATTTTGGTCGGGTTGGATTTGTCGTCTTTTAGCCGAGTCCGACTCGGCCATCCCAATCGCCCAAACGGGTCCGACTGGATTTCTTCTCCAAAATCTACAAGCCCAACCTAGTTTCCAGTCTGAGGCTCAGTTAAGGCCCTATATTTGAGAGAGAACTTACAATAAGATTTATTGGTTTAGGTCTTGGTTTATTAAATATGCGAGATAACTTCAATGCCACAAGATTTATGGTTTGGTTTACTAAATATGGGACAAACATTTCGGAATTATGTCTTAGAAGGGATGAGAGAGAGAGAGATTCTTTAATAATTAGGGTTCTAAGTTTTAACTTGAGTAACCACAATATTAGGATGTAGAAGTAGAGATTGATCAACGACTCAATCCTCACTCCTTAGAGTCATATCACAAAGATATATATATATATATATATATATATATATATATATATATATATATATATATATATATATATATATATATATATATATATATATATATATATATATGATGGTGTATAGATAATACTGACGTATCTAATTTGGTTTTATCGAACTTGAGTGGCTCTTGTGGTTATCGAGGAGAGGTATAAGACCCTGGTTGTGTAACAAAAAATTAGTGGATCGAGCCACGCGGGCATATTATTCCTTTTATTTTATTTGGTGAGTGTTGGGGGCAGTGGGCCCAACAGGCATGCAATGCAGCGCATACTAAGTTTCGTGCGTATCATCGGGCATCTCAAAGAAAAACGTACCTAATTCGATTTTCGCTTAGGGTGGAAAAATGTGTATCGTCGTGCGTATACTAAGTTACTTGGCTGGAAAAATGTATGGGCATTTGGTCTAGTGGTATGATTCTTGCTTAGGGTGCAAGAGGTCCCGAGTTCAATTCTCGGAATGCCCCTATAATTATTTTCATGTTTATTTTTGCTGGGTTTTTTTTGATCTCCTATATAGTTTATAAATGACTCTCTCCGGCGACTCTCCTCTGGTACGTGACTCCCTCTCTCTCTCTATTTATTGTTGGTGGTTAGGGGGGTGCTGGTGGCTCGGGGGGAGGGGCAGGGGTGTACGGGTGGTTGGGGGTGAGGAATGGTTGGGGGGTGGGGCAGGGGGGGTGAGGGCGGCTGGGGGTGAGGAGGGGGGCTGGGGGAAGGGGAGGGTTAGGGTTCGGGTTAGGGGGAGGGGCGGGGGGGGGGGGGTGAGGGCAGGGGGGCTTGGAAGGAGAGGGAGGATGGTAGGGGAGGGGTTGGGGATAGGGTTAGGGTTAGGGTTAGGGGTGGTGTAGGGGTTGGGGGGGCTGGGGAGGGGAGGGGGCTGGTGGGGGAGGGGTTAGGGATAGGGTCGGGTTAGGGTTAGGGGTGGTGTAGGGGGGAGGGGTGTGTGTGGGGGGAGAGGGGGCTGGATCAGGGGCACCGATAGTGCCAAAAAATCTGATAATTTAGTTGTTTTTCGACACCGAAAAATATGATACTCTGATTCGGAACCACGTGCCGATTGTGTCGATATTTGTAACACGTAGTTTTGTTGGTTGGTTAATTTGTAACACGATAGTGCCGATATTTGTAACACGTACCGATAGTGCCGATATTTGTAACACATAGTTTCCTTGATCCCGATACTCATAGGAATGGTCCCGAGTCACGGCCGTAGTATGTAGTATATTCGTTTTAGTTTGTAGTATAATTGTTTTAGTTTTTAAGTTTTAGTTTTGAAGTTTATTCGTTTTAGTATGTACTTTGTAGTAGGAATGGTCCCGACTCATAGAAATGGTCCCGAGTCACGGCCGTATTATGTAGTATGTAGTATATTCGTTTTAGTTTTGAAGTTTATTCATATTTGCAGATATCTAGAATTGGCTATATCCATGTATCTGCTAGACCGTTCGTGGATGTACAACCGCATTCGAGATGACAGGTGCGGTGTGCGAGATGAATACATCGTCGGAGTAGAACAATTCCTCCAATTTGCGAAGGCGTTTTCTCAATCCATGGACGGCATGGACATTAAGTGCCCGTGTGCAAAATGTCGGAACATGAAGTTTCAACCAGAATTGGATGTGACGTATTACTTATACACAAAGGGTTTTCTTTCGAATTACTACCAATGGACCGCACACGGAGAGCGCTTGTACCTTTAGCATTCCAAGCGGAGCCTTATGTGGAGCCTTATATGAATGTCCACAACCGAACTGGTATCGACAACGAGTACGTGAACATGGTCTTCGACGCTGCGGGGCCTAGTTTCGATCCATACAATCGTGATGCAGCTGAGGAGGCACCGAATGTCGATGCCGTGAAGTTCATGGAGTTGCTGGAGAATGCAAGGAATCCTTTATACCTTGGCTGTGAGGACCATTCACCGTTAGAGGTGATCACTCGGCTCTTGAGCATAAAGTCTAACTTTAACATGTCGTAAGAATGCTACAATAGAGTGCTCGAGTTGATTACCGATATCTTGCCGGAGGGTGCCAAGTTACCGAAAGACTTCTGCCGCTCTAAGAGGATGGTAAGATCCCTCTGGATGGGATACGACAAGATCGATTGCTGTCAGAACGGATGCATGCTTTACTACAAAGATCACAAGGATGCAGAAGTGTGCGAATTCTGTGGTGCTGATCGCTACAAGCCATCTGCTGCAGGCAAGTCTAGAAGACCGACTGCTTCAATGCACTACTTGTCGTTGACGCCGTGGTTGCAGAGATTGTTCATGGTGAAAGAGACACTACTAGGATAAAGGCTTTAGGCGACCAACGATTTTTTGTCGCGTAAATGTAAAATTAGTTGCCTTAGGTTTTTTGCCACCAAATTTCTTGGTCACAAGCACCGTCGCCTCAGGCTCCTGGCCCAATGTCAAGGACGGCTAATTAAGCATTTTAGTTGCAAAAGGTCTTTGGCTACTACACTGTTGTGAGAAAATGTCTTTGTCGTCCCAAAATTTTGGCCAAGAATGTTTTGTCACCATAGGTGCTTGAATTTTTTAGAGGGAAGGACGCACCAATACTTTTGGCGACTAAAACAGTTAGCATAGGTAGTCTATGGTGACTACTTTGGTTGCAATAGGTAGTATGTGGAGACTATTATTGGTCCCCCAAGGTTGTATGTGGTGACTATGCTTGGTCGTAATAAGTATTGTGTGGCGACTACCATTTATCGCCTAAGACAGTTTGTGGTGACTGCTTGGTTGCAATATGTAGTATGTAAAGACTACTATTGACCGTCAAAGGTAGTCTGTGACGAGTATCTTTGGTTGCCTAAGACACTTTGTAGTTACTATAATTAGTCACAATAGGTAGTGTGCGGAGACAACAATTGACCGCCAAAGGTAGTATGTGACGACTATCATTGGTTGCCTAAGACACTCTTTGGCGACTATGATTGGTCGTAATAGTTAGTTTGTGAAGACTACTATTGACCGCCAAAGGTAGCATGTGACGATTATTGTTGGTTGCCTAAAACACTCTATGTCAACTATGATTGGTCGAAATAGGTAGTGTATAGAGACTACTATTAACTGCCAAAGGTAGTCTGTGATGACTATTATTGGTCGTCTAAGACACGCTCTGGCGACTATGAATGGTAGTAATATGCAGTATATGAAGACTATTATTGGTCACCAAAGGTAGTCTGTGACGAATATTATTAATTGTCTGAGGCAGTAATTTTTGTTACCTTAGGTAATCTTTTGTTACTAGTTTATTGTGGTAAAAGATTTTACATGGCTGCAAAATGTGCGTGTCATATTTGAGGCAACCCAAAATTAGTCCTACAAGTCGTATCAGGTACCATGCGATCTTATTATCGATAAATAAAAGTAAACAAAAAAAAACAAAATATGAATATTATTATACTAATAGTTCATCATAACTCAAAATAACAAATGTAGAGTGCACAAAATTAAACTAACTGTGAACAAAAGTATTTAGTAAACTACAACTATTTAGTAAACTATCAACGTAATGTTAACATACAGGCATTTGGTCTAGTGGTATGATTCTTGCTTAGGGTGCAAGAGGTCCCAAGTTCAATTCTCGGAATGCCCCCATAATTTAAGTTCATGTTTTTATTTTTGTTGATTGTTATTCCGTTTCGATTTTTGACCGAAACTAAAATCCAAAATCAATTTTTTTCAGTATTTTCGAAACGAACCGAAATTCTTATTCGAATCAAACCTCGGTCCGAAACCAAATAATGCTCACCCCTAATTGGGTAGCAAATCAGAACTAGTTATTTCCTCACGACCTGGCTTCTTAAGTTCTAGCTCAGTGTCCAAATGTTTTGGTTTGTGGTTTTTTGTCCCCCTTGCAAATACTAGGGATCATATATAACATGTTTTTTTGTTCATGCTCCGGGCATCAATCAACTACATGCAAATCGGCTTCAAACTTTAGCCGACTCAAATTCACACTTATCTCTACGCGATATTATATATCATAGTATTTTGAAATCTTCGTGGTCGTACCTAGATCAACGGAAAACTGATCTGACGTTCTCGAGCCATGGAAGGTTTGACCCAGTACAGATGAACCATCTCAAGAATCCAGTCACGTTATCGACAGAAATCATTGGAGCATCACCTCGGACAATATTGTTACCAATCTTTTTTATTTTTTTTGAAGCAATATATTGTTACCAATCAGTGGCACTTTTATCGTTCCAATGGGCACATGGCCACCGTATGTCTTTCTTTGAACTTTACCAAGACTCATTATGGAGTCTAATATGCTCAATGATATAAGAATCATGCACTTCTTTGATACATGTTGTATCCAGGACCGACTTAGAGGATTGGGTTGCCCTATCCTAGAACTAATTTGGTTGCCCCTTCATCCTTTTTTACAGCTGGTTCTGATGGTTATCCGTGAACTTGATCTTTGGTGGGATCATGCTGAATTTAATATCAATGCATAGTATTTAATATCAATGCATGAATTTGTGTAGTATGTGAAACGGTACTACAAATTAAATGAAGGGAATTAAGGGATCAGAATGGTTTCATGTAGTTGGTTATCACGTCGGTCTAACGCACCGAAGGACTTGCGGTTCAAGTCCGGGTGAAGCTATATTTTGTAGTTTTTAAACCAAATTTCTTTATTTGTTTTTTTTTTTCTGTTTTTTTTGTGTTGTTTTTGTTTTATGCTTTTTTTGTCTTTTCGTTTCTTTGTCTTTTTGTCTTTTTTGTTTTATTGTATTTTTTTTTGTTTCTTTGTTTCTTTGTTTTTTTGTTTGTTTTTTGTTTTGCTTTTGCCTTGTTCATTTTTGTTTTTTCCCCTTTTTTTCGTTTTTTTTTGTTTATCCTTTTTTTTTTACTTCAGTTTTTTATCCTTTTTAATTTTTTTTTCAGGAATATTTATATAGTCACCAAATATGTGAATATAAGTTTCAAGAAAATTTAATTACTTGGAGTTTGAAGGTCTCCGGTTCTGTCCAGGCGAAGTCATTTAAACTTTCCTAAATCGTAGCTTTATATTCTCTGAAATGTCCGATGTAACACATGAGACTTTGTGCACACTGCATTGCGTGACATCAGGGGCGGCCCTGGCCCAGGGCAGGCCGGACGACGGCCCAGGGCCCCCGACGAAAGGGGGACACCAACATGAAACTGTCTATGATAGAACTAGTATGTATCATGTATCCTTTTTCTTTAACCAAAAGGAATTGTGGTGTAGTTGGTACAATGCTAGACTTATATTTAAGATTTAAGAGGTCGTTGGTTCAAATCTTGACTACAACAATTTTTTGTTTTATTTATACTTTTTTTTTTTACCTTATGTTGGGGTCCATTTTGAAAGTTTCGCCTTGGGCCCCCAATTGCTCAGGACCGGCCCTGCGTGACATTTGGTCCAACTGTCTCTAATTTTCACACACACAAACCAATACTACTCCGCGGTTCAATTTCTAGACCGTCCGCATAGACAAGAAGATTATACCTCTTCTCGCTGATTACAAGAGCCAGTTGAGTTCGGTCATAGATTTATATCAATTGATGACTTTCCTAAATTACATAGATTTATATCAATGCATGAATTTGTATGTAGATAATAAAATGTTTAATGAAGGAATTATGTTGGTTTCGTGGTGTAGTTGGTTATCACTTCAGTCCAATAACACACTGAAGGTCTACGGTTCAAGTCCGGGCGAAGCCATATGTCTTTAAAAGTCAATTTTTTTTGTTGAACCAAATTTGTTTTTTCTGTTTTTTATTAAAAGTCAACTTTTTTGTCGAACCAAATTTGTTTATTTCTGTTTTTGATAGCGAATACAACTATCAACCAACGTCTACATGTGGGCATTTGGTCTAGTGGTATGATTCTTGCTTCGGGTGTGATAGGTCCCGAGTTCAATTCTCGGAATGCCCCTTAGTAAATTATATATTGACAGGGTTTTTTAATTGTCTCTATTATTGCTTTGATTTTTTTTATTGAGAAGTTTTTTTTATTGTCTCATTAATAATATATGTATGGAGAGAAAATATAACATAGATGGTGTAGATAGGGAGAAGTGCATTCATATTTGAATGCACTTATTGCTTTGATATTTTTTTTTTTATTGAGAAGTTTTTTTGTTATTTCCTCTGAAACATACAATATTTAGTGTTTGGTTTTTGACCGAAATCTAAAATCGAAACCCAACCTCTTATTCGGTTCAGTCCTCGGCACAAAATGGAATAATGCTTATATATCCCTACCAACAGATATACAAGATCGCATATGGGAGTAGCTCACTGGAAGAGAGAGAAATTAGGGTTTAGGGTTGTTGACATATATATGGTGGGAAGGATAATATCGTAATTTACATATTCAATATTTGGTTTGGGTCGGAAACCGAATGGTAAATCCGAAACCTGAACCGAAAATCGCTTTTTTGGAGGCTAAAAACCGAATTTCAACCCACATTTTCAAAAACCGACCTGAACCGCTATTTCGGGTCGGGTAGGTTTTAGGTTGAAAAACCGATATTTGCTCACCCATAGTGTGTAGTATGTTTAACGTCGGTCTAACACACTGAAGGTCTGCGGTTCAAGTCCGGGAGAAGCCATATTTTGTAATTTTTAAACCAAATTTGTTTTTTTGTTTTGTTTTTTGTCTTTGTTTTTGTTTTTTTGGATTTTTTTTTGGATTTTTTTGTTTTTTGTTTTTCCCCCTTTTTTCCCTTTTTTCATTTTTTTGTTTAATCCTTTTTTTATTTTACTTTCAGTTTTTGTATCCTTTTTATTTGTTTTTCAGGAATATTTATATTGTCACCAAACATGTGAATATAAGTTTCCAAAAAATTTATTTACTTGAAGTTTGAAGGTCTCCTGTTCGTGTCCAGGCGAAGTCATTTAAACTTTCCTAAATCGTAGCTTTATATTCTTTGAAATGTCCGACGTAACGTATGAGACTTTGTGTACGCTGCGTTGCGTGTCATTTGAGCTCACTGTCCCTAATTTTTACACACACACACCTACACATTTTCTGCGGTTTGATCTCGAGACCATCCGCATAGACAAAAATGTTATACTTCTTCTCGCTATAAGAGCCAGCTGAGTTCGGTCGTAGATCTATATCAATGCATGAATTTGTATGTAGATAATAAAATGTTTAATGAAGGAATTATGTTGTATGTAGTGTATGTAGATAAGCTCACTGTCCCTAGATTTATATCAATTGATGACTTTCCTAAATTACATAGATTTATATCAATGCATGAATTTGTATGTAGATAATAAAATATTTAATGAAGGAATTATGTTGTATGTAGTATATATATGTAGATAATAAAATGTTTAATGAAGGAATCATGCTGGTTTCGTGGTGTAGTTCGTTATCACGTCAGTCTAACACACTGAAGGTCTCCGGTTCAAGTCCGGGCGAAGCCATATGTCTTTAAAAGTCAATTTTTTTTGTTGAACCAAATTTGTTTATTTATGTTTTTGTTAGAGAATACAACTATCAACCCAGGTCTAGATGTGGGCATTTGGTCTAGTGGTATGATTCTCGCTTCGGGTGTGAGAGGTCCCGTGTTCAATTCTTGGAATGCCCCCTATTAATTATATATTGACAAGTTCTTTTAATTGTCTCTATTATTGCTTTGTTTTTTATTTTTATTGAGAATTTTTTATTATTGTCTCATTAATAATATATGTATGGAGAGAAAATATAACATAGATGGTTGTAGATAGAGATAAGAACATTCATATTTGAATTTATTCCAAATCATAACCGTTCGTACCTCTTATTCGGTTCAGTCCTCGGCACAAAATGGAATAATGCTTATATATCCCTACCAACAGATATGCAAGATCGCATATGGGAGTAGCTCACCAATGGTTATAATACACTAGACTAGATTGTGTAGTATTTATATCAGTGCATGAATTTGTGTGTAGTATATGCAAAGGCACTACATATTAAATGAATGAATGATTAACAAAGTGGTTTCGTGGTGTCGTTGGTTATCATGTCAGTCTAACACACTGAGGGTCTGTTTGGTATAAGTTTTAGAAACTTTAATATGGACTTTGGATTCTTTACTTCTGTTTGGTAAGTGTGTGATTAGAAATTGGATAAGAACATGGAAGGCTTTAGATTCCCACATACTTAGGAGAGTAAAACCCAAACATTCCCTTGGAAATATTTTTGCTTTTCATGAATTGTTGATTGGATGCATTAATTACTATTTCTTTGTGATAATAAGCTAATGAAATTAAGAAATAATATTTATGGAAAACTAAACAGATTAAAACTTATATTTCTGTCCGTACCAAACATTGAAATAAAAAAATTAAAATTTTCGGACTACGTATTTCCAGCCTAACAAAGCATGGGCATAGAACTGCTAAACTCCTTTTTCATGGAAAATGAATGGGAAGTTGATTCTTATGAATACAAAATCTTTATCCTAACCTCGTTTGGTTCGTGGAAAGGAAAGGAAAGGAAAAGAAAAGAAAGGATCAATTCCTTGTTCATTTTCTTTCCTTTGAAAAATTGTAATTTTTATCCATTTTTCTTTCTGGTGTTCGGAAAGGCCAAAAAAATTGGAAGCAAAAGTGAATTTCTAGAGTGGGAAAGTGAATCGCTAGGTGGGTGGGGAAAACCACTTTCCCTCCAATTTTTCTTTCACTTGGGAATCAGTTTCCTTCTCGAAACATTTTCTTTGGCATTCAAACATAGGAAACCAAATGTCATATTCCGTGAACCAAACATGACCTAAAGGTCTTCGGTTCCAAGTTCGGGCGAAGCCATTTAATTTATTTTCCAACAGAGGTCTTTTATAATTACCGTTGTTAATGACAGGAAGAATTTGTTTCACTGGTACGTTTGGACATTTGATCTAGTAGTATGATTCTTGCTTTAATCATGCTATTTGGCACCCGTCTGCGTGCACCCGTTGTGCACGCAGACGACGGATGACGACGGAGCGGGGAGGACTCTGACAGAGGAGGAGGAGGAGGAGGAGGAGGAGTCGGCGGCATCGCCGACGTCAAAACAACAAAAGGGGGAGGGCGACGTTGTCGATGGAGTCGACGACGACGGAGCAGGAGAGGAAAAGGCTGCTGCGAAGCACGAGGGGGGGAGGGGGGGGGAGAGGGTGGGGTGGCGGCGGCGGTGGCTCCGTCCTCCTCAGCCTTGCGGGTGCACCGACTGTGCACCTGCGGGAGCTAAATATCATTTTCATTCTTGCTTAGGGTGCTAGAGGTTCCAAGTTCAATTCTCGTAATGCAACTATATACAAAATCAAGTGTTAATAAGAAAAGAACACGATTTCTATAAAAAAAAAATGAAAATAGGCTCTCTTTTCACTGGGAGTATATATGTTAATAGTCAGCTAATTTAGTTTATAGTAGATTAATTGTTGGTTTATTTCATAAATATATATTGACTTTTGCTTCGAGAATTCGTATTTTGAAGTAGAGCATAGTCAGTTCCGCCATAATCCATTGAATTCACAAAAAATTCCAGCTCTTGTTGTTAAAGCACCATGTTCAGGACAAATTTAGCTTTAGTCTAGAAGATTACATGAAGGGGGAGTATATTACATAATCTGTCCTGTTTGGTTCAGCGAAATAGGTCTAGTGGAAAATCCAAAAATCGACGTTTTGTGTACGTATTGCATATGCACATCATACGTACGGATGTTTTACCAATTTCTTTGTTCGGTTGTTATAAACAAATGGAGATTTGATGTGTGGAATTCTAAAATTTGGTATTTGAATGTTGGTTGAGGTGATGTAAGAGTGCAAGTTTCACTAGAAAAAATATATATCTTTTTGGGATGACACTATTAGAAACACTAGTCTAAAACGTCCTAAAAATTTAGTTTTGGGGACAATAATATTTTTGGTAACAAAAAAGTAGTATTTTTTGGAACAGATTATGAAAATGGATCTCTATATGGGACTAATGAGACTTTCTGTCTCAAATAATTAACATTTCCGTCCCAAATAATTCGGCGGGAATGCCAAGTATTTTGGGACTAATTGCCAAAATTTTAGGGGGGAACGTTTCCCTCCACGTGTCCTCATCCTGACCGTTCGACCAAATGACCTAAATCAAAACCATTCATCATAAAACCATTCAGACTTTCATCATAAAACCATTCTGATCTTTCCCCATCTCTCTTTCTATGATAAAAAAGAATGGCTGCAACCTAGGTGCTGCTCTCTCTCTCTCTCTCTCTCTCTCTCTCTCTCTCTCTCTCTTCGATCTTTGTTACTAGGTGATTCTTTCAACCCTAGGTGCTCCCGTGCTACTTCTTGGTATATTTTTCCTAATTTTTAGATTTTTTTTAACCAAGAAATTTTAGTTTTTACCCTAATCTTTAGATGCATAATATTTTTCTAGAAGTTGAGTGTTTTACATTGTTTACACATGATGCATATTATTTTGTTCTAAATTATTTACCAAATGTTTCTTCGAAATATGCTCAAAATTAATTAATTGTCCAAAATAAGAATTATTTACCAATTTTTTTGCATAAAATTTGCTGAAAATTAATTACATGCCTTTCACTTGTTTATACAGGATTATTTACCAATTTTTTCAAATTATTTACCAAGAAATGTGAGTGTTTATACTGTTTACATAGGCTGCATATTTTTTCCTTAGTTTTTATAACATATTTGGTTGTAATTTTAGCATCCCTCAACCATCAGGACAAGCTTCTATGCTTTTAATCTAATAATATTTTATTATGTTGATTTCTTTTCCTTCTCGTTTTAGAAAATATATACATATAATAATTGAAATGATTCAAATAATTTCAATCCCATACAATAGAGGAAACAAATGATGGGGAACATAACAACAAAATTATTTCAGATATTATTAGGAAGAAGTATGAGAAACAATTTGGCCGCAGATGTGGAACTGAACAGGTATGCATTATATAATGCTGCAAATGTTGATAGGATTCTGTTATAGTTGTGTTCTAACATTTCTCTTTTTTGGTATCAGGAAGAGAACAAACACAAAGAGTTGTTAGTTGGTGGTGCAGGGGTACATTTGCTTACTAAGCGATAATATGGTTAACTTCTTATATTTGATTTCTTTTACACAAAACATCTACTTTATCACAATTTCTATATATCTATTTTATTCAGTTCAACTTTCGTGGTATTATATCATCATCTTTTGAAGTACATTTGGCAGTTTATGTTGAAGTAGAGGAGAAGACCCTCATGGAGAATTTGGAGAAACTTGTCCAGGTAAATGATACATGTAATGAGCTGGAATGTCTTAACAATGACAACTGATTAAATTTTTACCTAGTAGCCCTCACATACTAAAATGTTGATGCTGAGTGCAACCTTAAATTTAAAGTATGGTTCCAAAAATTTGTCGATACTGATACATATTTGGACGTCTCAGATCACATGTGAGCATATATGATCCAAAGCAACATAAAGTTATTAGTATCAAGTGATACATACCCGATATGGCCAAGACACACACACACACACACACACACACACACACACACACACACACACACATATATATATATATATATATATATATATATATATATATTGTCGATACAAAAAAAGAAAAAGAAAAAAAAAGATTGTCGATACAAGCAGATTATGGCCTATACAAACTAATACAAAGCAAACTTTGGTCAAAGTTAGTGAAAAGTAGCTAAACTATGTTCCAAACTTGCAATAACAGACTGATACATGCCATATACAGGCAGATATATGCCAACACAGACTAAGCCAAATTTTGTGTGAGTAGGCTAACATTAGACAAAACTTGGAAATATAGAGTGATACATCACTGATACAAACCATAATTTGGCAATAATATGAGAAAACTTGAAGAAATTTGGTCAAACTTACAATTACAAGCTGTTGCATGGCAGATACAAAATTTGGCTTAAATTCACGGGAAAAAGGTCAAAACTTGCAAAAGATAGGGTCAATGTAGGCTGAATGTTGGCCCAAATAGGCAAAACAAACTGAACTTCAGTTGATCAACTTAAAAAAAATACGTCTGAATTAGCTGAAATAAGCCTTATGTTGTCAATAAACATGACAAAAATGGCCAAAACAAGCCTTAGTAAGCTGAAAAACAAGCCTAGATTTTGCTGAAACTTGCCCAATTTGCCAGAAGCATTATACACTATCAAAATTAAACTATCTTGGGCCGAGCCCAAGAAAAATAGTTCATAAGTAAATTGCAGTGATCTAGCAGGCAATATACAATTTCATGAGTCAACTCAAATAACTAGAGAAAAATTAAGATATCTGGGATAGCATGTACCTATACCCAAAGTGCGACAGTATGATCTTCCAAATACTCTGTTCCTAGAGAGCCAGATTCTTTGTCTTGATTGCAATCATGCACACCACGACATGTTAAAAGTTGTTTGGAGTTTCCACTACTCGAGACGTGTTTCATTCTTTTGCTCCTTTCTGGAGAAACCGCATTGCTCAAAATTGGTTCCGAATGCAAGGTCCAATGGCTTGCTAAAGGTTCCATGCTCCTCTTTTCCCTCTCTTTGAGAATCTGGAGTATCTTTTACAATCGAGATTTCACTATTTGAAGCATCTATTGCATTTTCGCCTTCAGTCAATCCATCAATATGGCCGTCTTTTCCATGTAGTACATTCTCACTCAAACCACATGTAGTGTATCACTGCACCTTGTATATGTTCAGGAGAAATCCCTTTTTTATTGCACTCTAAACACGAAAAATAATCTTCTGAATTAGAGAAGTGTTTATTCGTTTCTTTGCAAGATACTGTTCAGATAATGGAGCTTTTGCCACTGAATGTGTTGGGAATCAGTTTTCAGGAATCTTGCATTTTCTTTATTTTTATTTCTTATTTCCCCATCTACTTGATAGGTTTGAGAAGAATCAACTATTAGTAACGGGTTTCCAATAAAATGGATTTCATTAGATAGTTGATGTCTATGCCTTTCCAGACCACCGTCAAATCCTTTCAAGTTATCTTCACCACAGTTTTCACCTAGTTAATCATTAGGTACTTCTGCACTTGATCACATTCTAATGAAATCTGTTCATTATCAAGAATATCCAGTAAAAGTTTGCCTCCTTCCGCTTGTTGTACCAACATGCTCTCTTCGAGGGCGTCTTCGGCTGATTTTGCTCCTGGACTTTGTTCTCCACCATACTGAACTGAAAAGTACGGCACAGGCATGACTCCCCTCTATAGATCTGAATGCCATAAAATGTGAAGATCTTGAAATGTCTGACTTCTGTTCCCCTAATTTTATCAACCTCGACTATCAATACAGATCCGATTAACTACATTTGTCTGTGCAATATGCAATACTTTAATGCATAGATAAGAAAACCAATATATGTCAAGTTTTTTATTTTGACCAATTTAAATTACACATTTTACACATGTTACTGGAAAATAACCAGGTATTGCACAGCAGGAATACATTAAAGAAGAAAACATTGATTTCGTGTAGGCCGCATTATAAATGAGACTAGATTGTAACTTCGTGAATTTCTGGATCAGCTACAAGCCTAAAAACACCAATGTTGAGTCAGCTTTAACCAATACGCCACATAATGTGAGAGCACCTATGTTGTAATATGTTACAAAAATGTGGTTATGGAAAGGGGATTCTGGAACTCAATTTTAGCCTTTTTCGTCTTTTAAATAAGTCGAAGGATTCTTTTGGTACATCTAACTAGAAGTGTGATACCTTCAACCTATAGCAGGTTTTAGTTGTGTATTGAGGATGAGACTACTATTGTTGTTATTTTTATTGCTGGATATTTAATACATCTGTCACTCTATATTCATTATGTGTATTTTTCAAGGATGGCAATGCCTCTAATACTTTGTCTTTGTACTCAACCACACATATTTAATCATAAACACAAGTCAACTGTATGGCTAGAGCATATTGCAAAATAATGGTGGTACATCTTTATAGTTGTGCATTATTTTGTTATAGTTGATGACAACTAGATTAACATTTTCCCTTGGATCATTCCTTCTTGATATTTAACATGATATTTTACCTACTTAACAATAAATATTGATATATCTCTGTTGGTGCATGATTGCATGGTACTGGAGGTGCTCTTAGTGGAGGGAGACGTATTAAAGGTGAAGGTACTATTGCAGATGCGAGCTCTTTCTTCTTGTTCGGTTTGCTTTCTTGCTATATATGAAAAATATTATTTATCATGTATTTTGTTCATGAAGTTCTGGAAACTGATCGATGTTGGAGTATGGTTGGAAAGGAATGGCTTTCTTACTGCTTCAGCTCATTTGCAGAAATCTTCAAATGATCATGATACTTCTTTTCTGGTGGTTTGTACAGTTAGCAGGTCCTTACTAATATATTAGCATGTCTTAATTTTACTTGCAGGTCCTTCAAAAGCATTCTGGATTTACTTAAATGATAGGCGACGACTCTTGTGATGGAAAAAAAATTTGGGTTAATTTTGTGAATGTTTAATAGATGATTCAAAAACATGGTGTAGTACTTAATGTTTTGGGTTCATAATTTTGTATGTAATAGTGGAGATGATGGGTTCATTTTGTAAGTGATGGTGAGGGTGATGTATTGTGTTTTGGATTTATTTTGTAAATGATGCTTAATGTTAAGCTTTTCTGTTGTTTACCAATTGAACATTAAGTTATATATGAATTTTGTTGTCTTCTACTTAATGCAATATATTTTTCTATTTTTGTAAATGATAGTAAAGAATGCTTGATGTTGTTAAGCTTTTTTATATAGGAGCTCCGACTCCTGGAGATACGTCTGAGGACAAGCTCGACAACGGTCATGGTCATATGAATTATGTTATATGTGTATTTAAATTGTACATTTTATAGCTGAAAAATGCAAACAATAATTTTATAAGTATTACTTATGAGATGGTTATGTAATTGTCCTAGATATAACTACATCCTTTTGTGACGATGGCAAAATTTTCTATGACGGATCTTATTCGTCACAAACTCTTTTATTTTGGGACAAATTAGTAAACCATCACAAACATATAATAATTCAAACTCTTTTGGTACGGTTAGATTTTTTGACCCTAAAACCAAATTAGGACGGTATTTTTCGTCACAAAACATTTTGCCATGCCACCCTAATAGCACTGTTACATTTCGTCCTAAAATTCGTCCCAAATTACGATTTAGGACTGATTTGGGCCTTTTTACGGCGGATTTTTGGCGTCCCAGAAATACACTTTTTTCTAGTGTTTATATTTAGTTGTTGTAATGAAATGGGTAGAGTCCGTGGGGGTGTAGTCCATTGGGTATACCGAAAAGTTAGTGAGGCTGTGGATGGTTCGAATTTATCCCTCGGTGTTGCTCGTCGACTCCGATAAAAGGACACCTCAAAAATAAAAATAATTAGAGAAGTGATATGGTTTTCTACTTCTGATATGTAAGGATAACCCCACCACATTTATTTATTTATTTTTCTATTTTTTTAAATTACTAATTACAACCCATTATGAAATAAATTTTTAACTATATTAATTAATAAAAATTAATAAAGTAATAAAATATAAATCTACATATATTATACTTACCAATCGTACAGTTACACCATAACAATTAATAATTAGTCACTATATCGCATTAGTAAGAACTTCAAAATATGAACAAAAGTAACTTTTTAATTTGGGAGTCAAATTTGCTAGTTACAAGTATAAAGTTCAAATTTATATATTAACGAACGTATACGTTTATGCTCGAGTTCCCAATTTTTAAATTGAGTATATGCTAAAACATTGGACAACATAATAATGAACGTTTATGATGATAATATATATGATAATATCGACAACTCATTTTGACAAGTAAATAAAGATGTTTTTTCTAAGCGCACCACTAATTTTACTTGGAGCTAGTCCTTACTTGGGGTCAGTTCTAGAAGGGAAAACTTTTATTGGGGGAAACCCAATAGTTACTTGGGGCTAGCCCAACCCCCCAAACCGTCTCTCCCATTTCATTTTCTCTTTTCCTTTCTCTCTCTTCCAATGTCACATCCCGATCCAGGAGGATCGAAATCTAGTCACTGGGCGTGATGTCGTACAAATCTAGATTATACTTATACAAGGCAAAACCATTACAGTTCCTAGTATTTCTCAGAAAACAACGACAGTGCAGCAAAACCAAGCAGATAAATTGAAGACACACAAGATATGAAGAAATAGATCTCTGTATTGATAATTGCAATGGATTACAAGACTTGCAGCAGAATACATAGTTTACAACTGATTACAAGACTCTTGAATAGCCAACTGAATATATACTTGCCCTTTAGGCTACAACTGAATATGCCGACTTCTTTACAATGAACTTGCTAATTTGGCTACAATCTCACTGGTACAACTGAGTTACACTGTTCCATACATTATATTCCGTATAGCAGAAGATATCGTCTTGAAAGGAGAGCTTTTGCACACTCATCCGAATTATCGATGCAAAGCACTGATCAAAAGATTTCTCTCATACGCAAGCACCTATAATATTGCCCACAACATGGGTCAGTACATCATCAATGTACTGACGAGCGGTGCTGGCCCAACTCACTTAAGAAGGCAACACTAAGTAATCATGTTATAGAACATTATTAATAGTGGTCTTTCTCGTTGCCTTAGGGTCAATTTCATGTTTATAGCCGACAAGAAGTAAAGCATGCAATTCTCCTAACCAACATAATTAAAGCATATAGTTATCACCCTTTTGTGATTCTTACCCACGGTCGTGTAGTCATCCCTGTATATTTATAATACTTACTCAGCCTGCACAAGACATTGTTAGGAACAATATCATAATTCAATATAATTGTCACTGTTCAGGTGATTCTTACCTACGACCGACATCCTTCTCTGTAATTGAGTAATAACTTACTCTGCATGCATAAGACATCATTAGCACTGGACCTATCTATATGAAGGTCACTGGCGACACGCCATCTTGGACCATCTTACAGGCGAAGGACTAACTCTGAATGGGGTACGAATCCATGGAAGATTTATGAAACACCGTGCTACTACTTCAGCACCATAGGATTTTGGCGTCCTTTCAGTGGGCGGTAGCAAGCCCCTACTGTAAGTTCGAAAAATCTGATGTTAGTACGTCGACACCATCCTTGTCCCCCCTAGGATGAACCGGATCTGTGGCCGCGAATTATCGTTCTGGAAACTACCTTGTATACAAGTTGTCCATGACCATGCAAGTATATACAACTTATCTAAGAAGAAAACATATAATGCATGATAAGAAAAACTAAGTAATCCAGCCACCATTCTCATTCGTATTGCCATCTTGCCATCTTTTCAGGGTCTTGACGTAATCAACATTCTACATCGGCGACGGGATAATAGAATGTGGTTACCCAATCCCTTTCCACATCTTTGATACCATACATCTTTCTAACAGATACTCTATGTACTTACTGTCCAATTCTTGGGACTTAGCATCTATTTAACATACGTTCATCGAGCTGCGGCTCGATATACTCACTGCCTAGTATTAGAAATTTTTCTTCACCTGTCATGTATTTCATTACAAAGCACGCAAGCATACAATTCATTGAAATGATTCGAAGCACACAATTCACAAAATGATTCACAACAGTTTCGGGTCTTGTGATTTATTTATCTTTCATTATCTTTCCGACTTTCATACAAGGTGTTCTTCAACAACTCAAAGAGTAAACACAACATACTATCATTTATTTTAAGTGTGAAGCTAAAGGGTCTTCGAAGGGTTCAACACTACTCACATTTATAAGACGATTCCTGTTACGATTGCATAGCCTTCCAAGCGATCCTTCGTATATTTCCAAGTCCAACAAGTCTTCATCGAACCAACCATCCATCATAAGGCATCTTGCTGGTCGGGGCACCACAATATATACCACTCAGAAAAAGTTTCATCATCGAAACTTAAAACAAAACTCATCCCCAAAACTTCAACCGACTTTTATAAAACTTCTCAACGATCAACTTGCACTAGTTAACATTTCTCCGTAATATCTCGATTGATTTCAAGTAATGTACCATATCATCACAATTTCCAATTTTATTCAAAATAGTTTACTATCTTCGTTCTTCCTCCAACACTCGTACAATTTTTTAGCACATGATAATCCTTCCCGTGGCTTCATTTGAATTCAGCATACCACTTAGTTGGAATCATACACATATTTTAGGCGTCCCAGAAATACATGCACTTCAGCCAAGTTCAATGATAGAGAAAACGAACGTGCTACGGTGTACTTCTTTTTCGAACATCAGTGATTGCTTTGAGCATCTCATATATTCCCAATTTGTTTATTCGATTATCCAACCAACCAATAACACAATGAATGTTACAAATTTTATCTTGAGAAATTTTCCCATAGTCGATCCAAAATATTCCCAAAGTATTATTTTCAAGTCCATTGTCATTCATACCACCAATTTAATAAAAGCCAATATCCACATTTCATCAACATCACTGTAGAAGCATGAAAATATTTCAGCAATTAAACCCCATGCGCCCAAGCCAGTGAAGCTCTATGCACCTAGTCAGAGAAGCTCTATGCGCCCAGCCAGTAAAGTTCTATGTGCCCAGTCAGTAAAGCCCTATGCGCCCAGTCAGCAAAGCTCTATGCACCCAGCCAGTGAAGTCCCATGTGCCCAAGACTAGCTCCTTCAAAAGGAGGAAACATAGCCTGAGATATGGCTATGCGCCCAAACCTGACTCAGTCAAAGCCATGATCAAAACGTGCACCAAAGCGTACGGCCACGTCAGTCTCCACGAGCAATCGTGCACCGAAGCGTGCGGCCACGTCAACACCACGACCAACCCACAATCTCACAGCCTGCATGCGCCTATACCCTATACGCCCAAGGCAGGGTTATGCGCCCATATGAAAACCAGTGCATTTTCCTCATAAGGGCGCATAACATCATTCCAGCTCAAGAACGACTAGAAAAAGGGGTCTCATTCCTCTTCAAAACAAAGAACGGATAGCATTTTCAAGAGCCAAATTGATGTACTTCTTGCCAGTGAGCCTAGAGTTAGCAATTTTCTTACGTTTTCTTCCACATTTGTAATCGGAGTGTCAACGAAGTAAATGAGCAACTGCTGCTTGATCTCCATCGTCCTATTCCCTAGAATTCTTTTTTATACTCGGGGATCCTCAGCACAGGATGTCTCAGGCGTACTTGATTTGTGGTGCCTTGTGCCAATAAAGAAAAGACAGCGTTTCTTCTTCTTTTCGTGTGTGTCCACAAAAATGGCGACTCTGCTGGGGACTACCTTTTTCTCTGACGAGAAGGTGGTGACGCAATCCGATACCGACAAAGTGGAGAGCACTTAGAAGATGCTGATTGTAAAATTTGATCAGCAGGCATTCGAAGAGATGCTCTCGAGGGATGGCTCTACTCCCTCAAAATTAGCGAAGCCAAACAAGTCCCGCAAGACTTGGCTTCCGAAGGCTCGCTGTACATATCCTGCTAGTGTCATAGCAGATATGCAACTGGAGGACTCTATCACGTGGACGCATGACTCTGCCACAGAAGTTCCCTAAAAGGAGAAGGCTTACACCGTTCTGGGCTCTACTAGCCCAGTGACTTCTTTCCTGCGCAACCAACAACAGAGTGTTCGACACTCGAGACTTGGCAGAGGAAAATACTACGATGCCAAGAATCAGGGTGTGCGACACTCTGGGCAAACCCAGCGAGGCTCACAAACGAAGGAGGCAAAACTGGGAGAAAGCAGCGCTGCTCCACAAAGCATGCGCACAAAGCCATGCGCCCAAAGGGATGCTTGGGCGCATAACCCCAACCCGAGTACTTCTGTCTTCAAAAGACTGGGCATCCAGGGCCATGAGCCCAAGGCTTGCGCCCAAAGGGCTCACTGGATCCATACTATGTACCCACATCAAGGAGACTCAGACATGGTGTCAAGAAACATGCGCCCACGGCCAATCTCCAAGGCCTATGCGCCCACAGCAAAAAGACAGGCCCCAACGCGTATAGCACGGGGCTGTCTTCAAGGACACCACAGAACTTAGGTATAAGGGTTGCCCCTGCACGTGAACTAAGTCTGGATGCGCCAACTCTCCTTACGAACCTGCATGCAAAGCTTGGCGATGCATGCAACATGGGTTGTAAGACAAAACTCCCTTCCGCCGACTTGTGCGACATGATAAATCATAAGCGTAAATGAAGGGAGGACATAACAATCCATAGTGCACATCCGTGCACCAATATTGTTATCAACTGTTATTGCTCCAAAGTAACAAGTGTACCTCAGAGAAAGTCCGTGTTTCGACGGCTGCACTTCTCTGACGATGAGAAGCCGCTATGTGTCTCATCCAACGTGGCTTCATGGGGTCCTCCTTATAGAAGCCCCAGTTAAAGACGGTGGACCACGAACCCAACTTTCTCTCTTAATTCTGCGAGAAGAAGAAGGCGAAGTCTACCAACAGATGGCCAACAACATAGGCACCCGGTCAAAGGCGAGATTCCGTACCGAAGACGAAGAATCCCAAGCTGGGGGTAGTATTCCCTCAGGGTCTGAAGCGGATGACCCTCACACTGGGGGTAGCCTTCCAGAGGACGACGATCTCTCCGAGTCTGATGGTGACTATCTACCTCCTCTACCTGAAGATGAGGGACTTGCCCACTCCGAGACAGACAGTATCAGCACCAGTTGTACTATTTCCTCTATTCATCCTCGCATGTTATCTACATACATGGCAGACGGAGAAAGACCTGAAGAAGCTAGCGACCATACCAGCAAACGACAAGAGGGTCTTGAAACATCATTCGCCAAGATCACTGATATGCTTACCAGTATCATGGCGGTTCAAGCTGCTGGGGCTGTTCCTCCACCTCAACAAAATGTCTCGGCTAACGCTAGTCCAGCACATAGCAATAACCCTCCTTTCCTACAAAAGGAGTATCATTCCGTTGTGCCTCATCCAAATCTTGTAAATACTGGGGGTGGTCATTCGCCAACGACGCCTGACAATCGTTCAGCAGCTGTTTTCCAACATCTACTCAATCAACAGGATGTAATTGATTCCCTGGTCGCTCGTCTCGACACTATCTCACACAAAGACGAGCTGCAGAAGATGGGGATATCTTAACCTTATCCCCCTGAGTGGGAGAATGCTACTTGCCCTCCTAACTACAAGCCGCTGACGCTGAATTCATTCGACGGGTTGACTTTTCTCCGTCAAGACATGACGTATGTCAACACGCAGACTCTACACTTTCTCAGAGACGATTCGTTCTTATCGAAGCTGTTTATTAGCACCTTTTATGGGGTAGCTTTCGAATGGTTCTTCAGTCTGCCTAACGGATGTATCAATTCATTCAAAGACTTGGAGAGGTTGTTCCTCAACAGGTTTTACGAGAGTGGCATGCATGTTAGTATGTCCACTCTCATCGAGACCAAGCAAAGGAGGACCGAGTCTGTCATCACCTTCATCGAACGCTTCAGACGGCTAGCACTAAAGATGCCCTTCGGCATACCATACTCAGAACTTATGGATACTTGTCGACATAACTTTCTTCCTACAGTAAAGTTTTGTCTGGGTATACATAAGTATGATACATGGCCCGCTTTCATTAGGGCCGCTGATGCTGCTGAAAACGACGTTCCTAACTTGGAACTACTGGGGTTGAAAACACCCAAATCCGAAGACAAAGGCAAGCACCCACAGACTATCTCTGTCCGTGGGGATAAAAGGGAAAGAAGTCCTAAAGGTCGACACATCCAAAGGAGCTTCCAATTCTCATGGCGCCTCCGACAAGCCTAAGGAGACCTTCTTCTTTGATGAAGACGATGTCATTACCATCTTTCATACATTGATAAAGGATAACAAACTGACATTGCCTCCACCACGACGTCCTGCAGAGGCAAACCAGCTCAACGATCCCAAGTACTGTCTCTATCATCAGTACGTGCATCATTCTACAAAGTATAGGTCCTAAAAATCAAGTTGCACCCATCAAGAAAGCAATGAAAACCAAATTGCGCAACCTTCAATGAACAGCGCAGGAAGCAGACTGCGCAACAAATCAACTGTGCGAGTTCGAACTGTGCCAAATATCCAAGCGCGCTATGCTGACATGGAAACGTCATCATTACCTGACACAAAATCAGATCTTCTGACAACTGATAGCTCGAAAGGCGAGGAGCCTCTTCGTTTCTCGAGCCGCGCCGCATTCTAGGACATCTGTCCAAATTCTAGCGCGGTCCACCTGCCAAAAGCCAGCGCAGTCTGCCAGCATCAACCTAAGCGCAGTCTGCCAGATCTTCTTCAGCACAGTTTGACCAAGTCCAAACCCCAGCGCAGTCTGAAGCAAGCGCTGTTCAAGTAGCACAATCCATCAAGATAACTGACATTCATTACGTGGCTTACATGCCATCAATTGCTCAACACGTAGCAGCTTCCTGTACATGACCAAGCGCATTTCAATCAGACAATGCCACGCATCTAAATACGATTGGCCCATGATCGAGTAACCGCCAACGCAGCTGGTAGCCTGCGCAGTCCAATGCTTGCGTAATCCAGCCTGTGCAATCCAGAATTACTATAAATTAGTTATTTCTAGAACTCTATAAATAGAGTTTCAAGCTCTTCATTTGAGATCAGATCATTATTATCACCAGAGATCAGGAGTTCTTGTCCAAGTGCTGTTGCATTCTTCAGAGGCTACCGTCTTCAAAGTTCACATCGTCCAAGGGATAAAGCGATCGTCTTCAGATCAGATTCCTATAGTTGTACTTTACCAGAATTCAATTATAATCTTCTTACAAAGTTTTTGAAATAAAAAAACTTTTGTTTTTGCAAACAAAATGGCGACTCTGCTGGGGACGACTTTCTCCTCTAACGAGGAAGTGAAAACTCAATGTGATGTTGCGTCTATCGAAAAGACGCAGAAAATGTTGGTTGTGAAGGTCAACCAGACTACCTATGAAGCGATGATCAACTCTGGGGCTACTCGGCGCACTGTGGCCTTTGCCAAGAGCAAGATCCATTCAATGTGGACTCCGAAGTCCTCTGCGCAGTCATCTGTGCAGCCTGCTGTCTCTGCTACCAAGGAACCAATAGCCTCTTCTGTCCTTGCACAAAACATCACTCGCGCTACGAAAGCGCAAGCCAGAGCTCCTGTGCAGTGCACTGCTCCTCTTGCTGTCGTGCAAGCCATTTTCTATGCTGCTATGGCAAAGTCCAAGACCCCTCTTTCTCTGGCGCAGTTGGTGACCTCCTTCCCTCCTGCGCAATCCACTGAAGCCAGGACTCCTGCTGCACAAACTACAGTTTCTGTAGCTAAAAGGCCATCTGTCAAAGCTTCCCAAGCGCAATCATCCAATGTGCCTATTGCCACTTCAACCTCTGCGCAAGCTGTTCCAGCGCAGTCTAAAAGGGATAGTCCTTTGGCTAATCTCCCTTCTTCTAACAGCAAGGGAAAAACTCTGCTCCTCTTTCCAAGCACCCTGTTGCTCCAGCGTAATCCACTGGGGGTATTCTGTTGACTGTTCCTCCTCCTCCTCAGAACAAAGGAAAAGGTCCGTTGGTCTTTTCTTAAACTTCCTCGTTTCACGACTTGGAAGACAACAGAGGAAAACGCTCTTTAGCCAACCGAAAAGGTCCTTTGGTCTTTTTTCAGTCTTCCCGGGTTTATACCTCGGAAGATCAATCTGAACGTGTCTCGGCACCAATCAGTACAAGAACTCTCTCAAACAAGAGTTCTTCTCTCCCTGCCAAAGGAAAATGTACTGATCAAAGAGGTATTCTGCCTACTTCGGTAGCGGAACTCCAAGACAGAAACCCCTGGGGGTGAGTTTGTCGATCTACGGGATTATCTCAATAGACCTCAGTCTACATCAACTTCGGCGAAACGCAAGCAGCCAATACCGAAAATGAACCTGCATCAGAGGCAAACTTCTAGGATGAAAAATCCTGACACCTATGCTAATGAAGTGAGTACTTCTCTATATACTCACGGGACAAAACATCTGAAGAGCCGGAATAACGTTCCGAATGTTGTCAAAGAATATGTCCCTCAAACTTCTTTTCGTCCCGTCATTGTTCCTGACCTCCGTGAGCACCTCAAGCAAAAGCGGGACAATATCTTGACACCTCCAGTTCAACCACTTGAACACCATTGTAATCACAAGGTTGTTATCCAGTGCTGTTGCCAGACAACAAACTGATCTATCTTCGATCGTCTGAATTTTGCAACTTCTGAACCAATGTCAGAAGACGAAGATGAAATGTTATATGCTTCCGTCAACATGGCTTCTCGTAGAAAGTGCTCCAAACACGGCAAGCCTCGCAGGTCCAGCCAGCGGTATTTAGATTTACTCCAAGAATCTTCTGAAGGAGTATTTAGACACACCCGATCCCGAAGTCGGGACACAATCGGTCATAGGAATCTTCTTCAAGAGCCTTCTGGTCATCTTGCTATTTCTCATTCAGGAGATGATTCCTTCTCTGATTATGATGCATACAGCAAAAGTTCTGAACAGACAGTGTCTTCTACTATACCTAGAAAAGTGACAGCTTATATTGTCACTGAAGACCCAGATGCTTCTAGTTCAGCAAATCAAGAACAACGAATAGCTGTACTGGAGGACAAGCTGAAGACCATGGCTGAAATGGTCGCAAGTATGCATTCTATCATCGTGGCCCAACATACAGTACCACCGACCGTACCTGCTGCAAACCCTGAGATTATAGCATCGTCGGTGCCTGTCAATACAGGGCTGGGGGTAGTATATCCTCAAATACCCCTGTACAAATTCAACCCACACCCAGTTAGTCAGGAGCTGGGGGTAGTACTTACCACGCTGTTCCTCCCCATAACACAATAATTCAGCCTGCTCCTTCTTCATTATCGGAGGATGCTAATAAAGCTGTCAAACTCTTGCGCACTCAGTTCGAGGCCTTCAAAGAGAAGGACAACTTACAGAGATTGGGGATCAAACAACCCTATCCGGTTGAATGGAAGTAAGTCCTATTCCCTCCAAAGTACAAGATTCCCACAATTTTGCTATTTGATGGCAGTACTTCTCCGAGTCAGTTCATTAACCACTTTGAGGTAATGACTGTTCAACTTCAGCCAAATGATGCTCTTCTTACCAGGATATTCGTCGGCTGTTTAGCCGATGTAGCATACGATTGGTACAGAAGTTTGCCCGATGGCTATATTATCTCTTTCTTGGGTCTTAAACAAATCTTTTTGGAATGATTCTATGAGAGAATCAATGACATGGCCATGTCGGCCCTCAACAAGATCAAACAAAGACATAATGAAACCGCTGAGAGTTTCATTGAAAGATTCTTTCGAGAAGCATTAAAGATGCCTCTTGGAACTCCGGCCGCTGTTACTATAGATACTTTCAAGGCAAATCTTTTGCCTATTATCAGCATGTGGACGGGGTCAACTCAATTTCAAGACTGGCCATCATTCATTGTCAATGCTAAAGCAGCTGAAGTTAGTGCTGACAAGTTCAAGCAGTTGGGGGTACACATGTTTAACCCCGACCGAGATGAACACCCGACATCTAATAGCAGTAATCGCCAGAACAACCGCAAGGGAAAAGAGACTTTGAACATCAATTTGAAGAGCAAAGAATCTCTGGCTGTCAACGTGGCCCCACCTATGTCCACTTCTACTCCTTCTGCCCCTCCACCAAGGGAACCTCGTCCGAAAGTAGAGTACTCCTTTGACGAGAACGACACCGTGAGCATCTTTGATTGCTTGATCAAAAGTAATAAGCTTCAACTCCTAGACCCAAAGAGGCCTGATGAGGTCGGTAAGACTGATCATCCCAAATATTGTGTTTATCACAGGTTCATTGGGCATCCCACTCGAGCATGTTACGTGCTCAAAGGCAAAATTCAAGAGCTAGTCAACGCTGGTGTTGTCACTCTTCAACATGATGAGAAGACTGTTACCGTGAACATGGTCTCAGTACAGTTCGATAACTTCCCTCCACAAATGGTACAGCATGGTGTCATCCCTATCCCCAAGGCCACTCTTAAGATCGAGAACCTTCCTCCTCCACGGGGTGAAGGTCTTGTCCCCTTATCCCTTGATAATGGCGAGATTATGTGGATCCACCCGGACCTTGTTGCTGACTTCGAGGCTCCATCTAAGCAAAAAGACCACTCCAAGGGCAGAACAAAGATCTGCAATATGGTGTCTTTTGACCCCATAGTTGAAGAGGAAATCCTGCTGGGCACTAGGTTAGGGAAAGCCTACCTACGGGAAGTTCCTGAAAATCAAGAAAACCCTGCTTCTTCTTCTGAGTCCGCTCCAGTGCAACCTGTTTCTACTAAGGACATCCCTTCTGCATCCTCACCGGTTGTAGAACCTACTCCTTCCAAGCCGACGGTAGCCGACAAAGGCAAACAACAAGTCTGCTTCGACAAGCCTTTGAAGAAGTTATCTCCTTCTGGACTTGAGAAGCCATATAACTTTGATATCTTGGCACAACTAGCCAATACACCGGCCAGGTTGTCAATCTTCGAGCACTTACGCATCTCCAAAGAAACTCGAAAAACTCTGAGTGAAGCTCTAATGCAGGCAGAAACCTGTCTAACCCTTCTAAAGAAGCCGAAAGCAGAGCCTGTCTCTTGCCTCCATTGTCACAGTGTGTTGGAGTTAATTCTAAACATTACCTTCACACAGGATGATATGCTGATGGAAGACAACATGCATGACCGTCCTCTATACTATACAGGATATGTCGACTCGATGAAAGTCGATCGTATTCTGATAGATCCAGGGTCAGCACTCAGCATCATGCCAAAGACAATGCTAGATGTACTGAAGATCCCAGTACATAGTCTTTCTGGTACAATTACCACCATCTTAGGGTTTAACCAGGGAAGAAGTGAGCCTCTGGGAAAGATTCGCCTAAAACTCCAAATAGGCAATCTTCGCACAAAGGTGAACTTCTACATTATAGACAACCATGGTTGCTCTTATAATGCTCTTTTGGGGAGACCATTTCTTCACGAACACGACATTGTTCCTTCGACTCTCCATTAATGTTTCAAATACGTTGATGATAATGGAGAGGTTCAAAAAGAGGTTGCGGATCTATATCCTTTCAAAGGTGTCGAAGCATATTGTAACGATGCTCGCATGTATAAAGATGAGTTCATGAAGGTAGTACTGGCTCTGGACACTGAAGAAGAATAAGAATCAGTGCCCAATGACACCCTCATCATACCTGTTAAAGGACGTGTTTCTCATCCTCAGTCCTCCAAACCACTGGCTATTCACTTGCCAGTCCAGAAGCAACCAACTGATGGTGGTCAAGATCAAAGGGAGCTTACCTCTTCTGAGCCACTTGTTATTGACTTACGTCGTAACAAGGATAAAAGACAGCTCACCTCTTCTGAGCCACTTGTTATTGATTTATCTCATAACAAGGATAAAAGGGAGCTCACCTCCTCTGAGCCACTTGTTATTGACCTTCGTCGTAGCAAGCCTCCTCCTTCAATCTGACCAAGCCTGCTAAGGCTAAAGGTCCTGTTGTAAATACAGATGTACAAATCAATGAAAAAGCATCTCCTTTCCAGTATACTGATATCATTTATCATGCTAAATGCTATTTGGATATGTTAGATAGCTTTCAGTCATTTACAATGGGAGTTGTACAGTCTCTTCAAACAGAAGTCTTACTCGAACACCCAGATGATTCATACTTTGTTGTCCCTTCTCGAAAAAGAGGCGAAAGTCCAATACTTTTTAGTAAAGGACCAGTACAAAAATTCAGTTATACGGATGATAACAAAAATAACGATATAGGACGTCTCCAACTTCGTCGTTATAGTCAACAATCAAAAGACATCATCCGAAAGATGGGTTATGACTTCAAGAATGGCCTCAACTATGGTAAGGGTAGACGAACTCCTATCCGTACAGTTATTCCGAAAGAAAAATTAGAGATGTACTACAGCAGGACAAAAAGAGGTCTCGGATATGCTTCACCTCCGGTATTATCTCCGGAAGTCTCCGAATCCGATAGTGAGGAACGCTCTAATTCTTCTGATTCCAGATCATGGGATTCTGACACCAGCATTGGTCAGGTTTATCGGCTGATCGTATCTTCTAACATGGTCTCCGCCGAACTTCCAGAAGACTATGACGAAGATATCGAAGAAAATCCCGAAACAGATCCCTGGGTTCAACGAATGGATACCCAATGGGAACTCCGATTCGAACAACGGAAACCTTCTACCGAAGATCAATTAGGTCAAATTGATGTGGGAGAGAGCGGGTCGCCTCGTCCAATATTCATCAGTAAGAACCTTCCAGAGGCAGATAAGCAAGAATTAATTCTTCTTATTCGAGAATATATTAATGTCTTTGCTTGGAGTTATGAAGACATGCCAGGTCTAGATCCCAAAGTGGCTACTCATAAATTAAATATTTTGCCTAATGCAAAGCCAGTCAAACAACATCAAAGGCAATTCAAGCCAGAAATGATGGACACAATTAACGATGAAGTCAAAAAGCTCATAGCTTGTGGCTTTATTCGAGAAGAACAACATCCAGATTGGGTAGCTAATGTTGTCCCAGTCTTGAAGAAAACTGGCAAAGTTCGAGTTTGCATTGACTTCCGGGATCTTAATGAAGCTTGTCCAAAGGGTGAATTTCCTCTCCCCATTACAGATGTCATGATCGACAATACTTGTGGGTTTAAAAGGATATCCTTCATGGATGGATTCTGTGGATACAATCAGATTCGGATGAACCTTGAAGATGAAAAATACACTTCTTTCCGCACCCCTTGCGGAGTCTATTGCTATACTATGATGCCATTTGGTCTCAAGAACGCTGGTACAACTTATCAACGAGCTATGAGTACCATCTTTCGAGATCATCTTCGTAAGACTGTTGAATGCTATGTTGACGATATTGCCGTCAAGAGTCGTCTAAAGGAAGATCACATCCAGGATTTAAGAACTATCTTCAATCTCATGTGCCAACATCAGTTGAAGATGAATCCCACCAAGTCATTCTTGGGTGTCTCTAGTGGTAAATTTTTCGGCTTCGTCATTACCTCTAAAGGTATACACGTGGATCCCAAGAAGATCAAAGCCATTCAAGAGATGCGTCCTCCACGCAACTTAAAAGAGCTACGAGGATTCCAAGGTCGACTTGCGTACATCAGGAGGTTCATTTCGAATTTGTCTGGACGCTGCAGACTATTTACTCAGCTAATGAAGAAGGGTGTATCTTTCATTTGGACTGAAGAATGTCAACGAGCATTTGATGACATAAAACAATATCTCATGAACCCACCAGTCTTGGTGCCACTGATCTCAGGCATACCATTCTTAATGTATGTCCGTGCTATGGATCATTCATTGGGTGCTTTACTTGTCCAGAAGAAAAAAGAAGGTCATGAACAAGCCATCTATTATCTCAGTCGTATTATGAATGGTGCCGAACACCGTTATAGTCCGGTTGAAAAAGAATGCTTAGTTCTTATGTTTGCTGTTCAAAAGACAAGGCATTACATCATTAGACAAACTATTCATGTCATATCTCGAGTTAATCCTCTTCGAGTACTGATGAAGAAGCCTAGCACACTTAATTCCCGACTGGCTACATGGGCCATTCTGCTAGCCCAATATGACATGGTATATGTACCACAAAAGTCTGTCAAGGGTCAAGCACTGGCTGACTTTTTAGCAGCTCATCCTGTTCCGGAGACATCTAAGCTTTATGATGAAATTCCAGACGAGACATTGGAATCAAATATGATCTCCGAAGGATTTCCTACTTGGCATCTATTCTTCGACGACGTATCCAGGATCGGACGAAATGGTACCATTGTCGCAGGAGTTGGGGTTGTTCTTGTTTCTCTAGACGGGTCAACTATCCAAAGAGCCTATTCCCTAGATGAACCCTGCTCCAACAACGTAGCAGAGTATAATGCTCTACTCATTGGCCTTCAATTAGCTAAACAACTAGACGTCGAATATCTTGAAGTCTATGGCGACTCTAAGCTAGTTGTTAACTAGGTTAGAGAAATCTATGAAGTTCGTCGTCAAGATCTAGTGCCTTATCATGAAGCGGCAATCAGCTTGGCTACATCATTCAAAGCCTTCTTCATCGAATATGTCCGTCGAGCTTGTAATACTGAAGCAGATGCTTTGGCCAATCTTGCAGCAGTCTTAGCCATCCCTATCAAAAGACAGCAGGTGGTGGTTGTCTCTAATCGGGAATTGTTTTGTATCGAAAATAATCGTAATATTGAGTTCAGTAATCTTACTGAAGCCAATGTTATCAGTGACGATTGGAGAGCTTCCTTCATCGATTTCGTGGTCCGTGATATACTTCCTGAAGATTCTAAGGAGGCTACGAGTATTCGTCGACGATCTTTTCGATTCTACTATAATCAGACCACCAAGACTCTCTATCGACGGACTTATGACGGTCTTCTTTTACGCTGTCTTGCTGGTGATGAAGCAAAGCAAGTATTACGTGAAGCTCATGATGGTGTTTACGGAGCGCATCAACCCGGTCCTAAACTACAAGACCGTATCCAACGCATGGGTTATTACTGGTCCTCTATGGTATCAGATGCCATCGAGTATACAAGAAAATGTCGAGCTTGTCAAATCTATGCAGATTTTATTCACCAACCGTCAGAATTTTTGCATCTAACTACTGCTTCCTGGCCTTTCGAATCTTGGGGCATGGATATTATAGGTCCTATCAACCCTCCTTCTTCTAGAGGACATCGGTTCATACTAGCAATAACTGACTACTTCTCCAAATGGGCTGAAGCTATACCTCTGGCTGAAGTCAAAACCAGCAGTGTCATCAACTTTGTCAAATACTATGTCATTTACAGATTTGGGGTACCTCGACGAATCATTCACGACAACGGACCTCAGTTCATCAGTCAAAAGTTCACCAGGTTCTGTGACGATCATCAGATTGATAATATCGCTTCGACAGCTTACAATCCTGCTGCTAATGGCTTGGCTGAAGCCTTCAATAAGACTATTATCAAGCTCCTTAAGAAGTTTGTGTCGACTAACAAACGAAACTGGAGTGAAAAGCTTGGAGAATGTCTATGGGCCTACCGTACTACGGTCCACAACCCCACAGGCTGTACACCCTTCTCTCTTGTGTATGGTTGTGAAGCTGTTCTTTCTTTGGAACTTCAGATCCCATCCCTGCGGATTGCCATTGCCAACGAGCTCACTACAGAGAACAACGATCTCCTTCGACTTCAAGAATTAGAATCGCTCGACGAGAAAAGGTTATTGGCTCAACAGCATATTGAGTTATATCAAGCCCGAATCTTAAAAGCGTTCAATCGCAAAGTTAAGGTCAGGGCTTTTCAAAAAGGAGAACTGGTTCTAATCGTCAGACGTCCCATGACTATGACTCATATGAGCAAGGGCAAATTCGACGCAAAGTGGGAAGGTCCATATATCGTAAGTAAAGTCTTCTCAGATGGAGCCTATCAACTCTCAGAGCTGGACGGTCGAGTTGCTATGATGCCTATCAATGGCAAATTCCTTAAAAAATACTATGTATGAATGTAACAGGAATTTTATGTAAATATGATCAGACAGTTCATAAATAAAGTTTGATTTTATTTCATCATAAATGATGTTACAAGATATCAAGGACGAGAATCACTATCGTCCTTCTTGAAGATAGGACGAGGACCACTACCGTCCTTTTCAAAAACATAGTCGGCAAAAGAGCCGAGAACATTCTTGCTCGACTTCCCCAGAAACGCGCAAGCGGCCATCCTCATGGCCTCTTCTTCTTCGGTCTTCCCTGGTTCAACCAGGAAGTCCAAGATGTCCCTTGCCGGCTTGGGTGCAGACGAACCTTTGCCCGCTTCCGTCTGCTTTGGCTGGTTGGGTTCGGCTGGACGTTCCTCCGTGAGTCCTTCAACCTTCGGGACAATCTCAGCCTTCTTGGATGCATCTCCAAGCGACATCTTTGTGTTGAAAAGTGAAAGTGATTGTTCCATCTAAATTTTTGTCCTATTTATAGGCAGAAATCCTTGAAACAACGAAGTGACGCGTTCTTCGCAATATTCATTCCATTCATTCGACGGTTCGTCCGTTCATTACATTCATTCGACGGTTCGACCGTTCATTACATTCATTCGATGGTTCACCCGTTCATTACATCCATTCGACGGTTCGCCCGTTCATTACATTCATTCGACGGTTCGCCCATTCATTACATTCATTCGACGGTTCGCCCGTTCATTACATTCATTCTACGGTTCGCCCGTTCATTACTTTTATCCGACGGTTCACCCGTTCATTCAATTCATCAGACGGTTCATCCGTTCATTCCGACGATTCATTTCGTTCATACATTGTTGACGATTCATCCGTTCATCCATATCAGCAACTTGTCACGTATTTATTTCTGATTAAGTTATCTATCGAAATAATGATATTCAACAAATTATTTTATGCCATGTCCACATAACCTCTGAACAGATATAATGAATATAATTATTTTCTAAATCAAGAAATATATCATGTCCTGAACCTCTGAATATATTTTCTATCGCTATTATTTATATCCATAATGGGATATACAATAAATAATAGAGCCACAAAAATAATGTCTTTTTATTGATCAAAATTAAAGGCATTACAAAAAGACATATCATTAAAGAGAAAATACAAAAATTTCCTTATTCAGCAGGAGGTGTCATTAAGTTAGCTATCTGCTGCTTTAAGGATTGGAGCCGTCCTTCACGTGAATCCAACACCCGCCTTCTAGCTTCCGCCATTCCAGATTCATCGTCAAAGGTTAGCAAGTTCACTAGTTGGCGAGTGATTTCATCTTGATGAGTCTTGACAAACTCATTCTTCTCACGAGTTAGAATGTCAAGTTGCTGAACGGCAGCTTCATGCTGTGTAGTCTCTTCCTCAAGAGCAAGCTGAACGATTCTCAACTCTCCTTGAAGACGGGCAGACTCCGCTTTCAGCTCAGCAACCTTCTTTTCTTTTTTCCCAGCAGCAGACGCTATTATCTCCATCTGGGAATCATACTCTGAAGCCTTTGTGGCATAAGTATCCAAAAAAGTCTGGAAAGCAGCTTTTGTGACTGCAGCTTCGCGAGTCATCCTGTCAAACTCAGCATTCACTAGGGGTTCTATCTCCCCCCGATTAAGATCCTTGTAAATCTTAATTGACTCATCCAGCTCATCCAGTATATGTTCAAGATAGGTAGCTTGAGCTTTATCACCCTGACTTCGGATAGCGCTGATCAGATAAGTAGTTGGATTTCTGACGGTAATGAAACCAACATTTTCTCTCTCCATTACCCTTTCTACTAAGGGTCCTAATGAAGTGAAGAAGAGGTTGGTGAAAGAACCAACTATAAATCTGTTGGTAGCCGCTGCACCGGGTGTAGCAGCTACTCCTATGGAAGTTGAAGCAGCAGATGCCTGTACAGGTGGACGTTCGACTTCTTGAACATGAGTTGAAGTCTCTCTGGACAAGGGAGCCATGGTGGAGCTAGTCGCCCCTCCTAGATGTTCCTCTGCGAAATCAAATAAACACCATCAATTTGCTGTCGTTAGCGACTATCAAAAAGTATCAAAAAAATAAGGGCAATCTTACCATTGCTGGGTCTAGTGACAAGTTTGTCATCTGTTGACATAGGTTGCAACCTCGCAGAAGTAGCTTCAGACATCACTGCCTGACTACTTCCTGCTTCGGAGCCGCCTGAAAAATGTCGGCTGCTGCTAGCTATCGCTGTTGGTTGAACTATATCAGTGCATATTGGAGGAATTGAAGAAGATTGAATTTCTGCATAAATGAAAGTTAAGATGTCAGTCATTTAATCTATAAAAGAAGATTGTCAATATCATTCAATACCTCTTGGATCAGTGACAGTAGCTTCCTCCGGTGCTACATCATTAGCAGTATTCTTTTCTTGGGATGCATGGGCATCAGCATCCTCTTCCAGATTCGGAGTGTCATCAACAGTCTCTGCTGATATTTCTTCATCATCCGCACCTTCTTCTCAGGCTTCCTCGCTATCACTTGCGGCGACCAGATCTATATCATCACGGAAGCCGAAGTCACAGTCTTCTAGAGCCTCAATCATTAATTTGTCTTCTTCAGCACGAAGTGATCTTGGAGAAGCTGGAAGATGGACAGTTTCCGGTGCAAGTGTAGGAGATCGCGATACTTCAAGAGACATTTCTGATTCGTTGATTGGAATCAGAGTTGCAGTTGTCTCTCTTGATTTTGCAGCTTCATCCTCTGTCTCCGTGATCTCCTCTCTTATCTCTATAATCCTGTCTAGGCTCAGGGGCAGGTGTAGGAGACGGCATCATAACTCCGGCGACCGCACTTGTCAGGACTGATGCCAGGATAGGTCTTGGTGGAGTGACTACTTTCTTTTTGAAGGCTATTTTCTTTCTGTGTAGAGGTCTCTCCGGGCTCTCTACGTCTATAGCATGTTCTTGTCTTTGAATGGAGGTCGGGGTCGTCGCCTCTTCTCTCTGAATTGACTCAGCCTGCTGTCGAGACTGCGAGCGGGTAGTGACCCTTTCCGATGATTCTAAAATAATCTTCTTCTTAGAGACTGGAGAAGAAGGTTCTTCTGCCCTCCTCTTCTTCTCCTTGGCCGGAGATCTTACAACTTTTAGAGAGACGCGCAGCGGCTCGTTGACTTCTTCAGAAAAGTTGGCATCCCTCGAAGCTTCTAACGGTGCATCGCCTGGCTCATGCTCTTCATCATTTCCAGGAAACACCAGAACAGGTGCTCCTTTCTTAAATCGAGTTGCCGTTGCGAAGCTGTCTGCCAGATTGAAGTTTTCAGCAAAAGTGTTTGCTGATGTATAGAAGATCGAGTACGTATACAGCATACGAGGACCTCGATCATTTCTGGACGGCATCGAGAATGTCGTCCTTGTGTCCCAAGCATTGTAATATGCCCAAGCCCGGGCTCCATCAATTAAAAACCCTTTTTCTTGTAGGCATGTGATAGCATTACCTACGTGGAACTGGTCATAACCTAATTGGCGCGTAAAACGGCTGGGAAGATAAGGCTCGAGATAGCATTCATCCTCGAACCGGTATACCAGGTGTGACGGCCGGATTGTCCTCAGCCAATCAAAAGCTGTGTGGCCCAAAGGCTGTATCCTCCCGGAGTCCACAAGGTTTGTAGACATATGCTCATAACCGACTGGAGGGGTAACGCAGTAGAAGCTCCATCCTCTACCGAGATTTAGTGCACGTTGACAATCTCTCAAAGTGGTATAAATCTACTTGCATCCAGAAAATCTTCTTAAAAAGCTGTCGCCTACTGCCCCCATATCAGGATTCATTAGTGAAGGATGGTGTAGAAGCAGCCATCCGAATAGATATGTATACAGCAGCTCTACTCGAGGAAAACTTCCCTTCTCTCCTTTTCCTTTAATCATTGAATCGACGTAGAGGCGAAGGACGGCGTTCACCCTGCATGTCATTGCTGACAGCAAATCCATCCGGTAGCCGAAAACCAGACGGACATCAGCAAAAAGCACACCACGATGGAAGCGGTCGACTGCACTGGCCCCAGGGATGACATATCGTCGGAGCCAGTAAGTGAGGAAACCCGCCAGCTGGGCCTCCTTCGACATGGGCCTATAGCCCATCCTCATGTAACTCTCAATAATGTCTCCTTCCTTAAAAGGAGGACATTGGAGATCATCCTTGATCTTGATATCCATATCTTTATGTGTCTCCATCAGCCCCATCACTTTGCTATCGCTAAGTGGTCGGATGTAGTTAGGATGGCAGTTTTCATGCTCCTTAGTCTTCTTCTCGATGATGTGGTTGAGGAAAAGGTACGACAACCATTTGGTGGAATAGCATGTTCCGGATGTACCACTCTTGTAGTAGAGAGAACAGATCTTGTAGTGACAGAGGAGTTCTTCAAACACAGCCACCATATCAGCGTTCTCTTGGCGTAGTCTGTCCAATTCATCGTTTGTCGGGACAAACTCTTCATAGGGGATATCCCCCATTGGCAGGCTGGAGATGTACTTAATCTCGTGCAAAGCTAACCCAATCTCTCTGCGGGACGTCATGAAAGTCCTGGTTCTATGGTTGTATCTCTCTGCCAAAGCGAGGAATAGATGAGGATTGGGGGAAAAGCCGTAAACAGTAGAGTACACTGCTTGGTACAGGTCAACTTCCTTGAGCCGCGCTTCAAATTGGACCAATATCCAATTGGCTATACAGATCCATCTCTTATTATCTCGGTTCACGAGACCTGTCAGCCGCAACTCTTGATCCGGATATCTTCCTTCTACCTTCGCAAACTCATTTGCGAATATCGGAGTTCTCACCGGTAGTAGCAGGAAAGAATCTTCTGGCGGGATACATCCAGGCTTTAGTCCTCTAAGTAAGGAGCTATGGCGCTCAGAGGAACTGTAGAATATATCTTTGTTGCCAGACCCCTTCTTGACACAGATATTTCCTGTTCGGGCTTGCTGAAGTGGAGTTATATCCCATTCCATTCTTCTGGGATAGCTTGCAAAAGAATATCGAGACAGAGGAAGGCATCTAGAGATCTCCGGCAGAAGGATTGTCTTCTCGCCCCTCTGGAAAATTCTTTGTTCCATACGAGGTCTTGGCTGAGAATTCTTGTCAAAGGCCTCACCAAACAAGAATAACGGCTTCTTATGAGTAACTATGTCAGCAGTATAAAGAGGCTGCCCATTCATTAGACACAACAAAGTCTCATTGTCCTGTACAGTCAAGACGGCTTGCCGAGATGACGGTAAGGCGTACTGAGGAAATGTCACATGAGATAGATCTTCCATGTATTCAGGTTCAGCCAAGGATCCTGCAAAGACCTCATAGTTGGGGTCTTCCCTGAGGTTAACTGCATTAAATAAAGAAACAAGGATCAATACATGCAAAATCAAAAAAGTCTCTACAAAAGATTATCAATTTGCGCAAGTTATCAGATTGTGCCAGCACAGTCAGCTTGCGCAAGTTATCAAATTGTGCCAGCAATAGTCAACATGCGTAAGTTATCAGATTGTGCCAGCAATAGTCAACATGCACAAGTTATCAGTTTGCGCCAGCACAGCCAACGTGCGCAAGACGTCAGGTTGCGCTAACATACTTGCGCAAGATATCAGTTTGCGCTGGCGCAACCGACTTACGCAAATCGATGGATTGCGTCGAACATTTTGTCAGCACTTTCCATCCGATTGCGCAAGAGTATAGTTTTCATAAAAATGAAAACTATTGTGTATGCAACCGAAACCCTAAACAGGATGGCGCAAATTCCATCAATCTCTAAAAAGAGAGAGGTATGAAGGTCTGAAAATATCAAGAACCCTAAAAAGGGTTTCGATCATGGTTCGACATCTACCTTGCAGCGCTGGGTGACCTATCTCATGACGAGATACTCGTGGCACAACACGAGTCGAGGGTTCGGCGGGGGCCTTGCCCTTCTCAGTGGTTGTACGCTTGGGAGCCATCGCTGTCGTCGGTGGGAAGGAGAAGAAGTAGTCGGAGAAGGAGATGAACTTTTGTCTATTGAGAAAATTGAAAACAAGTAAAGGATGAAAGAATGAAACTATTTATAGCTTTCCAGAAGTGTAACAGTCACCCCCGATTGCGCCGAGAAAGTCGGAGCTGATTCCTCCAAACCGCAATCAAAGCGCAACTTGCGCAACTTGATTTTAAATTCGAAATTTAAAGTATTTAGCAACTTTGAATATTTTTCAAAATTTGAAAACTTTGAAGGGGGTCTTGTAGGTCCTAAAAATCAAGTTGCACCCATCAAAAAAGCAATGAAAACCAAATTGCGCAACCTTCAATAAACTGCGCACGAAGCAGACTGCGCAACAAATCAACTGCGCGAGTCCGAACTGCGCCAAATATTCAAGCGCGCTATGCTGACGTGGCAACGTCATCATTACCTGACACAAAATCAGATCTTCTGACAACTGACAGCCCGAAAGGCGAGGAGCCTCTTCGTTTCTCGAGCTGCGCCGCATTCTAGGACAACTATCCAAATCCTAGCGCGGTCCAGCTGTCAACTCTCAGCGCAATCTGCCAGCCCAACCGAAGCGCAGTCTGCCAGATCCTCTTCAGCGCAGTTCGATCCCAGCGTAGTCTGAAGCTAGCGCTGTTCAAGTGGAGCGATCCATCAAGATAACTGACATTTTGTACGTGGCTTACATGCCATCAATTGCTCAACACGTGGCAACTGTCTGTACACGACCATGCGTATTTCAATAAAAAATACCACGCGTCTAAATACAGTTAGCCTATGATTGAGTAACCACCAAATGCCATCGCAACTGGTAGCCTGCGCAGTCCAATGCCTGCGCAATTCAGCCTGCGCAATTCAGAATAACTACAAATTAGTTATTTCTAGAACTCTATAAATAGAGTTTCAAGTCCTTCATTGAGGAGATCACATCATTATTATCACCAGAGATCAGGAGTTCTTATCCAAGTACTGCTGCATTCTTCAGAGGTTATTGTCTTCAAAGTATACATCGTCCAAGGAATAAAGCGATCGTCTTCAGATCGGATTCCTATAGTTGTACTTTCCCAGAATTCAATTGTAATCTTCTTACAAAGTTTGCGAAATAAAAGAACTTTTGTTTTTGAAACACCAAGGACTGCATCGTCCTAAAAAAGAAGATACAACAGCTTATCGACAGCCAAGTGATCAACCTCGAAGCTGAAGACAAGGTCGTATCTTCTAACATGATCTTTCTTCAGTTTGGTGACTTTTCTCCTACAGAAGTCCCAGATGGCGTGGTCCCATTTTCCAAGGCAATAATGGAAGTCGTCAACCTACAGCCAGCTCGTAACTCAACCTTGGTGCCACTCACAACTGAACATGGTGAGATCATGTGGGTCCATCCGAACCATGTGCAAGAAGTGACGCGGGGGGTGGTACCTCCTAAAGCAAAAAAGGCAAGAAGTATAAGTCATGCCATATGGTATCCTCTCCCATCTACGAGGTTCTATATGGCAAGACATGATCGGAGAAGACTTATCTTCGGACATACGACCCATCACAAGAAGAAGTAGTACCTCCTCAACCTCCTGCTGCCCCCACAAGCTCAGAAGCCGGCCCGTCTAAGCCTTCAACTACTGACAAAGCCAAGCAGAAGGAGACGCGATTTGACAAGTCTCTGAAGGCTCCAGCTCCCGAAGGCATGGATTGTTTGCAAAAACAAAAGTATGAAACTTTATTGATACAAACTTTATAAAGATTACAAGAATTCTGGGAAAGGTACAACTTTAGGAATCCAATCTAGATGACGATTGCTTTATCCCTTGGACGATGTGAACTCTGAAGACGGAGCCTCTGAAGCTGAAGATAACTCTGGAATTGAAGGCAAAAAGCCTCGAAAATTGAAGGCAAAAGCCTCGGAAGAATGCAGCAGCACTTGGGCAAGAAATCCTGGACTCTCTGAACTTTAAAGTCTGATCTCTCTATGATCTGATCTCTGATCCCCTTGAATGGAGACTTGAAACTCTATTTATAGAGTTCTGAAAAATAACTAACTTTTAGTTATTCTGGACTACACATGATGGATTGTGCAGCAATTGGATTGCGCAACAGTGGACTGCGCAGGCAGTTGTTGGATCGTGGGCCAACTGTCTTGGACACATGGCATCATTTGATTGAAATGCACATGATCGTGCATAGACGGTTGCCACGTAATGAGCAATTGATGGCATGAATGCCATATGTACTTTGTCAGTTGTGTTGATGAAACGCGCAACCTAAACTGCGCTGGCATTGGATTGCACGAGCCTGGACTGCACAACAAAATGGTTGACCGATTATGCTGCCAGCTGTCAGCCGTTCTCGAGCGCTGTGCGGCACAATAAACGAACAGTCTCCTCGTTTTTCGTGCTGTCAGCTGTCAGAAAGATTTGATTGTGTCAGGTAATGATGACATTGCCACGTCAGGCTGTGCGCTTGAGAATATACGCAGTCTAGCGTGCGCAATCTGAAGGATGTGCAATCTGATGTCTGCGCAATTCATTTGAAAGTTGTATTTCTTGATTTTTTGACTTTGTTGATGTGTGCAACTTGATTTTTTAGGACCTACATGGATCAGCCCTACAACTTTGACATACTGGCATAGCTAGCCAATACACATGCCAGGTTGTCTCTGTTCGATCTGTTGCGACTCTCCAAAGAAATGCGGAAGGCCTTAAGTGAGGCATTACTACATGCTGACTCTTACCTTGTCGAAGTCAAATCCCCCGCTGAAGACCCTGTCTCCTGTCCTCACTGCCACAGTACTATGGAAGTGATGCCCAACATCACCTTTTCACAGGAGGACATGTTACTCAAAAATAATCGTCATGATAGACCCATGTACTATACAGGGTATATCGGGGCGATCAAGGTGGACCGCATGCACATCGATCCAGGATCCTCCTTCAGCATCATTCCTAGAAATTTACTTCAAATTTTGGGGATCCCTCTGCACAAGCTATCTGCAACCAACACAACTATCATGGCTTTCAATGCTGGTCGAAGCCACCCGCTAGGCAAAATCCGTCTCAAGTGCCAGATCGATGATCTTCGAACGGAGGTTTCTTTTATGTGATCGATGCCATGTATCCTACAACGTCTTTTTGTGACGTCCATGGATACACGAAAACATGATCGTTCCTTCCACACCTTACTATGGAGATTCGGTACTTTACCAATCCTAGCCCCCTAAGGATGATGGCAACGAAGCTGACAATGAAGCTGAAGCAAGCTCATCCTCCAATGATGGTCTCCTGATCATCCGAGTCAAAGGACGTACTACTCCAAAAAGTACTCCGAAGCCTCTCACAATCTGGGTAAAAAAAAAGAACCCTGACAAGGTCAAACCATTGACCACCACTCTCAGCAAGACACCTCGGGAGGAACCTACTGATGCCCGTCCTCCCAATCCTGAAGAACTACCCTACGTGGTGAACTCGGCCAAGACTATGGCTCCTCTTCCAGATGATGATCCTCTCAATGAATATATCAATACTCATAATAATGTACCTTCAGCGGATGATGTTATCCCTGAAGAAGAACTTGCGTATTTCCTTAGTAAAGGTTTATCTTTGAATTACTTCGACGTCTATCAATCTGTAAACCACTACATAGATACGATATACGCTCTAGAGCACGGCATAGGACCACACCTCTGCATACCGGTCACGATGCTTCACCTACGGGAAAAAGTTTACCCAGAAGGTATCCACTACTTCATCGTTCGAGCCAGAAAGAATGATGAAGAACTAATCATCTTCGGTCGTATAATTGGCGAGAGAGAATTCATTCTTGACTCTACTTCTCCCAAGCACAACACGAAAGCTGACTATGACTCTGGAAAAATGCAACTTTTTTGATATAGTTGGCAGGCCAAGAATATCATCCAGAAAATGGGATATGACATCATAAGTGACCAGGGGCTAAATTATGGCCGGGGACGACGATTGCCAATACGACACTTTGCTCCTTCCAGCAAACCTGAGAACAACTATCAACGAAACGGTGTTGGTTTGAGCTATGTCACTCCTCCAACAACTCCCGAAAGATCAGATTATGAAGCAGATCGTTGTTCTCATTCTTCTAACTCCTCCCTCTGGGACTCAGACTCCAGTATTTGCGACATATTCAAAGCAACTCTGTCCATCAACATGGTTTTCGTTGACCAAATTATAGACGATGTCCAATTGATCGAGCTCGAAGAATGGGCTCAAAAGATGAACACTAGGTGGGAGATACATTTCGAATAACGTGAACCACCTACCGAAGACGAAGTCATCCAAGTCAATTTAGGAGATGAATCATCTTTCAAACCAATCTTCATCAGCAAAAGTCTATCCGGCAATGAATGCCAATCTCTTATACAGCTTATAAGAGAATACATCGACGCATGGAGCTATGAAGACATGCCAGACTTGGACCCTAAAGTCGCCATGCACCGCCTGAATATTTTGTCCAAAGCTAAGCCAGTGAAGTAGCAACAACGATGATTCCGACCAGACGTCATGGAGGCCATCGAGAATGAAGTCAAGAAGCTTATTGCCAGTGGATTCATTCACGAAGAACAACACCCAGACTGGGTTGCCAACATCGTTTCAGTCATAAAAAAGAACGGTAAAATTTGAGTCTATATCGATTATCGTAATTTGAACTCTGCATGCCCGAAGGACGAGTTCCTTCTAAAGATAATCGACGTAATGATCGACAATACTTGCGGCTTCGAGCGGATGTCCTTCATGGATGGGTTCTCAGGCTACAACCAGATCAAGGTGGTCCCCGACGACGAGAAGCACACATCTTTTTGAACACTGTTGGGGGTATACTGCTATATGATGATGCCCTTCATATTGAAGAATGTATGGGCGATATACCAGCGAGCCATGAATACAATTTTTTGCGATCATTTGCGCAAAACTGTAGAGTGCTACGTAGACGATATCGCAGTTAAAAGTTGTCTCAAGGGCAACCACCTCCAAGACTTGAGAACGGTGTTCGAACTAATGTGTGCACACCAACTCAAGATGAATCCAACCAAGTCTTTTCTGGGAGTCTCCAACGACAAGTTCCTTTGCTTCTCCATCACTTCAAAGGGCATACATCTAGACCTGGAGAAAGTGAAGGCTATTCTCGATATGCATCCTCCAAGAAGCCTCAAAGAGCTATGCAGACTATAAGGAAGGCTAGCCTATATCAGACGATTCATTTCGAACCTCTCTGGAAGGTGTCAACCATTCACTCAGCTCATGAAGAAAGGCATATCTTTCATCTGGACTGAACAATGTCATCGTGCGTTCGACGACATCAAGGCGTATCTCATAAGCCCTCTAGTATTGGTAGCTCTAATAATGGGGAAGCCTTTCTTATAATATGTCTGCGCTATGGACCATTCTCTTGGCGCCCACCTAGATCAAAAGAATGAAGGCGGCCATGAAAAGGCAATCTACTACCTCAGTCGCACAATGGTGGGTGCCGAGCACAGATACACACCTGTGGAGAAGGAATGCCTTGCACTAGTATTTTACATCCAGAAGACACGCCACTATGTGCCTGGGCAGACTATCCACATCATATCTAAAGTCAATCCTCTCAGAATACTCATGACTAAATCAGGTTCTCTCAATTATCGTTTAGCTATATGGGCAATGCTATTGACTCCGTATGATATGCTCTTCGTTCCTCAGAAGGCAGTAAAAGGCCAAGCATTAGCTGATTTCCTGGCAGCTCATCCGGTGCCAGAATCGTCCAAACTCTACGACGAAATCCCCGATGAAGTGGTAGAGTCTAACACTGCAACTGAAGAAATCCAAATTTGGCGAATGTTCTTTGACGGTGCATCAAGAACAGGACCCAAAGGAAATATTATAACTGGAGTAGGTGTCGTGCTCGTGTCACCTGATCATCTGGTTATACATCGTGCATATTCTCTCGTGGAACCATGCACCAACAACGTGGCCGAATATAACGCCCTATTAATCGGCCTGCAACTGGCAAAACAACTAGGAGTTTATTATCTAGAAGCATACGGCGATTCCAAGCTAATAGTTAGTCAAGTCCAAGGGGATTATGAAGTTCGTCACGAAGATCTCATCCCCTACCACAGAGCAACAATCGAGTTGGCGTCTACTTTTGCTGGATTTTTCATCGAGCACGTGCCTCGACTACATAATATAGAAGCAGATGCTCTGGACGGTCTCGCTGCTTCCTTGACCGTTCCTACCAATACTCAGCAGTCGATCACAGTGTCTGGTCGAGAGCTATTCTGTGTGAAAGATGCCTTGCATATTCATCACAGTTATACAACAGAAACAAATGTCGATATTAAAGACTGAAGATTTTCTTTTATAGACTACGTTGTCTATGGAATCCTTCCCGAGGACCCAAAAGAAGCAGTGTCTATCCAAAGGCGATCTCTCAGATTTTACTACGACACAGCTACCAAGATGCTGTACCGACGCTCTTACGACGGGCTACTGTTACGATGCTTATCAGACACAGAAGCCAAACATGCACTCCGGGAGGCTCACGATGGAGTTTGTGGTACATATCAACCAGGCCCCAAATTACAAGATCGTCTCAAACGAATGGATTATTACTGGCCCACAATGATAGCAGATGCTGTTGAATATGCAAAGAAGTATAGAGCTTATCAGTTCCACGTCGATTTCATTCGTCAACCTTCGAAGTTTATACATCCGACGACAGCATCTTGGCCATTTGAAGCCTGGGTCATGAACGTCATAGGACCAATCAGCCCGCCATCCTCCAAAGGGCATCGGTTTATCCTAGCCATAATCGATTACTTCTCCAAATGGGTGGAAGCTATACCGCTCACCGAAATGAAGGCATCAAACGTGATCAGTTTGATCAAACATCACGTCATCTATCGCTTCGGCCTACCTCGCAGGATCATCCATGATAATGGTCCACAGTTCGCAAGTCATTCATTCTATCGGTTCTGTGATAGGAATCAAATCCAGAACGTAGCCTCTACTGCCTACAATCCAGCGGCTAACAGGCTAGCAGAAGCCTTCAACAAAACCATCATAAAACTTCTCAAGAAGTTCGTGTCTTCAAATAAGCGCGATTGGAATGAGAAGCTCGGTGAATGTCTATGGGCCTATCGTACAACAGTCCGGACTCCAACAGGAAGTACGCCATTCTCTCTGGTTTATGGGAGTGAAGCAGTTCTTCCCCTAGAAATCCAGATTCCTTCTCTTCGAGTAGCCTTAGCTAGCGAGTTGACTACCGAAGAAAGCTACCGTCTGCGACTCCAAGAGCTCAAAGCGCTAGACGAAAAATGCTTGTTAGCTCAGCAGCGTATTGAGCTATACCAAGCACGCTTTTCCAGAACTTTTAATAAAAAGGTGAAGGAGAGGATCTTCCAAGTCGACAATCTGGTCTTAGCAGTGAGAAGACCAATGGTCATGACGCACAAAACAAAAGGAAAATTCCAGCCTAAATGGAAAGGTCCTTTCATCATAGAATCAGTGTATTCTAATGGTGCGTACCGACTAACCAAGCCCGATGGTGACTTGCTTATGACGTCTATCAATGGCAAGTTCCTGAAGAAATACTATGTGTAACCTTTTTACGTAATGTTCACATATGTTCAGTCATGTAAATGTATAGTGCGATGTTTATATGATTCAAAAAATTATCAAACTATTATCCGTATTTTAAGAATCTTGAATATGCCCTGGATAATAGGTCCTCTAAAAATTTCTCCAGTGGAATCATTCCTGTTTTTGACCCCGTCCAAACTCGGTTTGATGAAAACAAGTCACGTCCCTATTACCTCTGAATTGTTTTCCGATAATTATTTCTCCAGTGAAATGATTATGTTTTGCCATGTCCATATAACCTCTAAGCAAAGCATTCATTAAGGATAATCACATCCATATTACCTCTGAATTATCCACTTCCACCTAACGTTATATATCTTTCCACGTCCATATTACCTCTGGTCAGATATATAACATCCTCTGCTATTATGTCCATATTATCTCTACTAGCAGCTTCGTTCAACTTATTATCTATATTCGATTCATTTGAATATAAAACAGATAATAGGTCCATATCAAAATTCCCCAGCGGAATATCCACCAGAAATATCCTTGCTACGTCCACATTACCTCTAGCATCGATATTTCACAAAACCACATTCATTTTCAAAAGATTCTTTATTTTATTCTTTACGTCTATTAAGAGACAAAAAAAGGTACAAGAGCCGTGACGGCTGGAAAAAAGAAAGTTACAAAAATCTACGGGATACATAGGTGGTTTATGTTGTCTCTTAGAGCCGCGAATTCAGCTTCAGACTTCACAGTAGCTCGGCGCCGTGCCTCTTCTTGACGAGCGGCCTTATCCTCGAAGAGGATCAGACTCTGATGCTCCCACTCCAACTTCGCCAGTTGTTCTTTTAAATGGACAGAAGTGGTGGCAGTCATGGCAGCTTGAGACAGATAATCCTCCTGTTCAGATGTTGCCACCCTCAAGTCGGCTTCCAGCTGGGCGATCTCGTTCTAGATCTGCACGATATGATTATACCTCTCGATGATTTATGCAGCCAGCCTGTTCTTCGAGGCAGCACGTGCCTCACTTGCAGCATTAAACTAGCCACACTGGTCAGCTTGCTCGCCAATCATTCGAACCAAGGCGTCCTTCCTTGCTTGGAAAGTAGCCTCCTCCTCCGCAAGAGCCGTCATCAAAGCCTCGTCCTCAGTAAGGAACAACGATGTTGGGCTCCGCTGCTTGGCATGCCGGAACCTGGACACCTGACCCTCCAGGTCATTCAGAACTTTTCTCAGAGTATTAGCCCACTCTTCATAGCCGACAATGCTCTCGAGGGCCGCCACTTGTCATTCGGCCACAGCCTTCACGGGGCTAAAGGCAGTATTCTGATTCAAGACTCCAGAAAGCTTCACTTTCAGCACAGAGTAGATAGCTTTGACAACTTCCTGGGCCATCTCCTCATCTTCGGTGGAGGTCATCGGAGAAGAGGCTTGGAAAGTTTCTTCCACTTCATGAAGGAACACCTGGCAAGAAGTCGAACCTGACAGAGAAAACAATATAAATCAGTAACCAAAAAAAGAGAGAAAAGGCGAACGAATTGTAATTTCGTACCTTTGGCTTGCTCAACTCCAACCTGGGCTACGCCATCAACCTTGGTTTCAGGGAAACCAAAAGCAGGCTCGGACTGTTCAAGAGGAACAATATCAAGGCCCTGAGCGGCATCTGGCCTGATATCCTCCACAGCTAGAACATGAGCTGATTCAGCAACAACCCCCTCAGCAGGCTGCTCAACTTCTCCTACTGTAGCCGATACCGGCTCACCAACAGCTCCCCCCACACCAGAAAATTTGGAGGAGCCAGGAACAACTTATGTCCCTTCCCTAATGGCAGGAACTATCTTCGCGAGGGGTTCTCTCCCCTTGTCTATAAGGGAACACACAGTCGTGGTCAGCCTCACGAGGAGCACACAAAATCGAAGTCTAAAAATCTCATCCGAAAAAAGGCGCAAAGACAACTTACTCGCAGGAGGATGAGCCGATTGGACTTGGTTCTCGTCCAGCTCTTTCATCGCAGTTGCTTTTGCAGACATATCCCCCACAGATATGTCATAGGAGAAACTCATCTTCTAATCGCCGTCAGGGTCTGGGCCTTCGCCAAGATCACCCCGTCGCTCAAGTCTTACAGTCGAAGAAGACCCGCCCTCATCCATCAATCGAGGACAAGCAGGAGACTCTGTCGTCACATCCACCCCCTCAGATGAGGAGGCACCTGCCTCAGTTGCGACTTTGGGGTCCTGTGCAAAGGACAAACACAAAGGTGAGAAAGCTTCCAAAGGATTGACCAGAACGACTACGGAGTCTAGGAAAGGGTCTACCTTCCGAACGGCAACGGCCTGCAACGCCGTCTGCCGAGAAGACCTTCTGGAAGGAGGTGAGCCGGCACCCACGTCCGCAACCTTCTTCCTCCGGGAAACAACCACCTTCATCCTTTTTGGTCGTGGCACCGGTTCGGTGGGAGCCTTCCTCTTATGAGAAACGGTAGGAAGAGGTTCTTCAGTGTCCTCTCTTCGAGGCGCTGCAATAATAGGCTCTTCAACAATAACTCTCTGTTGCGGTGCTACAGCTGGTTCAATTATGGGCACGACGCCTTCGTTTTTGCTACTCCCCATTGCACGTGCTCGTCCTATATCAGCAAGGGTAGGGGCAAGCTTGGTCCTCGATATAAAACTATGCTCACGGTCATACCCAGAAAGAAAGGTATTGACCTGGATATAGAACTTAGCAGCAGCGAAGAGCATGTGGGTGTCAGGTTTATCTTCGGGCAAGGTAAAAACAATCCCTGTACATCCAGCATTATAGTATCCCCATGCACGCGCCCCATCGATTAGACTCCCTATCGACTGGAGATGAGGACTGGGATTGCCCAAAAGGAGCTGGCTGTAACCAATTTGCCACGTGAAATGGCTTGGCAAATAAGGTTCTAGGAAAGTGTGGTTCCTGTTCCTGAATACTAGATGGAAAGGCCTAATAGATTGGAGCCAACGGAATGCTCCAATAGGAAGGCTAGTAGTGAGTGCACCTTTATCTACTAGGGTGTCTCCCACGCGACCACTACCAGATTGAGGCGATACTCTGAAGAATTCGTAATTCTACAAAAAACTCAGAGCCCTCTTGCAAACAGGCACCCCTGTAACGGTCCAATCTGTGTCTCTGAACCTCCGAATGAAGGCATCTCCCAGCAAAGAATCGACCATCAGCCCGGCGTTCATCAATTTGGGACAATGCAGTACCAACCACCCCATCAGATAGTGGAAGGGTAACTCAGTTCTAGCAAAGTCCTTCATTCCTCCGATTGTTATCGCGTTAACGCAAACCCCGTTGAATGGCACAGACCATCGCAGGAAGTAATGCAAGATGGTGTTCGAACGCCAGCTTCACAGCCGAAAGTATCATCCCTCGGCTGATTCTCTCAACAGACCTTGAACCGCCAGGAACTACGCAGTCACGAAGCCATATCATTAGGAAAGTGACAAGCACCGCCTTTTCTGACATCTTGAACTCGGCTTGTCTAAAGAATTGATAAATTAGGGAATTTCCCTCAGGATCATCCCTATCTTCGGTATCCACAGCTTCGTGATCTGTCATCAGCCGATCTATCTCAGAGATCATCAAGGGCTTAGGTGGCGAGAAGGAGACTGGACTATTTCCCCTTCTCTGGTGAAAACATAGTTGGTCCAAGCCCTCATATGCGGGATGGACCCTTCGGTCTTATCCTTCTTCGTAATCTGGTGACAAATAAAAAAGTGACAAAGTAACTCTTTGTACACATTCATCATATCAGAGCTCTCCTTCTCCAAATTCGAGATTCTGTATCACTGGAGACGTATTCTGTATACAGCCCCGTCCCCCAGGGAAGTTTGGATACCGCCTGCATCTCGTGAAGAGTGAAACCCATCTCCCCATCCAGAGTAAAGAAGGTACACATATGATGGTTGTACAGCTCTGTAAAGGAGACAAACATCGGCCAGTTAACCTTGATGCCATACTGGGTGGCCCTGACGGCATAAAGAAGATCGACAGCTTTCAGGGTGGCCCCATAAGTCGAGAGCACCCATCCAGTAAGGTCACTCTAGAACGGAACGGAATGTCTCCAGCCTTCCATCCACATCTTCCCTTCCGGATATGACTCTTTCTTCGTCAACATCAAGTTAGAAAGAGTCTCAGCAGCATAGGAATGGAGATCAGTCGGGACATCGTTCAGTATAACACCCGGTTGTAGCCCCTTCATAGAATAGGAAGTGGAACCCTTGACACACTTGAACGTGTCCTTCTTCCGGTCACCAGAGTTGAACTGGATCCTGCCAGAAACAACCCCAGGCAGTTCAGGAGTCAGATCACATTTTATTTGCCTCTGCACAGCCAGATCAGCAAACGACGACAGAGGGTACTGGCGCTTCATCGATGGCAGCCCTATTCTTTGGTCATTCAAAGTAACTACCAAAGGTTCTTCCAGACATATCGTTGCATCATCCTCAAATCCTACGCTGTCACCGAATAGGAAGTACAGCTTCTTCCAACAGCATGACCCTCCGAGCTTCTCATCATTTATCATCTGCTTCAGAAAGGTTTTGTCCTGTTCAATTATGGCAATCGTCCGTTCCGTAGGTTGATCTTGACTGATCTTTGTCTGAACATAGCTGATCATGCTGGTTATAAGGCTCGTACCAAGAACATGGCAAGCAGAACCGAAAAGAATACCGCCAAGCATCGGGACAAATATGTTTACTGCAAGGACAAAAGAGAAAGTCCGACTCAGAAATCCGCAAAAAAACTAAAGTTCTGAAAGGCTTTTATGCGCCCAAAGGGATATGCGCCCAAAACAAGTGGGCGTATAACACACGAACAGTACGTGGGCGCATAACATGTCATAGCACTTAGGCGCATAACACGTGGGCACATAGCACACCACAGTGTTGGCGCATGACTTCTGTGGGCGCATAACGATGCTCACAGAAGTATGTTGCCTTAGGCGCATGCGCCCAGGCAGAAGAAAAGTTTGAGCATCGCAAATTAACGCTCGAGACTTTGTTTTTGAAGCATGCCCTCACCCAGAATCGGGTCCTGGACTGCCGAAGACGCTGCCGCAGGAGGAGAGCCACTCGGCCCAGCCCCCTTGCCCTTCGTAGATCTCTTGGCGACCTTGGGAGACATGGTTCTCAAAGAAAGAAGATGAAGAGTTTCTGACAAATTTAAAGAGAATGGAATAATGAGCACTCTCTCTCTTCTTCAGGGCCGATATATAGGCACAGGCCACTACCTATGCGCCCACTAAGCCTTATGTGCCTATGTGCCCATTGCGCAGTATGCGCCCACAATGGCCTATGTGCCCACGTGAAGAACCAGCCCCTTGCACACTATGTGACTGCCACTTGCTGACGTGGACGATGTATGAAGGATGGACCTCTTCAAATTCTACCCCGATGAATCTGTCAGTTCAGATTTCGAGAAAGATCTCAACAGTCGTATCTCTCTGACAGGCTGGCAAAACACTATGTGCCCAAGGAGGGAGCCGTGCTATGCGTCCATTACATCACGAGAAGAAGATCCATGCTTCTTTCAAAGTATTTCTAACTCGTTCAAGTTTCCAAAACTTTGAAGGGGGTCTTGTAGAAGCATAAAATTTTTTTAGCAATGAAGCCCCATGCGCCCAAGCCAGTGAAGCTCTATGCGCCCAGTCAGAGAAGCTCTATGCGCCCAGCCAGTAAAGCTCTATGCACCCAGTCAGTAAAGCCCTATACGCCCAGACAGTGAAGCTCTATGCGACCAGCCAGTGAAGTCCCATGCGCCCAAGACTAGCTCCTTCAAAAGGAGGGCGCATAGCCTGAGACATGACTATGCGCCCAAACCTAACTCAGTCAAAGCCATAATCAAAATGTGCACCGAAGCGTACAGCCACGTTAGTCTCTACGAGCAATCGTGCACCGAAGCGTGCGGCCACGACAACCCCACGACCAACCCACGATCTCACAGCCTGCATGCGCCTACACCCTATGCGCCCAAGGCAGGGTTATGTGCCCACATAAAAACCAATGTGTTTTCTTCATATGGGCGCATAACATCATTCCATCTCAAGAATGACTATAAAAAGGGGTCTCATTCCTCTTCAAAGCACAGAACGAAGAGCATTTTCAAGAGCCAAATTGTTGCACTTCTTGCCAGTGAGCCGAAAGTTAGCAATTTTCTTAGGTTTTCTCCCACTTTTGTAATCGGAGTGTCAACGGAGTAAAGGAGCAACTGCCGTTCGATCTCCATCGTCCTATTCCCTAGAATTCTTTTTTGTACTCGGGGATCCTCAGCGCAGGATCTCTCAGGCGTACTCGATTTGTGGTGCCTTGCGCCAATAAAAAAAGACAGTATTTCTTCTTCTTTTTGTGTGTGTCCACAATCATAATTTTCAGCGATTACTCATGTACTCGTCATCGTTTTCATCCATATACTTTATTTGTAACTTGTAAATTTTTCGATCATGATTCAACTTTCAAGTCGTACCATCATTCCACTCTAGCAAAAGTTTTTGACGTATTCAAACATTTTCTCGTATTGATCAAGCCAACATATTGGCATCTCGCGTAAGCAACTCTCATTTCCAACAACATTAATTCCGAGGGTCCTTTCAACATTTCATTCACTTTCGTCGATCTCGACTACATGCACTATCCAATTTCGTCGTTACACATTTTCTGAATTCTGATCCGATCAAAAAAATTATTCCAACTGCCTCAAGGCACTACCATCAATTTACGCAGCTCAATATTAATTAACCAAATTTAACCAGTTCTAACAATTTTCGGCATCCCAACAAAGGAAACCAAGTTTCAAAACTAACATGATCCGTCATCCCATCCAACATTATAATATCGAATTTCCCAATCTCTATTCCATTCTGAAGTTTACTTTCCAACATATCTCACATGTTCCGACTATACCCACACAACATCAAAGGGACGTCCTACGGGCCTCCAACAGTCAACTTAGCATTTCAGTCAAGTCTCTACGGTCAACTAATCTAAGCTAAACCAGACATTCGGCTAACCCATCTGAGATGGATAGCTATAGGGACATATCTATCTCTGATCTTAGAGACAACCAATTCTTACCCTAGGGACAACTCTATCTTATCTCAGTGACAATCTATGATTCGACCAACATAAGGGACATGGAACACCACCCCAATCTTATGAACTTATTTCCAACACAGACAACTGAAATGACATAACCAACCAATCTGAAACTTAGGCAACCAACCGACATTCTAGGCAACCAACCGACACTCTAAGCAACCAACCGATGTTCTAGGCAACCAACCGACATTCTAGGGTCAAGTTTTTCTATCCGTACTCAAACTCGGACCATATCCAACGAAGTCTCATTCTAGACTTACCCGCAACCGACAAAATCTATCCGACAATTCTATCCAACAATTTTTATGGGTCACTCCCGTAGCTATCATATAAAACTTCTCAATCGAATATCCAAACTTTCAATTTCTACTTGCATAGACATAGCATCTGCTCAATCCAACTTGCATCCTCATATCGTACTCAAATTGTCTATTCAATCGGGTCAAATATTCTGAGTCAATAATCCAACATTATTACCTTAATAGTCTACTATTTAGCATTTTTTCTATGGTCTCTTTGCGACATATTTATTTTCCATATTTTTAGATCATTGATACGGTCTGTACTCTTTTAACCAACAAAATAGGGCAACTACATAATCATATTTCTTCCAAAAGCATCCTTTATGAATTTTCCCTAGCAACAAATACGAACATCTCTTAGAAATTTCTGTTAACCATCAACATTCATTTTTCATTATCTCCTTCTGATTCAATAAGAAGATTTACTATTTCATGCATCGATCCAATCATTATGGCATAAATCATCTAGCATTCGTACCTCAGTCATCCAGTTGAATATGAAATAACTCATTCACTAAGTCTTCGTCTAACAATTCTATATTTCACCCAAACTCGTTATTCATGCGACAACATCATCTAACGACAGAGTCTATTATATATTGCTGCACCTCGATACTTATTTGTATTCCAGCCATTTGACTCTCATAAAGAACATCTACTCTTTCATGCATCAAGGGATAAGTAATCATTCTCTATGCCTCAAAATATTCAAGGGTCATAACTTATTAATTCGGGACACGTCAAATTCTCTCAAGCACAACTGCACAACATGCATTGCCATCTATTTCCTCAAATCCATTCTCTAACTTTTCGGTTATTGATGCAACTCTCTGCATCTTCTAAATCATTCGCAACATCCCGATAAGCACCTAACATCACCATAATTTGTCGACGTCCAACATGCAATTCAATTTACTCGATTCCAACATCGTTCAATATTCGGTCTACAGTTGTCGTTGTCCTCGCAAAATCTTTCGATAGCAATACTCTACCATCGTTACTGAGCCTGTAATCCTTTTACCTAACTGATTTAAGTAACGCTTGAATCTGTAATTCATTCCTTTCCCAACCAAGGCATTCATTTCATATTCTCGATCTATTATTACCCAACATAATGCTAACCATCATAATCTAGCAATGGTTCCTCCGAACACATCAAAATCTTACAGTGACTTATCCGAACTTAATCATCGAGGGACATGCATAGCCGTCATGTATCGATCGTAATCCCAACTACGACTCGATACTACCCAATACCATATAGGTAAGCAATCACTATGTCACAAATAGGGTCAAGGGACATCTCATCACGACGAGGGTATATGCAATATACCACCAGAGCTCAAGCAATTCCTGACACAATATTCTCTTCGCATCAAACCAACGTCCAATATGGACTATCCATCCCGTAGTGGTTATGATGACCACAAATACCGACTCAAGATTATGTCGATTCTTATTTACTAAAATCCATGCACATTCTGTTCCAACATACCATGCCATCACCCACAGTCGATTGCTGTATAACAATCGACTTCAATGAATCCCACACATAAGACATCCAGAACGCATACCAACTTATTATTGCATCGCAATATTGTTATTCATTTTGGTATCTTTTAGAAATTCAACAAATCATACATATCACAACCCACATATTTAGACTTATTGTATGAAACACCCAGTGAGCGGTTAGGAGGATCAACAGACTTTCGGTCGAGGGAACAACTTAGAACAATTTTGAAACAACACTGAATAATCGTGGAAGCACTTTGAGTCATCGTAGAGGCAACTTTGATTTCATCATGGACGCAACTTCGAGTATTCACGAAAGCAACTTTGTTTTCATCGCAGAAGCAACTTTGAGTAATCGCGGAAGTAGTCTTTGAATCATCGCGGAAGCAGATTTAAATCATCTTAGTAGCAACATTGATTTAAAATAAATCGAATAAGAATCCAAGGACGTAAAGCTGTGCTTTGATACCATTTTGTCACGCTCCGATCCTGGAGGATCGAAATCTAGCCACTGGGCGTGATGTCGTACAAGTCTAAATTGCACTTGTACAAGGCAAAACTATTACAGTTCCTGGTATTTCTCAGAAAACAACGATAATACAACAAAACCAAGCAGATAAATTGAAGTCACACAAGATATGAAAAAATATATCTCTTTATTGATAATTGCAATAGATTATAAGACTTGCAGCAGAATACAGAGTTTACAACTGATTACAAGACCCTTGAATATCCAACTGAATATGTACTTGCACTTTAGGCTACAACTGAATATGCCAACTTCTTTACAATGAACTTGCCAATTTTGTTACAATCTTACTGGTACAACTGAGTTACACTATTCCATACATTATGTCCCGTATAGTAGAAGACATCGTCTTGAAAGAAGAGCTTCTGCACACCCATCCGAATCATCGATGCCAAGTACTGATCAAACGATTTCCTTCATACGCAAGCACCTGTAATATTGTCCACAACGTGGATCAGTACATCATCAATGTACTGGCAAGCATGCTGGGTTAGCTCACCTAAGAAGACAACACTAAGTAATTATGTTATAGAACATTATTAACAGTAGTCTTTCTCGTTGCCTTAGGATCAATTTCATGTTTATAGCCGACAGAAGTAAAGCATGCAATTCTCATAACCAACATAATTAAAGCATACAGTTATCACCCTTTGGTGATTCTTACCCACGGTCGTGTAGCCATCCCTGTATATTTATAATACTTACTCAGCCTGCATAAGACATTGTTAGGAACAATATGATAATTCAATATAATTGTCACCGTTCAGGTGATTCTTACCCACGACCAACATCCTTCCTTGTAATTAAGTAATAAATTACTCTGCCTACATAAGGCATCATTAGCACTGGACCTATCTATATGAAGGTCACTGGAGACACGCCATCTTGGACCATCTTACAGGCGAACGGCTAACTCTGAATGGGGGTACGAATCCATGGGCGGTTTCCGAAACACCGTGCTACTACTTCAGCACCATAGGATTTCGGTGTCCTATCAGTGGGCGGTAGCAAGCCCCAACTGCAAGTCCTAAAATCTCGATGTCAGTACGTCGACACCATCCTTGTTTCCCCTAGGATGAACCGGGTTTGTGGTCGTGTATTACCGTTCTGGAAACTATCTTGTATACAAGTTGTCCATGACCATGCAAGTATATGCAACTTATCTAAGAAGAAAACATATAATGCATGATAAGGAAAACTAAGTAATCTAGCTACCATTCTCATTCGTATTGCCATCTTGTCATCTTTTCAGGGTCTTGGCGTAATCAACATTCTATATTGGCGTGGGATAATAGAATGTTGTTAACCAATTCCTTTCCATATCTTTGATACCATACATCTTTACAACAGATACTCCATGTACTTACTGTCCAATTCTTGGGACTTAGCATATGTTTAGCATACGTTTATCGAGCTGAGGCTCGATATACTCACTGTCCAGTATTGGGACTTTTTCTTCACCCATCGTGTATTTTATTGTAAAGCACACAAGCATACAATTCATTGAAATGATTCAAAGCACACAATTCACAAAATGATTCACAACAGTTTCGGGTCTTGTGATTTATTTATCTTTCATTATATTTCCGACTTTCATGCAAGGTATTATTCAACAAATCAACGATAAACACAGCATACTATCCTTTATTTTAAGCGTGAAGCTAAAGGATCTTCGAAGAGTTCAACACTACTCACATTTATAAGACGATTCATGCCACGATCGCATAGCCTTCCAAGCAATCCTTTGCATATTTCCAAGTCCAACATGTCTTCATCGAACCAACCATCCATCATAAGGCATCTTGCGGGTCGGGGCACTGCATCCAAAATTTCTAAAACCCTAAAATCCTATTCTCTTCTCCACAACTCCATTCCAAATTCCTAACCTAAATTTCTTCTACATTTCAAGAGAGTTCAAATCCAAGAGATGGCACGCAAGTCTAAACCATCATCAGAGTCTAGGTATGTTTTTTCTCTAATTTCTTCTACATTTTTCTATATTTTATTCAAATTCAAAGAATCTTTATTAATTCTCTAAATTTTTTTCATAAATTAGGTTTAGAATCACTTTCGGGTTCATGAATGGATTTTTCGAACACGATAAATCCTACATTTTTCTTGAAGCCCTAACCCTAAAACACGACAAAGTATCATGTCGTTGTGGCCGTTCGGCTGCTAGAGTCGTGATTGACAACATTAGAACTGCCAGGGTTATGGCAGTCCTAATGTTTAGAAGGACTGCCAGACAGACATCAATCCTCTTATGAAAGAGGACTGCAGGGAGTCTGGTAGTCCTCTTTAACATTCGGACTGCCAGAACCCTGCCAGTCCTGATTCAATGTTGTAGTTCTTGGCTTCCTCGAAGTCCTCATTAACATTATGTTTTTCTGTTGTCTATTTTCTTTTGTATTATATAATAACTGTATATTGTCCGGTAGTACTGCGACCGCTTCTAAGAGAATACGACCTACCATGCCGGCGCACAAGGAACACACTACGGGCTGTCCTCTCGAGAGATCGATAAGAATTTTTGAACCTCCTCCAGAAAGCGAAGTCACTGGAACGACTGACTGATAAAAATTTCCCTTTATGCGTAATATGGAGGCACGTACAAAGGCTCGACATGATAACTAGTTTGTATTTGGATGTTTAACTTATTTGGATACGATGTCTATATTTGGTGTTATTTGGATGTTTATATTTGGATATGTTTGGATGTGGACATGTTTGAGTCTTATTTGGAAACTTGGTTGTTGTTATTTGGATCTTATTTGGTGTTATTTGGAAACTTCATTGGATCTTATTTGGTGTTATTTGGAAACTTGGTTGTTGTTATTTGGATCTTATTTGGATGTTTATATTTGGATATGTTTGGATGTGGATAGAATTTGGATATGAAACTCTCTTCACAGAGAGTTTCATAAAGGACTGCCAGCCCCCTGACAGTCCTTCATTATGTTAGGACTACCAGGGGCCTGGCAGTCTTGATCCAAACTCTCTATGAAGAGAGTTTGGGTATGAAACTCTCTTCACAGATAGTTTCATACAGGACTGCCAGTCCCCTGGCAGTCCTTCATTATGTTAGGACTGTCATGGGCCTGGAAGTCCTGACCGAAACTCTCTGTGAAGAGAGTTTGGATATGAAACTCTCTTCACGCAGAGTTTCATACAGAACAGCCAGCCCCCTGGCAGTCCTTCACTTTGTTAGGACTGTCAGAGGCCTGGCAGTCCTGACCAAACTCTTTGTGAAGAGAGTTTGGGTATGAAACTCTCTTCACAGAGAGTTTCATACAGAACTGTCAACCCCCTGGCAGTCCTTCTTTATGTTAGGAGTGCCAGGGGGCTGGCAGTCCTTCATTTTAGACTGTCCAGGTCGTATCCAATGTGTCCGACATAGCCGACATTTTTGGAGTTTTCATGCTCCCTTATGTTTCATAGGTTAAGAACCAGTCAATTTTGATTGTTTCGGAATACAAATACCTATTACTGTTTTGAGTATATGTGCTTCTATCGCACTAGGAATTAACATTCTTATGTGTCAGGTTTATAAATTTGTTAATGATACTGGTTGGGAGCAGGTTCCATGTTAGTTGGAAGAGACTCTAATTTCATAAAAATAAAACATAGAAAAAGAATGAACTAGATAGAATTTTATAACCTAGAAACGTAGGTTGGAAAAAAATTTGGGCTAGGATTTAATTCTATGACCTACAAATGTTGGAAGAGAAGAAAAGAGTAGAGGAAAAGAGGAAAGAAATAAAAAGTTGTTATTTATACCATTCATTGGGCTAACCCAAGTAAAAAAAATGGATGACAAACTTGTAATTTTTTTAAACACTTTTTGGGCTAGTCTCAAGCCTTGTTAGCAATTCGGCAAACGGAAAAAATTCAGGACGACAAAAGTACGAGTATAAATCGGCACAATATAAGTAAAATACGGTAAAAAATTCGATCAAAAAATCGTCTAATGAAAAATATTCGGATTAGATTTAATTCGTGTTTAATACGTTTCAGATGAACAACTTCGGCACTAAAAATTCGGCATATATATAGGGCCCACCCACCTCTACTCCTTTATAAACAAAGGTTCAGCGTGAGAATAAGAAGAGGTTGGAGAACATTATATAAAGAAAAGAAAGTTAAAGTGGGATGGGAAACCGAAAGATTTTTCTTTGATTGCAAAGACTCTTAAATTTCTTTTTTTGGTTACAGTTGTGAGACTTTTTCTTCTTTTCTTTGGATAATTGTGCCAGTGTTAATATTTAATAGTAGCAAAAGTCAAGAAAGTGAAGGCTGTAGGGTTGTTCAGTCAAGTTTTTTTGACCGATTTTTTTAAAAATTCGTACGGTACGTAGCTAAAATTCGCGTACAAGTCCGAATTTTTCGAACGTACGTGAGTATTATACGTTTATGTAAGATACGGAAAAAATTGCGTATAATACGCGTTTTATTCGGGTGATTGCTAACAAGGGTCTCAAGTAAAAAATGGTAGTGTCCTTAGAAAAAGTCTAAATAATTAAGCATCGGTGTAATCAAATAATTCAAGTTTGCATGCCAAAATCACTCGAGCGCAGAGAATGTAAGGCTTTACATAAACATCAATTCCCAATATCTATTTTTAACTACAAATGGAACGATATAATAATCATGTAAACCAATTAAGTCTGGCACTTCTTTTAATTTACTAGTAATGTGGCAAAAAATTATTTAAAAAATAAATAAATACAAATTTATTATAAAAACTATAATCCTTAGCAATAACCAAAACAAGATATTTTTCACTTTAACCACTCGAGTTAGAATTGTTTAGTTATAAATAAATTATATTAGATAGCTAAATGTTTAATTAAGTTTAAAAAAAAATAAGTAACAGAATATTTAGGTAGTTGTTTAGTTATCTTTTTAAAAAAAAAAATTCATTTAAGGGTTGATGATATACATACGACTTGGACTGTTCATTTTTGAGACGTTTCCAAGAGACATTATAGTATTAGAGATATACTGCAGCTCTGACTCGCAATTGGAACCGAAATTGAAATCTAAAACCGAAATAGAATCACTTATTTGATTCGGTTTCTCGCTACAAAATCAAATAATGCTTAACCCTACCTACAGATATGCAAGATCGAGTATGGGAGTAGCTCACCGATGATTGTAATACACAAGATTCTGTTCATGAATTTGTGTGTATATGAAACGTTACTACAAAGAAAATGAATGAACCATCAACAAAATTGTTTCGTGGTGTAGTTGGTTATCACGTTAGTCTAACACACTGAAGGTCTCCGGTTCAAGTCCGGGCGAAGCCATATTTCGGTAAATGCAAAAGTTTTTAAGAAATTCTTTATGTTTCTCTTGTTGGAGTAAATTAATATTACTAAAACATTTAACATGTGGGTATTTGGTCTAGTGGTATAATTCTTGCTTTGGGTGCAAGAGGTCCGGAGTTCGATTTCGGATGTCTAAGTATTAAACTATCAAGTATGTGGGCATTTGGTCCAGTGGTATGATTCTCGCTTCGGGTGTGAGAGGTCCTGAGTTTAATTCTCGGAATGCCCCAAATAACTATTTCTTTTAAAAGTTTTTTTTATTGTCTCTGTTATTGCTATGGTAATTTTTTATTATTTTATTGATTTTTTTTATTGCTCCTTTATTGTAATACCTTATTGTAATAGTCAATTGATCTGAATAGTCAAAACCGAATAAATCAAACTTCTAAAAATTAAAAATCAAAACCAATTCAAAATTAGTCATAACCAGATTTAGTATTTTATAATTAGTAAAATCTAAATATAACAAAATGGTTTTGTGGTGTAGTTGGTTATCATCAGTCTAACACACTAAAGGTCACCAGTTGGAGTCCCGCCAAAGCCAATTAAACTTTCATAAATTACGTAGATTTATATTTGTTCATGACTTTCTATCAATGCATGAATTTGTATGTAGTATACCGAGATATTAAAATGTTGTATGAGGTTAATATGTTAAAATGTTTTTGTGGTGTAGTTGGTTATCACGAAGTCCGGACGAATCTATTTATTTATTTATTTTCATAAGTTTTGAAACAGAATGCTTTACAAATATTTTATTACTAAGGATGAAGCCCATATGTAATTTGAAGTGCAAGAGGTCCTTAGTTCTGTCACGCCCCAGAACCAGAATACTGGAGAGCGGGAGAATGACTCAGCCAGCTACGTATTACGGGTAGATGAATACCGTATAATACGATCAATGCTGTCTAACCAGACGAGGGGGTGCATACTACATGGAAGTCTCACTATGGTCTTTTCACATCTATTGTCTCAATCATTCAAATAAGAAACAGAAATAGAGAACATGTAAGATAAAGCAGTAAGGCGTCCCAAACGTTCAGTCAAAATGTTCTTGATATCTGGCTTTACAAAACATAGCCAGATGATGTAGCAAAGTATACACAATTGTTATCAGCTGCAGTCTGACTTAATTACAATTATGCAAAAGTAAGTGCAAGACAATCCGACTAACATGTCGGTGCCAAACGGCAAAGTATAAAGTAAATAACAAAACGAACGGGGAGGTAAGGAACCCACTCGAGTCCTCCTGCAATCATCCCTCTAGTATTGACCATCTTGGAGGTGGAAGTAAGCGGAGTCCTCGGAAACCGGCTCTAAATCTGGCCATGCAAAACCAGAGAGGTTAGACCTCTAATAGCAAGTACCACAAGGAAGCACGATATGAGGAATTAAAACCAGTAATAAGAGAATATGATAAGTAGATCTCTGCTTGCCACTGGGATTCACATAACATCATGACACTTCGAACCAACCTCCCAACCAAACAAGGACAGAAGTTGGCCCGTCATGTCCTGACATTCTGATCATCTCAGTTAGGTAACAGAGTAGGTACAATACACAAACAAATCATCTAGAACGGCCAGTCAAATCCTACGGCTTGCTATTGTGAGTCCCAAGTTATCCTAGAATAATGCAATATAGATTCCTCAGTTCTTACCATGTGCGAGCAAGGCTAGTCTATCGAGTCAATCATGTGCGCCATGCATGAATTAGACGAGTCCTAGCAGGACGCCCGTCAATATACAATATACAATAATAATAAAAGCAGATACTGTTCCCTGCCCGTGTGGCAGATTTACAGTATCTGTGGGAACTAGCCGGCCCGTCGGGTACTACTCGTTCCAAGGGGGCTGCCATGTAAGAACTCGGAAATCCATTCTCTCCATGCAATCATTATTTTATTTAACTTAATAGTCCCTACGTTGAGTGAAATCCCATGCCGTGGGTCATGGTCATTCAAATGAGTACTTTCGTACGGAGTACGATATGCACAACTCTACAACGATACCTGTGCGGTTAGGTTGCAGGTCTTACATAGCGTAATGCAACAATCAAATCTAACCACGGAATAATCATGCCTTGACCATCAAGTACACATGCTGCTTTGGTAGAAAAAAATAAATAAATAAATAAATTGAAGCCTGCATGTGTGCCTGTATGTCAATATTCGGGATCGGCCAATCGATTATAATAGTTCATAGTTAATATGAACGTGTCTCATTCATCCAATTTAATAAGACGACTAGCCAATCTCTTAGTTCCAACTAGGAACGCATGATCAATCATTAGTCAAGTAACAGTCGGGGATCAATTCATGACAAGGCATAAAAGACAAATTAGTATTAAGCATGGTCGAGTCCATAACTAGTATAAAATAGTTGGTAACATATTCTTGAAGCCAAGAAAAAGATCTACAAATTTCATGTTGGGAGTTGAAAGTAATTCTAGCCATAATTCAGTCAAAATAGAACATATGATAGTCAGAAACAACCAAAATAGGCATATGCGGCCTATTCTGCGACATGATATGCGCCTACTGCGACATGCATCTCATGCGGCTCAACTGCGACATGATATGCGCCTACCGCAACATGCGCCTCATGCGGCTCAACTGCGACATGATATGCGGCTACCGCGACATGCGCCTCATGCGGCTCAACTGCGACATGATATGCGGCTACCGCGACATGCGCCTCATGCGGCTCAACTGCGACATGATATGCGGCTACCGCGACATGCGCCTCATGCGGCTCATGCGCGACATGATATGCGCCTACCGCGACATGCACCTTAATGCGGCTCATGCGCGACATGATATGCGGCTACTGCGACATGCGCCTTAATGCGGCTCATGCGCGACATGATATGCGGCTACTGCGACATGCGCCTTAATGCGGCTCATGCGCGACATGATATGCGGCTACTGCGACATGCGTCTTAATGCGGCTCATGCGCGACATGATATGGGGCTACTGCGACATGCGCCTCATTACAACATGCGTCTACTGCGACATGCGCCTTCTGCGACATGCTGCTCGTGCTGCAGATGAATATAGAAACGAACCAAAAATACTTTTGCCATAAGTTCCACAAAATAAATCGAAATCTAACTTTTCAAAAGCCAAACTTTAGTAGAATTAAATTCTCTACAACATGGAACCACTTAATTTCGAAAACAACAATGTTTGATAGATCAAAACCCTAAATTTCATATGAAAACCAAAACTATGAAAACCAAAACTTAAAACTTAGATCTACACCCAACCATCCATGGAAAACAAAAACTTCAAGACCTAAACTTGTAGAGGAAGAGAAGATGAATAACATAAACTAAAAATAATTGGGGATGCATGAAATCCCTCATGGTGTGCAAGATGTACTTGCCTCTCCAAATGGGTTAGGGTTTGGTGGAGGAGTAAATGTGAATGAATGAAGAAAGAGAGTGGAAGAAGAACTTTTATATCAAGGTCAAGTGGATCTCCACCATTCATTCTCTCCACCAAATCCAAGCCATCCATTCCTTTCCATGTTGAACCAAACCGAACCAAGTTGGTTTCCTATGAACCGAAATGAACCAAGAGCCAAGAAAAAGCAGAAAATAAAATACAGAAAAATTAATAAGCGCAAAAATTGAAGAATTTAAATACAAAATAAATGCATGATAAATATTAAATAAATACACATGAGTTGTACATGTATAAAATACGTATTCTGGGAACGGGGAGTGACATCTCTACCCACCTTAAAAAAATTCCGTCCTCGGAATTTCAAATCCAAAGCAGGTAGAAATATCGGAGCTAACTAATACAAGCAATTCTAGCGATCAAGCAATTCTAGTGAGCAAGCAATCGTTGCTACCCTATCAAAAGCAAGTACTATATATGTAAATCCATCAATCTACGATATCAAGCAATTCTACCCATAAGGTGATAAAGCATGAGAAATCAAGTCAATCAAGGTATACAGAAAGAGATATACCTTGTGAGTCAAACAGGTGTGGATACCGTGATCGGATATCATCCTCACGTTCCCACGTTGACTCCCCCAAGGAGTGATGACCCCAAGCAACACGGACAAGACTAATTGTTCGGTTCTTGAGTATCTTCTCTCTTCGGTCCAAAATGGACACAGGCTGTTCCTCGTAAGACAGGTTGGTACCAACAACCAGCTCAGAATGATCGAGGACATGGCTTGGGTCCGATACATACCTACGTAGTTGAGATACATGAAACACGTCATGCACCTCTCGTAACTAAGGTGGGAGTGATAAACGATAAGCAACATCGCCTATCCGATCAAGGATAACGAATGGGCCCACGTACCGCGGACTCAATTTCCCGCGAACGCCAAATCTAATGACCCCACGAGTAGGTGAGATCCGCAAGAATACGTGGTCCCCAACAGAGAACTCTAACGGCCTACGATGCTGGTCCGCCCAATGACGATGCCGATCCTGCGTAACTCGAAATCGCTCTCTAATTCCTTTAACTACTTCAACCGTCTGAATAATCATTTCCGGGCCTAGCATCTTCCTCTCCCCGATATCATCCCATGCAAGCGATGACCTACACTTCTTACATATAATGCTTCGAATGGCGCCATCTGGATACTGGCCTGATAACTATTGTTATATAAGAACTCGACCAAGTGCAGGTGACTCTCCCAAGACCCTCCAAAATCTAGAGTGCAAGCTCGTAACATATCTTCTAAAGTCTGAATCGTTCTTTCTGATTGCCCATCCGTCTGCGGATGGTAAGCCGTGCTAAATCTTAACTTGGTACCCAGACTATGATGTAAGCTCTTCCAGAAATGTGATGTAAAACGGGTATCTCGGTCTGACACAATGCTGACGGAGACTCCATGCTGCCTGACTATCTGCTGCATATACAACTCTGCCAACCTTTCTGTAGATTGCCCTACTCTGAAAGGAAGAAAGTGTGCTACCTTTGTAAGCCGGTCCACTATCACCCAAATAACATCTTTACCACTTGGCGATCTCGGTAAACCGGTCACAAAGTCCATTGTAATATGCTCCCACTTCCATTCTGGGATAGGAAGCGGTTGCAATAGCCCAGCTGGCCTCTGCTGTTCTGCCTTCACTTGCTGACATACCAAGCAACGGGAAACCATCTATGCGGCAGGGTCGATGGGGACCCATCCATGCGGCAAGGTCGATGGGTACCCATCCATCTCTGAAAATCTAAGAAGGATGGCAATGGAACCCATAGCTTCCAAGCTCCATAAAACCTTCAATGTAAGTCCAAATTTAGACTTCCATAGGTCAAAATAGGGTAGAAAGAAATTCTTTACAACATGGAACAATCAAAACTTGAAAATAATAAAGTTTGATAGATCAAAACCTAAGTAATCCAAAAATGCAACAAACTTAGATCTACAAGAAATAAACCATGGAAATTGAAAATGCTAAGTACTAAAGTGTCTTAGAATCTCGTGAGGAAGAAAATGGAAAAACAAAAATAGATTTCCTCCATGAAGCAAGTTGCACTTGCCTAAGCTCTTGGTAGGTGGAGAGAGTTGTGAGGAAGAAGGAGTAAACGAAAAAGTAAGAAAGTAATGAAGAGAGAGAAAGGGTTGGTGGGTTTATAAAGGGGGAGGGTTCTCTCATAATGAACTAAAAGTCCAATCAAACCAAGCCAAACTAAAGTAAACCAAACCAAGCTAAACCAAGACCAAACCAAGTCAAAACCAACCTAGACTAGGCTAGCAAGTCAAGTCCAACTACAGGTCACCTGACAAACGTCAGAATTCTCGTATACGTATACAAAAATATGTATAACAGAAACGGGAGTGACATTTGGCCCCTCATCAAATTAGAATTATCTCTGGTATCTACACATTAATTCCATGACAATTATCCCTTAAGCCAATTTTCAAATAGACCACTTTAATTTGGCTTAATTATTTAGATAGCCCAAACACAATTAATTTTACATGTGTGGCCCCTTAATTATTGAATAATTCCAACAATCTTCCACAGGGCCACATATATAACCTTATAATTGTGTTAACCTTAGTGAGCTCGTAAATTATTATCTTAATCCTTAGGGTATATCCGGACAATCTCGTCCATTAACCATATCAACATAGGATCAAAGCGGCCTTCGTCACATATAGCGTAACTAAACCATCAATGGTCATATAAACCAATATAGGTAAACGACATAGATTAATTATGGATCCGTAGCATGGAAATTATACGCAATATGATCAATGCATGTCTATTTCCAACTGGTCCTCCTTAACTTTAGTGAGATCAATACTTTAACATAATGAAAACAGAATGAACTGAATTTTCATATATCTGATCAGATAAATATCCAAAATACTTTAATACACAAATGTGTCCAAAACCAAATAGCACCCAAATACATAAAATACAAACTTCCACTATATTGCCATATTCTTAATTAACACCCATATGAGCAGTATGCTAATGAACGACCTTAGGTGTTAATACTTTTGTGAGCGGATCCGCTAACATGGAGTTTGTCCTAATGTGCTATATGGACATTTTAACCATTCTGAATTCTTTCCTTCACAACTAGAAACTTTATGTCAATATCCTCGAATTATACAAGTTTCTGTTGTTATTGGAATACAGTAATGCTGATTTATTGTCACACCATAATTTATTTGGTCTTTCAATACCGTACTGTAGGTGTAGCCTTATGACAAAATTTCGCAACCATATTCCCTAAATAAATGCCCCATAGCATGTTATAAACCTTGCTGCCATGGTAGAAGAAATTATGAGTGCACGTTTGACACTCATCCAAAATATATCTCCATTAGTCAGCATAACCTGATGTGGATCTCCTGATGTATTGGCATCCAACAAAATCGAAGTCGAAATACCTTATGATCTCTAGAATTATCCAATCTCGAATAAAGAGCATATAATTTCTTGTTCTCTATTAATTACTAAAGTACTTTGGATGCTACCCAATGATCCATCCATATTTGCTTAAAATATCTGCCTAACATCTGAATATGTACGTAATATCCTAACACGTACATACTTGAGCATACATTAGACTTTCTACAACTGGTCATGAATGGAAAATCTATTGTAACAGATTTAGCACTTCTTAATGATTCTTTATGGTACTGTTATTGATTTGGATTCAGAAATTTAGTTTTCAATAAATACATGCAAAAGGATTCAAATATTTTTGATTATTTTATGATGTAATCTTTTGATGCATATATCCAGTACAATCAAATCTGTTGATTATTGATTATTTAAATTTAAATATGCATGTATATAAAATTTTGGATATGATTCGGTATTGTAAAATTTAGTCAACATTCAAATTTTTGGTTTTTTTGTGACTAGCAATAGTTGTCTAATATTCTAAGTAGACTCATTGAAACAAAATGTCGCCAAAGTGACCTCTCTTGCGTAGATAGTCTATAAGGGATGTCGGATGTTTGTGAGCATATATTCATGTGGGTATTAGCCGGCCCAAAAGAATGTTAATATTTGGCCGAATTGCACACATACTTGTAGTGATAAATGTGTGACAATTGTAAGGTTTACATGTGAATAATAACCCAATCCAAAGATAGGCTTATCAATTTGACATGACTTATTGTTAACGTTTGATCATTACACCAAAAGTACCACTTGTAGTTAATATCACTATCCAAAGACTTGATATTAATGATGTATAAGGTATCTTGAGATGGGGTTCACCATTATTTGAATTTGTTTGACTATATTTTCCTCTTTGGTTATTAATTAGAGCATGTCATTTTTTGTTGTTGTTTTGTTCTCTTTACAGTTAATGTTGCTATAATATCTGCCAATAAGAATTTATTTTTTATGTTTAATGGGATAAATTTTAAGGGCAAAAAGAAAAAGAATACAGTAGCTGCTAAGGGTTTATCTCAAATGAAACAACAATATAAAACTCAGGGTTGTTTTTTTTGTGACAAGACGGAACATATAAAAAAGAAATGTACAAAGTACCACATATGGTGTATAAAGAAGTATATTTCTGAACTTGGTCTGTTCTGAGATTAATTTAGCTTTAGTACCAAGAAACTCATGGTGGTTAGATTCGGGTGCGACTACCCACATTAGTGTTCTAGGCAAGGTTGTCTGATTTATCGAAAGTCAATTGATGGTGAAAGATACATCTATGTGGATGATGACAATTTGGTAAAAATGGAAGCAATAGTACATTTTAGGTTATTATTAGGAACCGATTATTATTTGGATTTGATAGACACTTTTATTGTACCGTCTTTTAGACAAAATTTGGTTTCAGTTTCCTTAATAGACAAATCTGGTTATCATTGTTTATTTAGAAATAATAAGTTTAGTCTATCTTTAAATCCAAATATTATTGGTAACGGTTCTTTTAAGGTTTATGATTGTCTATATTCAGTTGAAACTATTGCAACTTAAATTAAACCTTGTATATGGAGTTACATGGTACTAAACACAATTAACAATAATAAAAATTTAGCCTCATTATGACATAAGAGATTAGGTCACATCTCTATAAATAGAGTTGAATGACTTGTATCTGATGAGATATGGATTCCATTGACTTTATAGACTTCAATGTCTGTATTGAATGTGTAAAGAAAAGACAGACCAAAGTTAAATTATAAGAATCTACTTTATTGGCTATGCTGACAGATCGATGGGTTAATAATTATACGGTCCCACACTAAGAAATTTTTTTGAGACAAGAAGTGTAATATTTTTTTGAGGATGTTGAGTTTGGGGAAGAAATAAAGTCAAAGACATTATCTTTGAGGAGGAATCGATTATGATTCCTACTATCACTTTTGACGATGTGCATAATTTTGTACCTGTCATTGATCAAGAAGTAAATTTGGAGCCTCAACAAGACAATGTCGAATTACCTCTACAAGTCGTTGTTGAGATACCTTGACAAGGTAATATAGCAGCACCCCCATTCAAGATAAGGTAATTATTTCTGAGGAACAAACTCAACAACCTCAAGAACCGGTAATGTTAAAATGGTTCACAAGAGAAGAAAGAAATATAATTTCGGATAATATTGTCATATTTTTCTAGAAACGTGAGGAAAACTATGGAATATTGGAAGGTGATTCAATCATCTTCCGTCGGGCCATAGAAAGTTCTAACTCTTAAAAGTGGATTTAGGAAATAAATAAGGAGTATAAGTCTATGCAAGACAATAAAGTTTAGGAACTTGTCATATTACCAAAAGATACGAAGTTTATTGGTTGAAAAATGACATTTAAAACCAAGAAAGATTCGAAAGGATAATGTGGAGAGGTATAAAATACGTCTTGCAGCTAGTGACTTTACTCAAAAGTTAACGATTGATTTTAAAGAGACTTTCTCTTTGGTATCTTTGAAAGACTCTTTAAAACAATCACAATACTTGTTGCACATTTTTATCTTGAGTTACTTTAAATGGATGTCAAAATTGTGTAACATCGACGAAACAATTTATGGTGCATGCAGAAAACTTTGTGTCGAAAGACCCAAAGAATATGGTTTACAAATTGACAAGATCTATTCATGGACCCAAGCAGGATTCTCGTCGAAGGTATTTAAAGTTTTACCAGTTATTATCTCGTTTGGTTTTTGAGATAAACACTATTAAAGATTGTGTATATCACAAGTTCAGTAGGAGTAAACAATTTTTTTTAGTTATATATGTTGATGACATACTGCTTGCCAAAAATGTATAGGTATATTGTACGACACTAAAAATTTATACCAAATAACATTCAGAAGAAATATCTTGGTGTCGTTTCTTTTGTATTAGGAATCCAGATATATCATGATCGTTCTCGAGATATTCTTGGATTATCACAAAAGATTTATATCAATAAAGTGCTTAAAAGATTTAGTACGCAAGAATGCAAACAAGGTGACAACCCTTTCGTTAAAGTAGACAAGTTCAGTCTCAGTCAAGTGCCCTAAGATTAGCCTTAAAATTAAGAAAATATAATAGATTTTCCATTCATGACCAGTTGTAGGAAGTCTAATGTATGCTCAAGTATGTATGCGTTAGAATATTGCGTACATATTCAGATGTTAGACATATATTTTAAGCAAATATGGATGAATAATTGGGTAGCAGCCAAAGTACTTAAGTAATTAATAGAGAACAAGAACTTATATGCTCTTTATAGGAGATCGGATAATTCTGGAGATCATAAGGTATTCCAACTCCGATTTTGTTGGATGCCAACACAGCAGGAGATCCACATTAGGTTATGCTGACTAATGGAGATATATTATGGATGAGTGTCAAACATGCACTCATAATTTCTTCCGCCATGACAGTAAGGTTTATAATATGTTGTGGGACATCTATTCAGGAAAAAAATGGTTGTAAAATTTTTTCACAAGGCTGTACCTACAGTACGGTGTTGAAAGACCAAATAAATTATGGTGTGACAATAAATCATCAGTACTGTATTCCAATAATAACAAAAACTTATATAATTTAAGGATATTGACATAAAGTTTCTAGTTATGAAGGAAAGAATTCAGAATGGTTAAAATATCCATATAGAACATTAGGACAAACTCCATGTTAGCGGATCCGCTCATAAACGTATTATTACCCAAGGTCTTTCATGAGCATACTGCTTATATGGGTGTTAATTAAGAATATGGCAATATAGTGGAAGTTTGTATTTTATGTATTTGGGTGCTATTTGGTTTTGGACACATTTGTGTATTAAAGTATTTTGGATATTTATCTGATCAGATATATGAAAATTCAGGTCATTCTGTTTTTATTATGTTAAAGTATTGATCTCACTAAAGTTAAGGAGGACCAGTTGGAAATAGACATGCATTGATCACATTGCGTGTAATTTCCATGCTACGCATCCATGATTGATCTATGTCGTCTAGCTATATTGGTTTATGTGACCATTGATAGTTTAGTTACGCTATATGTGAAGAAGGCAGCTTTGATCCTATGTTTATATGGTTAATGGACGAGATTGTCCAGATACACCTTAAGGATTAAGATAGCAATTTATGAGCTTACTAAGGTTAACACAATTATAAGGTTACATATGTGGCCCAGTGGAAGATTATTGGAATTATTCAATAATTAAGGGGTCACACATGTAAAATTAATTGTGTTTGGGCTATCTAAATAATTAAGCCAAATTAAAGTGGTCTATTTGAAAATTGGCTTAAGGGTAAAATTGTCATGGAATTAATGTGTAGATACCGAAGATAATTCTAATTTGATGAGGGGCTAAATTAAAAATATCAAAACATATAAATATATGTATTCATTAGTTTTATGGTCCCCAACTTATACGGCCACCAAAAGAGAGGTTTTCTCTTCTGCATCTCCATCAACAGAAAGAGAGGGACAAATGATTCGGATTCTTCTTTGTCATTAAGGGTCGTAGCAAGTTGGAAGATCGAACTCCATAAAAGGACGATCGCTTCAATATCCGTCAAGAAAAGATAATGGATTCAGGTACGCTTCCGCAATTTAATTTATGTTCTTCTTTCTTTATGGGTCATACAAATTTGATCAGACAATCAATACCTTGCATTAAATTAGATCTAATGATCTAAGGTTTCTGAGCAATAATAATAAATAGATTATAAAACTTCAAACTCATGAATCAAATAAGGGAGGCTCTGCTACCACTTGTTAGAATTTATTGTACCCTATCGATTCATGAGATAAAGAACAAAAATTAAATTGCGGAAGCGTACCTGAATCCATTCTCAGCGATTACTCATGTACTCGTCATCGTTTGCATCCATACACTTTATTTGCAACTCGTAAATTTTTTGATCATGATTCATCTTTCAAGTCGTACCATCATTCCACTCTAGCAAAAGTTTTTGACGTATTCAAACATTTTCTCGTATTGATCAAGCCAACATATTGGCATCTCGCGTAAGCAACTCTCATTTCTAACAACATTAATTCCGAGGTCCTTTCAACATTTCATTCACTTTCGTCGATCTCGACTACATGCACTATTCAATTCCGTCGTTACATTTTTTCTCAATTCTGATTCGATCAAAAAAATTATTCCAACTGCCTCAAGGTACTACCATCAATTTATGCAGCTCAATATTAATCAACCAAATTCAACCAGTTCTAACAATTTCTAGCATCCCAACAAAGGCAACCAAGTTTCGAAACTAACATAATCCGTCATCCCATCCAACATTATAATATCGAATTTCCCAATCTCCATTCCGTTCTGAAGTTTACTTCCCAACATATCTAACACGTTCCGACTATACCCACACAACATCAAAGGGACGTCCTACGGGTCTCCAACAGTCAACTTAGCATTTCAGTCAAGTCTCTACGGTCAATTAATCTAAGCTAAACCAGACATTCAGCTAACCCATCTGAGATGGATAGCTATAGGGACATATCTATCTCTGATCTTAGAGATAACCAATTCTTACCATAGGGACAACTCTATCTTATCTCAGTGACAATCTATGATTCGACCAACATAAGGGACATGGAACACCACCCTAATCTTATGAACTTATCACTACCAAAATACACTAAATTAGCGACGGATATTTAGCGACGGAACTTTTCAGTCGGCATTAGCGACGGCTTAGTGGCCGCTCGCCGACTGATTACCGACCACACGCCTTTGCTATTTTTATTTTAATTTTATGGGGAGGAAAGGTCGCACATCCGTCGCTAGACTGTCGGAGTTATAGCAACGGATTTACAGTCGTCGCTACGCAGTCGATTATTTGGCAAAAATTGTGTAGAGAATTGGTGGGACATATCTTTGACGACTTAGCGATGGATATTCAGTCGGCACGTATCAAAAAAGGCGACAGCTTTGCGACAGGTTTTTGCCCGTCGCTAGTCCGTCGCTATATATACGTACCAGACTTTAAATGAAACGGCGGGGGAAACTTTTCGCATTCCCCCCAAATTTACTCTCTCTCCTCTCTCTCTCTCTCTCTCTCTCGCCGGTGTCGGCTTCGGTGATCGGCGTCGGTGTCGTCGTCGGCGTCAGCGTCCTCTCCTCTCTCTCTCCCGAAGGTAACCCCCCCTCTCTCTCTCTTTCTCTCACTCTCACGGTGTCGTATAGCTAGGGCTGGGGCGTCGGGGGCTGGGCGGCTGGCTTGGGTCGGGGTCTGGGCGGTGGGCTTGGGGCGGGGGCGTCGGGGTCTGGGAGGCGGGCTTAGGGTTGGGGCGTCGGGGGCTGGGCGGGGGCGTCGGGGTCTGGGAGGCGGGCTTGGGGTTGGTGCGTCGGGGGCTGGGCGGCTGGCTTGGGTCGGGGTCTGGGCGGTGGGCTTGGGGCGGGGGCGTCGGGGTCTGGGAGGCGGGCTTAGGGTTGGGGCGTCGGGGGCTGGGCGGGGGCGTCGGGGTCTGGGAGGCGGGCTTGGGGTTGGGGCGTCGGGGGCTGGGCGGCTGGCTTGGGTCGGGGTCTGGGCGGTGGGCTTGGGGCGGGGGCGTCGGGGTCTGGGAGGCGTGCTTGGGGTTGGGGCGTCGGGGGCTGGGCGGGGGCGTCGGGGGCTAGGCGGCTAGCTTGGGTCGGGGTCTGGGCGGTGGGCTTGGGGCGGGGGCGTCGGGGTCTGGGAGGCGGGCTTGGGATTGGGGCGTCGAGGGCTGGGCGGCTGGCTTGGGTCGGGGGCTGGGCGGTGGGCTTGTGGCGGCGGCGTTGGGGGCTCGGCGGCTGGCTTGGGGCGGGCGCGTCGGGGGCTGGGCGGCTGGCTTGGGTCGGGGGGCTAGGCGGTGGGCTTGGGGCAGGGGCGTCGGGGTCTGGGAGGCGGGCTTGGGGCTGGGGCGTCGGGGGCTTGGCGGTTGGCTTGGGTCTGGGGCTGGGCGGTGGGCTTGGGGCGGCGACGTCGGGGGCTGGGCGGCTGGCTTGGGGCGGGTGCGTCGGGGCTATTTGTAACCGACGCACACCCATAAGCACTCTTTATATATATATGCAACCGAACTACTGGGCGGCGGGCTTGGGGTGGCAGGCTTTGGTCGGGGGCGGCGGGTGGCTTTGCTTCTCAAATTCATCTGAGTTTATATATTGGCTAAATAATGTGTTATCCATATTGGGTGTTCCATTAGTTTGGTGGTGTTTGGATTAGTAAATGTGAATATGGGGTTTGGATTCATGGTGTATATGTTCACCGTCTCAAGGACAGTGTGAGTTCTATCAGTTGTGTGCTTCTGTATAGATGTATATATCTATACATCTAGCTGTGATATACATATGTGTATGTGACAATCTCAGTTAGAGATGGACTAGTTACCGGTTAGCGACAGATATTTCCAGCTCCATTAATTGCATTAATCTACGGTACGACATGGTGATCAGGACATAGTCCCTGCAGCCATTCGACTGGCGAGGCAGAAACTATGTAGCCGTAGATAAAGTTGCCTGTCCTTCGACCCTCATCCCTCGGCAATGATGATACGACAACCTATCACTATATCTTATATAGTAGTAGATGATGTCTTAGTATTACATTAGTGAGTTCATCTTGATTCTGTTACGTCCTTCAGATACTAGATACGATAAGAACATATACTACACGATATGTATACAGAATATAGATGATTCACACTAATGTATGCTAGAATGAATCTTGGGTTGTGTTCTGAGCCATCCGTTCTCACACTTAAAACACATAGGAATTAGTAGTGTGAGAGCGCCGGAGAGAGTGAGAGCGCCGGAGGGGGGGAGGAGAGAGAGAGAGTAAAATGGTACGACATGGTGAAGTAGTACTGTATTTTGGCTCCAGTTCCAGCTCCATTTGCATTAATCTACGGTACGACATGGTGATCAGGACATAGTCCCTGCAGCCATTCGACTGGCGAGACAGAAACTATGTAGCCGTAGATAAAGTTGACTGTCTTCCGACCCTCATTCCTCGGACAACCTATCACTATATCTTATATAGTAGTAGATGATGTCTTAGTATTATATTATGTGAGTTCATCTTGATTCTGTTACATTCTTCAGATACTAGATACGATAAGAACATATACTACACCATATCTACAGAACATAGATGATTCACACTAATGTATGCTTGAATGAATCTTGGGTTGTTTTCTGAGCCATCCGTTCTCACACTTGGCAAAAAATCGAATTTTTTATACTTTATCGGCTTTCGAAAATATACTCAAATTACATGATGGTTCCTTTAGTTAGCTTGCTTATGTTACAATTATATTATTTGTGACTATCAATCTTACCAGATGGCACCCATGACCCGAGGAGCGGCACGTCGTTTGAGAAAAACAGTGAATGCTGAGGTGGCTCCTCCTACAGTTAAGGAGGAAGTGGCACCGGTTGCTAGTGAGACCGGAAGTTCTATTTATCCAGCACCGGTAGCTAGTGAGACCGAGAGTTCTCTTCAAGCAGTCCTTGCAAGGGACGACATCTCTCCTCACGCCAAAAATCTCGCTTTTTCGAGGTGGTTGCGTGATCGTATCACTGAGCGTTTGCGTGAGCAGTGTGGTTCTCATTAGCTATTAGTACTTATTTGTATTGAACTATTTGTATTGAGTTGTTTTTGTATTAGACTATTTGTATTGGACTACATATTGAGTTGTTTTTGTATTAGACTATTTGTACTGTCCTCCGACCCTCATCCCTCGGCAATGATGATACGACAACCAACAAGAGAGAATACTCTGAGAGATCCATCTGAGTATGACGTATACTCTGAGAGATCACATTTATAAGAATGATATCAGTAGTGGGATTGAGTGCTGGAGGAGATATTATCAGAGTATACGTCCTACTCAGATGGGTCTCTCACCGTTATTAATTTTTTCTGACGGCATGGTGGATGTGCTCCCTCAACAGATTCTTGCTCCGAGCTAAAACTTTGCCTCGGAGCTCAAGTGGACATCCTTGGTGTAGAGCTCGAGTGAGAGGTTCCTGACAGCATGGTGGTCTCCTTTGTCAAAGTATCCGTACTCATCCCATATTGGTTGTGGGACGAGCACTGATACTTTGACAAAGGAGACCACCATGCTGTCAGGAACCTCTCACTCGAGCTCTACACCAAGGATGTCCACTTGAGCTCCGGGATAAAGTTTTGGCTCGGAGCAAGAATCTGTTGACGGAGCACATCCACCATGCTGTCAGAAAAAAATAGTAACGATGAGAGACCCATCTGAGTAGGACGTATACTCTGATAATATCCCCTCCAGCACTCAATCCCACTACTGATATCATTCTTGTAAAGGTGATCTCTCAGAGTATACGTCCTACTCAGATGGATCTCTCAGAGTATCCTCTCCGGTTGGTTGTGTTCTGAGCCATCCGTCCCAGGGATTTGATTCTGTATTTTGGCTCCAGCTCCATTTGTATTATTCTACGGTATGACATGGTGATCAGGATATAGTCCCTGCAGCCATTCGACTGGCGAGGCAGAAACTATGTAGCCGTAGATAAAGTTGACTGTCTTCCGACCCTCATCCCTCGGCAATGATGATACGACAACCTATCACTATCACAAAGAGTTTCATACAGAACTGTCAACCCCGTGGCAGTCCTTCTTTATGTTAGGACTGCCAGGGGGCTGGCAGTCCTTCATTTTAGACTGTCTAGGTCGTATCCAATGTGTCCGACATGGCCGACATTTTTGGAGTTTTCATGCACCCTTATGTTTCATAGGTTAAGAACCAGTCAATTTTGATTGTTTCGGAATACAAGTACCTATTACTGTTTTGAGTATATGTGCTTCTATCGCACAAGGAATTAACGTTCTTATGTGTCGGGTTTATAAATTTGTTAATGATACTGGTTGGGAGCAGGTTCCATGTTAGTTGGAAGAGACTCTAATTTCATAAAAATAAAACATAGAAAAAGAATTAACTAGATAGAAATTTATAACCTAGAAACGTAGGTTGGGGGAAAATTTGGGCTAGGGTTTAATTCTATGACCTACAAATGTTGGGAGAGAAGAAAAGAGTAGAGGAAGAGAGGAAAGAAATAAAAAGTTGTTATTTATACCATTCATTGGGCTACCCCAAGTAAAAAAATGGATGACAAACTTGTAATTTTTTTAAACATTTTTTGGGCTAGTCTCAAGCCTTGTTAGAGCATCATTAGTAGTTGGGACTCTCCAATGCAATTTGGAGCCCAAAATTTCAAAAAAAAAAAGGTAAATATAGAATGGGTTGGGTTTGTATGAGAATAGTAGGAAATGATAAAGTGAGCTCCGGTCCCAAAAATTGTGTGGTCAAAAATTAATGTAGGAAAAAAATAATATAAAGTTTAGAATCTAGAAAGTTGGGCTCCAAATTGGAACTTACTATTCTACAAAACGAGTTTCTACAATCTTGAATCTAGAAATTGGGAGGCCCAACCCTTAGCAACCCATGGATGGGTTGGGACCGAAATTGTAGAAATTGGGACTAGGGATGAGACTTATTATTCTACAAAATGAGCTCCTACATTCTAAATCTAGAATCTAGAAAATGGGATGGGCCTTACTAATGGTGCTCTTAGCAAATCGGCAAACGAAAAAATTTTAGGACGGCAAAAGTACGAGTATAAATCGGCACAATATAAGTAAAATACGGTTAAAAGTTCGGTCAAAAAATCGTCTAATGAAAAATATTCGGATTAGATTTAATTCGTGTTTAATACGTTTCAGATGAACAAATTCGACACTAAAAATTCGGCATGTGTATAGGGCCCACCCACCTCTACTCCTTCATAAACAAAGGTTCAGTGTGAGAATAAGAAGAGGTTGTAGAACATTATATAAAGAAAAGAAAGTTAAAGTGGGATGGAAAACCGAAAGGTTTTTCTTTGATTGTTGCAAGCAACATGTGCAAAGACTCTTAGATTTCTTTTTTTGGTTACAGTTGTGAGACTTTTTCTTCTTTTCTTTTGATAATTGTGCCAGTGTTAATATTTAATAGTAGCAAGAGTCAAGAAAGTGAAGGCTGTTGGGTTTCTCAGTCAAGTTTTTTTGACCGATTTTTTTAAAAATTCGTACGCTACGTGGCTTAAAATTGGCGTACAAGTCCGAATTTTTCGAACGTACGTGAGTATTATACGTTTACGTAAGATACGAAAAAAATTGCATATAATACGCGTTTTATTCGGGTGATTGCTAATAAGGGTCTCAAGTAAAAAATGGTAGTGTCCTTAGAAAAAGTCTAAATAAATAAATATCGGTGTAATCAAATAATTCAAGTTTGCATGCCAAAATTACTCGAACGCAGAGAATGTAAGGCTTTACATAAACATCAATTCCCAATATCTATTTTTAACTACAAATGGAACGATATAATAATCATGTAAACGAATTAAGTCTGGCACTTCTTTTAATTTACTAGTAATGTGGCAAAAAATTATTTAAAAAATAAATAAATACAAATTTATCATAAAAACTATAATCCTTAGCAATAACCAAAACAAGATATTTTTCACTTTAACCACTCGAGTTAGAATTGTTTAGTTATAAATATATTATATTAGATAGCTATATGTTTAATTATGTTTAAAAAAATAAGTAATAGAATATTTAGATAGTTGTTTAGTTATCTTTAAAAAAAAATTCATTTGAGGGTTGATGATATACATACGACTTGGACTATTCATTTTTGAGACGTTTCCAAGCGACATTATAGTATTAGAGATTAGAGATATACAGCGGCTCCGACTCGCAATTGGAACCGAAATTGAAATCTAAAACCAAAATGGAAGCTCTTATTTGATTCGGTTTCTCGCTACAAAATCAAATAATGCTTGACCCTACCTACAGATATGCAAGAGTATGGGAGTTACAAGTCTACCCCCCTTAGAAGAATTTCGTCCTCGAAATTAAGATGATCGTACTCCTCCTAGGTCAAACCCCAATCAAACAAGGTCGAAAGATAACATGCAATCATAGTCCTATTGGTCGTGATTCCACAGTCTCGATCAGGATAACTATGCTATCTAACATATCACAAGTATATCCTGGCAGGTACTAATGGAATCACACATGAAGGTGAAAAAAAGGACATGAAAGACAGCCCTGCTAACCCGTCACCCATAGCGTCGGTCTACTCGACTGTCAGCACAAAAGTCCTGTCCCTCTGGGGTATATCCCTCTGATGGTGTGGGGCACGGTGCTGCGCTATAAGTGGCCTAGCTCCCTCTATCTAATCCATGATACTCAAGTAACATCCACACTGATATTCCATTCCATCATACTAGGGCACCATCTATATGGTATCTATTCTAAAATCTGATATTCATACCCGTCTATCCAAAACCATATTACCAGAATCCTTGTTACGCCAGTAAGTACTACAGCGATAATCCATAGAGTCCGCGACTAAGGTACATACCTCTAGAATCATGGTATTTAAAATTTTTGCATTGTCGCTAGCTTGGCTGCGAAAACCTTAAATTCCCATACTCGAGAAATACATCCAAAATTAGACTCTATCTCATCGCCAAACCAGCTAATATGGCTGTAGAAGACTCTAGATTCTATGAATGAGGCAACCTAGCCCATAATATTATCTTGGTAGAAAATCAAGTCAATAATGAATACCAAGAATCAAATTCAACGATGAACAAAGAAGTAGACAGGAACTGTCGGAATCGAATTTCGAGATAGTTTATAACGAGATTCTCAAGGGTCAGCCCAGGAATCTTCTCAAGTAGTCCTAACTGTGATTGAGTACTCTCTCAACTAAAGCCTATTCCTTAGTTCCTATCGCAGGCTGTAGTGATACTCTAGTTTGAATACCACTACATAAACTCGACCTGCATGGGCCACCACAAAAACGTGTCACGACCCGCACCCTGAGGAAGGGCATGAGAACGTGGGTACGTCCAGCCTACGCCGCAGTATCGGCGGTAGAACGCTGTATAGTTCGTCTATAACATCTAACATCTAACAACAATATGATATAAATATATCATCTCCGCACGGAGGTATAATATAACATCTCAACTCTATATCTCAATCACAAGTCTAGGAAAGATAGAGCACGATATGGAATCAGATAAAAGAAAGGAACTGAATATAAATAGAGTTATCACACCACACAAAGTAGATGTCCAACACAAATAAATACAAGTCCTGAAATATAACTAAATCTCAACTAACAATCGGAACAATCCGATACAAACTGAAAGCTATAAATACTAGACTAGACTAGACTAGGCACCCTCTACTGAGCTAGATGCTCCTCGGGCTCCTGAAGGTCACCCTCTTGTGCCCCATAGAAGGTAGGGCAGTCATCATCATCATCTGTAATATTTTCAACAGGTCCAGTCAGGACAGGAGCGAGCAAATACATCTCACGCAGTTCATATCATGTTGGGAAATGTAAAGCATGCAAAGAGTAAGATACATGAACTGTAAGAAAAGTATATGAAAACGAGAGAGAATTTATAACTGAAACATATTTATATAGGATAAGTAAAACTGCAATACTAGTGATTTAGAGCACAATATGGTTATGTAAATGGCTTAGGTCAAACAATAACAATAGGTAGCTCCATCATACGTGAGTGTACAATAGATGCGCACAAGATTGCACAAGATGGGATTTAATCACATAACCATTCCTACTCACCCGCCCCAATCAATACACAAGGATCCAGTCAAGTTACGTTACCTTGTACAAGAGGTTTTTATCATGTTTTGCTCACGTGATCATGAGAGTACAAGATTGCACAAGAGTATACATGAAAGCGGTGTACATGAAATACAAGATGTTCGTGAAAAGCACATGACAACTGTATCTGATGCACCCCGAGGGAGATAACATCGCATAACAAGATCCATATAGTACCAATCCGTGATAACAACGTGACAGCATCATGTAAAGTAATCTAGAGCAAGAATATAAATCCTAACAAGTATGAAATGATCAGAGAATGTACTCGCCTGATACTCTGAAAAGAGTAATATAATATCAGATGTCTGCACCGGAGTCACAATGTCCTAAATAGAGCAGTATGGGTTATAATGTGTTTTAAAAAAATATGATAAATGAAATTTACGATGCAATCTACATGAATTCTAGGTTAATCTTGGTCAAAGTCAAACTTGGTCAACTCTGGGTCAAACCAAGTCAACATCTAGTCAAACTAGGTCAACAACAAGGCTATCTTGGTCAACTGGTCAAACTTAGGCTAGCAAGGGTCAATTGGTCACCTTTAGGCTTAATGTTGACTTTTGGTCAACTCTAGTCAACATGAACCATTTGGTCAAACTAAGAGTCAAGGTCAAACTTTTAGGGTTACATTGGTCAACTTCCTAGTTAACTAAGTCAACTAGTCAATATTGGTTAATTCCATATACTAGGCTAATGTCTAGGAGACAAGGTTTAGTCAAATCCTATACTAACTAACCTCAGAATCTAATCTCACCTAAACTAAGTATCAAGACCAAAGTTCTACCTAAAACTCAACTCCTAAGTTAACCATATACCAATCACTCATATACGTACATATAGGGTACACTACCATTTCTAAACCCTCATATTCCACCCAAGCCTATATCTAATACACCTCAAGCCTATAAGCAAATTACCTTATAACCTATGTTAGGTTATATATGCATATCACATATATATACCATTTCATAGATCCAAGCCCAACTCCCTCTCTCCTCAAACCTACTGTACAGGGACTGAAATACCATGGATGAAAACTGATAAACTAGATTCAGAATATGGACTAAGACATAAATGCCATTTTCCTTCCTCTATTCACAACCCACAGTTAACATTTCAGAATCTAAAACCTAATTTCAGTTTAAACTCAGTTTATCATTGTAAAATAAAACCCGAAATCAGGTTTATACATTCTCAGGTTTCAGTAAAATATCAGTATGAAATATCATTCATTGCTCTACCCTTGTTCTCAGGTTTTAGTCACTAGGATACTCAGGTTTTTAGTTGGGGGAATTCTCAAATTTAGTTTCAATTCCAATCCCAGGTTTTAGTTATACCAACCCAACCAATTTCTCAGGTCCTCACTATCCTGAACTCTCCTCTCAGGATTTCTAACTGTTAGTTCAATATGAACTCATACTTCATGTATACCTACATAAGTACAAATACATATAAACACATACGTTCAGGGGCAGCCTTGTGTGCCACTGCCTTGCTATAGGCAGGGCCTAAGCTAGCTGCTACTGCTCTTGATGAAATGCAACAACCAGGCCAAGCCAAGGCAGGCCAAGCACCACATGCCACTGACCTGGCATACACAGGTAAGAACCCCATAATCTATTGTGTGTGTGAAGAAGAACTGGCCTCAGGATTCAGATTTTCAAATTTCGAAACCTATCTAAACAACAACTCGAAATCACAATACCACTTCGACTAATCCCAAACACTAACCCAGGACATAGTACTACATCAAACATATAAATTATCAGTAAATAAAATGGATTAACATATATGAATTTCTCAGAATAAAACTATATTTCGAAACTGTCAACTGGAAAAATGAATTCAAACCATACACACGTACATTCGAAACCAATTGAAAACCCAATGCATAACCTATGAACTCAGAGATGTATACTTACATCTTAGGCATGAAAATACATGTAGACATTATAAAATGGATATCAATTTACATTATTTAACATTTTAATTATCATTAAACTGTGAAACTGAACACAGTATCAGTAAATTGGGGATACTGAAATTCGAACATTAAAAATATGATATAAATACAATTTAATGGTTGGTAAGCATTGTGTCTAGTGTGAACGTGTCTCACGAGTTGTTCGTGTCCATGCAGTTGGACACGAACGTGTCCAAAACATTAATATGCAAATTTCAGAACAGTATGCAAAGCCAGGCCTCGTGCAGTGAGGACACTGCCTCGTGGACACGACACGAGCCAAGAGACGACACGTGATCACGTAAACATGTAGAGTAGGGGTAGGGTAAGAGATTTAACACCCTGACTCGTGTCCAAAACGTGTCTGTACGCGACACGAAAGCCGTGTCAGTGCGGTTTTTCCTGCGCGCACAGTACAGTATAAAATCGGTGCGATCGTGTTTTCATGTCCGACACAACACAACGTGCTGTAAAACTTGAGGGGGGTCTGTCAGTGATGGCCCCCACCTCTGTGTCAAATTACACGTGTCCACGTGTCCTGTGTAGGGAGGAATAAAGGTCGGGTAGCAGGGCATGTAAACCGGGTGTCGTGCAGTGAGTTCGTGTCCGTTTTGGACACAGACACGACACGAACCCTAGCTCAGTCTTCACTAAAGTTAATTAGCACCTACAGACCTACAAATCTGTTCAAACACAATTTGAAATTAGCAACATTTATTTCTAACAATCATTTCATCGAACACCTATTCCTACACACCGATACGTGTCCGATACGGACACGAACTCCTACCAAACTTGGGCTACACCTAGGGGAACCCTAAATGAATGCATCTACGAAGAAAAATCATGATTTCAATGGGTGTAGATAGGTTTACCTATTGAGAGCTAGAATCTCAATGTAAAGAGCCTCGATTCGACGTCTTCCTCGATTTTCTCCGGTTCAACCGTCCTCGATCCTTGCTAGCAAGCACCCACAAGTATCCTCTACTGTTGGGTATGATGGTGCAATTGATTTGACTCAATTTGGGCTCAATTTGGATTAAATGGGGAGAGTTTTAGGGAAGAACAAGTAGGGCTTTTTTCTAGGTTTTCTAAAGGAGGCAATTATTTCCTAAGTGGGATACTTATAGGAGGGAGGGGGCTTGTATGGCTGTTGAAAACCATAGGGTTAGGGTTTTAGATGAGTGGTTGAGGTTCCTCCACCCAATTTCCAAGCTTCCTATTGGTCCAAGGCTTCTTTTCACAAATATCTCAAAAAGAAAATATCTTTCCTAATAATATCTAGATATTACTAACCTTGGCACTTAGTAGGAATGTTCTAACCCTAATTTTAACCTCATGACTAATCTAGGTTAGGTTAACTTCTAGGTTAATGCTCCACTAAAAGACTAGCACAATATTTAATTAATATAAATTACAAATTCACAAAATTGTCAAAATGACCAAAATACCCTTAGGCTAAAAATTGGTAATATGAAATTCTAATCACGCGACTAGGCTCCTTTGGTCATGGTTAGTCTCTAGGCTTAGCAATACTAAGGTTTAACTAGTTAACCATCAAAATCACCAATCAACATTTTAAATAGTTTTAAATTGATTAAAAATCACCAAAAATCACAATATGATTTAAATATCATTATTAATGATTATAATTATAAAATTTCAAAATTGCCCTCATTTGGAAAACTGGGTGTTACAGAGGTATAAGACCCTAGTTGGGTGACAAAAAATCAGTGGATCGAGCCATGCGGGCATATTATTCCTTTCATTTTATTTGGTGAGAGTTGGGGGCAGTGGGCCCAACAAGCATGCAATGCAGCGTATACTAAGTTTCGTGCGTATCATCGGGCATCTCAAAGAAAACGTACCTAATTCGATTTTCGCTTAGGGTGGAAAAATGTGTATCATCGTGCGTACACTAAGTTACTTGGCAGGAAAAATGTGTGGGCATTTGGTCTAGTGGTATGATTCTTGCTTAGGGTGCAAGAGGTCCCGAGTTCAATTCTCGAAATGCCCCTATAATTATTTTCATGTTTATTTTTTGTTGGGTTTTTTTTTATCTCCTATATAGTTTATAAATGAGTCAATTTTTGTCCACCAATCAAAATTTGTATGGATGTTCACTATCTCATTCAAAAATTGTCACTTGTGACAACTATATTATTATTTTTGGCTAATATTTCTTCTTTTGATTGGTACTATTGTCTCAACTATATTGGCTAAAATAAATAACCTAATAAATAGAATAGAGTTTGATGAGAGTTAATTAGTTGTGCCCCCTATGGTTTGTGTGCATCTTGGTAACTGTTCATGTTGTTTTAAAAACAAACCCCCCTCCCCTCCGTTTATAGAGTTAATTAGTTGTACCCCCCGGTGCATAGAAGAAAGTGAGTAAAAAATTAAGCACCCAGGAGGGTGTTCTTCGTTTTTAAAACAACGGGAACAGTTACCAAAATGCGTATAAACCATAGAGGGTATTTATAAAAAAACCGTTTGATGATGGCCATCTTTTCCTTAGTAATCCTATTGGTTGAAGTAGCTATTGAACCAAAATGAAACTTTTTCAAACTTTGGTTGATGCTATTTAATACTAAATTGAGTTTCTATCATACTTGGTATTATACTTTAAGAAAATTATTTCATAGTGTTAGAATTTATTGTACCCTGTCGATTCATCCTTTTATGGGGTTCGATCTTCCAACTTGCTATGACCCTTAATGACAAAGAAGAATCCAAATCCTTTGTCCCTCTCTTTCTGTTGATCGGGATGCAGAAGAGAAAAAGAGAAAACCTCTCTTTTGGTGGTCGTATAAGTTGGGGACCATAACCCAAATGAATACATATATTTATATGTTTTGATATTTCTAATTTGTTGTCACGCCCCAGATCCAAAATACTGGAGAGCGGAGGCAGACACAGCCAGCTACGTATATAGAAGTGTATTCCACCACCATATACGGTCACGGCTGTCTAGATGTATGAGAGTTTATCTACAAGCCAACAGTCTCTTATGGTCAAGAACAAGCCTAGTGTCTCGATCTCAAGCAAGTAATGATAGTTACAAGATGTTAGACCATCAAATATACAATAGTAAGGCGTCCCATACGTTTCATATACAGATGATCATGAAGCTAGTCGTACAAAATACGAAGACTAGCAAGAGTTTCGGTCAGACATGATCAACCCTAGGATTTGTTAATCATGTTAAAGCCCGTAGGCAGACAAGAAATATAGGTATTCAATACGAGCTAACACTTGCTCGGTGGCTAAACGCCTCAAAAGAATAATTTTATAATAGAACGGGAGAGAAAAACAAAACCCAATCGTTGCCAGGGTTTCTTCTAGTGGTCACCATCTGGCTAGAATACAGGTAGAACCTCAGATGCTGCTCCGAAATCTGGCCATACAAAACCAGCTGGGTCAGAACCCAGAAAGAGCAAGTACCACAAGGGAGGCTTCACTTAAGGACTAAAACTAGCATATAAGCACATAAAAGGACATATGGACATAAATGAAATAATAAAAGACATGAGTTAGAGAAAACATGGTGATAAACGATAAGATAACTAAAGGACTATTCTGGTAACCAAGTTAGAACCCGTAAACCAAACAAGGACCGGGGTTGTAATCCTTCACATGAACAGAACTTAGTCTCTAACAAATTATCGATAAGTAAGCATAAACAAGCGTGTCATGAGATAGCCATGTACTGGATCTAGGCAAGACTAGACAAGACAGGACTCCATCCAAAATTTACGGCCAAGCAAAGAGTACGACTTGATACTTTAACTAACTAGGGTTATCACAAGCCTAGTTACTAGCCAGATGCAATAAGATATTCCTACGACCACAAGCCCTGCAGACTATCCAGGTTATCCAGACACAAGTTACAAGGATTTATAGTGAATACATTGCCCAGGAGACAAATGTATCCCATGTACATATAGTAGTGGGTAAATCGCCCAAGAGACAAATGTACCCTAAGAGAGTTATTAGGTGACTTGGGGGTACAACACATGACAGTGTGCATATTATTTATTTCATGAAGTGCCCCACATGACAGTGGGCTGGAAATGTGTCCTACTCGATGGCAGGCTCCAAGTCCATCAGAGAAGGTGCCCTGATAACGGAATTGCTTGTAGCCGGAATACCTCTCTATATGAACTATTTGATCAATCTAGTCATTAATCCTAGCCAGATTCAGTATGAATCTCTGACCGTGGGAAATCAAAAATTTATGTCCTAGACATGAAGCAATACAAAACATGTAGCTTGTTCAAACACACTCAAGAAAAACACCCACGGTGTCCAAATCATTTATTACTTGTAATCTAATAAAGCCGTCGCAACATCATTCATGGTTCATGTCATGGCATATCATGTTACTTGTCTGGAGTGCACCACAACGGGTCATTAACATGTTAAGGGTACTTGTTAGGGGTGCGCCACGACGGACAACAATCATGTTAAGTAATGAAATGACATGTGACTTGAGTGCACCGCAACGGGTCACTATCGTGTTAAGCAAAGAAGAAAGACATACATTATGAGTGCACCAAAACTAGCCACTATCATGTGTTATCATGTAAAGGTTACTTGTTAAGAGTGCGCCACAATGGGCCACTATCGAGTTCTATCCTTACATATCATGAATGAGAGAAACTTGCATAAAATAGTTAGTAACATATTCTTGAAGCCAAGGAAAAGATCTACAACTTTTATGTTGGGATTTGGGGAAAATTCTGGCCACACACCAGCCAAAAAAGGGATAAAACATACAAAAACAACCAAAATAAGCATTATGTGGCCAAGGGTGGATGGGGTCTCATGTGGCAGTCGATGGGTACCCATCCATGCAGCAGGGTCGATGGGGACCCATCTATGCGGCAGGGTCGATGGGGACCCATCCATGCGGCAGGATCGATGAGGACCCATCCATGCGGCAGGGTCGATGGGGACCCATCCATGCGGCAGCGTCGATGGGGTGCCATCTATGCGGCAGGGTCTATGGGGTGCCATCTATGCGACAGGGTCGATGGTTTGCCATCTATGCGGCCAAGGGTGGATGGGAAACCATCAATACGGCAGGGTCGATGGGGATCCATCCATACGGCAAGGTCGATGGGGTGCCATCTATGCGGCAGGGTCGATGGGGACCCTTCCATACGACAAGGTCGATGGGTACCCATCCATCTCTGAAAATCTGAGAAGGATGGCAATGGAATCCATAGCTTCCAAGCTCCATAAAACCTTCAATATAAGTCCAAATTTAGACTTCCATAGGTCAAAATGGGGTAGAAAGAAATTCTCTGCAACATGGAACAATCAAAACTTGAAAATATTAAAGTTTGATAGATCAAAACCTAAGAAATCTGAAAATACAACAAACTTAGATCTACAAGAAATAAACTACGAAAATTGAAAATGCTAAGTACCAAAGTGTCTTAGAATCTCGTGAGGAAGAAGATGAAACAACAAAAATGGTGTTCCTCCATGATGCAAGTTGCACTTACCTAAGCTCTTGGTAGGTGGAGAGAGTTGTAAGGAAGAAGAAGGAGTAAATGAAAAAGTAAGAAAGTAATAAAGAGAGAGAAAGGGTTGGTGGGTTTGTAAAGGGGGAGGGTTCTCTCATAATGAACCAAAAGCCCAATCAAACTAAGCCAAACCAAAATAAACCAAACCAAGCTAAACCAAGACCAAACCAAGTCAAAACCAACCTAGACTAGGCTAGCAAGTCAAGTCCAACTACGGGTCACCTGACAAACGTCAGAATTCTCGTATACGTATACGAAAATACGTATAACGGGAAACGGGAGTGACAACTCTACCCACCTTAAAAGAATTCCGTCCTCGGAATTTAATCAAGAGGCTAGAGATGTCGGGGCAAGCTATACTAAGGCGCAAGAAATCTATGACTAGCAACCAATCAAGCAATCATTCATGCAAGAAAGGAATTTTAAAAGCGTGAGGCAGAAGAAAGACATCCTGCTAGAAACCTCTCTGCCGATTCTGCATCTGGGCTTGGACCTGGGCATACTGCTGGGGCCTCTGCTGCTGGAATACTTGTTCCTGAGGCGGTAATGGCCTCTGAGGCTGATACTGCTGTTGTACTGGTGCTGGTGCCCTAACCGATGGACTGGTTAGGTTCGCTGACGATGAACTGGCTCTATTCGGACAGGACCCTATCTTATGATCCGGTGTCCTACAAGCCAAACACAATTCCTGTGCTCTACGACACTCCGAAACAACGTGTCTTGGCTTCCCACAATGAGTACAGCCCATTGCGAAAGACTGCTTCTGCTTCTGCGGCTGAGGGTATGTCGGTGTCGAGTGTTGAACCGACGAAACTGTGGTCGTCCTCTTGGGGGCTCTAATTGTCAAAGCCCTAGCTACCGGGGCTGGTGCTGAGGACAGACCCATCTACCCATAAGGCCTTTTTCTATTTCCGGTTCGGTCCACGATCCTCTGTGAGGTATACACGTGCTTCCTGGCTGCCCTCAAGACATCATCAAAAGTCTGATGTTGGAACTGCTCTACTGCTAGAATAATCTCTAAGTGGAGTCCCTGCTGAAACCCCTGCGCCCGATCCAACTTTGTTGCCACCAAGGTGGGAGCAAATCGACTCAGTCTAGAAAACTCGACCGCATATCCATCGACCGTCATGCTCATCTGCTTCAAATTGGTGAATCTCGTCTGCAGATCATGTCGAGCCACTGCATCAAAGTACTTGATCTAAAACTTGTCACTGAATGTCACCCATGGGACAGGCGTAGCCAATCCTACTGCTAACATCGCCCACCAGGTGCGGGCTAAGTCCAACAACTGTAGGCGTACTACTGCCACCTTCTCTTCCTCTGGAGTCTTGGCTGCTCCCAAGATAATCTCGATGTCCTGGAGCCAGGCATCAGCTGCAATCGCGTCCTCGCTGCCGTCAAAGAAGGGAGGGTCCAGGCGCTTGAAATTGTTGGCTGCACTGTTACCTTGATAACCAACTCTGTCCATGGCTGTCTGTACTGTCTGTGCAGGACATCACCTCGACCATCCTGTGATGCAAGTAATTCTCGGATAAGTCCTACCAAGGTTCCATTATCAGGCTCTGCTGACTGGATTGGCTGAACCGGCTGAACTGGCGGCTCATGATCTCCGAAAGGCATGACTCGGAAGGCTGCTTTTGAGTGTTGGACTTGGTCCCCAGGTTGCTGTTGAGGTGCTGGTTGAGCTCCTTCTGGCTGATCGGTAGGACCAGGAACAATGCCACTGAAAACAATGACATTGGGACAATAAGGAAGGACCAAGTAGATCGAGGATATAAGCATGTGATCAGGTCAAGATTTCAGGGAGATTAGAAGGCACGAGTAGACATCAAGGACGAATGCTGATTGAGACATCTATTCAGTAAACCCCCCCACATCTTAATTTACAAGACCTTACATGGGCCACCACTTAAATCGTATAACGCCCCATATCCAGAATACTGGAGAGCGAGGGAAGACACAACCCGCTACGTATATAGAAGTGTATTCCACCTCCATATACGTTAACAATTGTCTAGATGTATGAGGGTTTATCTACAAGCCAACAATCTCTTATGGTCAAAAACAAGCCTAGTGTCTCAATCTCAAGAAAGTAATGATAGTTACAAGATATTAGACCATCAAATATACAATAGTAAGGCGTCCCATACGTTTTATATACAGATGATCATGAAGCTAGTCGTACAAAATACGAGGACTAGCAAGAGTTTCAGTCATACATGATCAACCCTAGGATTTGTTAATCATGTTACAGCCCGTAGGCGGACAAGAAATAAAAGTATTCAACACGAGCTAACACTTGCTCGGTGGCTAATCGCCTCAAAAGAATAATTTTACAATAGAGCGGTAGAGCAAATTAAAACCCACTCGTTGCCAGGGTTTCTTCTAGTGGTCACCATCTGGCTGGAATGCAGGTAGAACCTCGGGTGCTGCTACAAAATCTGGCCATACAAAACTAGCTGGGTCAGACCCCAGAAAGAGCAAGTGCCACAAGGGAGTCTTCACTTAAAAAATAAAACCAACATATAAGCACATAAAAGCGCATAAGAACATAAATAAAATAACAAAAAAAATGAGTTAGAGAAAACAGGGTGATAAACGATAAGATAACTAAAGGACTATTTCGGTAACCAAGTTATAACCCGTAAACAAAATAAGGACCGGGGTTGTAACCCTTCACCTGAACAGAACTTAGTCTCTAACCAATTATCGATAAGTAAGCATAAACAAGCGTTTTATGAGATAGCCATGTACTGGATCTAGGCAAGACTAGATAAGATAGGACTCTATCCAATATTTACGGCCAAGCAAAGAGTACGGCTTGATACTTTAACTAACAAGGGTTATCACAAGCCTAGTTACTAGAAAGATGCAATGAGATATTCTGCAGACTATCCAGGTTATCCAGACGCAAGTTACAAGGATTTATAGTGGATACATCGCCCAGGAGATAAATGTATCCCATATACATATAATAGTGGGTACATCGCCCAGGAGACAAATATACCCTAAGAGAGTTATTAGGTGACTTGGAGGTGCAACACATGACAGTGTGTATATTACTTATTTCATAAAGTGCCCTAGATGACAGTGGGCTAGAAATGTGCCCTACTCGACGGCAGGCTCCAAGTCCATCAGAGAAGGCGTCCAGATAACGGGATTGCTTGTAGCCGGAATACCTCTCTATATGAACTACTTGATCAATCTAGTCATTAATCCTAGCCAGATTCAGTATGAATCCCTGACCGTGGAAAATCAAAAATTCATGTCCTAAATATGATGCAATACAGAACATGTAGCTTGTTCAAACACACTCAAGAAAAACACCCACGGTTTCCAAATCATTCATTACTTGTAAGCCAATAAAGCCGTCGCAACAGCATTCATGGTTCATGTCATGTCATATCATGTTACTTGTCTGGAGTGTACCACGATGGGTCACTAACATGTTAAGAGTACTTATTAGGGATGCGTCACGATGGGCCACAATCATGTTAAGCAAAGAAGTGACATGTGACTTGAGTGCACCGCAATGGATCACTATCGTGTTAAGCAAAGAAGAAAGACATACATTATGAGTGCAACACAACTGGCCACTATCATGTGTTATCATGTAAAGGTTACTTGTTAAGAGTGTGCCACAACGGACCACTATCGAATTCTCTCTTTACATATCATGAATGAGAGAAACTTGCATAAAATAGTTAGTAACATATTCTTTAAGCCAAGGAAAAGATCTACAACTTTCATGTTGGGAGTTGAGGAAAATTCTGGCCACACATCAGCCAAAAAGGGGATAAAATATACAAAAACAGCCAAAATAAGCATTATGCGACCAAGGGTGGATGGGGTATCATGTGTCAGTCGATGGGTACCCATCCATGCAGCAGGGTCGATGGGGACCCATCTGTGTGGCAGGGTCGATGGGGACCCATCCATATGACATGGTCGATGGGGACCTATCCATGCGGCAGGGTCGATGGGGACCCATCCATGCGGCAGGGTCGATAGGGTGCCATCTATGCAGCAGGGTCGATGGGGTGCCATCTATGCGGCTGGGTTGATGGGATGCCATCTATGCGGCCAAGGGTGGATGGGAAACCATCTATGCGGCAGGGTCGATGGGGACCAATCCATGCGGCAAGGTCGATGGGGGTGCCATCTATGTGGCAGGGTCGATGGAGAGCCATCCATACGACAGGGTCGATGGGTACCCATCCATCTCTGAAAATCTAAGAAGGATGCCAATGGAACCCATAGCTTCCAAGCTCCATAAAACCTTCAATGTAAGTCCAAATTTAGACTTCCATAGGTAAAAATGGGGTAGAAAGAAATTCTCTACAACATGGAACTATCAAAACTTGAAAATAATAAAGTTTGATAGATCAAACCCCAAGAAATCCAAAAATGCAACAAACTTAGATATATAAGAAATAAACCATGGAAATTGTAAATGCTAAGTACTAAAGTGTCTTATAATCTCGTGAGGAAGAAAATAGAACAACAAAAATGGAGTTCCTCCATGAAGCAAGTTACACTTGCCTAAGCTCTTGGTAGTTGGAGAGAGTTGTGAGGAAGAAGAAGGAGTAAATAAAAAAGTAAGAAAGTAATGAAGAGAGAGAAAGGGTTGGTGGATTTATAAAGGGGGAGGGTTCTCTCATAATGAACTAAAAGCCCGATCAAACCAAGCCAAACCAAAATAAACCAAACCAAGCTAAAGCAAGACCAAACAAAGTCAAAACCAACCTAGACTAGGCTAGCAAGTCAAGTCCAACTACGGGTCACCTGACAAACGTCAGAATTCTCGTATACGTATACAAAAATATGTATAACAGAAAATAGGAGTGTAGAAGCATGGAATTTTAGGACTAGAAATCCTATACGCCTAACATTTCAAGCGCCAGGAAGCTCAGATGAAGTACTTGGCAGAGCAAAAGCATAGACATTAAAAATAAAGATTTTTATTTCATATAAAAGTCTATTACATGTCTAAAAAGGGTTGTACAAAGGATAATTTATACAAAAAAAAGACCCTAAGTCTACAGCTAGGCGCAGCAACCGCCATGTGCTCTCAGTTTGGCACATCACTTCATCATCTCAGCCAGGCGCATCCCTTCAGCAGCTCAGTTATGTGCATCTCTGCTCAGTTATGTGAATCCCTTCAGCAGCTCAGTTATGTGCCACCCTTCAGCGTCTCAGTCAGGCACATCATGAAGTCTCAGCATATGCGCCTTACCTCAACCCGATTAAATGCTTCGACTAATGAAGCATTTATTGAGCAGAACGATGGTGGACAATCAACCCCCTAGCTGGAAGAGGAGAGCACCACAAATCTGCGGCTAAGGGAGCAGCTTTCAATACAACCAGAATGGGCAACACCCACTCTAGCAGGAGGATGAGCTCTCCCAAAGCCCAAGAAAGATGATCAGGGCACCACAATTTCGATCTGCGGCTCTTCCAGTATAACGGAGATGAGGCTCGAGCATCCCAATCTTTGGATGCAACAGGCACCTTCCGCCTGCCTCAGAAGCCCTCGACTCCGACTTTTGGATGTAACAGTCACCTTCAAGTGCATCAATGAAGACAATACGTCGCATCTTCACCCTCGGAAGCATTTCGTCAACAGAATGTGCTCGAGCAAACAAGTTTATTTCGGAAGGACGTGAGAGAACGAGAAACAAACTCTCTCCTTGCCACTATTTATAGGCCGAGAAAATCAAACCCATGTGCCAAGTGGCGGGCTCTTCGAATCCCGTACAATGAATTTGCATTAATGGTGATGAACCTGACGTTTCGAATTCAGCCAAGTCAAAAACGGCTATTTAAAGCACTCGAAGAACGTAACAGTCGGGCCAATAAAGACGTGTCATACAAACGGATGTGCCGCACATCATACTGACGCGCCCATCAGCACCAAGCGCCTTATATGGATGCGCCCATGCGTCCCCATGTGCCTAGTGGAACGCAGATCGACGTGCCCACTCAACAGCCCATCACCTGTCAAAGAACATTAAATGCTGAAGTCTGACAGAGTTGGCAGCACATCCCCCGAGGACTGAACAGTTGACAGCTTTTTCAGAAGACGAAGCTTCGCCGATGTCAACATTATCATTGCGTTCCTCCGGCGGTTACAAGCCACGTGGCCGCCCAATCATTTCGTATGTGCCTCCGTATCCATGCGGCTAAATCTCTGCATACGCCTCAAAAGCCATGCGCCTCAAAAGCCATGCACCTCAGACTTTTCTCTGATCCCTAAAGATAAAAGTTAAAGTGACTACTGAAGCCCCGCATACGCCTCAAAAACCGTGCGCCCCGACTGGTTCGTGACTCCTAAAGGTTACAAGCTAAAGTCTCCTCATGCGCCCAATCCCAGGCGCATCCTATCAGATCACTCTCCACCAAATCCGAGATCTTTGAGCCATGGACCTACGACATGTGTCCTTTGACTTGATTCAGCCTATGAAGGGGTGCTAATCATCCAAGATCTCAACAACTGAAAGATCCTCTCCTTTGCTACGTGTCAGCTCGGCCGTAGCCTACAAAGGCAACAGGACGGGTTTAACTCCTCAATCAGAGCGCATCGTCCATGCGCCTCCATCAGCAATCACCACGTGACATCCCCACAAATCGGCGCATCCTACATATGCGCATATGAGCAGCCAGCCTGTAAGATATTAATAGAGGGATCATTTCCTTCTTCCACACACAGCTACGAACCTACATATACATAGAGAGAGACAGATACAGACACGCAACGTATTCTTTTTCTCCGCAAGCTCCAGCATCCAGAGCAACTCAGACCTTCAGACAACCGATAACCGTCGTTAGATTATCAACGGAGTCAACGCATTACCACTCGTTCCATCGGCCCAAGGGACCCAGATAAACAAAAGTGTACTCCTAGGACTACATCTAAGTCCTACATTGTAATACTGTTCTGTTTGTAATTGAAATTGCAATCAAAAGATTTTAATGGCAAACAAGCTGGCGACTCTGCTGGAGAAGTCTTTCTCCTCCACCGAAAAAGGTGTGTCGTAATCCGACGACGTGAAGGTGGGCTCCTCCTACAAGACGCTGGTCGTATGCCTCAATCAATAGGCGTATGAGGAATTTATCTCTGAAGGCAGCACAAGTCCTTCGAAGCGGCTGCCAAAGCCGAAGAAGACTCGCCAAGTCTGGGTGCGCAAGGTCGACGCCTTTGGCACCACCACCTAAGGGGATGCGCCGATGCAGCCTACCCTTCCTGCTGACATCCTCAGCAGCTAAGATGCGCCTACCGGTGCAGCACATCTCTCGGGGAAACGTGAGGCTGACCACATTCCCCAGCCATCTCCCTCTCAAGCGAGGAAGATGCGTCGACGGAGCAGGGGCACAGCTAATGCCCTGTGCATCACCTCTGATATGCCACAAAAGGTCTCTGTCTTTGACAGACTCATTCACTGTAGTGGCAAGGAGAATTTGGACTCTGAGTACTATGCACCCCAGCGGGCTGGTACAAAGAAGTCCAAGGCAACACGGGCCATGCGCCTCAAACGTGCTATGCCGGCAGCAAACCAGAAGCATGTGCTCACAATCATGCGCGCTGCTGATGGTAAGTTGTATAAGGTCGACTCGGGTGCTTCTGCGTCGGAAATGAGCCAACCTTTAAAGTCCTTGTCTCACTTGGGCGCATCTGTGGCGTTCGCAACCAAGTCGAGCAAGGCAAACCCTGTGGTCTTGAACTCCCGCGCCTCCACTGGTTGTGCGTCTGAGGTTCATTCAAGTCACTATAAATGTTGTTCCCCCACTACTGATCTGAGCGCATATTTTAGGTTGGATCAGGGGGCGCAGCATTCACTTGACCACCCCGGCACTTAGCCTTGCCATACGCCTGATGGGGGTGCGAAGGTGGCACTCTTCTCCAATGATTTGCGTAATGTGATCAGTCACAAGCGCCGATCAGGAGAGTCGACAGACAAGCACAATGCGTGTCACGACCCGCACCCGCTTTTTGGACGCGAACTCGTGAGCAAGCCAGCTACGTATCGAGCGGACTCCAGCCCGACTCGAGTACGTATAAGCTGTCAAGGTCATGGTGTCATATCTAATCTAAACTATATCTCAATCCACATGAATCATATAAACAAGAATGAACAAGTATGGGTCATGGTCTGCAGCCCATTAGCATATTGTTCGATTAGACTCCAAGAATGATACGAGTCTATAAATAAGCAGAGTATATCATGGTACCGAATATAAAGTACAAAAAGATAATAAAGAAATAACACAAACAAATACCTGTATCATAGATCGTAATCCTCCACCATCCCGCTCTACTAACTAACTCCATGCAATCGCTAAACCTGAAGAGATCATCAGGTCCTCAAAGGACTAGCAAGATACATAAAACATGCCTATCTAACAGTTTAATCATGCAATAATATATACTGGATATAAACAGGAACTAGACAGAAGACTGACAAGTGGCTACTGACAGGTAACTATGAACACGGATACAGGATCAAGTACGCATAAATAAACTGCTGGTAGATCAATGGATAACCAACCCTCGCCCCGATTGTGGACTCGCAGGTCAGTTTCAAGACAAGTCACCCTCGCCCCGATTGTGGACTCGCAGGTGCAAAGGCAACCCTCGCCCCGTGTGTGGACTCGCAGGTTGGGAAAAAGATAAGGACTAGCAGTTCACTCACATATACTTGCAGACACGACTCAGTCAAGACACAGGTGAAGACACGGTACAACTCAGTCATGACACAGGTAAGAACAATTCTAGCATGAACCATAATGTAGACAATCCTGGTGTAACTACACTATCCAGTCAGGTGATACTGATATACGAGCAAGACAATAAACTAGTAACATGGTATCATGTAAATCTATAGCAACTGAGATAACTAAATATAACATACTAAAACAGGTGTACTATAAGCATGAAAATAAACTGTAGAGGGAGGCAAGGTATACTTGCCTCGTGGCAGCACAAAGAACCAATAAATACCGTCAACTGGTATGCCATAACGTCCAAGTCATCACAATTGTCTCCGAAAGCTGAAACAAACATCGCCAACATTCTCAGAATAGTCAAATTAGCTGGGATTGCCTATCCTTAAGTCCAATTCTGGACACAGGGGCAAAATGGTAATTTCGAGCAAAAACGATGTCCGCCGTTGGACCCGCTTTGCACCGAAAAGCGTGCAAGAGTCAATGGTCTCTAAAGTCGTCAAACTACATGTCTACGGATCCGGTTTTTTGATACGAACCCAACCGTACGTCCAGAGTTGGATTCCGACGAGCCGTGCAAAAAATCGCCCGTTGAGTGGAACCGTGGGGCCCGCAAAACGGTGATTTTGTCAACGGTCTCAGAATTGGACCAAACTTGGCATACAGGACCAGAAAAATGATACGGTTCTGTTGGCATAATTTTTGTCTCGATCTGACGAGCGTGCACAAAATAATTGGAGAATTTGCAAAGTGCACGATACGGTGAATTTCGACGGATACGCATCAAATTCGTCGCGCACACGCGACCAATTTGAATTCCGTCAAAGCCCAAACGACCATGAAGCTGTTACGCACCTTTCGATGCCTTCGGTTCGCGACCACGTCGCCTGGTTTGGCGGGACGCACGACGTGTGGAACAATTTTCTAGTTTTTAAAACAGGTTTTTGGGAAACTTTGCAATCCGATTTCTCGGCGCATAGTCGATGAAATCGACTTCTACAAATTTGGTCATGGAGCCCTATATGTTGTCTGTGAACCTATTCAAACACATTTTTCAAACAATCGCAGGATTTGCGGTTTGTCGCCTTCGAAGATGGGTGTCTGGGTTCTAAATGCTGTCCTGTTTCAGGGTGGTTTTTCGTCGACTTCGCATCGATTTTTAATGCGATTTGGTTCGATTTAGTTCGAACTAATTACTAGGGTTTAAAGGCCTATATGTTGTCTGTGTGTTGAAACTTGTAGATCGAAAAATAGTCGAAGGTGGGCGGAGAAAACTTACATCGATTACGCATGTGTGCTGCCGTTTCATACTGCTGTTGCTGCCGTTTCTTCCGCGTCTTCACGCGCGCGCGGCCATCCTCGGCCGCCGGCGGTGGCCCAGGCGGCGCGCACCCGTGCGGTGGCCCTGGCTACGCGTGCTGTGGAGAGGTGGTGGCGTGCGTTCAAGATTAGGGTTTCTTCTTCGTTCGCGTGTGTGTGAGTATATAAATGCAGAGAGAAACTCGGTTCTCTCTGTTGAACTCGACTGTGCTGTGGGCTTCATTTGTTTTGGGCTCGGGACTTGCTCGAACAGAGCTGGGTTGGTCGATGAAGTTCGTTTATATACCTATATATATGAACATCTACTGCTAAACCGAGCAGTCCTTCTCGTTCTATTCAGTTGGCAACCCGCGGGTTTTGGCCCTGGACTATCAGGTTGGTCTGGGGTCTTTAGGGGCTGTGAAGAGTAGTGGGATGGGCTGGGGTCTTCTGGGCTCTATTGCTTGTTTTTTCTTTTCTTCTTTTTATTTCTCTTTTATATATAACATATATATATGTATATTTCTATATATATATATATATATATATATATATATATATATATATATATATATATATATATATATATATATATATATATATATATATATATATATATATATATACACACACTTACATATATGCAATAAATATTTTATATATATACACACAAAAATATATAATAATAATAATATAATAAGAATAATATAATAATAACAATAATAATGATAATGATAATAAGAATAATAATAATAATAATAACAATAATGATAATAATAATAAGAATAATAATAATAATAACAATAATGATAATAATAATAAGAATAATAATAATAATAATAATAATAATAATAACAATAATGCTAATACTAATAATACTAAAATAATAATAATAATATACAAGATTTACTAACCAAATAAATCGTGTAACTAATTAATAAGTTTATTTAATAAATAAAAGTATTTAAAAGTAATTACTAACTGCAAAATTCTACAAAATTAGTGGCTTCTAATTAACAAACAACCATAACCATAATAACAACGTTCTACCTCCTAAATTCACACTTACCTATATTTTTAATTTAAACATCGCTTTAATGTCAATACCATATACAATATATATACAATAATCATTTATATAAAAATACTTATATGGACATACCATAATTAATACATGTAAAATGTATGTATCCACATGGACGTCTTTGGATGCACTACCCGACTACATGGGATGGCCTTGATTTGGGTCAGGTCCGGCTAGAATCGTACAGCCGGGTATAGGAAAATCAATAATCCTTAATAATGAATAATTAAATCACCTATAGTGGTCATGTCGCAACTTGGCCTGGTTTTCCTAGCTGGGGCTCACATATGGCTTGGCATTTCCCTACCATGGCTAAACACCAGTCAAGGCATGCTACTGCACTATCCGTGCCATGATTCCTGGTCGTCTTGTATTCCAAATCTCAACCATGGCTAAAATCATCTACCGTAATAATTTATAAAATTCTAAAATCACTATTTAAATTAAATAAATAATAAAAAATAATTTTTAAAAAAAATCTCCGAGAAGGGAAGCTACAATGTGCCCCTCACAGGGCACACCTGTGCTGTAGTCACCATCAACTGTTGTTGTAAAATAGCAGTCCCACCACCAAGGCAGTCGGTGTTCCAGCGGCTGCAATCATCAACACCCCTCAGATGTCGCCTCGGGAAGAATGTGTCAATTGAAGAGGAGCCAGAACTAAAGGTTGCTGCATGCAACGTAATCTCTAACTCCTCGTCCATCCGAAAGGCGACTGGAAACTCCTCGTCCTCGTCCAAGATCCAGCCGTAGAAAATCAAGACAACTGTCCCGTCCTCTGGAGTATTTGAAGGCACTCGGGGGTGAAAGAAGATCCTGGAAGAAGCTGGAGGGTAGCCAAGCCCTTGTTGATCCTCCTTCTGAAGACGAAGATGTCCTCCAGAGCACAGCTGGGGTGGATCTTTATCCTGGAGACGAAGTCAACCTCCCGGGCGTAGCTGGGGGTAGTCTAGCCCCTGTGAATCTGTGCCTCGAAGACGAAGAAGTCCTCTAAGACAGAACTGGGGTAGTCAGGTCCTTGCTGATGCTTCTCCCGAAGACGAGGGTGTCCTCCAGAACGTATATAGGGGTAGCCAAGACGAAGCTTCGGAGGAAGTTTCTCTTCTACAAGAGAGCAAAGCCGAAAGCTAAGCCTCAACCGATCCATCCACCTCCAATCGCGTCATGACGGTGTACATGACTGGAGCGGGTGATACCGAGTCAGATGAGCCGCCAGGAGACCTCGTCCAGCGCATGGATACCTTGGAGGGAGGACTCAAAACCCTCTCTGCCTCCATACAAACACTGACTCAAGCAGTGTTTGAGATACGGTCAGCTTTGGCCAGGGCACCGTATACTGGTCCTGACCCCGGGGCCAATGGAGAATCAAGCGTACCCCTTCAACGGGTATCCTTGGATACAGATCGCCGCGAGGTACCTCGGATGTCGGAGCCATCAAATGCTCAACTCCAGGCTGTACCATCTTCTTCGACTCCCAGTTCCACGGAAGACGTGGTTGAGATGATCAGGGAGTTGCACAAGCGCTTCGAGTCCAAGAACAGACAAAAGGAGCGCCAGAAGATGGGGATCCCACAACCATACCCCCTCGAATAGAACAAAGTTGTTTATCCTCCTAAATATAAACCACAAAAATTAACGCCATACGACGGGAAGGACTCTCCGTGCCGCTATCTGACGTACTTCCAGTCCCAAACGGGACATCTCCCGAAGGAAGACGCGCTACTCACCAGCATATTTGTCGGGGCGTTAAAAAGAGTAGCTTACGACTGGTACTGCAGTCTCTCCGACAACTCCATATCTTCCTTTGACGACTTGACGCGTCTCTTCCTCGATCGTTACTACGACGGAGGGAAGGACATGACAATGGCGTCCCTCATAGAGGTGCGTCAGAAGGAGAAGGAGACGGTTCGAGCATTCATCGAACGTTTTCGACAAGCCTGTTTCAGACTGCCCCCGGGCATGCCAGAACATGTACTCCTCTCCTCCTGCAGCATGAACATGCTGCCTGCAATCAAACTCTGGCTTAACTCCACTCCTCCTTCCGACTGGAGTTCCTTGATCATCGAGGTCGAAGCATCTGAAAAGAAGGCATCCAATGCTCGTCTTTTGGGAGTCAGTTTCCCTGCCTTTGAGGACAAGGGAAAATGGCCTGCAGCCAACAACACCGGACGAGAGATGAAGGGAAAACAAGCATTGACTGTCAATGCCTCCAAAGGTGCATCAGCACCCACTCAGAAGCCTCCACTTGCACCAAGGCCAAAGGAGGTTTATTCTTTCAACGATGAAGACACCCTACAACTCTTCGAGATATTGAAGCAGGGTGACAAGATCAAATTGCCGGACCAGAAGCATCCCGACGAGGTTGGGAAAGTGGACCATCCGAGGTACTGTCACTACCATCGGTTTGTCGGAAATCCAACTAAGGACTGCTACGTCCTCAAAAACTACATCCAGTACATGATCAATACGGATGTTATCTCCGTCGACTACGAGAAGAAAACGGTCTCGGTCAACCTGATGTCACTCCAATTTGGCACCTTGCTGCCAATCACAACGCGAGATGGCGTCGTCTCCATCCTAAAAGGCGACAATGGAGGTGGTTAACTTACCACCTACTCGTAACAACGTGAGTAGACTCATCCCACTCACCACATCTCGGGAAGAGATCTTATGGGTTCACCCCGATCTCGTCTCTGAGGTTACTCAACCGGAGGTACGCTCTGCCTCCAAAACCAAGGGCAGGAAGATCAAGTCTTGCCGCATGGTCTCTTCCTCCGTGGAAGAGGCACTTCCTGTACAGATGCGTTCATATTAGAATGCCCAAACCGACGAAGCTGCCGTCGAGATGATGCCTCCTTGCACCGTCCCTGCTGCCCAGGAAGAGGGCCCACAGGCCTCCAGCAGCCAATAAACAGAAGCATGTAGAGGCCCGTTTCGACAAGCCTTTGCGAAAAGAGAATGCTTCGGGGCTAGCCAAGCCCCACAACTTCAACATACTGGAACAACTTGCCAGTACTCCTGCCCGCCTATCCCTGTTTGAGCTTCTTTGTCTTTCCCTTGACACTCGTGAAGCTCTCTGTGAAGCCCTGAAGGATGCTGAATCCTTCATCAGTCAGGTCAAGCAGCCTGAGGATACCCCGACCATATGTGCGCACTGCCATTGTGTGGATGAAGTTATCCCCAATATAACTTTCACCCAACAAGACATGCTGCTCAAGCACAACCGACACAACAGGCCACTGTATTATACAAGGTATGTCGGTTCCGTCAAGGTGAAGCGGATTCAGATCGATCCAGGGTCTTCCCATAGCATCATCCCGAAGACGCTACTCTCAACACTGGGGATTCTAATATACCGTCTAGCGCCTTCCAACACTGTAATCAGTGGCTTCAATGCTAGCAAAAGCGAGCCGCTGGGCAAAATACGGCTGAAGTGTCATATCGGTAACCTCAAAACCGAGGTGACTTGCTATGTCATGGACGCCGACGTCAACTACAACCTCCTATTGGGTCGTCCGTGGCTGCATGAGTACATGGTGATACCATCCACACTCCACCAATGTATGAAATACGTATCCACCAATGATATCATCCGGACGGAGTTTACGGATATTGACCCTTTCAAGGGGGTCGAAGCCTACTTCACTGATTCTACCCTGTACAAGTCTCCAAACGAAGGGGAAGCCAATGATGCTGACGATGAAGAAGAAACAGCAGAAGAGCCGGACATAGAGCCAGAGATGATTCCCGATGCTCCTTTAAAAATTTGACTCAAAGGAAAACCGCCTCAGATGCTGCCTCCCATGACCATCAAACTACCTGGGAAAGCACCAACTGTTCTACGTCGAACACCTACTGAAGCTCCCTTGAAGATACGGCTCAAGGGAAAGCCGCCTCAGACATCGGCTCCCCTTGTAGCAAAACTACAAGGGAAGGCACCAATCACTGAAGGCGCAGTTGAGGCACCTCTGAAGGTGCGTCTTAAAGGCAAGATTCCGCAATCATCCGTCTCATCCCAGCTACCGGAGAAAGCCCACATAGACCTCTCGGATCCCAAGGTCAAAGCTGCGATGGACTCTCCCGAGCCAACCCCAGTACTCACAGATGAAGAGCTAGGGGAATATATATCTGCTGATGTAGATGCACCCTCTCTGGACAATGTAATCCTGCGAGATAAAATCTTGTGTTTTATCAATAATAGAGTATCTTTTAATTATTCTAGTCTTCCATATTGGAATGCCATGTATACATTAGATAACGCTCTACGGTCGTTGCAAACACAAATAACGACCGTCAATCATGTAAATCAAGTAGTCCCGTCCCAAGGGGTCTATTTTGTAGTCACACCGCAGAATCGAGACGAAGAATCCATCATCTTCGGTAAAGTCAAGCGTCATCAAGACCTTCCGTCACTCGAGCAAGAACAAGATACCGGCAGAATACAAGTCTATCGGTACACGGACAAGGCAAAGTACCTCATCCAAAAGTTGGGTTACGACCTAAAAAGCAACAAAGGCCTGAACTATGGCAAAGGTTGACGTCTTCCTCTCTGGCTCCCAACACCTAAAGGAAAGCCGCAGGACTACTATCATCGAACTCGACGGGGGGTAGGCTACGTCACGCCGCCGACAACTCCAGAAAGTTCGGAGGCAGAAGAAGTAGAACATTCTCATTCGTCCGAAGCATCAACTTGGGATTCTGATACCAGTATCGGTTCAGTCTTCAAGAAGGTGCTATCAGCCAACATGGCATCTGCACAATCTTAAGAAGATGAAGGCGAAGACCAAACGCCAGAATTCTTCGAGGAAGAACCTTGGGCTCAACGCCTAGGAGCACAGTGGGAGTCTCGTTTTGAATTACGTGAACCCCCTACCGAAGAAGAAGTCGAACAGATCGACCCTGGGGATGGATCTTCTTCCAAACCCATCTTCATTAGCAAAAGCCTCAAAGGAGAAGATCGGGAATCTTTGGTCCAATTGGCCAAAGAATATATCGACGTCTTCGCCTGGAGCTACGAAGATATGCCGGGACTTGATCCTGTAAACCCCCAATATTTTTCTAATTATTTTAGTGTTTTAAAAATAAATTTCTTCTATATTATTTGGAATTCATGTGGTAATTGGTATATTCGTAATCATAGATATATATTATGTGTATGATTGTGCTTGATATATTTTTAATTTTTAATAAATATAGTCTACAATTATTACAAATATTTTTGGTTACTTAATTAAGAAATTTAGAAATTTTCCTTGTGAATATATATATATATATATATATATATATTATTATTTTTTTTTAAAAAAACTTGCAGTGGTGGGCCGAACCCCCCCACAAACGGCAGCAGCTAAAGCTGCAGGGGGAGGGGGCTGACCCCTAACCCACTCCACACACATGGCCCGACCCCACCTCCTAACACTTAACATAGCAGCTACAGCTGCTATGGTGAAACCGAGCACCACTCGGATTATAACCCGAGCCCCATATGTATTCTTCCTATTACGAATAGGAATGCAAACAGCGGCTTGGTATATATATATTCACCCGCAACAAATCAAACCCTAACTCCTTCCCATCTCTTCTCCACCTCGACCCCAAAGCCGCCGACCTCCCCGTGCACATCCCAGGTGCCGGACAACCACCGCTCCACCGCCAGGATCGCCGGAGCGCCACCCCCAACCGACCCTTGTTCAGGAACTCGACAAACAAGGTACTTTTTCGGCTTTGATTACTTCTCGCACGTTTGATCATTTTACAATCCAAAAGATGCTACGTGTAGGCAATATAACCCTCTTTGAGTCCCTTCAAAGGGAATCAGCTATAACCCTCTGGTTTGACAAGTAACTCGATGCAAAGTCGAGTAAAACTCTGTCGAAATCAGAATTTGAATCCAGTTTCAAACCACCACTTAGAAGTCGGATTCTGAACTGTGTGTCGAGATTTTTCAAAAACTAATTGAACACATGTGAAGACAACATAACCACGACTGACACGCCACTTGTAGATCTATATTTCAAGTTCTGTGTGAGAATTAAATCAGTATTGAACTTGTGAGAAAACTGCTTCAAAAGCATTAAAAACTTTAGAATTTTGTCCGATACGACGTACGCCCCGACAAATCGGGCGACGTGGTCGCGCGCTATACGCATTGAAAGGCGCATGTGGACGTTGCGGACGTGTGGGAACAGACGGAACTCAGTTTCGTCGCGTGTGCACGACGAAATCAACGCGTATCCGTCGAGATACCCCCGTATCAATATTTTGCAAACTTGCCCATAACTTTGTGTACAGTCATCGAATCAAGACAAAACTTGCGCCAACAGGTCCGGATCGAAATTCTGGTCCTGCATGCCAAGTTTGGTTCGATTCTGAGAAGGTCGAATCGGAACCCATTTTTGGCGGGCCCGCGACCCACTCAAACGGGCGATTTTGTACACGGCTCATAGAAATCCAAAACTGGACATACCGTTGAGTTCCACTCCTCAAACTGAAACCGTAGACATGTAGTTTGATGACTTTAGAGACCGTAGACTTTGGCATGCGTTTCGTTACAAAGCGAGTCCAACGCCGGACATCGTTTTGACCCAAAATTACAATTTTGTCCCTGTTCCAGAATTTGACTTTTGGACAGGCATTTCTTAGGTATATCTTATTCATCGAGATCATTTTTGATGTTTGTTTCAGCGTTTAGAGTCATCTATGATTTGTGAGTTTTGTGCTGATACTTGCTACTCTTGGACTTGCCCTTCTCGCACCACAGGCAAGATACCTTGCCACCTTACTCTGTGATTATTATATTCTTATTTTCAGTTGTTATTTTTAGCATTTTTTTGTGATATTTAAACTGTGCGTCCAAGTCACACTTGGGTGCAAGCGACTCTATCGGTCATTTTTGTTGCTTTATTTATTCTCTTGCATTGACTTAGTTTATTGACCACCCATTGATGTTGAGGTATTGGTATATCTCATACGGCCTTGACACTTGTTGTATCACGTGATGTGAGTCACATATAGGATACGTTTCTGCGTAGTCGGCTGGCCACCGATACGTATGGAGCGTGCGATGGATAGGAGTAACTGCCAATAGTATTGCATGTTAGAAGACTTGGCGGTTATTAGAGGTTCATATCAGTCATGGAGATGATGATACTAGACATTAGGTAGGGAGAACAATACCTGACATATGGGCTTCTTTACACTTCCATGATTACCTATGCGCTCCTCCGGAGAGGCAGGCTCCAGGCGCCCTCTGAGGTTTCCCAGAGCGTAGCCCTTGCACATGGTGCCCTTTGACGCTTTCCGAGCATTATGGACGTAGGCCCCTGGTACCCTTTATGGGAACTATGCCGATCCCATTTACAGCCAGGGCTCATGCGTCGAAGGATTGTATCTCAACTGCATATTCACAGTAGAATGGTCAGGAACCCGATTACATGCATACCTTTTCTCTTATTATATTACCACAGTTTATATGGCATGGTATTTTCTTGTATCTTGCTATGTCCCCTGAGGACCTGGTTATCTATCCAGGTTTAGACGATATTCTACAGGAGTACGGAGCGGCATTGGAGCTATCCTACATTGATGATGAGGCAGTCACTACTGATTTCTAGTTTATTCTATATTTGAGACGGTTGTAGACATTATTTTACATCTCTTTTCTTTCTATTTGCGGAGACTGGACTCCGATCTTGTGAGACTATTTTTCATAGCTGTTTGGTGTGAGTATGTTCACCCGGCTATCTTTTGATACTCTGCTTTATTCATTTGGACTTTATTATCTTTTGTGTTGAGCTGTGATGAGATTAGATATGTTATTCTGGCCTGTGGTTATTTATTTATAGCTTATGTGCATATATGAGGATTCCATATATTGGAGTATTCTTCTTCGTATATGTGCAGCTGGCATGTTCACGTACTCGGTCCTACGTATTTTGGGACTGGGGCGTTACATGTTTTTCTGGTAGCCCATGCAGGTCAGATTTAATATCGTTGGATTACATGACTGTGCCCAACAAGCCTGCATATAGGAATAGGAATATTTTATCCAAAACTACTACTATCTCTTGACTTCCAATCTTTTCGAAACTTCCTTGATTATTCGATTTACTTCATATCTAATCCTTCCTCATATCAACTTATCTTCCTCGTGCCAACAGTATGAATCTACGAAGCGGATGTACTTCTGCCTTGGCCCTCACATCTGGTGAGGAGACTACTCTGGAGGGACAGAATCCTCCCATGACTCCAGCGATACCCTACCAGTCAGGACTGTCGCAGCCTACTACGACACCGATGACGGAGTACCCAGAGGTCGCAGCACCCCCAGGCAGCCAGGCTGGGCAGACCACTACCATACCACCGGGAGGGAATGTACCACTGCCACCACCACCACCATTCCCTCAGCAGTTTCCCCCACAGTCGGGACCTCAGATGCCTCCACCACCGACTGATGGGAGCCCTACTACTCAGTTTACGTATACCATGATGCAGGCTCAATGGCAGCAGACTGAGCTGATGAGACAGACGATGATGGCAACTATGGCTAGACCTCCACCACCACCTCCAGTACCCGTACCAGCACCGGCTCTGCATCCCTATGAAGGTTCTATCAAGAATTTTACAGATATGAACCCCAAGGCCTTTAGAGGGACGGAAAAGCCATTAGAGGTGTCACAGTGGCTTATTAGTACCGAGAAGCTACTGAAGGCTTCCCAGTTGCCAGCTCGAGATTGGATGACAGCAGTGGACCTACTGTTAGAAGACAATGCTCACCACTGGTGGAAGGCGAAAGAGAGACGATTAGGTACTGGGATCAACTGGAAGCAGTTCTATGATGCATTTTATGAGAGATTCTTCCCTATTCATGTTCGAGATGGTCTCTATGACCAGTTCCTTCATCTGAAGCAAGGGAATTTGACAGTGGATGAGTATGACTCGGAGTTTAATTGCCTGAGCCGATTTGGTACGGGATTGATTCCGACAGAGTTAGAAAAGGCGAGGAGATTTCACCAGGGACTTGCACCAGAGCTCAAGTCTTATACGACTACCCAGTCTCGAGTCTCCCATTCAGCTGTCTTGGAAGAAGCTCGTGCTCAGGAGATTCTTCGCAAGGAACAGCAGCAGACATTGAGGCGCCATACCCCAGCAGTTACACCAGCCCGAACCACTCAGAGTGGACATATTAGGAGGGCCACAGGACAGTTCCAGCAGAGGCCCTCACCTTATCAGAAGCTCGTTTGCCATTACTGCGGTAAACAAGGACATCTCCAGAACGACTGCAGGACTCGCCTCGGATTATGCTTGAGATGTGGATCTAATCAGCACATGCTCAAGGATTGTCCGGAGCAACATGCAATAGTACAAGCTCGGCAGAACCCGAGACCCACAGCCCCAGCTCTCCCAGCACCACGGCCCGTAGTAGGAGCACCTCGTCCACCATTGCCTCCCCAAGACGTACAGTACAACAAGGCCAGAGCTCAGGGCCCGGGCCAGAATTATGGGCAGGTATTCTCACTTTCTGTTGAGGATATAGAGACAGAGGCGGAAGTTATAGCAGGTATGGTTCAAGTTGCATCTTTTCCTGCTTTATTTGATACTGGAGCCACACATTCATTTATAGCCACTAGTTTTGCCACTAGACACAGCATTTCCATCACACCCTTAGCTAAGAATGTTAAAATCCTCACTAGAGGAGGAGTTGTACCTGTTAGTGGTGTTTGTAGACTTTGTCCTATAGTAATAAATGGCAGTGAGATGATGGCACGACTTCTTGTATTCCCTATGCCAACATTTGATGTGGTTCTTGGAATGGATTGGTTGAGCCAACATTTTTCTCTCATAGACTGCCATAGGAGCAGTATTATCTTTAGACCACCGAATGCGGCTGAGTTTGAGTTCACCAAAGAAGACGGAGAGAGTTGTGATGCACCTACATCGAGAACTCAAATAATGATGCATGACGCCCCTCAGTACCCTATTATCACCGAGTTCGAGGATGTATTCCCTGAAGAATTGTCAGGACTGCCACCTGATCGAGATATTGAGTTTTCTATTGAGCTTATTCCAGGAGCCGAGCCTATTTCATCTCGAGTATATCGTCTGGCACCCAAGGAGATGGTAGAGATAAAGACGCAGATTGATGACTTATTAGAGAAGGGATTTATTCATGCCAGTGCGTCACCATGGAGAGCACCCATTCTTTTTGTGCCTAAAAAAGACGGGACAGTGTGCATGTGCATTGACTACAGAGCATTGAATGCAGTGACGATGAAGAACAAGTACCCCTTGCCACGTATAGACGATCTATTTGATCAACTGAGTGGAGCAAAAGTATTCTCCAAGATTGACTTACGTTCAGGCTATCACCAATTGAAGGTTCGGAAGGAAGTCATTGCAAAGACGGCCTTTCGATCGAGGTATGGACACTACGAGTTCTTGGTCATGCCTTTCGGTTTGACTAATGCACCCACAGTTTTCATGAATTTAATGAACAAGATCTTTCACCAATACTTGGACAAATTTCTAGTAGTCTTTATAGACGATATCCTGATTTACTCCAAGAGCCAAGAGGAGCATGAGCAGCATCTACAGATAGTTTTGGGAACATTGAGGAATGAGAGACTCTTTGCGAAGCTTAGCAAGTGTGATTCCTTTCTCAAGGAGGTATCATTTCTTGGTCATATTGTTACGGGCGATGGTATATCAGTAGACCCAGAGAAGATCACAGCAGTCAAATCATGGCCCGCTCCCACACCAGCTTCTGAAGTGAAAAGTTTCCTCGGACTTGCGGGTTACTACCGACGGTTCGTAGAAGATTTCTCTCGAATAGCGGGGCCTATGACTCGACTAACTTGCAAGGATCAGGAGTTTGTATGGACAGACGAGTGTCAAGCCGCTTTTGACGAGTTGAAGAAACGATTGACCACAACACCGATCTTGACACTACCATCAGGCCCAGGAGGATTTGTGATCTACAGCGACGCATCCGGGAAGGGATTAGGATGTGTATTGATGCAGCACGGTCGGGTAGTAGCATATGCATCGCGACAGTTGAGAGTGCATGAGAAGAATTATCCGACCCACGATCTAGAGCTCGCAGCGGTTATCTTTGCTTTGAAGCTATGGAGACACTACTTGTACGGCGAGAAGGTTGATATCTACACTGATCATAAGATCCTCAAGTACGTGTTCACACAAAAGGAGTTGAATATGCGACAGCGACGTTGGTTGGAGTTGATGAAGGATTATGAGATCGAGCTTCATTATCATCCGGGCAAGGCTAATGTCGTGGCAGACGCATTGAGCTGTAGGCCCATGGCACACTTTTTGACTACACAGAAGGAATTGATTAGAGACTTGGAGCAGCTTGGTATTGAGGTAGTAATACCTGGAGCAGACGGCGTATTAGCCAACCTTCAAGTGCAATCATCATTGGTAGAACGCATCAAGGCAGCATTGCCTAATGATGCTAGATTTTGACGGCTGAAAGAGAGGACTGAAGCAGAAGAGCAGGCAAGTTTGAGGATCCACTCAGATGGGACACTGTGATATGGTGGTCGCATTTATGTACCCAATGGAGATCTACGGCAGAAGCTGATGGCCGAGGCTCACAGTTCGACTTACTCTATTCATCCCGGAGGGACCAAGATGTATCGTGACTTACGACAGCATTATTAGTGGCATGGAATGAAGTGAGAGATAGCTCGTTTTGTTTCCAAGTGCTTGGCATGTCAACAAGTGAAGGCGGAGCACCAAAGGACGGTCGAATTATTGCAGCCGCTACCCATTCCCGAGTGGAAGTGGGAGCACATTACTATGGATTTCGTCACGGGTTTTCCTCGGAGTCCTAGAGGACGTGACGCAGTATGGGTGATTGTTGATAGACTTACGAAGTCAGCCCATTTCTTACCTTTTAGAGTGGGCCAGTCGACAGAGGTATTGGCAGAGATGTATATGGAGCAGATTGTGAGATTGCATGGTGTGCCTGTTAGTATTGTGTCGGACGGTGACTCGAGATTCATCTCGCATTTTTGGAGGAGCATGCAAGAGAGTTTGGGCACTCGATTGAAGTTTAGCACATCGTATCACCCGCAGACAGACGGCCAGTCGGAGCGTACCATTCCGACGCTAGAGGATATGCTGAGAGCGTGTATGCTTGATTTTGGCGGTTCGTGGGAGGACCATCTTTATCTTGTTGAGTTTTCCTACAACAATAGCTATCAAGCGAGCATTCAAATGGCTCCGTTTGAAGCATTGTATGGTAGGAAGTATCGGTCACCTGTTTATTGGAGTGACATAGGAGAGCGACAGCTATTGGGTCCCAAGTTGGTCTTGAGCACAGTGGAGACAGTGAAGAAGATTTAGGACCACCTGCGAGCAGCGCAGGATCGTCAGAAGCAGTAGGCTGATAATCGTCGTCGACCCTTGGAGTTCAAAGAGGGTGACCATGTGTTCTTAAAGATATCCCCCACTAGAGGCACGATGCGATTCGGAGGGCGTGGCAAGTTGAGTCCAAGGTACATCGGCCCATTTGATGTCTTGGAACGTGTTGGAGAGGTTGCCTACAGATTGGCACTGCCACCGTCGCTAGAGGGAGTGCATGACGTATTCCACGTGTCTCAGCTGAGGAGGTACGTGGCAGACAGCAATCATGTGCTTGATCACTCCGAGATCACAGTTGGACCGAGTTTGTCGTACGAAGAGCAACCAGTAGGTATCCTCGATCGCCGAGTGAAGGTGTTACGGAATCAATCTATTCCATTGGTTCGCGTGGCATGGAAGCATCACTCGCCAGGGGAGTCTACTTGGAAGAACGAGGACGACATCCGTAACCGCTACCCACATTTGTTCGAAGGCGAAGGTATGTCTTGCAATTATATTTTCATGCATTGCATTCGATCCCCCGACCTTAGTTTAATTTCGAGGACGAAATTTTCTTTAAGTTGGGTAGGATGTAAACTCCCAATATTTTTCTAATTATTTTAGTGTTTTAAAAATAAATTTCTTCTATATTATTTGGAATTCATAGATATATATTATGTGTATGATTGTACTTGATATATTTTTAATTTTTAATAAATATAGTCTACAATTATTACAAATATTTTTGGTTACTTAATTAAGAAATTTAGAAATTTTCCTTATGAATATATACATATATATAGATTTTTTTTAGTCTATATATATATATATATATATATATATATATATATATATATATTAAAAAAAAAACTTGCAGTGGTGGGCCGAACCCCCACACAAACGGCAGCAGCTAAAGCTGCAGGGGGAGGGGGCCGACCCCTAACCCACTCCACACACATGGCCCGACCCCACCTCCTAACACTTAACATAGCAGCTACAGCTGCTATAGTGAAACCGAGCACCACTCGGATTATAACCCGAGCCCCAAATGTATTCTTCATATTACGAATAGGAATACAAACAGCCGCTTGGTATATATATATTCACCCGCAACAAACCAAACCCTAACTCCTTCCCATCTCTTCTCTACCTCGACCCCAAGGCCGCCGACCTCCCCGCACACACCCCAGGCGCCGAACAAGCACCGCGCCACCACCAGGATCGCCGGAGCGCCACCCCCAACTGACCCTTGTTCAGGAACTCGACAAACAAGGTACTTTTTCGGCCTTGATTACTTCTCGTACGTTTGATCGTTTTACGATCCGAAAGATACTACGTGTAGGCAATATAACCCTCTTTGAGTCCCTTCAAAGGGAATCAGCTATAACCCTCTGGTTTGACAAGTAACTCGATGCAAATTCGAGTAAAACTCTGTCGAAAACAGAATTTGAATCCAGTTTCAAACCACCACTTAGAAGCCGAATTCTGAACTGTGTGTCGAGATTTTTCAAAAACTAATTGAACACGTGTGAAGACAACATAACCACGAATGACACGCCACTTTTAGATCTATATTTCGAGTTCTCTGTGAGAATTAAACCAGTATTGAACTTGTGAGAAAAACTGCTTCAAAAGCATTAAAAACTTTAGAATTTTGTCCGATACGACGTACGCCCCGACAAACCGGACGACGTGGTCGTGCACTATACGCATCGAAAGGCGCGTATGGACGTTGCGGACGTGTGGGAACTGACGGAACTCAGTTTCGTCGCATGTGCGCGACAAAATCAACACGTATCCGTCGAGATACCCCCGTATCGACGTTTTGCAAACTTGCCCATAACATCGTGTACAGTCGTCGAATCAAGATGAAACTTGTGCCAACAGGTCCGATTCGAAATTTTGGTCCTGCATGCCAAGTTTGGTTCGATTCTGAGAAGGTCGAATCGGAACCCATTTTTGGCGGGCCCGCGACCCACTCAAACGGACGATTTTGTACACGGCTCATCGGAATCCAAAACTGGACATACCGTTGAGTTCCTCTCCTCAAACTGAAATCGTAGACATGTAGTTTGACGACTTTAGAGACCGTAGACTTTGGCACGTGTTTCGGTACAAAGCGAGTCCAACGGCGGACATCATTTTGATCCGAAATTACGATTTTGCCCCTGTTCCAGAATTTGACTTTTGGACAGGCGTTTTCTAGGTATATCTTCTTCACCGAGATCGTTTTTTGATGTTTGTTTCAACATTTGGAGTCATCTGTGATTTGTGAGTTTTGTGCTGACACTTGCTACTCTTGGACTTGCCCTTCTCACACCACAGGCAAGATACCTTGCCACCTTACTCTATGATTGTTATATTCTTATTTTCAGTTGTTATTTTTAGCATTTTGTTTCATGATATTTAAACTGTGCGTCCAAGTCACACTTGGGTGCAAGCGACTCTATCGGTCGTTTTTATGGCTTTATTTATTCTCTTGCATTGACTTAGTTTATTGACCACTCATTGATGTTGAGGTATTGGTATATCTCATACGACCTTGACACTTATTGTATCATGTGATGTGAGTCACATGTAGGACATGTTTCTGCGTAGTCGGCTGGCCACCGATACGTATGGAGCGTGCGACGGATAGGAGTAACTGCCAATAGTATTGCATGTTAGAAGACTTGGCGGTTATTAGAGGTTCATATCAGTCATGGAGATGATGATACTAGGCCTTGGGTGGGGAGAACAATACCTGATGTATGGGCGTCTTTACACTTCCATGATTACCTGTGCACTCCTCCGGAGGCGCAGGCTCCAGGCGCCCTCTGACGTTTCCCAGAGCGTTATGGACGTAGCCCTTGCACATGGTGCCCTCTGACGCTTTCCGAGCGTTACGGACGTAGGCCCCTGGTACCCTTTGTGGGAACTATGCCCATCCCATTTACAGCCAGGGCTCATGCGTCGAAGGATTGTATCTCAACTGCATATTCACAGTAGAATGGTCAGGAACCCGATTGCATACGTACCTTTTCTCTTATTATATTACCACAGTTTATATGGCATGGTGTTTTCTTGTTTCTTGCTATGTCCCCTGAGGACCTGGTTATCTCTTCAGGTTTAGACGATATTCTATAGGAGTACGGAGCGGCATTGGAGCTATCCTACATTGATGATGAGGCAGTCACTACTAATTTCTAGTTTATTCTATATTTGAGACAGTTGTAGACATTATTTTACATCTATTTTCTTTCTATTTGCGGAGGCTGGACTCCGATCTTGTGAGACTATTTTTCATAGCTGTTTGGTGTGAGTATGTTCACCCGGCTATCTTTTGATACTCTGCTTTATTTATTTGGACTTTATTATCTTCTGTGTTGAGCTGTGATGAGATTAGATATGTTATTCTGGCCTGTGGTTATTTATTTACAGCTTATGTGCATATGTGAGGATTCCATATATTGGTATATTCTTCGTATATGTGCAGCTGGCATGTTCACGTACTCGGTCCTACGTATTTTGGGACTGGGGCATTTCCCCAGATCGCGATGCATAGGCTCAACATCTTACCTGATGCCAAGCCTATAAAGCAACAACAGAGACGTTTTCGTCCTGACATCATGAATGCTATCGTTCAAGAAGTGGACAAACTCCTAACCAGCGGGTTTAACCGTGAAGAACAATACCCAGATTGGGTGGCCAACGTCGTCCCTATCAACAAGAAGAATGGAAAGATACGGGTCTGTATCGACTTCAGGGACCTCAACACCGCTTGACCGAAAGATGAATTCCTGCTTCCAATCACAGACGTGATGATCGACAATACATGTGGCTTCGAACACATGTCTTTCATGGACGGGTATTCGGGATACAACCAGATCATGATGTTCCCCGATGATGCAAAACACACGTCATTCAGGACTCCAAAGGGTGTTTTCTGCTACACAGTGATGTCCTTTGGCTTGAAGAACGCTGGTGCTACATACCAACGGGCTATGAGTACCATCTTCCATCAACATCTTCGCAAGACAGTAGAGTGCTATGTTGATGACATCGCAGTCAAGAGCCATCTCAAAGGAGATCACCTACAAGACCTGAAGACTGTTTTCGATCTCATGCGAGCGCATCAACTCAAGATGAACCCTGCTAAATCCTTCCTTGGGGTTTCTAGCAGAAAGTTCTTGGGCTTCATCATCATGGCGAAAGGCATTCATGTCGATCCCGAGAAGACCAAGGCCATCCTTGACATGGACCCTCCGAAGAATCTCCGAGAACTTCGAGGCCTGCAGGGGCGTTTGGCATATATTCGAAGATTTATAACAAACCTTTCCGAAAAATGTCAACCCTTCACTCAGCTCATGAAGAAGGGAGTCTCTTACGTCTGGACAGAGGAATGCCAGAAAGCTTTCGATGACATCAAAGCTTACCTGAGAAGCCCGCCAGTCCTGGTGGCACCTGTCTCAGGCAAACCATTTCTTCTCTACGTCCGTGCCATGGACCATTCCCTCGGTGCTTTGTTGGCTCAGAACAACGATGCGGGCTACGAGCAAGCTATCTACTACCTCAGTCAGATACTGATCGGGGCCGAACACCGGTACAACCCCGTCGAAAAAGAGTGTTTGGCTTTGGTGTTCGCCATCCAGAAGACTCGCCATTATGTCTCAGGACAGACAATTCATGTCATCTCCCGAGTCAATCCACTCAGGGTTCTCATCACAAAGCCAGGGTCATTGAACTCCCGACTAGCTACATGGGCGACCCTGTTGACGCCATACAATATGGTATTTGTTCCACAAAAAGCCGTCAAGGGTCAAGCTCTAGCCGACTTTTTAGCTGCACACCCTATCCCAGAGTCCTCCAGACTCTATGAAGACATCCCGGATGAGGTCTAAGAATCAAACGTCACTGAAGAAAGCTCCGTCTGGCGGATGTTTTTCGATGGCGCTTCAAGAACAGGCCCCAAAGGCCAAATCATCGCTGGAATGGGGGTAGTCTTAGTCTCCCCCGATCAGCTGGTCATCCAGCGTACTTACTCCCTTTCGAAGCCGTGCTCCAACAATGTTGTCGAGTACAACGCTCTCATCATGGGACTCCAGCTGGCACAACAGCTGGAGATGGATCATCTGGAAGCCTACGGTGACTCAAAACTCGTTGTTAACCAGATCAGAGGGCAATACAAATTTTGCCATGATGATCTGGTTCCTTACCATGAAGTTGCATTGAACATTATTGCAACCTTTACCAAGTTCTTCATAGAACACGTACCCCGGTTACAAAACCTGGAGGCTGACGCTCTGGCTGGCCTCGCAGCCTAATTGGCAGCACCCCTCGGGACTCAACACTACGTCACGGTAGCTGGTCGAGACTTGGTCTGTCCTAAAAACAACCTATGCTCACAAATGTCCCATGCCATGTCAACAAATGCTGGTGTTAATGTCCGAGACTGGAGGTGCCCGTTCATCGACTTCGCTGTTTACGGAATTCTTCCAGAGGACCCGAAGGAAGCTGTCTCAGTCAGGAGGCGTTCCCTCCGATTCTATTACGATACAGCTACTAAAATGTTGTATCGATGCTCCTACGATGGACTTCTCCTTCGATGTTTATTCAACGAAGAAGTAGCCGAAGCCCTTCGAGAAGCTTACGACGGAACTTGCGGGGCTCATCAACCTGGGCCTAAGTTGCAGGATCAACTGCGACGTATGGGCTACTATTGGCCAACCATGGCAGCCGACGCTGTCGAATATGCTAAGAAGTGCCATGCTTGCCAACTTCATGCCGACTTCATTCATACACCGTCAGAACCACTACATCCTACGTTCGTTTCTTGGCCCTTCAAAGCTTGGGGCATAGACATTGTAGGACCGATCACCCGTCCTTCATCAAGGGGACACCGCTTCATCCTAGCCATCACCGACTACTTCTCCAGATGGGCAGAAGCAATTTTGCTGACGGAAGTGAAGAGCTCTAGCATGATCAGCTTTATCAAGCACCATGTCATCTACCGTTTCGGGGTACCTTAAAGGATTATCCACGATAATGGTCCACAATTCATCAGCCATGTTTTCAGCAGATTCTGTGACAAGAATCGCATTCAGAACGTGGCATCAACCGCCTACAATCCGACAGCAAACGGATTGGCCGAGGCATTTAACAAAACTATCGTCAGGCTACTCAAAAAGGTCGTGTCATCCAACAAACGCGACTGGGACGAAAAGCTCGGCAAATGCCTTTGGGCCTACCGAACAACGGTACGGACCCCGATGGGCAACACACCATTCTCCTTAGTCTACGGGAGCGAAGCGGTACTGCCTCTCGAGATCCAGATACCCTCACTCCGTGTAGAGATCACAAATCAACTCACAGAAGAAGACAATCAACGTCACCGTCTGCGAGAATTGGAGGCACTTGACGAAAAATGTCTCCTAGCTCAACAGCGCATCGAACTCTATCAAGCCCGTATATCACAGGCTTTCAACAAGAAGGTCAAACAGAGGACTTTCCAAGTAGGCGACCAGGTTCTGGCAGTCAGGAGGCCGATGGTGTTGACTCGCAAGACACCAGGAAAGTTTGAGCCCATGTGGGAGGGACCTTTCATCATAAAGACGGTATACTCAAATGGTGCTTACCGCCTCGCCAAACCCAATGGGGACTTGTTCATGATGCCCATCAATGGAAAGTTTTTAAAAAAGTACTACTCTTGATATCCTTCAGACATGTACTTCTATCTCCACCCAACAAGGGAGTCTGTGGACCCAATCATTGGGGCTCGCGTACAATTCCCTTCCATAAAATCTTACGCTTCCAGAACCCAGCTGTTCCGTGGCGTTCTATCCTCCAGTAGAAGGACAACCACGTCCCCATTATCTGATAGACAAGATCAAGGAGACTCAGTTTCAAGACGAGGCACTTTGCAAACTGAGAGACCAAGTGTTGGCGGGAACACTTGAGGGTTTCTCAATCGCCAGTGATGGAGCTTTGAAGAATGGTACGAGGCTTTGTGTACCATCTGGCGAACTGAAGAACGAGCTGATGAAGGAAGCTCACCAGTCGCAGTATTCTATACATCCTGGAGCTAATAAGATGTATCGGGATATGCGCACTATTGTTTGGTGGTATGGAATGAAGAAAGATGTGTCCAGATTCGTGTCGAGATGTTTGATCTGTCAGCAAGTGAAGGCCAGTAGACAGAGACCCGCAGGACTTCTACAACCGCTGGACATTCCGGAGTGGAAGTGGGAGCACATCACAATGGATTTCGTGTCAGGTTTGCCTCGTTCCCAAGGAGGAAAGGATGCCATCTGGGTTATAGTGGACCGACTAACCATGTCAGCTCACTTTATTCCCTTTAAGGTTGGTTTATCCACCGAGAAGCTGGCGGCACTATACATGCGACACATCTACCGGATTCATGGAGTACCGGTAAGCATTGTATCTGACCGAGACACTCGTTTTACCTCTCACTTTTAAAAAAGTTTGCATGACAGCCTGGGGACACAGTTGAAGTTCAGCACTGCCTATCACCCCCAGACATATGGTCAATCAGAGAGGACAATTTAGACACTGGAGGATATGCTGAGATCGTGTGTCTTAGAGTTCGGAGGATCGTGGGAAGACCATTTGCACTTGGTAGAGTTTTCTTATAATAACAGCTACCAAGCCAGCATTGGTATGACCCCATTTGAGTCTCTGTATGGACATCGTTGCCGTACACCATTGGCATGGGACGACGTAGGTGAAAGGGTACTGCTAGGCCCAGAGATGGTGACAGACGCAGCAGATAAGGTGAAGATAATCAGAGACAAGCTCAGAATTGCTCAAGACAGACAGAAGCATTGGGCAGACAGCAGTCATCGACCACTACAGTTTGAAGAAGGAGATAAAGTCTTTGTGAAGATTTCTCCTACCAGAGGTACAATCAGATTTGGCAGAGCTGGGAAGCTGAGTCCCAGGTACATTGGACCATTTGAAGTTCTGAGCCGGATTAGAGAAGTGGCGTATAGGTTAGCTCTACCAGCTAATCTAGAGGGCGTGCACAACGTCTTCCACGTCTCACAGCTTAGAGGCTACGTTCCTGATGAGAATCACATCTTAGACCACTCAGAGCTGGAGATTGGACCGAGCCTCACTATGCCTGAGAAGCCAGTGGCGATTTTAGACCGAGGCGAGAAGAAGACCAGGACCTCGGTAACTCCGATAGTTCGGGTAATGTGGAGGCATGATTCCCCAGGCGAGTCTACCTGGGAACGAGAGGATGAGATGCGGGAGAAGTACCCGTATTTGTTTGAGACCTGAGGTAATTTCTAACCCAACTCTTTAAATTTCGAGGACGAAATTTTCTAAGGAGGGAAGGTTGTGAAACCCATAATTTTAGTTCATTATTTTAATTAGTTAATTATTTAATTCTGAAAATTTTAGTCAAAACCCGAAAAATCAATTTTGTTGTTTTTCTAAATTATTAAAATTTCGTGTTTGTTAAATTAATATTTTATCCGATTATTATTAATAGAAAATTTTAATAAGTAAAACATGGATTTTTTGTTTGTCTGGCCAGACCCGAACCTGTTACCATTTCCGAAAACCGACTTGGAATCAATTCCGAAATCGAACTCGGTTTCGTATATAATTCATAAGTTAATTAATTATTTACAATATTTTTTTCCTAATGAATTTTTCCTTTACATTATTTCTAACTGAATGAAAAGTCTATCCATTCATTCACTTTTAAAAGCTCCAGCATATTTGCATTGAATGGAATCTTTCCATTCACTCTTTCTTTCATTCTTTAAAACTCTCATTTCTGAGCTTCTTCCGCTGGAATGGCGACGCTCCCGTTCCGAAACTGCCGCCGGCCCTTGGTGTTCCGGTTGGTCATCTCTTCCCCTTCCATAACCCCCATCCTCCACTCCTATAAAACTCATCTCTTTCTCAAACCTTTCCACCACTCTTCCAAACCCACTTCCCACAAATTCCCCAAAGCCCTAACCGAGCCCTAGTTGACCGGCCACTCTTTTCCGGCGAACCCCGACGTTCTCCAGCGAGATCCGAGCCCACCGACGAACTCGATCAAACCTGGCGCCACTCACCCGTGCCCTAGCCGCTCCCTGTCCGCACGGCCCCGCCAGGCCGACCCGACGCCTCGAGCCCTCTCGCCGCCGTTCTTTCCCACGGCCGCGGCCAGGCCGTTTCCGGTCGACCCCCTGCAGCGATTTCCCGAGCGGCCCCTTCCGCCCGAGACCGGTGGTTTTTCGTCGCCGTGGTGCCCCGTCACCGAACCGATCCGTGGCCGTCCTCCCTCTTTTCAAGCTTCCGATTTTCTGTTCCGAGCTTTCCGACTCGCTGTCCGCAGGATTCTGAGTCAGATCCGTGGTTTCCTACTGCCCGCGAGTACTGGAACGTTACGAGTCCGAGGCATCACTTCGGATTCCTTCGATTTCGGTAACTTCTGGATAGTCCCATAGTTCCCTATTTTTTTGTCTGTGATAAAAAACTGGTCCCCCGATTCCTTCGGGAATTCGGATTGTTGGTTACGTTTCGATTACGTTACCATTTCCGAAGTTTCTTCGGAATTAGTGCTGTGGTTTTTTGTCTTTGCGATCTTTTCTATTTCGGATTTTCTGACTCTTTCGGAAACAGTTCTGTGGTTATAGATTTATATTATTTGGGTTCTGTGATTTCTTGGAATTTTCGAGAATAATTCGGAAGGAACGTTGTTAGTTTTTTTGATTTACTTTGGAAGTTTCGATATCAATTCTGGACTTCGAATTTATTTCGGAAAAATAGTTTTTGGTGGTTATATTGGTTTGGGATTTATTTGCAGGAAAAATCGGCGCGCTTCCCAGTTTTGGGTTATCCCGAAAATAGAGGGAATGCTGCCGAAATTTCTATAAAAATTCGATTATATGATTTTAAAATGATTTTCGAAAATGATAATATTTTTGGGCGACGACCTTATCGGTATATGGGCCCCAGTGAAATGCAAACGTACCGGTTTGTCCGGACGTTGAGGCAGAGTAGCTGTAAATGAAGATTGGACCAGTTCTGAGACTCATTCTATTTTTATTCTTAAATTAGAATTATTAGTTATTATTATGTAATTTTGTAGGTAAATTTACAAGACTAACAAAATTTTCTCTTATTTTAATTCTTGGGAATGTAAGGGCATAAGCCCATTTATCTATTTTTGTAATTTGTAATAAGTAGGAATTAGCTGTGGATTTGCTGGGATTGTGAACGTGTAGAATTAATTAACATTATTATTAATTATTAGTTAGAAATTCATGATTTTCTCACTTAAAGAAAAGAAAAATATATTTATATGTATAATTATAAAATACTAACTTTTTCCCAATAAATTGATAAAAACAACTTTTCCGGAATAAAACATAAATTTGGATTTCCTAAATTGTAACGCACTAGAAAAGCGTGCTTTGATTGTGTTGATTAATACAAGATTAAAATTGACTAGGAAACAAAATCTAGAGATTGTAACTAGATTCTAGAGTTGTGGTTTCTGAGACATAATTTCCGGAATGTAGGACTTCAAAGAAGAGGGTGACTGTTCAAAATCCGAAGTACCAAACTCGTCCAACTTGAGAAATTTAAGGCAAGTACATTTATGTGGATTTATGATTATTTTAACAATTATTTCATTACAAGTTTAAACCATTGTATACACGAACTCTTTCGAGAGTACTGACCGTACTGTTGGGGACTGGGGGAGTAGAGTAGTAGATATGACCAAATGCAAAATTAGAATAACTGACTGTATTAGCTTTCCCCTCTTCACACGGGGACAAGCCATACCGTATCGCTAGGATACTACTGTAACCCAATCCGGTCATATTCATTACCTATTCATATCACTGTACTGTATTTCAAAACTGTTTCATCTTTAGAAACTGTTTAAAAGTGCATGATATTAATTGTCATTTTTAATTGTTAAAATTTGCATGAATTGTACTTTGCTCCTTTCCTGACTGGATAACCGTAGGTACTATTGATGACCTGGAGATGCTGATCAATAGCTATTATGATCCTGAATTGTACCCGGTGGTACTTCCACCTGAGGAGGATGTTGTGGCATCTCCATAGATGCTATTTTCGTTGAGAGTTTAGTTGTTTCTTTGTTGTTTCAAGTTATGAATCTTTGTAACGGAACAAATTTTAATTATCGTTTAAATAAATGTTGTGGAAAATTTAGTTTCAAATGTTGTTGATCACCTGCATATGGATTACAGCTTACTGCCGCCGTCTCATCAACGGTGCAGGCTGGGCATGATCCGATTCGACCCAAGTATTTGGGGACCGGGTCGTGACATGTTTTTAGTGGTGGCCCATGCAGGTCGATTAATCAACAACTTAGGAAAACCTAGGAAACATTTAGAACATTAGAACATTAATTTGCCACAACACAGGACCGAAATATATTATAATTTTTTTGTTTGACTATAGATAGGCTACCTTGCTTATGTTTATATCCTAAACCTTCCAGAGAATGGCCACTGATAAAACCAACCCTGCTGGCGATGGGATGTCAACACCTGATCAAACCCCACCGTCTCAACCAAGTCCGGGTTTTACACCCCATCCATTGAATGCACCTCGTGGGTTGTTTGCCGCTTCAACGGTGGATCCATCATCTTCCCAGACGGAGATGCAACCTCCTGTGGTTTCACCCACTCCAGCTGCTCCACCGGTGCCTGTGGATCCCACTGACCTCATAGGTCTGCTAAGAGGAGTGCTAGAAGTCCAGAGAACTCAAGCTGAAGCTCATCGCGAGCAGACGGCCATTATGAGAGAAGGCATGGAGAATGCCCATAGCGTGGCAATGGCTGCACTGGAAAGAGGAGAAGCAGCTCAACAGGAACCAAGGCCTGTCAAGGTAAACATAAATTTAAGGATTAATTTATGTAATAATAAGGCCATTTAATTAATGGAAATCATATTGCCAAGGTGGGCGATATTGAGAGCTTTAAGAAGCAGAACCCTCGACCTTTCAAGGGTACCGAGGGAATTGTCTATGCTGATGAATGGCTCGACAATATGGAGCGTCTCCTGAGCGTCGCTCGACTTCCAGAAGACCTCAAGGCCGAAGCAGTGGGACTCCAACTGCAAAATATAGCAAGCACCTGGTATCGGAATAAACCCCGACTCCAGGATAGGCAGATTGACTGGGACACCTTCAAGAGGTTATTCCAGAGGAAGTTCTTCCCAACTTCAGAGTTGCGGGAGATGGAGCGACAATTCCCAAACCTGAAGCAGGGCAACATGACTGTGGGAGAGTATGCTGCTGAATTCGGCCAGCTCAGCCGATTTACCAAGAACCTGGTAGCTGATCCTGACGATCGTGCTGAAAGGTTCAGATATGGACTAAGAAAAGAGATCCGCACCGATGTGATCTCAGGCGGTGCCAAGACTTATGAAAAGATCCTGGAGCGAGCTCAAGACATAGAGAAGAGCCAACCTGCCCGCTCGAAGAGAGATTATCCTGGAACTAACAACTTCCAGGGTAATCAGAAAAAGCCCAACAACAACAACAACAACAGCAACAACAACAACCGTCCTCCCTACCAGCAGGCGAGGAACAATGACAAGGCGCCTCAGAGGCAGATCCCCATCTGCGACTTTTGCAAGAGGCCGGAACATCTGGCAAACATCTGCAGGAAGAGGCTAGGGCACTGCCTAGTCTGTGGGTCTTCCACCCATCAAGTGAGGGACTGCCCTTTGTCGACTAATCGGACTGGAGCAACTCCGCAGAAAGGACCTCTGCCCACTTAGCAACAACAGTTTGGGCAACATCAACAGAAGACGGGGCGAGCTTTTGCCCTGACAGCAGTGGAATCAGAGCCAGCTCAGGAACCTGTAGCGGATGTCATATCAGGTTCTATCTATGTGCATTCCTACCCTGTCTTAGCTTTATTTGATTCGGGAGCATCTCATAGTTTCATAGCCACCAAATTTATATCTGCACACCATATCGTTACTGGCTTTAGCAAGAAGATCTGTAGAGTTATGACTGGAGGAGGACCCCTACCTATCACTGAAATCTGTGAATGCCCTATCACCATAGCTGGCCATAACTTTATAGCACCTTTGCTTGTCATGCCCTTACCTAACTATGATGTAGTCCTAGGAATGGACTGGTTAAGTAAGCAGCATGCGCTGATAGATTGTCATCAAGGATGTGTAGTCTTCAGTCCACCTGGAGAACCGGAGTTTGAAATCTCTCGAACTCCGGAGGAGATGGAATGTGTTACCTATACCTCTATCACTGAAGAGTCCAGACCTCCGTACCCTATCATAGCAGAATTTATGGATGTTTTTCCCGATAGTCTTCCCGGGTTACCCCCAGACCGAGACTTGGAGTTCACCATTGACCTAGTCCCCGATTCTTCCCCTATTTCTAAGGGATGCTACAAAGTCAACCCGAAGGAGGCTAAGGAGATGAAGGATCAGATCAATGAACTGAAGGCTCTGGGATTCATTCGATACATAGCTTCACCCTAGGGAGCGCCTGTCTTGTTTGTTCCCAAGAAGGACGGAATAGTGAGGATGTGCATCGACTACCGGGCGCTGAACAATGTCACAATCAAGAACAAGTACCCTTTGTCCCGGATCGATGACCTGTTTGACCAACTCAGTGGAGCCAAGGTATTTTCTAAGATAGACCTCAGATCTGGATATCATCAGATCAAGGTCAGGAAGGAAGATATTCCCAAGACGGCGTTCAACACAAAGTATGGGCAGTTTGAATTCTTGGTCATGCCGTTTGGACTGACAAATGCTCCGGCTGTATTCATGAATCTTATGAACAAGGTTTTCCATGAATACTTAGATCAATTTGTTGTTGTCTTCATTGATGACATTTTGATCTATTCAAAGACGGAAGAGGAGCATGAGGAGCATCTCAGGAAATTTCTGGGAACTTTGAGGAAAGAGAAGTTATATGGTAAGCTATCCAAATGTGAATTCTTTCTAGACAAGGTGGATTTTCTTGGCCATGTTGTCACAGGAGAAGGAATTTCGGTAGATCCTAAGAAGATAGCTGCTGTGGAGAAGTGGTCTACCCCAAGCTCAGTTGCTGAAATCAGAAGTTTCTTGGGTTTGGCGGGCTACTACCGGAAGTTTGTGCAGGACTTTGCTAGAATTGCTGAACCAATGACAAAGCTGACTCGGAAGAATGAAGAGTTCGTCTGGACGGAAAAGTGTCAGGCAGCATTTGACGAGCTGAAGAAGAGGCTTACCACTGCACCAATTCTTGCGCTACCCGCAGGATCCGGTGGTTTCACAATCTACAGTGATGCCTCTGGAAAAGGACTGGGATGTGTTCTTCAACAAAATGGTAAAGTGACTGCTTACGCATCTAGCCAATTACGGAACCATGAGAAGAATTATCCCACTCATGACCTGGAGTTGGCGGCAGTTATCTTTGCGTTGAAGCTATGGAAGCACTATTTGTATGGAGAGAGAGTGGAGATATACACAGACCACAAAAGTCTGAAGTATGTTTTCACTCAGAAAGAGTTGAACATGAGGCAAAGAAGATGGCTGGAGCTAATGAAGGACTTTGACATCAACCTGCAATACCACCCGGGTAAGGCTAATGTGGTCGCTGATGCACTTAGTCGATACCCAGTGGCGATGTTCTTGACCAAGGAGCGGCATTTGCTAGAGGACATCGAGAAGCTTGGATTAGAGATCATATTGCCTGGAGATAGAAGGATGGAGCTGGATGCTGATTCAGTACTGATGAAGTTGCAAGTGAGCTCGTATCTGATGGACAAGATCAAGGAGACTCAGTTTCAAGATGAGGCACTTTGCAAACTGAGAGACCAAGTGTTGGCGGGAACACTTGAGGGTTTCTCAATCGCCAGTGATGGAGCTTTGAAGAATGGTACGAGGCTTTGTGTACCATCTGGCGAACTGAAGAACGAGCTGATGAAGGAAGCGCACCAGTCGCAGTATTCTATACATCCTGGAGCTAATAAGATGTATCGGGATATGCGCACTATTATTTGGTGGTATGGAATGTAGAAAGATGTGTCCAGATTCGTGTCAAGATGTTTGATCTGTCAGCAAGTGAAGGCCAGTAGACAGAGACCCGTAGGACTTCTACAACCGCTGGACATTCCGGAGTGGAAGTGGGAGCACATCACAATGGATTTCGTGTCAGGTTTGCCTCGTTCCCAAGGAGGGAAGGATGCCATCTGGGTTATAGTGGACCGACTAACCAAGTCAGCTCACTTTATTCCCTTCAAGGTTGGTTTATCCACCGAGAAGCTGGCGGCACTATACATGCGACATATCTACCGGATTCATAGAGTACCGGTAAGCATTGTATCTGACCGAGACACTCGTTTTACCTCTCACTTTTGGAAAAGTTTGCATGACAGCCTGGGGACACAATTGAAGTTCAGCACTGCCTATCACCCCCAGACAGATGGTCAATCAGAGTGGACGATTCAGACACTGGAGGATATGCTGAGATCGTGTGTCTTGGAGTTCGGAGGATCGTGGGAAGACCATTTGCACTTGGTAGAGTTTTCTTATAATAACAGCTACCAAGCCAGCATTAGTATGACCCCATTTGAGGCTCTGTATGGACATCGTTGTCGTACACCATTGGCATAGGACGACGTAGGAGAAAGGGTACTGCTAGGCCCAGAGATGGTGACAGACGCAGCAGAGAAGGTGAAGATAATCAGAGACAAGCTCAGAATTGCTCAAGACAGACAGAAGCATTGGGCAGACAGCAGTCGTCGACCACTACAGTTTGAAGAAGGAGATAAAGTCTTTGTGAAGATTTCTCCTACCAGAGGTACAATCAGATTTGGCAGAGCTGGGAAGCTGAGTCCCAGGTACATTGGACCATTTGAAGTTCTGAGCCGGATTGGAGAAGTGGCGTATAGGTTAGCTCTACCAGCTAATCTAGAGGGCGTGCACAACGTCTTCCACGTCTCACAGCTTAGAGGCTACGTTCCTGATGAGAATCACATCTTAGACCACTCAGAGCTGGAGATTGGACCGAGCCTCACTATGCCTGAGAAGCCAGTGGCGATTTTAGACCGAGGCGAGAAGAAGACCAGGACCTCGGTGACTCCGATAGTTCGGGTAATGTGGAGGCATGATTCCCCAGACGAGTCTACCTGGGAACGGGAGGATGAGATGCGGGAGAAGTACCCGTATTTGTTTGAGACCTGAGGTAATTTCTAACCCAACTCTTTAAATTTCGAGGACGAAATTTTCTGAGGGAAGGTTGTGAAACCCGTAATTTTAGTTCATTATTTTAATTAGTTAATTATTTAATTCTGAAAATTTTAGTCAAAACCCGAAAAATCAATTTTGTTGTTTTTCTAAATTATTAAAATTTTGTGTTTGTTAAATTAATATTTTATCCGATTATTATTAATAGAAAATTTTAATAAGTAAAACATGGATTTTTTTTGTTTGTCTGGCCAGACCCGAACCTGTTACCATTCCCGAAAACCGACTTGGAATCAATTCCGAAATCGAACTCGGTTTCGTATATAATTCATAAGTTAATTAATTATTTACAATATTTTTTTTCTAATGAATTTTCCTTTACATTATTTCTAACTGAATGAAAAGTCTATCCATTCATTCACTTTTAAAAGCTCCAGCACATTTGCATTGAATGGAATCTTTCCATTCACTCTTTCTTTCATTCTTTAAAACTCTCATTTCTGAGCTTCTTCCGCTGGAATGGCGACGCTCCCGTTCCGAAACCGCCGCCGGCCCTTGGTGTTCCAGTTGGTCATCTCTTCCCCTTCCATAACCCCCATCCTCCACTCCTATAAAACTCATCTCTTTCTCAAACCTTTCCACCACTCTTCCAAACCCACTTCCCACAAATTCCCCAAAGCCCTAACCGAGCCCTAGTTGACCGGCCGCTCTTTTCCGATGAACCCCGACGTTCTCCAGCGAGATCCGAGCCCACCGGCGAACTCGATCAAACCCGGCGCCACTCACCCGTGCCCTAGCCGCTCCCTGTCCGTGCGGCCCCGCCAGGCCGACCCGACGCCGTCGAGCCATCCCGCCGCCGTTCTTCCCCACGGCCGCGGCCAGGCCGTTTCCGGTCGACCCCCTGCAGCGATTTCCCGAGCGGCCCCTTCCGCCCGAGATCGGTGGTTTTCCGTCGCCGTGGTGCCCCGTCACCGAACCGATCCGTGGCCGTCCTCCCTCTTTTCAAGCTTCCGATTTTCTGTTCCGAGCTTTCCGATTCGCTGTCCGCAGGATTCTGAGTCAGATCCGTGGTTTCCTACTGCCCGCGAGTACTGGAACGTTACGAGTCCGAGGCATCACTTCGGATTCCTTCCATTTCGGTAACTTCTGGATAGTCCCATAGTTCCCTATTTTTTTGTTTTGTGATGAAAAACTGGTCCCTCGATTCCTTCGGGAATTCGAATTGTTGGTTACGTTTCGATTACGTTACCATTTCCGAAGTTTCTTCGGAATTAGTGCTGTGGTTTTTTGTCTTTGCGATCTTTTCTATTTCGAATTTTCTGACTCTTTCGAAAACAGTTCTGTGGTTATAGATTTATATTATTTGGGTTCTGTGATTTCTTGGAATTTTCGAGAATAATTCGGAAGGAACGTTGTTAGTTTTTCCGATTTACTTTGGAAGTTTCGATATCAATTCTGGACTTCGAATTTATTTCGAAAAAATAGTTTTTGGTGGTTATATTGGTTTGGGATTTATTTGCAGCAAAAATCGGCGCGTTTCCCAGTTTTGGGTTATCCCGAAAATAGAGGGAATGCTGCCGAAATTTCTATAAAAATTTGAATACATGATTTTAAAATAATTTTCGGAAATGATAATATTTTTGGGCGACGACCTTATCGGTATATGGGCCCCAGTGAAATGCAAACGCACCGGTTTGTCCGGACGTTGAGGCAGAGTAGCTGTAAATGAAGATTGGACCAGTTCTGAGACTCATTCTATTTTTATTCTTAAATTAGAATTATTAGTTATTATTATGTAATTTTGTAGGTAAATTTACAAGACTAACAAAATTTTCTCTTATTTTAATTCTTGGGAATGTAAGGGCATAAGCCCATTTATCTATTTTTGTAATTTGTAATAAGTAGGAATTAGCTGTGGATTTGCTGGGATTGTGAACGTGTAGAATTAATTAACATTATTATTAATTATTAGTTAGAAATTCATGATTTTCTCACTTAAAGAAAAAAAAATATATTTATATGTATAATTATAAAATACTAACTTTTTTCCAATAAATTGATAAAAACAAGTTTTCCGGAATATAACATAAATTTGGATTTCCTAAATTGTAACGCACTAGAAAAGCGTGCTTTGATTGTGTTGATTAATACAAGATTAAAATTGACTAGGAAACAAAATCTAGAGATTGTAACTAGATTCTAGAGTTGTGGTTTCTGAGACATAATTTCCGGAATGTAGGACTTCAAAGAAGAGGGTGACTGTTCAAAATCCGAAGTACCAAACTCGTCCAACTTGAGAAATTTAAGGCAAGTACATTTATGTGGATTTACGATTATTTTAACAATCATTTCATTGTAATTTTAAACCACTGTATACACGAACTCTTTCGAGAGTACTGACCGTACTGTTGGGGACTGGGGGAGTAGAGTAGTGGATATGACCAAATCCAAAATTAGAAATACTGACTGTATTAGCTTTCCCCTCTTCACACGGGGACAAGCCATACCGTATCGCTAGGATACTACTGTAACCCAATCCGGTCATATTCATTACCTATTCATATCACTGTACTGTATTTCAAAACTGTTTCATCTTTAAAAACTGTTTAAAAGTGCATGATATTAATTGTCATTTTTAATTGTTAAAATTTGCATGAATTGTACTTTGATCCTTTCCTGACTGGATAACCGTAGGTACTACTGATAATCTGGAGATGCTGATCAATAGCTATTATGATCCTGTATTGTACGCGGCGGTACTTCCACCTGAGGAGGATGTTGTGGCATCTCCATAGATGCTATTTTCGTTGAGAGTTTAGTTATTTCTTTGTAGTTTCAAGTTATGAATCTTTGTAACGGAACAAATTTTAATTATCGTTTAAATAAATATTGTGGAAAATTTAGTTTCAAATGTTGTTGATCACCTGCATATGGATTACAGCTTACTGCCGCCGTCTCATCAACGGTGCAGGCTGGGCATGATCCGATTCGACCCAAGTATTTAGGGACCGGGTCGTGACAGTCATTCCTACCACGTCCATAACACCTCTGAGTAGGAAGATTCCATCATTTGAACCCCATATTTGCCATGTCCACATTACCTCTGAGCAAACATGTCGGTTCTTCCAAACTTATTATCTGTACCTAAAAACTAAGGTGCGCAAAAGATAATGGGTCCACACAAATCATCAAGTTCATGATAGCAAGAATGAACACACCACAAAACTCTTCATTCTTTATTTAAAAGTAAAGAATTACATCCCCAGCAGGAGTTACAAATTACATAAAATAACAAAAAAAAGAAGGGAGAGACTACAATCCCTAAGCATCTCCAGGATTGCTGAAAGCTCTTCGATCTGACACTTCAAGTCTGCCGCCCGAGTCTCTGCGGTCGTCAGGACTCGGCGTTCGGCTTCTTGACGCATCATTTCTATGGCCTAGGAGAAGTATCATCCTCATGCTTCTCGTCCAACTGTTGCCGCTGCTGGGCCAGGGAAAGAGCCTGGCGGGTAAAAGCTGCTTCCTCCTCCTTAGATGCTACATGTTCAGCCTGGACTCGCTCAGCATCTAATAAGAGTTGGGCCCGCTGATCTTCAAGGAGGCGAATCTTGGCATTAACCTCTGCTATACTAGCGTCCAACGCAGCTCACAACTCCACCTTCTTCTGCGTGGACTGAGATAGCCTCTCCACCTCAGCCTCAGTTTCGGCCACCTCACGTTCCCAGACACCCACGGTAGCCTGATAAGATGACTCAGTTTCAGCGATCAACTTCTCCTTTTCCGCGTCTATCAGGGAGGAGAGATCATTTTGCTGGATACACTGAAACTCGGAAAGCAGCTGATCTAGCTCGACCACCGAAGCCTCCAGAATCTCGGCCATATGATCATGGCCCTAGTGGGAACGTATCAGACCAATGTGAGGGAGTGCCAGGGTTTTTGCCATCTCGAAACTTCCATTGGAATTCATCACTGTCGATACGCCCCTCTGCAATATCTTGTACACCGCCTCAACGATAAACTTTACGTCCTCATCCACATCCGCCAGCACTTGCGGTGTCATAGCAGGAGTTGGAAGAGCTGCTCTAGACGGCGGACCAGAAGAAGACCCGCCGGCTTCAATCTGCGAGGCTGAAACCTTGGCATCAACGGACTCTCCCTCGACAGGGGCTTGAACTTCGCCACTGGCCCGAGGAACCAAAAGAGCGGAAGGAGCCGAGAGGGGCGTCGATATCGTACCCCAAGTAGAAGGAGCAACTGGGGTTTCCAGCAAACCCTTACCCTTCTCAAGCTCGGAGGGACCTCCGACGTCAGGGGCTATCTCCTCCATCTCCAACACACTGTCAGCAGGCCGTACGGGACCTTCCCCCTCTGACAAAATAGTGATATCAGCACTTGTTTCCTGACTCGGTTCCCCTGGAGTCAGGCTCGGCGGACGAGTCTCACCTTCCTCATTGGATCCCTCCACGGGGATAGAATCTGTCACTGCCTCCGGGTCGGCAGCCACCTCAGCCTCCGCTGTTGAGTCTGGGGTAGGGCTCGGCAATGATACAGCCGACCTCCCCTTATCATGACAAGGAGGGGAATCAACCCTCTCCTCTGCTTCAATCATGTCTGTTGCTCCTGCGACAGGCTCACTCATCTCTGGAGGAACGTCATCTGAAGACGACGAACTGCACTCCTCTTCCTCATCTGGAAGCCCCTTATCTGCTGGGTCCTCAATGTCAGAGGCCCCTACGGTGGTTTGCACCATCCCGAAAACTGCTTCAACCTCAGCTTCCCTTCCAACATAATCTGGAGATACTAAAGTCTCCGCAGGAACGACATTGTCAGGATTCTCCTCCACGGGAGGCATGACAATTGGAGAAATGCGCTCATCAGAAAAGCTCGCCACCTCCTTCGATTGACTGACGCCCGGTTTCGAAACCCGGGTCTTCTGCTTCAACGGTTCCTACAAAAGGAAAGCATATGTCACAAAAATGACAGAACACTACAAAAATAAGTCATATTAGCGACGAATTTAGCGACGTTTAATTAAATTGTCGCTAATTTCTTTGAATTTAGCGACATATAAATTTGACGTCGCTGTTCGTCACTATTCCCGACGTTCAGCGACGTATTGCGACTTATTTTTTTGTAACAAAATGTTACGTCGCATAATAGTCGAAAAACGTCGCTAATTTCTTAGAATATAGCGACGTTTAGCGACGTGTTGCGACTAACATTTTAATAACAAAATGTTACGCCGCGTAATAGTCAATAAACGTCGCTATATTCAAAGAATATAGCGACGTTTAGCGACGTCTTACAATGATGTCGCTAATGTATTTCTAATATACAGATCGGGTTTTCCTTTCCCCCCAATCTCACTCGAAAATTTTCTAAAACTTTCCTTCCCCCCCCCTGACCCACCGACGACCGAGTTCCTCCTTCCCGGCGACCCCCTCTCCCCCAGCGACCCCTCTCTCCCCGAGCTCCTTCTCCTCCTCCACCGACGACCAAGCTCCTCCTCCTCCTCCTCCACCGACCCCCACTTCCCGGCGACCCCCTCTCCTCCGGCGACCCCTCTCTCCCCGGCGACGCCCCTCTTCCTCCTCCTCCTCCACTGCGAGGTCCTCCTCTTCCTCCTCCACCACCACGAGCTCCTCTAAAGGTAAACCCTAACCCTAATTAAGGCATTTTTCGTGTCCAAAATAGACACGAGGACACAGCACGACCCCGTGTTTACTGATACACTGTGTTCGTGTGGTTTAGGACACTTTGTGTCCATTTGGAGCAAAAAATACATATTTTAGATAATGATTTGAAAGTGACGAGTATCTATGCACAGATCCAACTAATAACGAATTGTTGTATTGGTTGAACAGAAGTGACGAGTCTCTTTGAGCTCGGTCAAATGTGCCTTATGTTAGGTCTCTGTCTGTACAGTATGTGGTTGTATCAAATGTGCCTTATGTCCTTAATAATTGATAATAAGTAACTTTTTAAATCAAAATTTTATAAATAAATTGTTAATTCAAATCTAACTAAATTGAAATCGAGCTCGTTAAGCTTCAAATCAAGCTTAATCAGCTTGAAATAAAGTTGAGCGAGCTTGACGAGCTTGAAATCAAGCTTAACGAGCTTGTTTATCAAGCTTGAATCAAGCTTGCTTATCAAGCCAAGCTCAAGCTCAAATCAAGCCAAGCTCAAGCTTAATATAAACCAGCTCGAGCCAAGCTCAAGCTCTAAAATAAAAAAATTATCAAGCTCGAGCTCGAGCTTGAGCTCGATTAATTCTAGTCAAGCCAAGCTCAAGCTCACAAAAGCTTGGCTCGGCTTGGCTCGTTTGCAGCCCTAGTAATTATTCAGTCCCTTAAATAGCAGCCATCACATGTTCATTACTACTGTGCAGTCCACTCCTATGGTTGTAACAATTTCCATTGATGTTAGTATCAGTCGAAGGAAGAGGAATGGCTCAGGTTAGAAGTGGGTATTGGTTTAGCCCGGGTCCTGTACTGCCTATGAGGACAGTCCCTGTCACAATTGGGTATCAATCCACTTACATGAATCTGTCCTGCATACCATAGAGCAGTCCCTCCTTCACCAGGCTTGTATTGTCCTTGTGTATAAGTTAGATGTCCTGTTCATCCCTCTTGAAGGTACTGCATGTCCTTAGTTCAATCACACCCTCAAATGTTCACATCAGATGTGTGTCAAATATCCTGCATTTTGCCTTCACTGCATACATGTGCCTATTGCATTACCTATCCATCTTGTTGTATAACACACTGCATATCATGTTTCAGCCCACCCTAGGTATGTGTTCAGCCCACATAACCATATTGCAGTCCATCTCATTAGAGTTCAGTCCATGGGTACACATAAACAGGTAGGTGGAATACAGAACATGTACATTTATGTATAACATTTAACATTATCAGTTGTAATTAGGAACGATTTGCACATTAAGAAGTTTTTCCTTCTACAAACTACCCAGTTGACAAGGTGGTAACCCTGCCAATTTTCTCTACAATTTGCACATTATCACTTATGTCAAGCTCGACGATTAGCTCTGATATTCGAGTCATGAGTGGAACCATATTCCCTCCAATTTTCCCCCTTGTGAGGAAATTGATTCTCAAGTTTGTGGTTACCAAACAAAGGAAAGGAACAACTTTCCTTTCCTAGTTCCTTAAATCGGTGAACCAAACGAGGCCTTAGGATAATGTGTATCGATGAGGACTAGGACAATAAGTATAGGTAACTTCAAGATAGGAATTGTTTTACCTATGAGTATAGGTAATGGCTTTACCTAGAGTGACTAGGTAATATATAGGTTTAGGAAGCCTATAGGTTTAGGTAATGGGTTGACACATGGGTATGGGAGATACCTATGTTGTAGTGTATGGGGTATTGAGTTTGGGTATTAGTTTTCACTAGAGTTAAAGATAGGCTAGTGTATAGGTAATTAAGCCATAGTAATGGTTTTACCTATGTGAATAGGATATTGGTAGGGCAAATACATAGGGTATTAGCCTAGTATAGACTAGAATACCTTGGTAAGGCAACGTATGGCCCTAAAAACCTAGGTGTGACCTAGTTTGACCAAGTTTGGCAAGGTATTGACCTAGTTGTCTTAGTGTGACCTAGACATGACTTGGAGACCTAGAATTGACCTAGTATATCATGTTTATGATTCCAAAACACCAATTGACATTAATATTCTATATTTAGGTCTTCGAGGTACCGTATCGGATATGAATGGAATACTGAAAGTATTCAATGCGTCCGGAAAGCCTTCGGGGAAAATAAAGAAGAGATATTTGAATGACGAAGAGCTAAGGGCTGCTCATTTGCATGTATTACTCAATTGCGACGAGGAAGAAGTGGAGAAGATAGAGGGGTAAGTAACTCAGGATGATGAGTTTACGTCATCTCAATTTAATAGTATAAGCTAATATTATTGTATTAATCGGCGGTTGCTTCGTTGTTTTCCAGCACATATAATGATGAGTTGAGGCTGGTTAGACCCTACCTAATAGACGAAGCATTAGAACAAGAAATGAGATGTCATTTTACTTCTTCGTTGAGCGAATATGTAAGTAGCTCGATAATTACTGGCCTCTTCTAATGTAACTGCGCAATAAATAACTTATTATCTCTTCTTTGATATTCAGGTCGATTGTCTAATTTTACCCGAGATTGAATTAATTAGAACTCTTACCAAGGGACTAATTACTTTTGTTAAAATATGGCCAAGTTATTGTGTCAATGGCTTTCGGTTCAAGTCGACAAATGCTCCGATCAGAGACAGCTTCCTGGATCTTGATTCTACGAAAAACAGTTGTTTGTGTATCAAGTCTTCGAACTACAAAGACGTCGATCCAGGAAATGATTTTTTTTGGCATCTTGCGAGAGATTGTGGAGTTGTCATATGATAATGGCAGAGAACCTGCAAAGATCGTGTTATTCAAGTGTGAATGGTTCGATCCGATTGAAAATCAAGGTTGGAAAATTGACAAGCATGTTCTTGTGGATATAAACTACAAGCGTAGATATCAAGGCTACGAATCGTTTGTCCTAGCAACTCAGGCTCAGCTCATGTACATCACAGCTTATCCGAGACGGGGAGCAACGAAGTCTGACTGGTGGGCAGTATGCAAGACTAAAGCTAGAGATACTTTTGATATTGACGAAAAAGCTTACCAGGAGGACGAGCTACTTCTTGTAACCAATATTGTCGATGTAGACTCCATGGAAGTTACGCATTACACGACACATAATGTATAGGGCTGCAAACGAGCCAAGCCGAGCCAAGCTTTTGTAAGCTTGAGCTTGGCTTGACTAGAATTAATCGAGCTCAAGCTCGAGCTCGAGCTTGATAAAAATTTTATTTTAGAGCTTGAGCTTGGCTCGAGCTTGTTTATATTAAGCTTGAGCTTGGCTTGGTTTGAGCTCGAGCTTGGCTTGATAAGTAAGCTTGATTCAAGCTTGATAAACAAGTTTGATTCAAGCTTGGTAAACAAGCTTGATAAACTCAAAGTCAAGCTCTTTAAGCTTGATTTCAAGCTCGATCAACTCTATTTGAAGCTCATTAAGCTTGATTTCAAGCTTAACTGGCTTGATTTCAATTTAGTTAGGTTTGAATTCAAGTACCTGTAATATTAATAATTTATTTATAAAAATTTAATTAAAAACGTTCCTTAATATCAATTATTAAGGATATATAAATATATAATATGCGTGCGCGCGCGCGCGCACACACACACACACATATATATATATATAAGAATTCAATAATTAATAAACGAGCTTCTAAACGAGCCGGCTCGCAAGCTCATAAATGAGCCAGCTCGCGAGCTCAAACGAGCCGAGTACTTCTAAGCTTGAGCTTGGCTCGTTTACTAAACGAGCTCTAAAATAAAGCTTAAGCTCAGCTTGATTACTAAATAAACCGAGCTCAAACGAGCTTTTATCGAGCCGAGCGTCGAGCAGCTCGCGAACGGCTTAGCTCATTTGTAGCCCTAATAATGTAGAAGATGTAGAATTATCCGAAGAGGAAGATGAAGTCGACGAAGGCGAAGATGAAAGTGAAGTTAAGGAGGAAGAGGAAGATGAGGTCAAGGAAGACGAACATGATGATTATTCTGAAGATGATTGAGAGAGATATACTTATTTGAACTTAGATGTTTCTTCTAGAATATATTATCTGGACTTAGATGTTTATTGTAGAATGTATCATCATATGTTGTCTTGGTTATTATCTTATCTTTGTTGTACTTTCATATTTCTAGTCTCTATTATTTGTTGTACTTTCATATTTCTAGTCTCTATTATTTGTTGTACTTTCATATTTCTAGTCTCTATTATTTATTGTATTATCATATGCTGTTATCAGGTATGGCAGGTCGTCGCGGAGCATTCCGAGGGGGACGACGAGGTCATGATCCTCTGGTACTTCCTACAGGTACTGCTAGAGGACGGAGTTTTCCTTTGGTACCTCCTACTAGTACCGGCTGTGGATCCTCGTCGTCGATTACTCCTCCATATCGGACAGTAGCTGGGCCTGCTGGGACGACGTCGCGTGGCATATCTCCTGGGACGAGTAGTTCCAGGCCTGTTGAGAGTGCTCGCCCGTCTAGCATTCCTGCTGCTGATACGACGATGGAGACGGATGAGCAGATGACGGAGGCTATGCCGACGGCCGAGGCGACTGCGCCGACGGTCGACCAGCATCATACAGATGATGCGTGCGTACCTCCGAAGGAGAGAAGGACGGAGATCTGGGACGACGGAACAAAGTAGGTGTTTTGGTTTATAATTTTTTTTTTCTGTTTTTATCATAAATTAACTTTTTTTCATGAATATAATATGTTTGTATAGATATCGTCCCCCAGAGGTACAGAGACGTCTAGGCTACATGCTGAGGCATAATTATGGTGGTGCTTGGATTAACTACTCTGATGCTCCGGACGAGAGGAAGGCCTACTGGTTTGCGCGCTTCAAGGTTAAAATATATTTGCTTTTAACATGAATCATATAATTTTTGCATATTATATATAACTGATAAATATTTGGTTTGCGCTCTTCAAGGATATGTTTTTCTATCTACCGTACCGGGTCGAGCTTATCGAGAGGATGTTTCCTGCCGTCACTGCCAAGCTGATCCGTGACGCTATTAATGATCAGAAGGATCGTGATCGTGCCGGAAAGCCGTTCCAAGGTTGGATCACCCCTGATCGGTAGAATTTGATGAAGGCTCGATTCGACGAGCCAAGGTACAAGGAGAAGTCGGAGAAGGACAAGGCGGCTAGGCAACATGTCTCGAAGTGGTACGGTGGGTCGATTCCGATGATGGAACATTTTCGTCGTCTGGTATGTCTTTCTCTTTTAGAAATATTATTTTAATACAAAACCGATAAATTATTACTAAGATAATATATTTAATTACAGGTAAGGAAGGTCGATAACGCCGACATGGTGACCGTCTTCCTGGCCACCCATCGGAAGGGCGAAGACCTTAATGACGAGAGGGCCGAGCAGACCTATGTAAGTATTACAATACGTTATCTTAATATAATACTTCATGTCAATTTTAATATAACTTAGTAAATATGATGCAAATAAATATTCATGTAGCTAGTAATAATAAGTACATTAATTAGAAATTATAAATTATAGAGTACTATCCATACTTTCTAGGCCGAGTATCAGAGGCTGCGGGAACGGGCGGCTGCTAGTGCACCTGATGCAGGAGAGGCCGGTACTTCTTCGCAGCCCACTCAAGCTCCGTCGAAGGACGAGCTGTAGATTGCCGCCGCTGGTGGACTCCGTAGGGATACGTACTACAGTACGGGATCCTATGGCGCCCTAGTTGTGACCCAGTCCTCTAGGGCATCTCCTGCTAGTGTGCATGGTCCACAGCCATCCCAGGAGTCTGCCCGAGCCCACCAGATGATGGAGTCTCTCCGTGACGACCTGCTACGACAGATCGAGGAGCAGTCTCAGCACCCTACGGACGATCCTGCGCTGCTAGTACGATTGGATGCGCTCGACCGCGGCATTATGGACCTCATGAAGATGACTGAGAGGACAGAGCGCACCGTTGGAGGGTTAGAGCGCCCGGTAACGGAGCTACAGACATGACAGGTGACCGTGGCCGAGAGGCTGAGATTGGCGCGGGATTCGATGGTCTAGAGCAGTGATAGAATGTTATCTATCATGGATTCATACCACCAGCGACTTACAGCGTTGGAGCGTGCTGGTCCTCCGGGTGCGCCTTCATCGTTGTCGACTCCGCCGCCTCTACCGCCTTCGTCTTCGACACCGACTCCACCGACGTCACTGCCTGCTCCATCGGTATCGATTTCACTTGAGGAGTATGAGTTGTTCTTATCCCTTCGTCGCGGCGGTGCCCCTCCTGCACCAGATCCATACTAGTCCTAGTTAGGACTGTTTGTTTTTGTTTGTTTGATCCTTTGTTTGTGACTTGGATCTCTATTATTTGTGTAGACTTGGATGTTTGGATCCTATTCTATTTGTTGGTTGTGTGTAGACTTGGATCTCTATTATTTGTTTGTTAGTTTGTTTGGATCCTATTATTCGTGTAGACTTGGATGTTTGGATCCTATTCTATTTGTTGGATCATATTCTATTATTTGTTGGATGTTTGGATCTCTATTATTTGTGTAGACTTGGATGTTTGGATCCTGTTTGGATCCTATTCTACAGTGAGGGAAAACAGTGTGTGTGTGATTGTGTGTCATTCACATGGGTGTGTGTGTATATTTCCTGTGTTCAGCAAAACAGGGAACCAAATCTCAGGTTTACATATTCCTGATTTTGAGGGGACTGTGCAGACCAAATCTCAGGTTTACATATTCCAGATTTTGAAAAACAGTCCTATATTGGTTATGGTTATCTTTTTAAACTGCAGGAAGAAAAGGACATTCTGTATTTTATTTTTTTTATTTTTTTGCAGATTTAGCGACGTTTACCGACGTCCACCGACGTACGTTGGCGTCGGTAAACGTCGGTAAATCTGCAAAAATTTTCAGGGTACCGACGTTTACCGACGTCCTTATATGTCGGAGAACGTCGGTAAACGTCGGTGCACGTCGGTAATAATCCCAAGAATTACCGACATTTACTAACATTTTAAACGACGGTAAACGTCGATAAATTCCTAGGATTTTACCGACGTGTAGCGACTTTGAACACGTCGCTAAACCACCGATGACACGACAGTAATCGTCGGTAAATTCCCAGGTTTTTACCGACGCGTAGCGACGTTAAATAGGTCGCTAAGCCATCGAGGACACGACGGTAGACGTCGGTAATTTACCGACGTATATACGTCGGTGCACGTTGGTACTTACGACATTTTGAAGATCAGCGACTTACGTTTCCGCGACAAGTCTAAAACGTCAGTAATTGCGTCGATAAATATATTTAGCGACGAAATTTGTCGTTCTAGCGACGTCTTTAGGCATTGCTAAAAGACTTATTCTGGTAGTGGAAGGAGCTAGATTATGGAAAATGTCTTTACCTCAGCAGGAACTGATTCCATTGGCATTACAGGCGGCACTCCCGTAGTCTTTGGAGTCGTCATTTTTCTCGGCCTTTTTAGTACAAACAAACCGGCTTCTGCGTCAGCCCGCCTCTTCCCAGTTGGGGGATCTTCTCGAGTGCCTTCCGTTGATGCTGCAGCAGCAGCCCGATATCCCGCCAACTCTGGTGGACGATATGACCGGGCCGCCGCCAACATGTTCTTCGTAGCCTCTAACTGAGTTCCAACGATGAAACTAGTCTCCCTATCATAATCAGGAGGCACAGTATTTATGGCGCGATACAGCTTAACGGCCGAATACAGGATCTGTGGCCGAGGGTTATGAACTGGTGTATTGAAACGAACCCCAGTGCACCCAGCATTGTAATATTGCCAACCCCGGGCTCCATCCAGTAAACTTCCAGCAAACCCAGACTATTACTGGGGTTTCGTAACATTAGCTTGGTGTAATCAAATTGGCGAGCAAACCGGCTCGGCAAATATGGCTCAAGATAACACTTATTCTGGTTTCGGTAGACCAAGTGGGAAGGCCGAATACTTTGCAACCAACTAAACCCCCATTTCGGCAGAGTGATCGCATCCTCACCAGAGTCTTCTAGGTCTTCGTCAGCCTCAAAATATTTGAAGATGGGACTGACCTTGACGATCTCCCACCCCCGAAGATAAGACAAGACTCTCCTACAGACGGGGACGCCGATGTGCAGCCACTTCCTCTTATAGAAGCGACGGATAAAGGCGTCACCTTCAACGTGGTCGTCTTCAGGACCCGGACTCATCACGTTCGGGTGATGCAGAATCAACCATCCCATCAAATAATGGAATGGTAGCACAGCACGGGGAAAGTTGTCTTTTCTGTCCCTCTTACGGACCACGTCGTCAGCAAAATCCCTCAAACCCCGCAGCAGGTTACACACCATCGCGGGGAGGAGAGCCAAAGGGCGACCAAAAACCTGTTTCACTGCTGGCAAAATGAGGTTCCAGGTTACCCTCTCCACAGAGCCAGATCCGCCCGAGAACACACAGTTCCGGAGCCATATCATCAAGTATGCAGTCAACACTGCCTTGGATGACATCCGGTGCACACAGTGCCAGAAACAGCTGTATACATCTTTGCCACTCTCATTTGAACGGGAGGGCTTCTCACCTAGTCGGCTCATTTCGGAGGTCACTTCCGCTGGTTTCAGCCCCTGCGAAGTCGTAAACCAAATTTTTGAAGAATCTGCCAGGTCCTGCTTGAAGACGTAATCCCTCTAAGCAGTCACATGAGACTGTGTCTTGCCTTTGTCCTTCCGTTGCATCAGGTAATGATGGCTCGCCACCTCTTTGAAAACATCCATCATCTCTGGGTCCTTCTTTTCCAGAACAAGGATCTCTTCGTTTGACGGGAAATATTCTTCGTACCATTTCGAGCCCCAGGAAAGCTTGGACACCTCGTACATCTCACGGAGAGCCAATCCTAACTCCTCCACTGGAGAAAAGAAACTACCAGTCTGGGTATTGAACATTTCCAAGAGTGCAACGAACATATGCTTGTTGAGATCCACGCCGGCCTGTGTGGCACGGATAGCGGCCGTCAGCCCAATTTCTTTAAGCTCAGCCTTGAACTTCGAGAACACCTAAAGGGACAACTTGTCCCACTTCGGCACGTGGTGACACCAACCTTCAACCCTAAAGCCACCTTTTGGATACATAACATTCGATGTTAGCATCCGATTTGCAAAGGTCGAAGCACTAAAGGCAAAGGTGTCATTAGGGACCTCACTATAAAGGCTCCCAGGGCCCAAAGTTCGACAACTGAACGAGGGCCTGGCTCGCGAGGCGGCTAAGGTATCCCTTTGATTCGAAGTAACATCAATCGAAAGAGTACCCCCACTGCCCCTCCTTGAGAAGGAGTAAGTTCCCATGGCATCCTTCTCTTGGAAGCCAAATGGTAGAAGGTCGTCAGCGGCAATTGGCGTTCAAGTTGCCGTATGTATAGAACCATGCCCTTCGCAGAGAAGAACCAGTATTCCTTGATCTTCAGTACCTTCGCCTCGGTAGAGGTCAAGCAGTCACCGAATAGGAAGGCAGGTTTCAAGAAAGTCGCATCCTCGGACTCAGCGGATTTCAGTTTGCTGCTCTCCATCATACTCTGGAGGAAAACAAGCGACTGATCCCGGATTTACAGCATCCTTTCGGAAGGCTGATTTAGTAGGATATCAGCCTTTGCAGGGTTAATAACCTTCTCGTCGAAATCAACTACCATTTGGCAAAGAGAAGCATCTAGAAGGACTTCATTCAGCAAAGGGATAGTCATCGACACTGACACAGCAAAGACAAAAGTCAGGCAACATAGAAGCTTTAAGAAGACAAAGTGTGTCAAGCAGCCTGGCGCATCATCAGGGTCCAAACACATGCGCGTCAGCAGTAAAGCTTAGGCGCATCATCAGGGTTTAAACCCATGCGCGTCAGCAGTAAAACTTTGGCACATCATCAGGGTGTAACCCCATGCACGTCAGCAGTAAAACCTCGGTGCATAATCAGGGCCTAAACCGATGCGCGTCGGCGAAATGACCTCAGCGCATCATCAGGACAGAAGTCCATGCGCATCGACGATAAAGAGTTAGGGTACGACAACATTCATCCATGTGCTCCAAACTCGTTTAAAAAGTTAGAGATCACACCCACCCGTCACCGCAGGTCGAACGTCGGCCGGAGTCACGATGGTGACAGGAGCGTCCTGCTTGATGAACTCCGCAAGTTCCTTTCCCTTGCCAGCATCGCAGCGAGGAGTCTTGGGAGCCATCTCAATAAAGAAGAAGTTAGGGTTTTTTCGAAAGAAGAACTCTAGGAAAGAAGAAAGCAAAGTGGAGAAGAACCCTCTTTCTCCATCAGATGCCTATTTATAGGCTTAGACATACGCAAAAACCGATGAGGAGTGACATCAGCCGCCGCCTCGGGTTCTGTGAGGAGATAACTGCAAATAAATCCAATTAGATCATCATTAATCTTTTTTGGTTATCGAAGCGTTATCATTTGCATTAACTGAGAGGAGCATGCGCCCTATCACTGATGCGCGGAGTATCCATGCGCCCGAACAGTCACGCGCCCCGTTGAAGACACCACCATGCTTCTTATTCAAAGTATTCCAAAACTTGACAAAAAGTTTTGAAAACTTTGAAGGGGGTCTTGTAGAAGCATGGAATTTCAGGACCATAAATCCTATGGGCCTAACATTTCATGCGCCAGGAAGCTCAGTTGAAGTACTTGGCACAGCAAACAACAAAAGCATAGACATTAAAAAAGAAGATTTTTATTTCATATAAAAATCTATTACATGTCTAAAAAAGGGCTGTACAAAGGAGAATTTCTACAAAGAAAAGACCCTAAGTCTACAGCTAGGCGCAGCAACCACCATGCGCTCTCAGTTTGGCGCATCACTTCAGCATCTCAGCCAGGCGCATCCCTTCAGCAGCTCAGTTATGTGCATCCCTGCTCAGTTATGTGCATCCCTTCAGCAGCTCAGTTATGTGCCGCCCTTCAGCGTCTCAGTCAGGCGCATCATTAAGTCTCAGCATATGCGCCTTACCTCGACCCGATTAAATTCTTCGACTAATGAAGCATTTATTGGGCAGAACGAGGGTGGGCAATCAACCCCTAGCTGGAAGAGGAGAGCACCGCAAATCCGCGGCTAAGGGAGCTGCTTTCAACACAACCAGAATGGGCAACACCCACTCTAGCAGGAGGAGGAGCTCTCCCAAAGCCTAAGAAAGATGATCGGGGCACCGCAATTTTGATCTGCGGCTCTTCCAGCATAACAGAGACGAGGCTCGAGCATCCCGATCTTTGGATGCAACAGGCATCTTCCGCCTGCCTCAGTAGCCCTCGACTCTGACTTTTGGATGTAACAGTCACCTTCAAGTGCATCAATAAAGACAATGCGTCGCATCTTCACCCTCGGGAGCATCTCGTCAACAAAATGTGCTCGAGCAAACAAGTTTATTTCGGGAGGACGTGAGAGAACGAGAAGCAAACTCTCTCATTGTCACTATTTATAGGCCGGGCAAATCAAACCCATGCGCCAAGTGGCGGGCTCTACGAATCCCGTGCAATAAATTTGCATTAATGGTGATGATCCTGACGCTTCAAATTCAGTCAAGTCAAAAACTAATATTTAAATCACTCGAAGAACGTAACAGTTAGGCCAATAATGGCGTGACATACAAACGAATGCGCCGCGCATCATACTGACGCGCCCATCAGCACCAAGTACCTTATAAGGATACGCCCATGCATCCCCATCCGCCTAGTGGAATGCTGATCGACGTGCCCACTCAACAGCCCATCACCTGTCAAAGAACATTAAATGTTGAAGTATGACAGAATTGAAAGCACGTCTCCCGAGGACTGAACAGTTGACCGCTTTTTCAGAAGACGAAGCGTCGCCGACGTCAGCATCATCATTGCTTTCCTCCGGTGGTTACAAGCCACGTGGCCGCCAAACCATTTTGCATGCGCCTCCACAGCCATGCGCCCAAATCTCTGCATGCGCCTCAAAAGCCATGCGTCTTAGACTTTTCTCTGATCCCTAAAGACAGAAGTTAAAGTCACTACTGAAGCCTCGTATGCGCCTCAAAAGCCGTGCGCCCCGACTGGTTCGTGACTCCTAAAGGTTACAAGCCAAAGTCTTCTCATGCGCCCAATCCTAGGCGTATCCTATCAAATCACTCTCCACCAAATCTGAGATCTTCGAGCCATGGACCTACGACACATTTCCTTTGACTTGATTCAGCCTATGAAGGGGTACTAAGCACCCAAGATCTCACCAACTGAAAGATCCTCTCCATTGCTACGTGTCAGCTCCGCCGCAGCCCTCAAAGGCAACAGAAAGGGTTCAACTCCTCAATCAGAGCGCATCGTCCATGTGCCTCCATCAGCAATCACCACGTAGCATCCCCACAAATTGGCACATCCTATATATGTGCGCATGAGCAGCCAGCCTGCAAGATATAAATAGAGGGATCATTTCCTTCTTTCACACACAGCTACGAACCTACATATACACAGAGAGAGACAGATACAGACACTCAACGTCTTCTTCCTCTCCGCAAGCTCCAGCACCCAGAGCAACTCAGACCTTCAGAGAATCGATAACCGTCGTCAGATCGTCAACGGAGTCAACACATTACTACTCGCTCCATCGGTACAAGGGACCCAGATAAACAAAAGTGTACTCCTAGGACTACATCTAAGTCCTACATTGTAACACTGTTCTGTTTGTAATTGAAATTGCAATCAAAAGATTTTAATGGCAAACAGGGAGTAACATTTGGCCCCTCATCAAATTAGAATTATCTCTGTTATCTACACATTAATTCCATGACAATTATCCCTTAAGCCAATTTTCAAATAAACCACTTTAATTTGGCTTAATTATTTTGATAGCCCAAACATAATTAATTTTACATGTGTCGCCCCTTAATTATTGAATAATTCCAACAATCTCCCACTGGGCCACATATGTAACCTTATAATTGTGTTAACCTTAGTGAGCTCATAAATTGTTATCTTAATCCTTAGAGTATATCCGGACAATCTTGTCCATTAACCATATCAACATAGGATCAAAGCGGCCTTCGTCACATATAGCGTAACTAAACCATCAATGGTCACATAAACCAATATAGCTAAATGACATAGATCAATCATGGATGCGTAGCATGGAAATTATACGCAATGTGATCAATGCATGTCTATTTCCAACTGGTCCTCCTTAACTTTGGTGAGATCAATACTTTAACATAATAAAAATAGAATGAACTGAATTTTTATATATCTGATCAGATAAATATCCAAAATAATTTAATACACAAATGTGTCCAAAACCAAATAGCACCCAAATACATAAAATACAAACTTCCACTATATTGTCATATTCTTAATTAACACCCATATGAGCTGTAAAACCCCTAAATTTCTACTATTTATTTTTTTATTAAATTTGGTACCGATTTAAAATTTTGTATTGTACGTCGCGTAGTCGTATTTTACGTCGCGCACGAAAATTTATTTTTCGTAGTTGCTCCTCGAGTGCAAATATGTGCGAGCATACATATTATAGAAAAATAATTTTTTTCTATTTTATTACACTTTCAAAATATTATATAGAATTGTTATTCTTGCTATGAAAAGTCTATTGTTTTTAGCAGTTATTAATAATAAAATTTTTCGTGCAAAAATATTTATTTCATAAATATTTATTTATTTTAAATAATAATGTATTTTTGAAATTATTTAATATTAATATTTTATTATTCAAAAAGATTTATTATTCAAAAAGATTTATTATTTTCGAAATTAATTATTATAGTATTTTTGGAAAACATATTTTTGAAATATTTGTGACAATTTAAATTTTGATTTGATTCCATGGATACATTTAAATAGTAAACTATCTATATTTTAAATTGATTTGATTTTAAACTAAAAGTATTTAATTTGATTTTAATTAGATTTGGATTTGATTTGATTGCTTTTAAACTAAATATGGAAATATCCAAACTGGGTTTAATCTATTCCTAATCCTATCCAAGGTGGAAATTCCCACATCCTATAAATATAGGCAGGTACTCCTCCACATTATTCATCTTCCATGAATTCCTCCACAAATAAATTCCATAGCCAATCAAGTGCCTCGTGTCCGTGTCTGTGTTCCACGTCCCAATTTCTTATTCCATCCATTACATATACACTTATTTTTTCGTGTCGACAACCCCGACACGATCACAAAATCCTAATCCTAGCCCTAGCATAGACCGCCATCACCACCTTGACCCCCTACTTCCCTCACCCTCGACGTACGTCAACCTACGGCCAGTACCCCAACTTCTCCCGACTATCCAACACCAGCCACCGCCGCCTTACCCTACCGGCCCCCATCATCATAACCACCCGTTGCCAACAAACCCGCCGCACCACGACACCCCGACTCCACCCGGCCACCATCACCCCTGTCAGCCACCACATCCACCACCACAATCTCCAACATCACCACCACCATCACAAAAGCCACCACCACGCCGGTAGCCATCACCACCTCGGCATCCACCCCTGGAAACACCCAGACCCGACGTCGCCACCACCAGGCCGTCTCCATCCCAACCGGCCGCCCGCACCCAGTCCGACCCGTACTCTCCATCGCCACCACGGACTCCGACCCACCAACAGAACCACCACCACTGTCCCCATCTCCCGGCGACCAAACAACCAGCCTCGACACAGCAAGAAAAACCCCAAAAAAAATAATGTAGGGATCAAAACCTAACCTTCTAGGGCCGCTCACGAGCCAGCGCCGCAGCCCCGTCTTCCCCTCCGGTCAGCCGTGCCCCCATCGGGAACCGACCGCCCGCGCCGGCGATGACCGCCGCGCTCAGCCACCGCGTCCCCGCGCACTCCACCGCCGTCGCTCCTTTCCGACTCCTCCCCGGTTCCCGGGCCTCGACGCCGGCGATCGAAAGAATTCAGAATGGTTAAAATGTCCATATAGCACATTAGGACAAACTCCATGTTAGCGAATCCGCTCACAAAAGTATTATCACCCAAGGTCTTTCATGAGCATACTGCTCATATGGGTGTTAATTAAGAATATGGCAATATAGTGGGAGTTTGTATTTTATGTATTTGGGTGCTATTTGGTTTTGGTCACATTTGTGTATTAAAGTATTTTGGATATTTATCTGATCAGATATATGAAAATTTAGTTCATTCTGTTTTCATTATGTTAAAGTATTGATCTCACTAAAGTTAAGGAGGACCAGTTGGAAATCAACATGCATTGATCACATTGCGTGTAATTTCCATGCTACGCATCCATGATTGATCTATGTCGTTTAGCTATATTAGTTTATGTGACCATTGATAGTTTAGTTACGCTATATGTGACGAAGGCTGCTTTGATCCTATGTTGATATGGTTAATGGACGAGATTGTCCAGATATACCTTAAGGATTAAGATAGCAATTTATGAGCTTACTAAGGTTAACACAATTATAAGGTTACATATGTGGCCCAGTAGAAGATTATTGGAATTATTCAATAATTAAGGGGCCACACATGTAAAATTAATTATGTTTGGGCTATCTAAATAATTAAGCCAAATTAAAGTGGTCTATTTGAAAATTGGCTTAAGGATATAATTGTCATGGAATTAATGTGTAGATACCGGAGATAATTCTAATTTGATGAGGGGCCAAATTAGAAATATCAAAACATATAAATATATGTATTCATTAGGGTTATGGTCCCCAACTTATACGACCACCAAAAGAGAGGTTTTCTCTTTTTCTCTTCTGCATCCCCATCAACAGAAAGAGAGAGACAAAGGATTCGGATTCTTCTTTGTCATTAAGGGTCGTAGAAAGTTGGAAGATCGAACTCCATAAAAGGACGATCGCTTCAAGATCCGTCAAGAAAAGATAATGGATTCAGGTACGCTTTCGTAATTTAATTTATGTTCTTCTTTCTTTATGGGTCATACAAATTTGATCAGACAATCAAAACCTTGCATTAAATTAGATCTAATGATTTAAGGTTTCTGAGCAATAATAAAAAATAGATTATAAAACTTCAAACTCATGAATCAAACAAGGGAGCTCTGATACCACTTGTTAGAATTTATTGTATCCTGTCGATTCATGAGATGAAGAACATAAATTAAATTGCGGAAGCGTACCTGAATCCATTGTCTTTGCTTGACGGATCTTGAAGCGATCGTCCTTTTATGTGGTTCGATCTTCCAACTTGCTACGACCCTTAATGACAAAGAAGAATCTGAATCCTTTGTCCCTCTCTTTCTGTTGATGGGGATGCAGAAGAGAAAAAGAGAAAATCTCTCTTTTGGTGGCCGTATAAGTTGGGAACCATAACCCTAATGAATACATATATTTATATGTTTTGATATTTCTAATTTGACCCCTCATCAAATTAGAATTATCTCCAGTATCTACACTGCATCAGTAGGACTATGTATATTTTATCGACACTGATTCACATGGGATCCCTCTCGGACCCCATATTGATTGCTTGATTGACTCACTGACTCAGAGATTGGGGGAGTAGTATAGCATCTGTGACCAAAGCCATTGCTATTGATATTGCCTCTCTTGCGCAAACCTATTACATAGGGGGTTGAGCCGTACTGTATACTATCGTTTGGCCAAAATGTTAGTATATACATTGAATCTACCAGCCGGTCACAGATCCGCTATATGCTCAAAATCACTATTGATTGTAGATTGCATCATTGTAGCTCCTGATATCCATTGTCTGCGTCTTCTTTATTATTATCTAGAAAAAATGTAATGCTTTTAAACTGTCTTGCATCATTTATTATTATTTAGAATCACCACTAAAAATATATCACGATCCGATCCTAATATACTGGGTCCAGTCAGATCATGCCCAGCCTGCACCATTGTGAGATAACGGTAGTAAGTTGTATCAAGTAGTAAGAACACCAGCAGATAATTCTAAATGCGAGAATAAATTGACTTTTATTGAATCTGAAATTTAAAGCTAAGTTTCTAGATGAATCAACACACAAAAGCAAATAAACATTCTGGTTACTACATTGGTTCTTATTACAACTGGGAAAGAAAATAAACTAAACTACGACACAGCTAGTAGTCTGGTGCTCCCTGGTCAGGTTCAGCTACCTCGTCCGGACTCAGATCGGGTCCGTAGAAGGAACTAAAAGCAAGATCTTCATCATCGCAGAAACCTAAAAATGTTGGTCTCTAGTTAGGAGGGGAGCAAGAACCTAAAAATGTTGGTCTCTAGTTAGGAGGGGAGCAAGAACAAATATCAAACCCTTAAGACAATTTTCAAATAGACCACTTTAATTTGGCTTAATTATTTAGATAGCCAAAACACAATTAATTTTACATGTGTGGCCCCTTAATTATTGAATAATTCCAACACATAGTTGGTAGAATTTCTATATATAAATCGCACACACACAAAAATATTCTACTGGTTCTCCATTTCTATTCCATGTGGCAATAAATAAAATAATTAATTTAATCTACATGTAGAAACCCTCATAGAAACTTTTTATTCTACTGTAGTGCCTTGTCCCAACATTGTACCGCATTCCTTATTTGTGGGGAGCACAGTTAAGAAACACTGTCGGTATCGATTGATCGAGACAGATTGAATTAAGATACTTTTTTCGTTATGGATTGGTTTCTTCGGAATCAGGTCTCATATTCATCGGATGGCGTCTCGAGGAAGGACTTTTTAGCCAAGTCGCGAGGGACCTTTCCGCTGCTCATTTTCCTTGCCGTTTTCATTGTCGCACTTGCTTCTTTCGCATTGTTTTTATGAATGTGTTTTCAAGAATATTTTCGACGGATTTTATTGCTTGCGTTCTTTGAACTTCGTATTTTGTATCAAATTTTAAGAGAAAAGGAAAATTATTGATCTTTTGCTTATACGGTTGCAAGTAATCGCGTAGGCGATGCGTAGTATAGAATACCTCTTTCTCTCGTCTCATTCAATCAACAATGAGTGGTTTTACCTTTATCTCCTTTACCCTTTTGCTCTTCAACCAATCAACGATACCGATAACATGTCATGCTGAATATAGATGCTAAGATAAATGTTTGTTTCCATAAAAATGCAAATCGTAACTCTGTCACATGCTTACTTATGATAGGTCTGTTATACAACTGCAAATTGTGAGAATGCTATATGTTTCTTATATTATGCCTGCTATATAACTGTAAATCATATAACTGTTGCATGCTTACTTATGTTAGGTCAGCTACATAACTGTGTTAAGCAAGAATTGAAACACTGAACAAATGTTGCAACAATAGTGATGAACACATTGAAAATGGTTAAGTTCTTTATTTGGACATCCATATACAATTTTCATAACACTTTGAAATTTTTTTATTTTTGTAGAAAAACTTTTTTTATTGTCTCTACTATTGTAATAGTCAATCGAACTGAAATAGTCAAAACGAATAAACCGGACTTCCAAAAATCAAAAATCAAAACCAAATAAACCGGACTTCTACAAATCAAAACTGAACCAAAATTAGCAAATAACTGAAATAAATATTTTATAATCAGGAAACTCTGTAAAACCCATAAATTTAGATTGCAATTTTAAATTCTAATTTGTAATTATTAAATGAATTTTTGTTAGATAATTAGTTAATATTTGTTAGTATAAATTAATTTTTCCAAAGTTAATTAATTTGGATTTTTTTGCATGTCAACCCAGACCCACATCCGAATCCAATTGGAGTCTAAAATAATTATTTCTATAAATTAAATAAAGTTTTAAATAAGACTAAAATTGTTTTTAAACAAATGTTAAACATTTAGCCTTTTTATTAGGCCCAATTTTTATTTAAGCCTAAAGCCCAAAAGCCTTGACATGTTAGCCCATTGGAATTTTGTTCTTATTAATAGGTTACTTAAGTTAGAGAGAGAGAAAGTGAAACTTACATTCACTTCTCATCTCATTTCTTTCTGTGGGTCTTCTGAGAGGAACCGAAAGAATTTTCGGTTATGGCCGAACCTTCCTTCTTCCTCAACGGATCAACCGACGACTTTCGGCCTTCCGAAACCGACGGCGATCCTTCGGCTCCCCTCTCCGGTAACCGCCCTATATTTTCCTATATAAACCCTCCTCTCCTTCCTCATCTCCATCTCAAACTCTATCACCATTTTTTCCCCAATTTCTCCCAAACCACCATTTCCGGCGATCTTCCCGGAGCTCGATCCACCACCCGTGGCCGACCCCCAAGCCGACCGTCGCTCCCCGGCGAGATCCCGAGGCCGGCGCCCCTTTCCAGCGGCCTGCCGCCGACCCGCGCGGCCCCCGCGTCACCGTTCGCCGCCGACGAACCCGTCACCCGTGCCCTGCCGCCGCCCCCTGGCCGGCGCCCGACCCCCGGCAACCCGCTGACCGCCGGCGTTTGCCCCGGTGACTGCCCCGTCCGTTTCCAGTGCTGACCCGTTCTTGTTCCGAGATCCAAATCGGAACTCCGTTGTCGGTACACTCTGACCCAATTATTTTCTTTTAGTCTATGATGATACTGGTCCAACCGAGTTCCTCGGAAATTCGGGATTCCGACAACGTAACAGTTACGTTACTATTTTTGATTCCGAAGTTTCTTCGGAAACTGTGGATGTTGGATTTTCGGTTCTGTTGAGTTCCGATTATTTTTTTGTTCTGTTGAGTTTAATATGATGGATTGGGTTTTGGAAAATACTATTCTATGGTATATATATATATTGGAGTTTTTGGAGTTATGTTGCAGGTTTACGGCGTATTCCCAGTTTTTGGGTTGACCAAAAACAGAGGAGATGCTGCCGAAAATTTTGCAAAATAATAAAAACGATTTTTAAAAAAAAAAATTTTGATATAAAAATGTTATTTTATAATACTTTTGGGCGACGACCTTAACGGTCACTGGGCCTCAGCGAAAATGCAAACGAAACCGGGTCCACCGGACGTTGAGGCATTAGCTGCAATTATGACGATTGGACCAAGTCTGAGACTCATTTGATAAAAATTTAATTTAAATTATTATTTTATTTAGTTATTAATTTGTAGGATAATATTCAAGACTAACCAAATGTTTTCTCTTATTTAAATTCGTGTAAATGGTCTGTAAGGGCATAAGCCCATTGTTTTCTATTTTTCTCTGTGGCCTGTAATTAATAGTGTAGTTTTCTTTCTTTTTCTGGGTTGCTGGTTTTTAGCGTAGATACGTAGAATAGTAAATGAGTATGAAAACTTAGTAGTTTTCACATTAAGTTAATATTTGAAATATAAGTTTGTATTATTTAACAAATTCACGTTTTCTTGTAAAATCTATTTTTTTATATATATAAAACTCACAAGGTTTTGCTAAATAACCTGTAAATGCGAATTTCTACATAAAAGTTAGTTAGATTTTACCTCGTTCACATTGATTAAATAAATTACTTTTTGATTAAATGAGTCTTTCTCACATTTTAGTTACAAATTAGTAGTATAATAAATTATGATTTCTCATTTAAAAACAAAGCTTAACTTTACATATTTTTGCCAATAAACTGATACATACAAAGCTTTTCCGAAATTAAAATGATGAATGGTTTTCTTTCGTAATTAAGTGCAAACTCACTAGATAATCGCGTTTGTTGTGACTTTGTTGTGTTAACGTAATAAAGACTAAAATTGACTAGGATTAATTCTAGAGATTACAACTAGCACATCTAGATACGGCTTAATTTTGATTCTAAGTCGGGAATTTCAAATGTAGGATTTCGAGGAAGTATTTGACCAAATTTCCTGGAACAAACTCTCGATCCAGTCATTCTAAAACAAGGCAAGTTACGATTTGTGTATTCCTGTATTTTATTTAGTAAAGTTAAGATGCATGTTAAACCACACTGCTGGCACGGAACTCTACCGACTGTTACTGTTACTGAATCTGGGACTGGGGAAATAGTGTAAACGTTTATGACCAAAGCCTCTACTGAACTGACTGTGTTAGCTTACCCCTCTCACACACGGGGATAAGCCATATCGTATCGCTAGGATACTACTGATCAACCCAAGCCGGTCATAGACGTTTGCATATTCAAATCACACAGAACTGTTTTAAACTGCTGAAAATATTATTTCAAACTGTTTATCCTGCACTTTTCAATTACTATTTAAATTATGAGATGCATATTTCGTTCTTGCTCCCTCCTGACTGGAGACCAACATTTTTAGGTGATTACATCTTCGAGGATCTGATGTCTAACTCTGGCCCGCAGAACTTGGAACCTCAGAATCATAAGGCTGGATAGTGCTTTATTTTAGTTGTGGTAATTAAATGTAATAAAAGATGTTTTTGTAATGGTTGTGGTTCTGAATAAAAGATTTTATTTTTTGTTAGAGTTTTGTCTGTGTAGTTTACTACTGAATACAGCTTACTGCCGCCGTCTCATCAACGGTGCAGGCTGGGCATGATCCGGTTCGACCCAAGAAATTGGGATCGGG
>JANAVB010025000.1:10828330-10983330 GCA_029216955.1 Iris pallida | reverse complement strand
TAAATATAATTTAATTATTTTACATAATTACTTAAATGTTATTCATTTTTCGATTATGGACTGAAATCAAAATCCACCAAAACCCAAACCCAGATCCATAACCGATTTTATTTTAGTATTTTCAAAACGGAACCCAATCTCTTATTCGATTCAAATCTTGATCCAAAACCAAATAATGCTCACCCCCACCTACAGATATGCAAGACCGCGTATCGAAAATATACTAAGATTGCATAGTATTTATATTAATGCATGAATTTGTGTGTAGTATATGAAAGGGTATTTGATAATAAATGAAGGAAACAAGTCATAGTTTCATGGTGCAGTTGTTATCACGTTTGTCTGACACACTGAGGCCTCGTAATAGAAGGCAAAGAAAATCAATTTTTTGACATTTTCTTTCCTTTGTAAAATACATACAACTGATTTTTCTTTTCGATGTTTGGAAATGCTAAGGAATTTAGAAAGTAATGTAAATACTTCAAGGGGGGAAGTGATTCCTTACTTTGATGGATGGAATCATTTTCTCCCCTAATTTTTCTTCCATTTGAAATTACTTTCCTTTCTTCTTCAATTCATTTGACACCCAAACATAAAAAAATAATCATTTTTCTTTCTCAATTTCATGATTCCGTAAACCAAACGAGGCAAGAAGGTCTTTGATTCACTTCCGGGCGAAGCAACTTATTCCAAAATTTTAAATTTTGTTAAACAAATTTCTTTATTTGACTGTTGTTAAAATATCAAAATATCCCCCAAATGTGGGCATTTGGTCTAGTGGTATGATTATAGCTTTGGGTATGAGAGCTCCCGAGTTACAATTCTCGGAATGCCCCAAAAACTATTTCAAAATTTTTTATTGACTCTATTATTTGCTTTGGGAATTTTTTAATTTTTATTGAAAAACTTTTTTTTTGTATCTATTAGTATAACTAGTGCGTGTACCCGTGCGACGCACGGGACGGATAAAGTGTCATTCTGTTTTTGTATCTTATATGAATATTAATATTTTGGTAGGAAGCATAAAATTTAAATAATTAGTGATTAGTAATGCAGTCACATATTTTTATATATATATATATATGTATGTACATATTTATATAAATATGTATTGCTAGCATCGTATCATTTACCTTTATGAAATTGCATGGAAAATTCTTGAATTTGCAATAACTAAATTTAAAGTAATGCATATCATAAGAACATGATAATGATAAAGTTTAATTGAAAAATTACATAAGTGATGGGCCAAATTTGCAACTGCAATACTTTTGAATGTTTCAATCCTGTATACATAAAAGACAATGAATATAGTTAGATAAAAAAAAAGTTGCTCTAATATAGTGTACTTCAATTAATATAGAATAAATAATAAATTTATCATGTACCTAATTTAGATTTTGAAAAACTTCTTTGTAAACTACATTTGTAGTTTCATTAGTGTCTTCACCATCGTCATCAGCAATAAAAAAATTTAAACTTTTGCGTGATGTAACCCTTGAAATAGCAACATACAGTTGTCCATGAGTAAAAACTGGTTTTGGAAGGTATACTCCAACATATTTAAGAGACTGCCCCTGACTTTTGTTGATTGTCATTGCGAATGATACTGCAATAGGAAATTGCTTGCGTTGAAATTTAAAAGGTATTCTGAGATCAGAGGGAGTTAATGACAATCTTGGAATAAACACTTTCTGAATAATATTGCTTCCTGATATTACCCTTCCTTCTAAAATGTAGGAACCCATGTGTGTAATAATAAGGCGTGTTCCATTATATAGTCCAGCTGTCTGATCAATGTTTCTCAGCAACATAACAGGGACTCCAACTTTAAGATTTATTTCATGATTTGGCAATCCTGATGCTTTTATTGTGTTCAAGAATTCGGGTGTTTGAATATTCTCTGATCCATCCATGGTTTCATTATATGAACACGGTGTATCAGCAGACATATATGTTTTGGACTCCCCTGGAAGCAATGACATGATATAATTATTGATGATGTCAACATTATCATTTTTTGGTGTTAAAATAGCTCTATCCTGGAAAAAGGATGCATTATAGAAATTATCCAATAAAGATGGATAAGTACAATTGACGATTGAGGCAAGTTGATCTCCAAAATTTTTGAGAAGAATATCATCTGGAATTGCAATCGACACATCACCATCGCTATCATCACCAACAGTTCCTTCTCCAATGCCTAACAACCAATCTGAGAATTCCTTTAGTTGATTAACATCAGTAACCGCACCAGCAGATTCAAGTCTCATGTTCTTAGTTAAGGTCAGGACTGTACAAAATTCCCACAAATAAGAAGAATTAATTGTCGCATACACGATATCTTGCCTTGTTCCCTTTACAACAACAGGAAGAATCTGTCTAAAGTCACCACCCAATACGACAACCTTACCTCCAAAAGGAAGACTTGCACTATTTATATTGGAGAATCGCATAATATCCCTGAATGTTCGGTCAACAGCTTCAAAATAATGCTTGTGTGTCATTGGGGCCTCATCCCATATAATAAGCTTAGCCTTCATTATTAGCTTAGATAGAGGACTACCCTGCTTAATATTGCAAGTAGAATCTTCATTTACATTCAACGGTATCTTGAATCGCGAATGCGCTGTCCTCCCTCCTGGTATAAGCAGTGCTGCTATACCACTTGAAGCAACCGTCAATACTATATCACCTTTTGACCATAAATCTGCAGTGGTAGCTCTCCAAATACATGTTTTTCTAGTACCACCATATCCATAAAGAAAAAAAATCCACCGAGATCTTCATTCACATGCAACAATAATTTGTTGAAAATATGTCTTTGCTCATCAGTCATTGTAGATACCAATGTTTCACATTCATCAGCCAAAGCAACTCTATCATAATTTAATTCATCATGAATAAGTGGATTTTCAGTATTGTCTAACAATGCCATGTCTGGTTGTGTCATTGAAGGGAAGTCTCGCAAAGATCTATTATTGCATTGCAGTAATCTTTCTATTTCAACCAAAGCCAAATTTTGTAATTCTTTTGCACTTAAAAGCATAGCTGTAAAAATTAAGAATATCATTAAGAATCAATCCAACGAATGATTAGTAATTAATATAGTAAAATTGGAAGTAATTTTTCTATTTCAACTCAAGAAAATTTTGTAATTCTTCTGCACTTAAAAACATATATGTCAAAATTAAAAATATCATTAGAACTCAATCCGATGAACGATTAGTAATTAATATAGTGAAATTGAATTACCTAGAATTTGAAGATTTTCTCTTTGTCTATGCAAAAGATCATCGGTCAAATACTCCCAAGTTTTGTTCCAAACCAAATCTGGTTGAGCAAGTTGATTTGATGCCAACAAAATTGCAAAAAGTTTCCGCAAGTAGTGACCAGTGCCCCAATTGCTGGCTTCTATAATCCCATCGATATACTCATTTTCATTATCTAACAACCCTTTTGCATAGCATGCATCTCTGAAAGATGGGTAGACAACATTGTCAACTGTTCTGATATCACAAAATGACTGTGCTCCTTTTGTGTAATTAAGCAAATTTCTCAAATAGTACAATTCACCACTTCCAGGATGAACATATTGTAGCCTTCCAATAGTTAGTCCCTTCTGCCTTTCCATCCATTCACCATTATCTCTTTTCCATACAAAGTGAGTAGGAAACTGACCATATGTTAGTTCCCTTGCTTGAGAAAACTTTTTATTTGCTTCAAACCATGCTAGCAATTTGGATTTTTGAGACTTAGGTCTCTCAAGCACAACATCTATTGCATCATTGTCTGAAAAAATTACGGTTTGCTCATTTGGCAAGTGGAAACTCAAACGCTCAACGACAGGTTCTCTATAATTGATATCAAAAGCAAAAAGTCTCCAAGCAGATTCACACGAAGATAAATATCTACAATCATAATACAACTTTATTTCATCCACTATCTGAGCATTACGACGTTGCGCAGAACTCTGATAAAATGTTGCCGTTACACGATCCTGTCCTTTGTTGACATATTTAAAAAGATACTTAATTGAACGGGATTGGTTACACCATTCAACGTTTATATGAGCATTATACCTCAAAAGTAAGTGTCTGTTGTATGGAACTACATATCTATTGTCAATAATAGATTCACCCTTTTTAATAGTTATGCCATTGTCACTTCTTCTATAGTTTGGATATCCCTCATCATCAATTGTAGTCCTTTTAACAAATTTTTTTGAAAAATGTTTTGTGCACCTCCCATTTTGCATACACGGAGATCTTCTATTTGCAGCTCCATATGGACCGTGTATCATTAGTGAGGACACAATATCATACAAAAATGGATCGCTATCTTTATCTGGTATTTCAGCATATATAATGTTATCTATATCATTAGTTGTTTGATACCTATATTCAGGATGTAAGAAAACCAATATATGTGCATGCGGCAACCCTCTTTTCTGAAACTCTATTGTGTAAATAACTACAAAATAATACAACTTTATGAGTAAATATTTAACCAATGTGGTAAGGTTTAAAAAGTGGTACTTGTATTAATTCTTACCTGCCTTCACTTGCCCGAAAATATTGCCTTGCTTGATCTCCTTTATCAAATAATCCAGCTTCATTTTGAAAACACGATAGAGTAAGTCTGGCCTATCTTCAGGTTTGAGTCCATAGAGTGTTAAAAACCTATGTAATTCTGGCCATTTTTGGTTGCAAGTAAATGTTATAAATAGATCCGGATAGCCAGCCCATCTGTAAATTGCCATTGCATCTTGATAATTTTGAAAGAGATATCGTGCACTTCCAGTAAAACTCGATGGTAACACAATTCTTTTTCCAGTTGTAGCAGGATCAGTTTCACCTCGCAACACTGCATCTGCTAAACCCTTGTAGATATCAGCTCTGAGTTGCTTCTGATGAGTTCTTATAAAATGAAGCCTTGATGATTCTACCATACTATATGCATCCACCAAAAATTTTTGGAATGACCTTCTAGCAACTAATAAAAGAGGAGTCTGATTAATCCTTTGTTGGATAATGTAAGCCAAAAATTCTCGAATCGCAACGGACTGTCGTTTTTTTGACTCATTTTCTGTTGATTGCTTTAACTTAATACCCTCCTCCCATCCATCTTCGCCCCTTGGAAATAATAGTGGATACTGTAATGGCAAATAAAGCTTTGTTAATATGGAAACACGTTGTAACATACCCGATTGGGTTTCGACAATAATGTCTCTCTCAGAATTTGCTGCATCAAAGTCACCAACAATTAGAGCAGCAACTTCTGATACATTAGGAAGATTGTGAGTTCTAGCATCGCGTCCTCTTTTTCCAATCAGTTTCAGCTTCACATTAGCAAATTCATCTTCAGCTATTTTATCACGAACCATTCTATATATTTTGACATATGGATTACACGAATCCAATGTTTCTTTTAAATCCCTAACAATTGATTCTCTCAAGGAAGAAAAATCTCTTTCCATCCTGTATCAAAGAAAATAATATTAATTATGTAAACCACAATTTTTTTATAAATTTTAGTAATAAGTGTAAAAAATTATAGTATTGCATACCCAATAACAGACATTCGATTGCTTATTTCATTGTCCGTATCATATATGTACAATTGGGAAAATTTTGGCGTCGATCCAGGAACTGGAAGTAAGCTACCAATCTGATGGTAGTTTTCCCTGCTCATGACAAACATAGGGGGACCATTACCATCATTTACTGAACTAACAACTTGACCACCCACTGAAGTAAAAGAAAACATCATGTTGAATGCACGAATATTTTTCAAAAAATATTTACTTCTATCATCGTCACCAAAAAATAATTGTCAAATCAATAACGGTGGATCTTCATAAGGAGCAAGTTGAATTTTTCCTTGCAAGCAACATAGAGAAAATTTTGGGACAGTTGCATTTCTATGTTTTTCGCCCCTTTCACCATACCACATCATTGCCCCGCAATCTTGACAAATCGAAGACGGGTCTCCTATGTCAAAATAATCTGTAAAATAGCATATAATTATGACTTTGCACGACTTTCAATTTTATAAATGAAAAAAAATGTGTTTAAATAAGTAACAAAAAAATTATAACTTATTGCAAAAATGTTAACAATACCTGCATGACCATGCCCATCAACATGATGACTTGGATCACTATCAGCATCATTTTGAAGGACCGATTGTTGAATATTAGCAGTTGTTATTGGATTCGATGATTAAGTGCTGATAGTTCCAGTAATAAAAGATTAATTAATAATTTTAAAACAATAAAATTTAATAAATAATTAAAGAATAACTTCATGACATTTACTTTATAAGATTAAAAAATTTGTATACCTGTTGAAGCATCATGCTCAAAATGACTGTTATTAGAAGTTTGATTTTTCTGCAGCAATGTTGACGCAATACCATTTCTATTGAAAGCAAATCTTTGACATTTTTCTACATTGGATAAGCCACTCGATAAATAACTTGTTTTCGCTGCATAATACATATAAATTTAAAATAATAAAGCAACATTAGGTTTATTAATAGATAAAAATTGTTATCAATCATAAATGAGTGTATAATTATGTTAATTAGCTTATAATATACCGTATTTTTTATCCCTCAAAGGAGTCATGCTAAGAGTTTGGGGTGGGCTAATATTTAATCTTTTATTTTGAACTGCATCTGTATCCAAAGGAATATCAATTGAAGCTCCTGAAAAAAAAAGTATAAATTTGACATCGTACGTATACCAAACTGAGCAATGTTCTAAAACACTAAAATTGAATAAATAATTAAAAGATACCTTCTTGACAGTTACATTATAAGATGAAGAAAATTGTATACCTGTCGAAGCATCATGCTCAAAAGGACTGTTATCAGAAGTATGATTTTCCTGCAACAATGTTGACGCAATGCCATTTCTATTGAAAACAAATCTTCGAGATTTCTTTACATTGGCTCCACTCAAAAAATAACTTGATTTTGCTGTATAAAACATAGAAATTAAAAATAGTAAAACAACATTAGATTTATTAATAAATAAATAGTGTTCTCAATCATAAGTGAGTGCATAATTATGATATTAGCTTATAATATACCATTGGTTATATCCCTCAAAGGAGTTATACTAAAAGTTTGTGGTGGGGTAACATTTAGTCTGCAATTTTGAACTGCATCCGTATCCAAAGCAATATCAATTGATGCTCCTGGAAAAAAAAGGATGAAAATGATATTATAGATATTAATTATAGTAGTTATAAACTGTATTACTTAATACTTTAATATAAGTTACCTTCATTATTGTTTGAACTTAAATAAGGTGTTGACATTCCAGTAATATCTTCAATTGCACCAGGCCTCACTAAGTTGGGATTATAAGGAGTACCATTTACATTTTCATCATTTTGAGTGAAATTTTTTTGCTTGTTCGTGGACAAAATCCCATCATGCAGTTGAAATTTACCGGGACCAAATCTAAACTTCCTTGAGGAGCAACTCGCATGTGCAATTTCATCACTCAGATCGCAGTAAAGTTCAGGTTGTTTTCTTTTTTGATTAGCACCTGCAGTTTAGTTACAATTAAGATAAGATTAATATGAAAATAATATGTGAAGATCGATACATAACTTACGCATGGATGTCCTCCCGTTTTGACAAATGAAGAAACGTTGTTGCACACATGCCTACATAATGTAAATATAATGAAAGTGTCTGCACATTAGATAAAGTGATTACATTGGTAGTTTATTATTGGAAGTTGAAAACAACTATCCTTGGTAGTAGTATAGTTTGTATATGTAATAAATAAAACTATCACCATTTAACTACGAAAAGTGAATTGTAGTACAAATTTAGAAACAAATTTAATCCAATAATAATATACGATTAAAATACTAAATTTTAAATTCATCATAATATAAATTATCCAACAAATGTAGCAATATTTTTAAAAAAATACCGAGACAATTGTCTTACACATCATCAAACAATAGGAATAACATAATAATGGTAACACGCTGTCATTCGGTTGGCTCCGTTTTGATTTTCTTAACTTTTGGAAACTTTGTGCTTGAATTCTGGGAACACGTTCCTCCAACAGGGCTGTCAAACTCTTCATCGATATTGATCCGCTTTTCCTTGGTCTTATTAAAATTGGGTGTATTATCACCAATATTAACATAAAAAGAAAAATATATGAATAAGTAATCCATAATTACCTTCAAAAGATAAAAATCATATTATTGCAGAATAATGTACTTACAATATTGGGTGTATTATCACCAATATTATCCTAAAAAGAAAAATATATGAATAAGTAATCCATAATTACCTTCAAAAGATAAAAATCATATTATTGCAGAATAATGTACTTACAGTATTTTCCTTATCAAAGTTGTTTCCGTTGTCCAAACTTGTAATTCCATCATTGACAATATGGTCCTGCTTTGAATATTAAAATTTTAAATATGTATGGAACAATAATCTTACAATTTTAATGAAAATATTTTAAATGTAATAACCTTAATGTTATCATCAACTTCAGGAGAAATTATAGTTTGCACATCAACATCCGCATCCAATTGATCCTGTTGGGTAAGGAACAGTTTAAAACATGTGCACACCATTGGATTTAAAAAATTACAAATAAAAAAAATGGTAACAAATTACTTGAATCCCATGCTGCTTCTTAAAATCTTTGATAAGATCACTGCTATCAGAAATCCGCTTAACAGTATAAGTCCGCCAACTATTATAAATACTATTTTGCGTAGCAAGGATCTTAAAAAGCATATCTTTATTCAAGAGCACGTCAAAAGCAGATGGCCATTTTCCATCATAAGTACCTTGTTAACACATAATATACAATATATATATTTTTTAAATGTCTTATATTTTAAAATATATACAATATATATTTTTAAAATGACTTTGCACCTATATATATTTTTAAAATGACTTTGCACCTATCAACTTGTTTTAAAACGTATTAGTTAAGCAAACCTTTTCAACATCAACAAAAAGAGGAGCAACAGCATCACCCAAAACTTGTGTTGCAAGACGATCAAACAGTATAAAGTAGGTGGACCATGTTTCGTCAATTACTTGAACATGGACTTTGCACCTGCATAATAATAAATATTAATATACTACCACATAAATGTTATAAATTAAAAGGTTATGTCGTAATTAAATAATTCAAAATTGCACACCTTGGGGAAGCGAGGACCATATTTTCACATTTACTACAGTAATACAGGTTTTCAACACGCTGGGTCACTTTCTTTGCACATTTTGTGCAAGCATAATAGTACCAACCCACAGAAGTATCAAAATCAATAATTTTTGCGTAAACAACACACTGAAGTTCCTGTTTAAAATGCAAGTTAAAAATTTAACAAAGGTAAATAATGGTGATGTAAAGCATATATATATATATATATATATATATATATATATATATATATATATATATATATTAAGATATAAATAATAAGCACCTTATCCAAATCTATGACATCAGAAATAGTAAGTCTGGGACATTGGAGAAAATCATCAGTCACTGAAATAAAGCTTTGGCTTGAGATATAGCTGACAACTTGGCTACCAGAGCCACTTGTATTTTCCAACCTTTGCAAATTGAAAGATTGAAAGTGGTGTCATAATTTTGACCAAATAATTGACATGTTCCAAATATATTAATTATTTAAAATATTAGTAAATATGAAATACATATCACCTGTTCTTGTATTCGATACACTCCTTAAAATCTGGATTAAGCCAAAGTTTTGTTGCATCAAAGGAGTTAGAAATTCCAACCTTAGCTACAAAATTAGTAAACAATGCAGTTATATAATTACATTAATATGTAAATGTAAACAAATAATTATCTGCAATCTCTAATAAAAATTAAAGTACTTACAGTTGAAGGTCCTCATTTTGCAGCCATGCAAGATAACTATAATAGAACCATCAAAATCCTTGTTTTCAATGTAAGAATTGAAAGCAGTTGCATAATCGCCCCACAAAGTACAGTCTATCTTGTTACCCCTATATTAAAATGACCATGATAATGGTCACATTAAAGATAATTAATAATTGAAAAAAGGAATACAAATAAAAAAATAGTATGCATAAATGGAATGTTTAAGAAAAATTTAATTAACTCACTCTAAGTCCTCTAGAACTAAATCCATCAGCAAGCTCTTTATACCATTTTTTTCGTTCTCCCTCAAAGCACTTCTTTGCACAACGTGGCCAATAACATCTAAACAATGTAAATAATAGCAAAGAAATTAAATTACACCGTATATTTGCATATTTAGGAAAGAATTTAAATTAAATTATGAAAAGTAATACCTATCAGATGTGTTTCATCTAGACCAGATGATATAATAGCAAAATTGACAAAATTAAAAACGCAAATAGGAATACTTGAATCATCTGATTTCATGCACATAGTGGTCCTTATAAAGGTAAGTTTATATTTGTGACGGGAAGCACGAAATTTTGAATCAACATTGGCTGCAACCAATAAATTCTGAATGAGATAGCAGGACCCTTCTTGCAGAGTGTTGGCAAACATTTCAAGTAGGTTTTGCTTCACAGAAGCCTGAATCTTTCCACACTGCAGACACGTGAAACAAATATTAAAACAATTAAATATAAATAATTGATTAAATTAAGAGAGACAAATGACCAAAGGTAACCTTTTCATCCACCAGTATCATCTCCATTGACTTGGTAACATTGGGCTTATTATATTCAGGAACCTTCCAAATATGCACTACTCTAACTTTGATCCTATAATCTACTTTTCCGGCCTTAATATCATCTATAAGAGTAATCCTTGGAGCCATACTTAAAGGTTAATACCTGTAAAATTAGTAAAATATGATTATGAAAAATTAGTAAAATATGATTATGAAGTTAAGTAAAGACAAAGGGGAATGTATGAAAAAGATAAGGATGTAGAAAAAACAGATGCTCCAAAAGAATAAGAATATAATGTTACCACATGGAAGGTGTATAATTAAACCATATTCGATCATAAAATCTAGCAAACAAATGGAAAGAGAAATCTTTATAAAAAAATAGAGAAACACAAAAAAAGTTTACATGGAAACAAATCAAATCAAAAAACAAAATCAAATCAAATACCATGTAACAAATTTTTAAGAATATATTAGCTTTGTAATAAAGTTGTAGCTGATGATTTTTCAAAATTGACAGAGGAAGTAGCGAAATTAGATTATCCAAGCTCGGAAGACGAAGTAAAATCATACAACTTATAAATTGTCAGGCTCATTCATTTTGTTCCCACATGAAAGCATAGAGTACATAATGAACTATTGAAAATCCTCGGGTGAAAGAAAAAATTATTAGACATGGATTGCTGCTTCAAAGAGATTTACCAAATTGACATAGCCATCCTAATGGAGGATAAGGTGATTTGTCGAAAATTTACAATGAATTTGAGTTGAGTATGATCAAAAAATCTAAATAGTTTGATGGACTTCATTTTATGGCCACATATAATAGAACCTTGATATATACTATTTATGAAAAATTATATTCCCATTTTTGGCAACACATAAACATGTCTAAAACAAAATGAATTATTATTTTTTTAAAGGATAGAAAAAAAAACCGCGGAAAGACAAAAAATGATTAAAAAAAAGAATCATTATTGGAAAATAAAAATAAAAAAATACGGAAAACTAAATTAAAAAACAAAACTTAGCTATCATCTGTAAGCACAGAACAGAGAAACATATTTTTAAACTCAATGTGATCCTACCTCAATTTTCAAATATGTATTTAATAAATTTTATGGGAAAACAACACTTAGCTAACATCTGTAAGCACAGAAAAAAAAAAACATAATCGGCCTACCATGATTTTGTTTTGCTTCCTATCAGGGGTGGGTTTGACACTAACATTTGGAAATAATCATGGAGGATGCGAATTTAATTCTTCCCCATAAAAAATGGGGGCAAGGAGGAAGTTTTGATCTCCCATACCCTCCAACCCGGCAATCGATGTTGTCTCGCGGCACTTATGTTAATATAAGAGTAATAAAATGTAGTATTATAACACCGTCTGTGTGTATATCCTGATAATTTCATTCTAACATACACAAATACCAAACGCAAGTGCGTACAGAAATAACCAAATAATACATGTAGATTTCAAAGTTTGGTGTCATGATGTATTCAAAAGATTCAAATGATTTGTTGATGGGTCATGCATTCCGATGTTTTGTTTGATGGGTCATGCTTCTTTGACATAAATTTAGCCTCTTTCTCATGGAAATTTACTTAGATGTAGTTGGTGGATAAACATTGCATTCATCGTGAACCATTGTTATTATATTATAGCATAATAAGAAGTATTACTCTTGTTGCAGCTTCTTCAATCCGTGATCCATTGTTTCCGCTCCTGGAGCGGCATTCATCCTGATTGCCACAATAGTTAACTCATTTTCGTAACTATATATTCATTATATTGTACTTTTATGTGTAATAGCTAAACACTGCATTTAATTTTGCTAATTTGACAAATTAAACCAAATCTTCCATTAGAAAGGGCTGACCCTGTCAAATTGATACCCTATCAAAAAATAATGCTGATCCTGTCAAATTGACAATTTGCAGTGCTAGACGGGTATTCTTTGAAGCATAGCATTCTTTGTTTCTTGGATTAGAGAGATGATTTCTTAGATAATACAAACACTTAAAAGAAAGCATCAATTTAATGGCAGTTCGCTCCTGCATCCTCTTATTTGGATATCTTACTTCTTATTTGATGTCAGAGTGAGCAATAGCATCAGTGGATCCAAATATATGCTTGGAGTATCGATTTATTTATTTTGTGAAGAAAGTGATATCTAGTGATCCCAAATGGAAAATATAACCACGTTACTGACTCGCTAATTTGCATCTAAATCCTGGAAAAAATTGATCTGCAACTTGCTATCCAACTATTATTATAACAACATCTAATGAGTTATTGTAGACTATTTTAATTGACAACTAAATATCTTTTATAGATTTCTAAAGCTTCTAAAGCCTTATAATGGGTTCGAAACCATCAATAATGGTGTTCTAAATAAATAAGTCCACAATATACATTAATTGAAATCTAAAAAAAAAAAATCTAAAAATTGGTTATCTCAATTTTATTTAGAAAAACCTATACTTTTAAATGAAGAGGAAGTTTGGATCGTGTCATCTTCAATTAGGGTTGCAAGCAGAAGTAAGAGTTTGAATTGTTTGAAATGGTGTGATGACCTCCAATTAAAGTTCGACATATGCCGGTATATATACTCCAAAACCGAGCTGCTGATTTAGCATTATTGAACCACCCTATATTTCATAAATTGGATTGAAAAAGCTCAATTTCGGTATATGTAGTTAATAAATTTTATGGATAAACAAAAGTTATCTACCATCTGTAAGCATAGAACAGAAAACCGTAATTGACTTATTGACTTATGAATATAAAATATAACCATAAATTAATTTAGTTCCAAGGAAACATGCATACCTGAACCGAAGAAACGTTGGCGATGGCGATAAAATCGCTATAGGAGGAAGAATATGAATACCTCGAATGAAGAAACTTTGGGAATCCTCGATAATGCTTCTTCACTCTCTCTCTCTCTCTCTCTCTCTCTCTCTCTCTCTCTCTCTCTGATTTTTGCTGTGGATTAAAAATTGAAATAGAATAGAGGAAAAAAAGAGAGGAGCAAGCTTTATAAAAATCACTATGTACGGGAGAAAAGTGTATCCGGAAATACTTTCTCAACTAACCACTATTATTCCGCCATTCCTATTTTTCCTTTATATCCAAAAAAAATCTAATTTGAATTATCAACTAATTCCTATTTTTCATGACTCCTATTATCTTCTATTTTTAAAAAAAAAATAAACTGAAGATTTTCAAACTTTATTTCTCTCTGCTGCAATAAATTTAAATAATAAAGTTAAATAAATTTATTTGAATTACAGGATAATGCAGATGAATATTTGGGGCTAAAAGTCACTCCTATTTTTCCGCCAAGCTATGGACGGTTACGGGAGAAGAAATTTTGGACGGTTATGGCAGATTCACTCTTGTTGGCAGATATATCCCACATAAATAATAAAGATGAATATTTAGATATATATTTAGATATATAATAATGTATATGAATATTTAGATAAAAAAATATAATAATGTATATGAATATTTGGATGCATTTGGGCGGGAATCCTTCCCCATTGTATCCTTCTTTCAGTAATAAAGGATAGTCAACCGAACTGAAATATTCAAAACAGAATAAACAGGACTTCCAAAATCAAAAATCAAAACCAAACCGAAATTAGCAATAGTTGAAATTAGTGTTTTATAATTAGTAAACTCTGAGTATAACAAAATGGTTTCGAGGTGGAGTTGGTTATCATCCATCTAACACACCAATTTGAGTCCTGGTAGAGACATTTAAACTTTCCTAAATTACGTAGATTTGCATCAATTCATGACTTTCCTAAATTACATAGATTTATATCAATGCATGATTTTGTATGTAATGTACATAAAATGTATGTATGAATGAAATATCATAAAATGGTTTCGTGGTTTAGTTGGTTATCACGTAAGTCTTACGTACTAAAAGTCTCTGGTTCAAGTCCGCTCGTAGCCACATTTCGTAATTTATAAACCAAAATTTTTTATTTACTATTTGTTAGAAAAACATATTGTCAACCAATGTTTACATGTGGGCATTCGGTCTTAGTGGTATTGCTTAGAAAAAATTATTGTCAACCAATGTTCAATTCTCAGAATGCCCCTAATTTTTTTTTTTGCTGGTTTTTAGATCTTTTGTAAAATTTATTATTTGTTTAATTACATGACTACTCCGAGCTTTATTATTTTCTTTGGCTAATATTTATTTTTGGTTCATGCTATTGTCACAACTATATTTGCTAATGACATAAGCTAATACATATATTAGAGTGCCGGAGCTGAGATTCAATAAAGACGATTGTGTCCGGCGCAAAAAAATAAATAAAGGCTTATTCTCATATAAAAAAATTTCTAATAAAAAATAGAACTTAAATTATTCAAAAATAAAATCAACTAAGGAAAATGATTCAACTGCAATAGTTTTCAATCGAAATAATATTTGACTGAAAGAAATAAAGTTAAGTTATACAAACAAGCATATTTGGACATCTTCACATTAACGTTTTTCTAGCATTCATAGCTGCAAAATCATCAATAAATTGTTCAGAATCAACCCTTTCCAAGATCTCATCCCTTGCTGCAAAATTATCAATAAGATCATTCTTGCGAAATGATTGATCGCATGTACGATTTCAATAACTTCAACTTGGAAAAACTTCTTTTTGTAGATACAACAGTCACTGCTATTGTCAATAAAATTATACAGACAACGCTTGCAGGAGGAGAATAATTAAATTTATTCATGAAATTTAATATCACAAGTGCTTGGACGTCTTGTGGTAGAAGATCTCGTAAAGTTTCTAGGTACTCAAACAGTTCATGTCCATCACTATCAGAGCAACCACCATGACTCAAAGTGCTTTCTAGACGACTACAACAAGCTTTCAAAATATCAAATTTCGACTTTAAAACATACATAGAATTATAGTTTCCAAAACAAAATATACACATTTTAATATATATAAATATATATATATATATATATATATATATATATATATATATATATATATATATATATATATATATATATGGAACCAGGTAAATTGTTTCTGGAATCGCTCCCACTGGAATTCGAACGCCTGACCACTCGGGCTGTGTCATGACCCCATCCCAATATACTGGGTGATCCAATCAGATCATGCCCAGCTTGCACCATTATGAGACGGCGGCAGTAATTTGTATCATGCAGTAAGAACACCAGCAGATAATTCTAAATGCGAGAATAAAATGACTTCTATTGAATCTGAAATTTAAAGCTAAGAGTCTAGATGAATCAACACACAAAAGCAAATAAACATTCTGGTTAATACATTGGTTCTTATTACAATTCGGAAAGATAATAAACAAAACCACGACACAGCTTGTAGTCTGGGGCTCCCTGGTCAAGTTCAGCTATCTCGTCAGGACTATGATCGGGCCCGTAGAAGGAACTAAAAGCAAGATTTTCGTCGTCGCAATCACCCAAAAATGTTGGTCTCCAATCAGGAGGGGAGCAAGAACAAATATCCACATCTAACATTCTAAATAATAATAAATGATGCAAGACAGTTTAAAAGCATTATATTTTTTTCTAGATAATAATAATGAAGACAGCAGTCAATGAATCTCAGGAGCTACAATGATGCAATCTACAATAAGTCAATAGTGATTTTGAGCATATAGCGGATCTGTGATCGGTTGGTAGATTCAATGTATATACTAACATTTTGGCCAAATGATAGTATACGGTACGGCTCAACCCCCTGTATAGTAGGGGTTAGCGCGAGAGAGGCAATATCAATAACAATGGCTTTGGTCACAGATGCTATACTACTCCCCCAATCTCCGACTCAATGAGTCAATGAGTCAATCAAGCAATCAATATGGGGTCCGAGAGGGATCCCCTGTGAATCAGTGTTGATACAATATACATAGTCCTACTGATGCAGCACATTTAATTATTAAATAAAATATTGACATGAATGGTATGAAACTTGCCTTGGACTTTTCCTCAGTGTTGAGGTAACGACAGGAAGGTATCAGCTAAAGTCCGGGACATGAACGTACATTAATTAATATTCCATTTTAGAATTTATTCCAAGGGTTTAACTAATAATGCCACTAATTATAAAAACAATGTTTAGTTATAAAACACCTTTTTGTTTGAGAAATAATACTATAATTATTTAATACCTTAACTACGTATAATAATATTTGGTAAAACAATTTGTTGTAGAAATTAGTATTTTATGAATATTGCAAAAATTATTATATTTTATTTATTAGTAAAATTGTAATAGTTTTATCGTAAGTTATTATAGTAGGAATATCATTTTAGACTTGGAAATACTTGAAATCTAATTAGTATTTATTTATATAAAACCTTACAAAATTTTATAATAACTATTTTTCTTTAAATAAGAAATAACCATTTTAATAATAAATTACAAAAATCCATATTTAAGTAGAACTTACGATTTTTACTAAAGTATCGCTTCAAAACCTTTTTATATAATACGATAAGATTACTAATCAATTTAATGGTTAATTTACTTAACTAATATTTTTTGAAACTAATTTAGTAATTAATAATGGCCATAAAGATATAATATTTAAAATAACATATTTCCTACATTATTCGTAGTTAACATAAATAATTAACTCTAATTAACCTAATAATTATTATAACGATCTATATAATGGTACAAACTAATAATAATCGAATGTCACATTTAATTAAAGATAGCTAATTCTATTACAAAACCTAATGTTGGAATTAGGAAACTACAATTACTATCCCGGAATTGACAGAGCTTTATTCTGTCAATTCCGGTCGGAAGCATAAATAGGTTTGGTATTCTGTGAAATATACAGAAGGGTGAAGCTTACCAACACGTTGATGACGGAGTACCGAGGTGAGGTCACGGACTCGGACGCAACCGGAGCGTGTATGCACGCGGGACGTACGTGGAACGGAAACACACACGGGACGGAAATACGGGCATGCTGGTCGACCGGGAGGCGGCGCACGGGGTGCTGGTCGGCTGGGAGGCGCTGGCCGGCGGGGAAACGGCCGTCAGGGCGGTGCACGGGGTGCTGGTCGGCGAAGCCGAATCTATCGCGTACGGGAGACGCGCTAGAGTGCGCACACGGGGAGGGGGGCGGCGATGCTGGCGCATGCGGGCGGCTGTCGGGGGCGTTGCACGCTGGTACGGCGGCCAGGGGCAGCTGGTCGGCGACGAGATGGTCGCGCGTGGGTCGTCGGCCGGAGAGGCGATCGGGGCGTGGTTGGAATTCCCTCCGATTGGGGTATCAGATCGACCGGGGCTGCTTCGGTTTCGAAAATGGAGAAGTATGGAGAAAGAGAGGGATAAGTTTGTGAAGGTGGGAGGGAGGAAGGTTCTGTGGAGAAGGAGGAGTTTTTAAGTGTTTTAACATCACGTGTTTTGCAGATCCGGAGTTGGGGGGTCACGCGCGGGGATACGGGACGACTGGGTTTCGTGGGTTTGAACGGTTTAAGCCATTGGGTTCGGGTCGGGTAGGAAGCTAGTAGGCTTTAATTCATAGGATAGAACTATAACTTAACAAATAGAAACATGGGTTTTACAACCTTCTCTCCTTAGAACATTTTGTTCTTGAAATTTCAAAGATAAGGGTTGGGGTACAATCATGCCTCAAACCAATAAGGGTAGTCTTCCTCAACAATCTCATGCCTAACTAGGCTAACTGTCCCATAGCAAATCTTTGTAGTGTAATATTTTAATCAATCTAACCACTATTCTCAAATAACATTCTTTCCTCATTAGAAAAAAAATTGGTCACTCTAGTCCACGAGGACGAATTTATGCTTTCATCCATGAATTGTCAATCACCGTCATAATATTGGAAAATTTGTCTTCTCATATTTTCTTACTAAACACATATAATATTTCTCGTAATATATTTGTATTTCCTTCAGCTTGCTAATATAACCAAACTTTAACTCTATGTCTATAGTGCCCCATCCCTACATCGTACCTCGTTTCCGTCTACGGGATGCGCGAGAAAGGAACACTATCACTATCGATTCGGTTGGGACCGATAGGTCGGAATCGGCTGAGTCGATCGAATGGAAAAGGTTGAACTAAGATCCATTTCATGTTATGGAATGGCTTCTTCGGAGCCAAGTCCGATATTCAGCGGGTTGCGCCTTGAGGATTAGCTCTGCGGCTGAGTCAAGAGAGACCTCCCGTTGCTCTGATTTTTATGTCGCATTTGATTTGGCTTTAGCTTTGGTTTTCGTGAATGCATTTTTTGTGAATGTTTTCGATGGGTTTTCGTGACTTGCGTTTTTGAGCTTCGCATTCATATCAAAATTTCTTGAATTACACAGTGTTCTAATCAGTTGCTTATGCGATTGCAGGAGATTGCATAGGCGACGTCAGCACAGCCAATCGGTCGCTCGCTTGAAGCAAGTCTAAGGCGAATGGCTGACCTCCTTCGTCTCCTCCCTCTATTCAAAATCAATATGGATTAAATGAATGCTTGTCAAAATAGTGTAGAATCAAAGAAATCGTGGCACGATTCTTCACAAAACACTTGCTATCAAACTGCCGGTATTGAAAATGGAAAACATGCTTCCTTATGCAATTCCACTTAGCCTATGAAAAACAATGAATGAATCGTTTAGCGTTTATCGCAACGATATGTCTAAATGATTAAATCGACTAAGTTCATAACAAAGGCTAAGTTTCGCACATAAAAGAGAAAGGATAAGGTTTTATAAAAGAGATAGCATATTTCAAGACTCTGCAAAACGGTCTAATTTGTCGACAAGGTGTAGTTTTCTCGAACGGTTGCCTAGGCCAAGGGACCGATTCGGCCTGGGAGGAACGAGTATAGCAAGCGCCTGCCTTTCATCGGTGTGGGTTATGCAGAAACTTTTGCACAGGGCTCGCTACCCGTCGCGAAAGGGTCGCCGTCTAACCCAGCTATAGTCCGTGATGGCTTGATATTGCCAGTGGCCTTCACACCCTTTCACTCATTAACTAATGCACGTGACACGGGATGAATATGATAGCTGCTTAATATTTACAATTTCATATGCTTGCCTTAAAATGTATTAACATGCAAATCGATCAGGTTGGTTAGAAAGATCGCAGAAATAGCTAGCTAACATGTTTATAAAAATACTTGAATCAAATACAGAGCTTGGATTTAATTAGCCATTCGCTAGTACATGTGATCGTACTGATCTTTGCTCTTTGCAGGTCCTACGAATCAGGAAGGGCGCGCCAACTAGCTCGGCGACGTTCATGATTTTGAAACTTCAGCCGTTCGTCGAAGACTTGTCCCCGTAACTCCACTTTTGAAGGCTCTCGACTGTCCAAGAAAGATGGCTCAGCGTCCCTCCATTCCAGGTCACTAGAATACTCTGATATATATTGAGGGATGTGTACAATGTATGGAACGGCTATCTCTTCGGCAATCTTTTGTAATCGAGTCATGTTGTAGCCCGCGCGGCATGAGTCCTGTAACGGAGTCTGTAAATGGTGTTTGTTATCAATAAAGATCAAAGTTTTCTTTACTTAATGTGTGATTCAATTTGTCTGCTTATTCTCTTAGATCGCGTGTCTCAGATTACCTTATGACTATGCCTTGTGCGATCGTAAATTATGTTCGCGTGACATCATATCCGGGGGACGACTATCGATTCGACGGAATCGGAGCGTGGCAATGTCATACCACTATATGTGTTCCAATCACGTTCTTATACATCCTATTCGTTCCTGACCAAAATATTATAATTTGGTACACTCTGGCATGTCTTAATACTCTAGTATCAAGCCTCAGTAGCCCAATATCACATCTAAAATCTAACATCACGTTTCAATACTCCAATTTGTCATGATCCGTAAAATTTTTATCATTCCTTGTTTATCTATTGTATTCATATGTGATCACTGTAATTTATTTAGACGTCTATTTTAATCAACATGTATATCTTGATTCTAAATCCTCATTTACCTATTTGATTCCGAATTCTCATTAAAATTTAATTATCCTGTTTAAACTCGAATCCTTCATCTTGATTTCACTGTATCATTTTGACCAAACTTTTTTCTGTTAAAAATATATCCTATTACATCTCCCAACCTTATATTATTTACAATCCTTCTATCTCTGGTTTTTGATTTATAATCTTTTGCACTCTTCGATTCATACGATTGCCATCCTTAATTATTTACACCTTAAGTCCAAATTTTCTAATTTCGGTCGTCTTTTATATATCTTTTGATTCATCATGCATCTTCCTAAAGTGCATCTCCATGCTTATCATTTAACTACCTCTAATCTACAATATCAATTTGCTTGGTATTCACATCATTAATTATCCCTTCCTTTATTCAAATTCAAATCACAAGTGTTCATATTTATCTCATCTTTATCTCATAACTCATGTACTTTATAAATCCCTGCTATAAATCGTTCCAGATTTAAATCATCAGGTACGATCGGATTCTAGGCATGATCACTGGGTGCAATGATAAAATATAGGCACGATCAGAGTTATCTAAATATGATCTGAGATAGAGTTAGAATATTGTTGTGATCAAAATCATTTTAGGCACGAGTAAGTTCTAGATATGATTAAAATATGATCATAAAATAGGAAAAAAATCAAATGAGGTCTCATAAAACAGAAAGGCAAGAAAGAAACGAACTTCAACAGTTTATTGAGAAGGCATAATTAATAGAATCTTCTGAGATGAGAGACTAAAAATTCCAAATCAAATTGGAATGTGATATAAGGGTTTGTGAGTTAGGGACAATCAACAAGTTATATTATGGTAGGATAGCGAGGGTGATTAGAATAGCTATGATAGAAATATAATCGGATAAGATATTTTCATTGAGGACTGAGTGATGATCAAAGGGGATAGAAAGAATATCGTACCACTATTTCAACGGTCAGCATATATAATATGCATGAAAAAGACTTACAAAATAACCATCTGATTAATACCTGTCATACCCCAGAACCAGAATACTGGAGAGCGGGGCGTACATAGCCAGCTACGTATATTGAAGTGCAACCCACCTCGCTATACGGTCACGGCTGTCTAGATACATGAGGGTTTAACTACAAGCCAACTGTCTCCTATGGTCATGAACCAGCCTATTGTCTCAATCTCAAGCAAGCAATAATAGTTACAAGATGTCAGAGCACCAAATATATAATAGCAAGGCGTCTCATACATTACATATTGGATGATCATGAAGCTAGTCGTAAAAAATGTCAAAACTAGCAAGAGTTCAGTCATACATGATCAACCCTAGGATCGGTCAATCGTGTTACAGCCCGCAGGCGGACAGTAAATAAAGGTGTAATACGAGTTAACACGTGCTCGCCAGCTAAACGCCTCAATAGAATAATTTTTACAATAAAGTAGGAGGACAAAAAGAAATCCACTCATTGTCAGGGTGACGCCTGGTGGTCACCATTTGGCTGGAAGACAGGTGGATCCTCTGGTGCTGCTCCGATATCTGGCCACACAAAACCAGCTGGGTCAGACCCCAGAAAGAGTAAGTGCCACAAAGGAGGCTTCACTTAGGAACTAAAACCAGCATATCATAATAGAATATTAAAGATAATAAATAAAGAACTGATAATAATAGAGATAACAACAGTAAACTGAGTATGAGAAAACCATTCAAGTAGCCAGATCACAACCCTTAAACCAAACAAGGACCGGGATTGCAGCCCTTCACTGAATAGAAATCCGCCTCAAATACTATTGGTACAGTGAAGACAATAAATGAAGAGAGGACACAGAACTGCTCCGGGAGCCAGGTTACAACCCTTAAACTAAATAAGGACCGGGGTTGTAACCCTTTGCCTGAACAAAACTGGACCCCCGACCTTTATCGCTAAGGCCAGTATAAATAATCATGATATTAAGGTAAGGTAAAACATGACGAACATGGCATGGGGTTGCAATAAGACAATAAACGAAGAGATGACACAGAACTGCTCCGGGAGCCAGGTTACATCCCTTAAACCAAACAAGGACCGAGGTTGTAACCTTTCGCCTGAACAGAACTGGACCCCCGATCGTTATTGTTAAGGCAATCATCAATAATTATGTCATGTCACAATCTTGCACAGAATCAGGATAAGACTAAGCTGAAATAAACTCCATCCAATCAATCACGGCCAATCAAGAGTACGGTTTGATACTTTTAACTAACTAGGGTTATCACAGGCCTAGTTATTAGCAAAATGCAATGAGATTATCCCAACAGCCACAAGTCCTGCAGACCATCCGGTTATCCAGGTCGAATGTCCGTTTATGAAGAAAGCAACACGTGACTGTGTGCTGGAAATGTGCCCTACTCGTCGGTAGGCTACAAGTCCACTTAATGCGCCCAGATAACGGGATTGCCTGTAGCTGGAAATCTCTTCATGTCTACTGAATTATTCTAGTTTATTAGCCTTAGTCAATTCATGTAGGTATCCCTGACCGTGGTAATCAGGGATCCCTATCCTAGACATGATGCAAGACAGTACTGGTTTATTTGTACAAACGTAATCGCCCACGGTGTCTAGGTCATTCAATTATGTCATGACATGCTAGCCGTCGCAACAGCATTCGAGATATATATCATGTCAAATTCACTGTCAAGATTGCGCCACGACGGGCCACTATCATGTCATATCATTTGTCAAAAGTACACCACAACGGGTCACCATTATGTCATGGAACATATTTAAAATTAACATTTAACCTGGTATAAGCGTATATGCAATAACTAAATATAAACAGGGTGCAAGAGTTATGGAGGAATCATGTGGCTCAGGGGAGACGGGACATAATTTCCACATACGAACTCAAAATGAGGTGCTCCAGAGATATTCGGAAAGGCAAGACAAAGATCTAAAACTTTCATGTTTTAAGTTTTTCAAAATCCTGGCTAGAAAATAGCTAAACTTGGCAAAAACAATCATTTTGTGCACTTTTTACGCCAAAAATTCAATTCTGTGTAAAATACGCAAAAAGGGGAGGGTTCCAGTGTAAAATTTCACATTCTGGGTCCCTTCCAGCGTAAAATACGCAATTTCAGGGTTCCCTGCGTAAAATCTTACATTCTGGATGCTATCCAGCGTAAAATACACAATTTCAGGATTCCCTGTGTAAAATCTTACATTCTTGATACTATCCAGCGTAAAATACGCAATTTTAGGGTTCTCTGCGTAAAATCTTACATTCTGGATGCTATCCAGCGTAAAATTTCACTCAACCGACATAAAAAATTCAGAAAACTTGTTTTGGTCATAAAAACTTCATTTTAACTCGAAATGAGGTGAATCAAAAACCAAATTCATATGAAATTTCGTGCTCTTGCTCATGGAACTATTAGTTTTCGAAAATAACAAGTTTTAGTATATCAAAACCAAGAAAACTCCATGAACTCATGAAACCCAAAGTTATAATGTAGATCTAGAAGAATCTATCCATAAAAATTAAAAACTCCAAGTTCTAAAGAGGCTTATAATTATGTAAAGAAGGAAATGGAACAATAAAACTTGAGATTTATCATGAAGCAAGTTGCACTTGCCTAGGGCTCTTGGGTATAGGTGGAGAGTAATGGTGAGGAAGAAGAAGAGTGAATGAGGAGAGAGAAAGAGTGTTGGGTTAATAATGGGGATGGTGGTGGTAGTTAAGGGTTCTCTCCTTGGTTCATGATGAACCAATAAGCAACCCAAGCCGAACCAAGCCAACCCAAACAAGCCGAACCAAGCCAGGAGACATGCAATACGAGTCAGATACGTACACGTATCCTAAAATACGTAATACGAACTGTCACTACCACAATTCTAGTGTGAGGGTATTTTTGTCATTTTTGGGGTATTTAAATTTATTAGAATTAACTAGAATTTATGGGAATTTTTTAGGAATTTTTTTGAGATTGTTTGAACTAGGTTGACTTTTGACTAGTGTTGACTTTGTAGACCAACCTAGAAGCTAACCTTAGTTAGTGGGTCATGGTTAGGTCAAGTGACTCTAGTCTAACCTAGCATAGGACTTGGTTTAGTCATTTTAGCAAATGGATTAGGAAGTCATAAGTCATGGCTTATGGTTTTAGAACTTTAATTCATTTAATCTACCTTAGCCTATGTAACTTGGCCCAAGGCCCAATGTTTTGACAAAACCCCACCCAAACTCAACTTGGCCGGCCAAATAAGGATACCTAGGGATTCCCACCATATAAAACCCCTCATAAAACTAGGGTTGCCTCTTTCTTAGGAAGAGCCCTAATTTCAAGGAGGTGAGTTTTTTATGTCATTTAATTTCTAGAGCTCCTTTCTGTAGAAGCATAGAATTTCATAACCAGAAAGCCCATGCGCCAGACACTACATGCGCCAGAACTCGGACAGAATACTTCACAGCAAAGTCAATGAGCATAGACATTTGAAAAAAGGACTTTTTATTTATATATAAAAGTCTATTACATGTCTAGAAAAGGTTGTACAAAGGAGAATTTCTACAAAAGAAAGATCCTAAGTCTACAGCCAGCGGCCACCATGCGCCTCCAGATAGACGCACCAGTCACCATGCGCCATAGGTTAGACGCAGCAGATACCATGCGCCTCCAACCAGGCGCATCCCACCATCCCTTCAGCAACCCAGTTATGTGCCGCTCTTCCAGCCAGGCTCACCTGATAAGTGCTTCGACTAAACAAAGCATTTAACCCTCTGGCTGGAACCAAGGAAGAGAAGAGCACCGCAAATCTATAGCCAAGGGAGGCTTCGAAAGAGCCTCCAAAGGCGAAGGAAGACCGTGATCGAAACCACGGCTAAAGGAACAGCTTTCAACACAACCAGAGTGGACAACCCCCACTTTGAAGGAAGAAAGAGCCTAGCACCGCAATTCCGATCTGCGGCTCTTCCGGAATAACGGAGACGAGGCCCGAGCATCCCTATCTTTGGATGCAACAGGCACCTTCTGCCTGCCTCAGAAGCCCTCGACTCCGTCTTTTGGATGTAACAGTCACCTTCAAGTGCATCAATGACGGCATGGCGTCTCATCTTCACCCTCGGGAGAACTTCGTCAACAGAATACACCCGAATATCTAAGTTCATATTGGAAGTACGTGAGGGAACGAGGAGCAAACCTTCTCTCCATGCCACTATTTATAGGCCGGGCAGATCAAACCCACGCGCCAAGTGGATGGCTCTCCGAATTCCGTGCAATGAATTTGCATTAAATGGATGAACCGGACGCCTCGAATTCAGCCAAACGGCTATTTAAAGCACTCGAGGAGCGAAACAGCCGCATCATTAAAAGACATGTCGGATGCGCCAGCCAGACAGCGCATCACACAGATGCGCCCTTCGGCATCAGGCGTATCACACAGACGCGCCCTTCACAACCAGGCGCATCGCAGAGGATGCGCCCCCACACATCCCCATACCGAGTGGAACGCCAATCGACGCGCCCACTCAGCTGTCCATCGAATGTCAGAAACATTAAATGCTGAACTGACAGAGTTGGCAGCACACCTCCCAAAGTCTGAACAGTTGACAGCTTTTTCAGAAAACGAAGCGTCGACAACGTCAGCATCATCATGACTTTATTCCAACGGCTACTGCCACGTAGCCACTTAACCGCCCGCATGCGCCCCTGCAGCCACGCGTCCAAATCTGCATGCGCCTCAAAAGCCATGTGCCTCAGACTGCTCTCTGATCCCAAAAGACAGATGGAAAGTCGCTTGCATGCGCCTCAAAAGCCATGCGCCCCGAATGGTTTGTAACTCCTAAAGTTACGAGCTGCCGCCTCCTCCCGCGTCCAATCCAAGGTACAGCTCACCAGATCACTTCCCTCCACCAAATCCGAGATCTCCGAGCCATGAGTCGATGACACGTGTCCTTTGACTCAACTCATCCAAGATTTCAGCAACAGAAAGATCTTCTCCTTTGCTACGTGCCGGCTCACAACAGCAACATGAAGAAGTCAACCCCTCGATCAGGGCGCATCATCCACGCGCCTCCATCAGCAACCTCCACGTGGCGTCCCCACACACCAGTGCATCCTACATGCGTGCATGAGCAGCCAGCCTGCAGAACTATAAATAGAGGGATCATTTCCTTCTCACCCACGCACAGAATCCACAATGAACATACAAGGAATCACCAGAGAGGCAGATACAGACACTCAACGTCTTCCTCCTCTCAGCAAGCTCCAGCACCCAGAGCAATCTACACCTTCAGAGAACCGATAACCGTCGTCAGCCCGTCAACGGAGTCAACGCATTACCACTCGCTCCATTGGCACTGTTCTGTTTGTGTTAAAGTTTTCAATCAAACAATTTTAATGGCAAACAAGCTGGCGACTCTGCTGGGGACTTCTTTCTCCTCTTCCGAGAAAATCGTGTCACAGGCCGACGACGTGAAGGTTGGCTCCTCCCACAAGACGCTGGTCGTGCGCCTCAATCAACAGGCGTACGAGGAGTTCAATTCTGAAGAAGTGCGAGTCCTTCGAAGCGGCTGCCGAAGCCGAAGAAGACCCGCCGAGTCTGGGTGCGCAAGGTCGACGCCTCGGGCACCACCACTGAAGGGGATGCGCCAATCCAGCCTTCCCTTCCTGCTGACGTTCTCAGCAACCAAGGTACGTCCGCTGATGCAGCGCATCTCTCGGGAAAGCATGCGGCTGACCACGTTCCCCAGCCATCTCCCTCTCAGGCGAGGAAGATGCGTCGACGGAGCAGGGGCGCAGCCAATGCCCCGCGCATCACCTCTGATGCGCCACAAAAAGTCTCTGTCTTTAACAGACTCACTCGCTGTAATGGCAAGAAGAATTTGGATACTGAGTACTATGCGCCCCAGCGGGCTAGTACAAAGAAATCCAAGGCGGCACAGGCCATGCGCCACAAACGTGCTATGCCAGCAGCAGGCCAGAAGCACGCGCTCACAATCAAGCACGCTGCTGATGGCAAGCTGTACAAGGTCGACTCAGGTGCCTCTGCACCAAAAACGAGTCGACCTTCAAAGTCCTCTTCTCATTTGGGAGCATCTACTGCGTGCACAACCAAGTCGAGTGAGGCAAATTCAGTGGTCTTGAACTCCCGCGCCTCCTCTGGTTGTGCGTTTGAGGTCCGTTCAAGTCACTTCAAATGTTGTGGTTCCCCCACTACTGATCGTGATGCCTGCTTGGTATTAGATCAGGGGGCGCAGCACTCACCTGACCACCCCGGCGTTTGGCCTTGCCATGCGTCTGAAGGGAGTGTGAAGGTAGCACTCTCCTCCAACGACCTGCGTAATGTGATCACTCACAAGCGCCGGTCAGGAGAGTCGACCAACAAGTACGATGCACCTCTCACGGGGCATACTTGTGCGGTGGTCACCATCAACTGCTGTTGCAAATCGGCAGTACCACCAAAGCAGCCAGTCTTCCAGCGGCTGCAATTATCGACACCCCTCCGACGTCGCCTTGGGACGAAGGTGTCAGCAGAAGAGGAGCCAAGGGTTGCTTCATGCAACGTGATCTCCAACTCCTCGTCAGTCCGGAAGACGACTGGCAATTCCTCATCTTCATCCAAAAGCCAGCCGAGGAAAACCAAGGCAGCTGTCTCGACCTCTGGAGTGTTCGAAGCCACTCGGTCGAGGAAGAAGTTCTTGGAGGAAGGTGGGGGTAGTCAGACCCTTGTTGAGCCTCCTTCCGAAGACGAAGACGTCCAAAGCACAGCTGCGGCGGATCTCCATCCTCGAGGCGAAGTCAGCCTCCCAGAAGTCCCTCAAAACGAGGATGTCCCCTAGGACACGGCTGGGGGTAGAGACGAAGAGGCCGTTCAAGATGGAGCTGAGGGCAATCGGGCCCTTGCAGATGCGCCCGTCGAGAATGACCTCCAGAATGTGGCTGGGGGTGGCCAAGACGAAATACCAGGAGAGGCGACTCCCCACATGAGAGTGAGGTCGAGAGCGAAGCCTCAACCAATCCATCCACTCCCGGCCGTGTCATGACAGTATACATGGCCGGGGGTGATTTCGAGTCTGATGCGCCGCCGCAGGACATTGTCCAGCGCATAGACTCATTAGAGGGAGGACTCAAAACCCTCTCTGCCTCTATGCAAGCACTGACTCAAGCAGTGTTTGATATACGGTCGGCTTTGATCAGGACACCTTCAACTGGTCCCGACCCAGGTTCCAATGGGGAGTCGAGTGTGCCCCTCCAACGGGCACCCTCAGACACAGAAGCACCCCGGACATCGGAGCCCTCAAACGCTCCACTCCAGATGATACCACCTTCCCCGACTCCTAGCTCCACGGAGGACGTGGTCGAAATGATCAAGGACTTGCGGGAGCGCTTCGAGTCCAAGAACAGGCAAGAGGAGAGCCAGAAGATGGGCATTCCCCAGCCTTATCCCCTCGAGTGGAACAAGGTGGTTTATCCTCCAAAGTATAAACCTCAAACACTTACGCCGTACGACGGGAAGGACTCTCCGCGTCGGTACCTGACGTACTTCCAATCGCAGACGGGGCATCTTCCAAAGGAGGACGTGCTCCTCACCAGCATCTTTGTTGGGGCCCTAAAAGGAGTGGCGTATGACTGGTACTGCAGCCTCCCCGACAATTCCATATCGTCCTTCGACGACCTGACGCGCCTCTTCCTCGACCGCTTCTACGACGGCGGGAAGGATATGACGATGGCGTCTCTCATAGAGATACGCCAGAAGGAGAAGGAAACGGTTCGGGTGTTCATCGAACACTTCCGACAGGCCTGCTTCAGGCTACCTCCAGGCATGCCAGAACATGCGCTCCTCTCCTCTTACAGCATGAACATACTGCCTGCAGTGAAGCTCTGGCTCAATTCTACTCCCCCTCCCGACTGGAGCTCCCTGATCATCGAAGCTGAAGCCGCAGAAAAGAAGGCGGCCAATGCACGTCTTCTGGGTGTCAGCTTCCTCGCCTTTGATGATAAGAGGAAGAGGTCTGCAACCAACAACTCCGGACGAGAAGCAAAGGGGAAACAGGCATTGACTGTTAATGCCTCGAAAGGCGCATCTGCGCCTACTTAGAAACCTCCACTGGCACCGAGACCCAAGGAGGTGTATTCATTCAACGACGAAGACACCCTGCAACTCTTTGAAATACTGAAGCAGGGTGACAAGATCAAGCTGCCGGACCCAAAGCGGCCCGATGAAGTCAAAAAAGTGGACAACCCGAGGTACTGTCACTACCATCGGTTTGTCGGACACCCGACCAAGGACTGCTATGTCCTCAAAAATTATATCCAACGCATGATCAATGCGGATGTAATCTCCGTCGACTACGAAGAGAAGACGGTGTCAGCTAATATGGTGTCACTCCAGTTCGGCACCTTGTCGCAGACTACCACACAAGATGGCGTCGTCCCCATCCCTAAGGCGACAATGGAGGTGGTGAACTTACCACCTACCCGTGACAATGCGAGTGGACTCATCCCACTCACCACATCTCGAGGAGAGGTCCTCTGGGTTCACCCCGACCTCGTCTCCGAGGTGACTCAACCGGAGGTACGCTCTACCTCCAAATCAAAAGGCAGGAAGATCAAGTCTTGCCGCACAGTCTCTTCTTCAACGGAAGAGGCACTTCCAGTGCAGACGCGTGCACAACAGAATGCCCAGCCCGGCGAAGCTGCCGCCGAGGTGGTGCCTCCTGGCACCATCCCTGAGAAGGGCCCGTCTAAGCCCTCAGCAGCCAATAAGCAGAAGCAGGTGGAGGCCCGTTTCGACAGACCTCTACGGAAGGAGAATGCTTCGGGGCTAGCCAAGCCTCACAACTTTGACATTCTGGCACAATTGGCCAGTACTCCTGCACGCTTGTCTTTGTTCGAGCTCCTGCGTCTTTCCAAAGATTCCCGAGAAGCTCTCTGCGAAGCTCTAAAGGATGCTGAATCCTTTCTCAGTCAGGTCAAGTAGCCTGAAGACCTTTCCGAAGGCGCTGCTATCAAAACTGGGGATCCCAATGTACCGGCTGGCGCCCTCTAACACAACCATCAGTGGCTTCAACGCTAGCAAAAACGAGCCACTGGGCAAAATCCGACTGAAGTGTCACATCGGCAACCTCAAAACTGAGGTGACTTGTTATGTGGTGGATGTCGAGGTCAACTACTCCTTCTCGGTCGACCATGGCTACATGAGTACATGGTGGTGCCCTCCATGCTCCACCAATGCATGAAATATGTATCCACCAACGGCGTCATCCGGACGGAGTTTGCAGACATCGATCCTTTCAAAGGGATTGAAGCCTACTTCACCGATTCCGACTTGTACAAGCCACTTGACGAGGAGGAAGCCAACGATGCTGATGATGAGGCAGAGACGGCAACAGAGTCGGACATGGAGCCTGAGATGACTCTCGACGCCCCCTTGAAAATCCGACTGAAGGGCAAACCACCCCAGAAGGTGCCTCCAATGAGCATCAAGCTATCAGGGAAAGCACCGACTCCTGAAGCTCCCCTGAAGATACGCCTCAAGGAAAAGCCGCCTTAAACATCGGCTCCCCTGGTGGCAAAATTACAGGGGAAGGCACCACTCACCGGAGGCGCAGCCGAGGCACCCCTGAAGGTACGTCTTAAGGGCAAGCCGCCGCAGTCATCCAAGATGCCAGAGAGGGCTCACATAACCCTTTCAGACCCCAAAGTCAAAGCTGTGGTGGACTCTCCTGATCCGACCCCAGTGCTTACAGATGAGGAGCTCGACGAATATATCTCTGCTGATATAGATGCACCCTCCTTAGACAATGTAATCCCACGGGATAAGATCTCGTATTTTATCAATAATAGAGTGTCTTTTAATTATTCTTGTCTTCCGTACTGGAATGCCATGTATACATTAGATAACGCTCTACAATCGTTGCAAACACAAATAACGACCGTCCATCATGTAAATCGAGTAGTCCTGTCTCAAGGAGTCTGTTTCATAGCCCCTCCACGAAGCCGAGACGAAGGAACCATCATCCTTGGCAAAGTCGAGCGTCATCAAGACCTCCCGTCACTCGAGCCAGAACCTGATACCGACAGAGTACAAGTCTATCGGTACACGGATACGGCAAAGCACATCATCCAAAAGATGGGCTACGACCTAAAAAGCAACAAAGGCCTAAACTATGGCAAGGGTCGACATCTCCCCCTCCGGCTTTTGACACCTAAGGGAAAGCCGCAGGACTACTACAATCGGACTCGACGGGGGTTAGGCTATGTCACGCCGCCATCAACTCCAGAGAGTTCGGACGCAGAAGACGTAGAACATTCCCACTCGTCTAAAGCATCGACTTGGGATTCCGATACCAGTATTGGATCGGTCTTCAGGAAAGTGCTGTCAGCTAACATGACATCAGCGTAACCTCAAAAAGGTGAAGGCGAAGACCAAGCGCCGGAACCCTTCGAAGAGGAACCCTGGGCTCAACGCCTAGGAGAACAATGGGAATCTCGTTTTGAGTTACGCGAACCTCCCACCGAAGACGAAGTCGAGCAGATCGACCTCAGGGACGGGTCTTCTTCCAAACCCATCTTTATCAGCAAAAGCCTAGAAGGAGAAGACCGAGAGTCTTTAATCCAGCTGGCTAAAGACTATATCGACGTCCTCGCCTGGAGCTACGAAGACATGCCGGGACTCGATCCACAGATCGCAATCCATAGGTTGAACATCTTACCTGATGCCAAACCTATCAAACAACAATAGCGACGCTTCCGTCCGAACATCATGAATACCATCGATCAGGAGGTGGACAAACTCTTGACCAGCGGCTTCATCCGTGAGGAACAACACCCGGATTGGATAGCCAACGTCGTCCCTGTCACCAAGAAGAACGGGAAGATACGAGTCTGTATCGACTTCAGGGATCTCAACTCTGCTTGCCCGAAGGACGAATTCCCGCTCCCAATCACCGATGTGATGATCGACAACACATGTGGCTTTCAACGCATGTCCTTCATGGACGGGTATTCAGGCTACAATCAAATCAAGATGTTCCCCGATGACGCAAAACACACGTCATTCAGGACTCCGAAGGGTGTTTTCTGCTACACAGTGATGCCTTTCGGCTTGAAGAACGCCGGTGCAACATACCAACGAGCTATGAGCACCATCTTCCGTCAACATCTTCGCAAGACAGTTGAATACTATGTTGACGATATCGCAGTCAAGAGCCGCCTCAAAGGAGATCACCTACAGGACCTGAAGTCGGTCTTCGATCTCATGCGAGCACATCAACTCAAAATGAACCCCGCTAAATCCTTTCTGGGGGTTTCTAGCGGCAAATTCTTGGGCTTTGTCATCACGGCGAATGGCATTCATGTTGATCCCGAGAAGACCAAAGCCATCCTCAACATGGACCCTCCGAAGAACCTTCGAGAACTTCGGGGCTTACAAGGACGTCTGGCATACATCCGGAGGTTCATAGCAAACCTCTCCGGTAAATGTCTCATGAAGAAGGGAGTCTCTTATGTCTGGACAGAGAAATGCCAAAAGGCTTTCGACGACATCAAAGCCTACTTGACGAGCCCACCAGTCCTGGTGGCACCCGTCGCTGGCAAACCATTTCTCCTTTACGTCCGTGCCATGGATCATTCCCTTGGCGCTCTGCTTGCTCAAAACAGCGATACAGGCTATGAGCAAGCAATCTACTACCTCAGTTGAACGCTCATCGGGGCCGAACACCGATACAACCCCGTTGAAAAGGAGTGCTTGGCTTTGGTATTTGCCATCCAGAAGACTCGTTATTACGTCTCGGGCCGGACAATTCATGTCATTTCCCGAGTTAATCCGCTCAGAGTCCTCATGACGAAGCCAGGATCATTGAACTCCTGGCTAGCCACATGGGCGATCTTGCTAACACCGTATAATATGGTGTTTGTCCCACAAAAAGCTGTTAAAGGTCAAGCTCTGGCTGACTTTTTAGCTGCACACCCCATCCCGGAATCCTCAAAACTCTATAAAGACATCCCCGATGAGGTCCAAGAATCAAACGTCACCGAAGGAAGCTCCGTTTGGCGGATGTTTTTCGATGGCGCTTCAAGAACATGCCCCAAAGGCCAAATCATCGCAGGAGTGGGGGTAGTCTTAGTCTCCCCCGATCAGCTGGTCATCCAGCGTGCATACTCTCTTTCGAAGCCGTGCTCCAATAATGTTGCCGAGTACAACGCGCTCATCATGGGACTCCAGCTGACACAACAGCTAGGGGTGGATCATCTGGAAGCCTACGGTGACTCAAAACTCGTCGTGAACCAGATTCGGGGGCAATATGAGGTCCGCCATGAAGATCTGATCCCTTACCATGGAGTTGCATTGAACATCATTTCAACCTTCACCGGGTTCTTCATCGAACACGTACCTCGTCTACAAAACTTGGAGGCTGACGCTCTAGCTGGCCTCGCAGCCTCATTGGCAGCGCCCCTTGGAACTCAATACTACGTCACGGTAACTGGCCGAGACTTGGTTTGTCCTAGAAACAACCGATGCTTACGAGTGGCTCATGCCATGCCGACGAATAGTGGTGTTAACGTCCGAGACTGGAGGTTCCCATTCATCGACTTTGCCGTCTACAAAATCCTTCCAGAGGACCCGAAGGAAGCCGTCTCGGTCAGGAGACGCTCTCTTCGATTCTACTACGATACAGCCACTAAAACGCTGTACCGACGCTCCTTCGATGGGCTGCTCCTTCGATGCCTATCCAACGAAGAAGCGGCCGAAGCTCTTCGAGAAGCCCATGACAGAACTTGCGGAGCTTATCAACCCGGTCCTAAGTTGCAGGATCGACTGCGACGTATGGGCTACGACCGCCGACGCTGTTGAATATGCTAAGAAGTGCCATGCATGCCAACTTCATGCAGACTTCATACATACACCGTCTGAACCACTACATCCTACAGTCGCCTCCTGGCCCTTTGAAGCCTGGGGTATGGACATTGTAGGACAAATCACCCCTCCTTCATCAAGAGGACGCCGCTTCATCCTGGCCATCACCGACTACTTCTCCAAATGGGCAGAAGTAGTCCCATTGGCGGAAGTAAAGAGCTCCAGGGTGGTCAGCTTTATCAAACACCATGTCATTTATCGTTTCGAAGTACCCCGACGGATCATTCATGACAATGGTCCTCAGTTCATCAGCCACATTTTCAGCAGGTTCTGTGACAAGAATCGCATCCAAAATGTGGCATCCACCGCCTACAATCCGGCAGCAAACGGGTTAGCAGAGGCGTTCAACAAAACTATCGTTAGGCTGCTCAAAAAGGTCGTGTCATCCAACAAACGCGACTGGGACAAAAAGCTTGGCGAATGTCTTTGGGCCTACCGCACAACGGTACGGACCCCAACAGGCAACACACCATTCTCCCTGGTCTACGGAAGTGAAGCGGTATTGCCTCTCGAGATCCAGATACCCTCACTCCGCGTAGCAATCACAAACAAACTCACAGAAGAGGACAATCAACGTCGTCGTCTGCGGGAACTGGAGGTACTCGACGAGAAGCGTCTCCTGGCTCAACAATGCATCGAACTCTACCAAGCCCGTATATCACAGGCTTTCAACAAGAAGGTCAAGCAGAGGACTTTCCAAGTTGGCGACCTGGTTTTAGCTGTCAGAAGGCCAATGGTATTAACTCACAAGACACCAGGAAAGTTCGAGCCCAAGTGGAAAGGACCTTTCATCATTGAGACGGTATACTCAAACGGTGCTTACCGCCTCGCCAAACCCAATGGGGACTTGTTTATGATGCCCATCAACGGCAAGTTCCTAAAGAAGTACTATTCTTGACATCCTTCAGATATGTACTTCCCCAAATGGGATCCGTGGACCCAATCATCGGGGCTCACACACAATCTCCTTCCACAAACTCATAAGCTTCCGGAACCTAGCTGTTCCGTGGCATCCTTCAGTAGAAAGACAACCACGTCCACATTACCTCTGAGTTGTCCCTCTACACCCTACAAAGCAGAATCTTACACTTCGTAAGCCTACGCTATCCTTCATGTTTACCACGTCCACATTACCTCTGAGTAAACATCTCGTACAAACAACCCCTGCGTTGTCATACATTGATCGCAGAACTTTCATGTCCACATCACCTCTGAGTTGTTCAGCGTATCCCCCAGGATCATTCCTACCACGTCCACAATACCTCTGAGTAGGAAGATTCTATCATTTCGAACCCAATGATTGCCATGTCCACATTACCTCTGAGCAAACATGTTGGTTCCTTCAAACTTATTATCTGTACCAAAAAAACCAAGGTGCACAAAAGATAATAGGTCCACACAAATTATCAAGTTCATAATAACAAAAATGAACACATCACAAAAAAAGGTTGTGTACTTCTTTATTTTCTAAAAAAAGAGAGAGTACAGAACTACACTATTCCCCAACAAGGATTGCAAAAGAACATAAAAAAGAGGAGAAGCGACAGTCCCTGAACCTCTCCAGGGTGGGCTGAGAGCTCTCTGACTCGACGTCTTAAGTCAGCCGTACGAGTCTCCACAGTCGCCAGGACTCGACGCTCAGCTTCTTGACGCATCGATTCAACAGCCTCAGCGGAAGTTTCGCTCTCATGCTTCTTATCAAGCTGTTGTCGCTGCTGAGCCAGGGCAAGAGTCTGCTGAGTAAAAGTTGCTTCCTCCTTCTTGAATGCTACGTGTTCAGCCCGGATACGTTCGGCATCTAGCTGGAGTCGGGCCCGTTGGTCCTCAAGGCGGCGCATCTGGGTGTTGATCTCTGCGATGTTAGCATCCAACGCAGCTCGCGTTTCTATCGTCTTCTTCATGGACTGAGACAACTGCTCTACCGCAGCCTCAGTCTCAGCCACCTCGCGCTCCCAAATGCTCACGGTGGCCTGGTAGGAAGACTCGATCTCGACAATCAACTTTCCCTTCTCCGCATCTATCAGGACGGAGAGGTCATTTCGTTGGATGCGCTGAAGTTCTGCGAGCCGCTCGTCCAGCTCGATCACCGAAGCCTCCAAAATTTTGGCCATATGGTCGTGGCCTTGGTGAACGCGTATCAGCTCGATACAGGGCATTGCCAGACTTTTTGTCGTCGTAAAGCTCCCGTTGGCATCCATCACCACAGATACACCCCTCTGCAGCATTTTGTACACCCCCTCGACGAGGAATTTTACATATTCGTCTGCATCCGCCAGTACCTGCGGCGTCATAGCAGGAGTTGGAGGAGCTACTACAGTTAGCGGACCGGAAGAAGATCCACCAACCTCAACCTGCGAGGCTTGAATCTCGGCATCAATAGGCTCTTCATCGACAGGGGCCAGACTGCTAGCCCGAGGAGCCGAAGGAACAGAGGAAGCCGGCACAGGCGTCGAGATAGTACCCCAAGTAGAAGGAGCAACAGAGGGTTCCACACCCTTACCCTTCTCAAGCCCGGAGGAACCACCGACGTCAACGGCCACCTCTTCTACCCGCAACATCCTATCAGCAACCAGTACCTCCCCTGGCAGAACGGGGAGATCAACACTCATCTCCTGGCCCGCCCGGGAGACAGGACTGGCAGAAGAGTCTCATCCTTCTCAAGTCCCTCTACAGGGACAGAATCTGTCGCTACCTTCTGATCGGTAGCCACCTCAATTTCCACGGTTGAGGCTGGGGTAGGACTCAGCAATGATATAGCCGACCTCCCCTCATCACGACAAGAAGGGGAATCGACCCTTTCCTCTGTTCCAACTACCTCTGTTGCCCCCGCAACAGACTCTTGCAACGCCGGAGGGACGTCATCAGAAGGTGACGAACTCCAATCCACTTCATCATCAGGATGCCTTGAGTCCGTAGGACCCTCAACGTCCAAGGCCTCCACGGTAGATTGTACCTTCCCAGAAGTTGTTGCAACCTCGAAGTCAGGAGATACTAAAACCTCTGCAGGAACATCTTCGGTACCCTCCTCCACGGGAGACATTATCATCAGTGGAATGCGCTCATCAGAAGAGCCTGCCACCTCCTTCGGTTTACTAGCACCCAGTTTTGTCAGGGTATAAACCCATGCGCATCAGCATCGGCGCATCATCAGGGTCTAAGCCCATACGCGTCAGCATTGGAGCTTCGGCGCATCACCAGGGCGTAAGCCCATGCGCGTCAGCATTGGAGCTTCGGCGTATCATCAGGGCGTGAGCCCATGCGCGTCAACGAAGGCTTCGGCGCATCATCAGGGTATAAAACCCATGCGCGTCAGTAATTAAACCTCAGTGCATAATAAAGGCCTAAACTATGCACGTCGGCAGGATAAAACCTCGGCGTATCATCAGGACAGAAGTCCATACGCGTCGGCAACTTTGAGTTAGGGCACAGTATGGCCCAAAGCTTGTGTGAAAGAGACGATACCCACCAGACACCTCGGGACGAACGTCGGCTGGAGTCACAAGGGTGATAGGTGCATCCTCGTCGACGAACTCCTTCGCTTTCTCCTTCCCCTTGCCAGCACCGCCGTGAGGAGTCTTGGGAGCCATTCTCTCAAAGAGGAAAAAGTTAGGGTTTTGAAGAAGAACTCTAAAGAAAGCAAAGGCACAGAGAAGAAGAACTCTCTCTCTCCATTTCTCACCTATTTATTGGCCTTGGTCACACGCGTGAACCGATGACGAGTGATCTCAGCCGTCGCCTCGGGTTCTGTGAAGAGATAACAGCAAATACAACCAAAAGATCATCATTAATCTTTTCGGTTACCGAGGCATCATCATATGCATTAACTGAGAGGAGCATGCGCCCGAACAGGCATGCGCCCAACAATCATGCGCCCTGACCTCCATGCTTCTTATTCAAAGTATTCCAAAACTTATTCAAAAGTTTTAAAAACTTTGAAGGGGGTCTTGTAGAAGCATGGAATTTCATAACCAGAAAGCCCATGCGACAGACACTACATGCGCCAGAACTCGGACAGAACACTTCACAGCAAAGTCAATGAGCATAGACATTTGAAAAAAGGACTTTTTATTTATATATAAAAGTCTATTACATGTCTAGAAAAGGTTGTACAAAGGAGAATTTCTACAAAAAAAGATCCTAAGTCTACAGCCAGCGGCCACCATGCGCCTCCAGATAGGCGCACCAGTCACCATGCGCCGTAGGTTAGGCGCAGCAGATACCATGCGCCTCCAACCAGGCGCATCCCACCATCCCTTCAGCAGCCTAGTTATGTGCCGCTCTTCCAGCCAGGCTTACCTGATAAGTGCTTCGACTAAACAAAGCATTTAACCCTCTGGCTGGAACCAAGGAAGAGAAGAGCACCGCAAATCTATGGCCAGGGGAGGCTTCGAAAGAGCCTCCAAAGGCGAAGGAAGACCGTGATCGAAACCACGGCTAAAGGAACAGCTTTCAACACAACCAGAGTGGGCAACCCCCACTTTGAAGGAAGAAAGAGCCTAGCACCGCAATTCCGATCTGCGGCTCTTCCGGAATAACGGAGACGACGCCCGAGCATCCCTATCTTTGGATGCAACAGGCACCTTCCGCCTGCCTCAGAAGCCCTCGACTCCGTCTTTTGGATGTAACAGTCACCTTCAAGTGCATCAATGACGGCATGGCGTCTCATCTTCACCCTCGGGAATACTTCGTCAACAGAATACACCCGAATATCCAAGTTCATGTTGGAAGTACATGAGGGAACAAGGAGCAAACCTTCTCTCCATGCCACTATTTATAGGCCGGGCAGATCAAACCCACGCGCCAAGTGGATTGCTCTCCGAATTCCGTGCAATGAATTTGCATTAGATGGATGAACCGGACGCCTCAAATTCAGCCAAACGGCTATTTAAAGCACTCGAGGAGCGAAATAGCCGCATCATTAAAAGACATGTCGGATGCGTCAGCCAGACAGTACATCACACAGACGCGCCCTTCGGCATCAGGCGCATCACACAGACGCGCCCTTCAGAACCAGGCGCATCGCAGAGGATGCGCCCCCACACATCCCCATACCGAGTGGAACGCCAATCGATGCGCCCACTCAGCTGTCCATCGAATGTCAGAAACATTAAATGCTGAACTGACAGAGTTGGCAGCACACCTCCCAAAGTCTGAACAGTTGACAGCTTTTTCAGAAAACGAAGCGTCGGCAACATCAGCATCATCATGACTTTATTCCGACGGCTACTGCCACGTGGCCACTCAATCGCCCGCATGCGCCCCTGCAGCCACGCATCCAAATCTGCATGTGCCTCAAAAGCCATGCGCCTCAGACTGCTCTCTGATCCCAAAAGACAGATGGAAAGTCGCTTGCATGCGCCTCAAAAGCCATGCACCCCGAACGGTTTGTAACTCCTATAGGTTACGAGCCGCAGCCTCCTCCCACGTCCAATCTAAGGCGCAGCTCACCAGATCACTTCCCCCCACCAAATTTAAGATCTCCGAGCCATGAGTCGATGACACGTGTCCTTTGACTCAACTTATCCAAGATTTCAGCAACAGAAAGATCTTCTCCTTTGCTACGTGCCGGCTCACAATAGCAACATGAAGAAGTCAACTCCTCGATCAGGGCGTATCATCCACGTACCTCCATCAGCAACCTCCACGTGGCGTCCCCACACACCTGCGCATCCTACATGCGCGCATGAGCAGCCAGCCTGCAGAACTATAAATAGAGGGATCATTTCCTTCTCACCCACGCACAGAATCCACAACGAACATACAAGGAATCACCAGAGAGGCAGATACAGACACTCAACGTCTTCCTCCTCTCAGCAAGCTCCAGCACCCAGAGCAATCTACACCTTCAGAGAACCGATAACCGTCGTCAGCCCGTCAACGGTGTCAACGTATTACCACTCGCTCCATTGGCACTAAGGACCCAGATTAAACAAAAGTGTACTCCTAGGACTACATCTAAGTCCTATATTGTAACACTGTTCTGTTTGTGTTAAAGTTTCAATCAAACAATTTTAATGGCAAACACTTTCCTATTCCTTTTTCTTTCTAAATTATTCCAATAGGTTCTAATAGGACTGTTATTGCTATTGTTGAGCTCTCTTTTCAGTGTGAAGTTGTTTTGGATTGATTGGGTCATCAAGTGGAGAGCATTGAATAGGGGGTTTCTATTGAAAGTTCAACAAGAGGTAACTTCTTCAAATCTCTATGAAATTTCAATTAGTATTTATGAATAGGAAGCCCTAAGGGTCCCCCTAAGGTCTGGATAGGATTCGTGTCAAGTGTCGGAGGATTTGTGTCCATTCTGGACACGTATCAGTAGTTGGACAGGGTGTTCGACATAATGCCTCAAAGGGCATGTCGATAGAGTTTGTCCATTGTATTTGAATAGGAATAGACTTCTAGGGTTTGCTTAGAGGTTTCCTAGGTTGTATCTTGATTTTTGTGTTGTGTCGTGTCGAGTCGTGGTCGACACATACACACGCGGGCTCGTGGCGCGCGCACGATCACTGTAGCTCCCCTGCTACTAGTGTGCTCGTGCGGGCTGCATAGGACACGAGGACACATGAAAATTGACACTGAGCAAGGGGCAGTGTCTGTCATGACACTCCCCAAGTCTCGTGTCAGTTGGTGTCGTGTCGGACATGGAAACTCGTGTGCATGGAGAAGGCCTGCGTGTTCTGTGAACACTGGTGTTTGATTTCTATTTCGAATTGATTTCTAATGGTTTAAGTTCTGTTAACATGTTAACTTAGATCCTAATATATGGTATAATGTATGTAGATTTGTTTACATGTTTTAGGTTGGGTTTTTATGTGGAAATTTTGGGTCGAGATTGGTGATCCATATTTATCCTGACACTGTGATATCCTAGTGTTTTTCCAATTTGTTCAATCCCAGTTTTGCCATGTTTTCAGTTAAATTTGCTTCCCACACATCATAATACCAGTTAGATTAGTCTTTACATTTGAATATAGATTGTTGGTTGTGAAAATAGGATTTTGGCCAAATGGTAGATTCGAATTGCTAACTGTTAACAGGATGCTAATGTTTCCTATTTGTTTTAATATGGAACCTGGGTTGTTTAATGTTCACTGTTGGATATATACATTTTCTGATAATTCCTACATGTCATATCCTTGCTATTTAAGTCCTTAAATTTGAGTAAAGGTTTGGTTGGATAAGGGGATTTAGTTAGGATTCATGATCCATTCCCTGTTTTATAAACCTGGGAATGAGTCCTATGTCTTCCTGTTTTCTTATGATTACATTCACTGTCATTAAATATTTATTGGTTGTTAGCTAAGATTGGATAAGTAGACTGAACTGGAATTCATGAACTGTTAGATTATCTTGGAATCCTTAGGAACTAGGCATGTTTTCCTATAATGCAAAACCTGAATTTGTTGGCAGTTAAGAACCTGGGTATTAGCACAGTCCACTGGAATTTTGTTGAGATGTCATTTCCTGTTGATACTAAATTGCCTTCTCTTGTATTGTCCTATTTCAAATCGAGGTTGGAGTTTTGGTTCAAATCTGTATATGGACTCATATTTTCATTTTCAATGATTGCATTCCTGTATAACCACACTGTCTATTTCTTTACTGGTTGTTTTGTCTGCATATATATATGTTTTCTGTAACCACACACACCAGTTTACACTATACACATTCCTTCACTGTTGTTAAATTCCTGTACATGGTTTATCACACACACACACTCTTTTTTTCCCTCATTCACTGTTTAGTGTCCTGCCCATGTATATGTGATCACTGGTTGATATAGCACCCACACACAGCTACACATACACACATTATTCATGTCCCTATATGCCTACCTAATACACAGCTCTATATGTGACTATATGCATATGTAAATCAATGTATTATATATATGTAAATTAATATGTGCATTGTGATGGGTATGTCCCTATAGATGTATATGGTTTTGTGTAGATGGGTACACATGGTGTATGGAAAGGGGGGATGCCATGATAGTAGGCCATGGGGATTGTGTGTGTTTTTGCAAGTTCATGTTGTGCCATGTGTGTATACTTGGATGCTACTAGATTAGACAATGTATGCATTTGTGTTGAGAATAGGCTTAGGCAGTTTGGTATAGCTTGGTAAGTCTAGATAGGGCTTGTACTACATCATTAGACTTGGTTGACCTAGTTAGACTTCTAGGGTTGACCAGAGTTGACCAAGAGTTGACTTTGGCCTAGATTGACCTAAAATCATGTAGAATGCATAGTAGGACTACATTTCACTATTCTGGACTTGTTGTGACTTGTGTTATTCTGATTAGGAGCCAGACACCACTCCTTGGACAGTACGTTTCATATCGGACACCCAGATACAGGCGAGTACATTCTCTGATCATTTCATATCCTGCTTAGAATTATTTCCTACAGTAGATTACTTTATTTGTACTGTCACATTGGTCACACGGATTGGTATATATGGATCCCTTCTTGAGATGTTATCCTTAGGGAGCATCGGGTACTACATGTTCTGTGCATTTCACTTACATGGCGTATCACTGTGCTTCATTGGTTCTTTGATCACTTACGACATATACTCTTATGATCGTACAGTCTTCCTAGAATCCGTATCCCATTTATGGGACTACTATGTATCACCTTCGGGGTCTATCACCTTCGGGGTTTATCACCTTCGGGGTCTATCACCTTCGGGGTCTGTTACATAGCATCATATAACATAACCTGGCTGGATCCTTGTGTATTGATTGGGGTACGGGGGAGTAGAATTGGACATGTGAATAATACACCAGTAGTATCTTATCAGAATCATTTCTTAGTGCCTTATCAGAATCATCCCAGACCATTTACATGTTCATATTGTACTCTGACTCACTAGTCACTGCTAGTTCTCTATGTATAGTAGATATTTTTATTATAGTTCTCTCTCTGTTTACATACTGCATTTCTTTCAGTACCCGTATCTTACTTTACTGTATGTTTATATTTTCTAACCTGCTATAAATTGTTGAGATGTACTGTGCTCGCTCCTGTCCTGACTGGACCTGTTGAAATATTACAGAGGACGATGAGGAGGCCTGCCTGGACACCTACTACGGGGCAGCCTTAGATGACACCTGTGAGCTGGACTCCCAGGAGGATCCAGCAGTAGCTGAGGATATTTTCCCGACTGCCTAGACTAGATTAGTTAGGCTATTCTCTCTTGTAGTTTGGAGACCTGTTTAGTTAGACTCTATTTGGAGTTCAGTATTGTATATATTCTTTCATCTGAGACCTTGTATTGTGGGATATTGCTGGGATTATCTTAGACTGCTTTTATCTATTTCATTTTCTTGAGTTCTGTTCATATCGTGCTATCTCTTCCTTAGTTGTGATTGAGTTCATTATTTGCTATGTCACCCCCATTCGGGGAGTATAAACTGTTAGATATATGCATTGCTAGATGTTGTGACCTAGGACAGCGTTCTACCGCCGACACTGCGGCGTAGGCTGGACGTATTCACGTCTCGTGCCCTTACTCTAGGGTGCGGGTCGTGACACGAACCATGGTCATTACAACTCTATCCACCTTAAAAGAATTTTGTCCTCGAAATTTAATTAAGAGGCTAGAGAGGCAAGGACAAGCTATATTCAAGCAATCTACCACGCAATCATTCATTTCAACCAAGGAATTTAGAGCGTAAGGCATAAGAAAGACATTATAGATTACGAGTCAAACAGGTCGAGATATCGCGATCGGATATCATCCTCACGCTCCCACGTTGACTCACCTAAAGAGTGATGACCCCAAGCAACTCGGACTAACTTGATAGTCTTGTTCTTGAGTATCTTCTCCCTCCGGTCTAATATGGACACGGGCCTTTCCTCATACGAAAGGTTGGTACCAACAACCAATTCCGAATGATCCAAGATATGGCTCGGGTCCGGGATATACCGTCGTAGTTGGGATACATGGAACACGTCATGCACCTCACTCAGAGACGGCGGAAGAGCGAGACGATAGGACACATCTCCTACTCGCTCCAGGATATCGAACGGCCCTATATACCTAGGACCAAGCTTTCTCCGTACGCCGAAACGAATGACGCCACGGTTAAGCGAGATCCTAAGGAATACATGGTCGCCGACAGAAAATTCAAGGGGACGTCGATGAGAATCGGCCCAATGGCGCTGACAATCTTGTGCAACGCGAAGATGATCTCTGACTCTCCTGACCACCTCAACTGTCTGAGTGACCAACTCGGGACCAAGCATCTGCCTTTCTCCAACATCGTCTCATGCTAGTGGGAATCTGCACTTCCTACCATACAGTGCCTCGAACGGTGCCATCTGGATGCTAGCTTGGAAACTGTTGTTGTACGAAAACTCCACCAGGTACAGGTGATCTTTCCATGAACCACCGAAGTCGAGCGTACAAGATCTCAGCATATCATCAAGAGTCTGGATCGTGCGTTTCGACTGACCATCTGTCTGCGGGTGATAAGCTGAGCTGAACTGGAGGTGAGTTCCCAAACTCTCTTGCAGACTACGCCAAAAGTGCGACGTGAATCTTGAATCTCTGTCCGAGATGATACTGACTGGTATACCGTAAAGTCGGACGATCTGCCTGAGGTACATCTCTGCTAGCTGAGCCGTCGACTGACCAACTCTGAATGGGAGAAAGTGAGCTACCTTCGTGAGTCGATCAACTATAACCCAAATAGCATCTCTACCGACCGGGGACCTAGGTAATCCAGTCACGAAATCCATGGTTATATGCTCCCACTTCTATTCTGGAATTGGCAAGGGCTGAAGAAGTCCAGCTGGCCTCTGATGTTCAGCCTTGACTTGTTGGCAAACCAAACACCGAGAGACAAACCGAGCTATCTCCCTCTTCATCCCATTCCACCAAAAGTGCTGACGGATATCTCGGTACATCTTCGTACCACCGGGATGAATCGAATACTGAGAACTATGAGCCTCTGTCATGATCTCCTATCTGATATCTCCACTAGGTACACAAAGATGCTTTCCATGTTGAAGTGTACCGTCTTCATGGATACATAACTCTGGTCTTCGTCCTGCCTCACACTCTGCTCTGAGTCGCTGAAGCTTGGAATCGGCTGACTGCGCCATCCGGATCCTCTCGACTATAGTGGACTGAACTTGCATGCAGGCCATCAATGCTACACTGGAAAGGAGGACAACTTCTATACCCATTTTTTGAAGATCGGCTAACAACTCTGGTTGCGCTGTTAAAAAATAAACTTCGGCTCTCCTGCTCAATGCATCTGCAACGACGTTGGCCTTCCCAGGATGATACTGCAAGTTAACATCATAATCCACAAGTAGCTCCAGCCACCTCCTCTGACGCATGTTAAGATCCTTCTGAGTAAACACATACTTCTGGCTCTTGTGGTCGGTGAAAATCTCCACCCTATCTCCATATAAGTAGTGTCTCCAAAGCTTGAGTGCAAACACTACTGCTGCCAGTTCCATGTCGTGGGTCGGGTAATTTCTCTCATGATCACGAAGTTGTCATGACGCATAAGCTATTACCTTTCCATGTTGCATCAAAACACATCCTAAACCAATGTCTGAAGCATCACAGTACACTAAAAATCCTCCGGTCCTATCTGGAAGTGTGAGAATGGGTGCCGTCATCAAGCCTCACTTCAACTTCTCAAAAGAATTCTGACATTCTGCTGTCCAAGCAAACTGCACATCCATGCGGGTTAACTGCGTCAGTGGTGCTAAAATTCGAGCAAAGTCCAAAATAAATCGTCGGTAGTAGCCGGCCAATCCAAAAAAACTGCAAACTTCTGCAACTGTGCTGGGCACTGGCCACGTTTCGATAGCCACGATCTTCTGGGGATCCACTTTTACTCCTCCTCTGGTGATGATATGACCCAAGTACGAAATGCGATCGAACCAGGACTCGCATTTACTAAACTTAGTATACAACTAGTGCTCTCGAAGAATCTGGAGGACAACTCTGAGATGCTGCTCATGCTCCGCTTCACTCTTGCTGTAGACCAGGATGTTGTCTATGAACACAATCACGAACTGATCCAAATAAGGCGTGAAGATGCGATTCATGAGGTCTATGAATACAGCCGGTGCATTGGTTGCTCCAAATGGCATAACAAGAAACTTCCAATGCCCATATCTAGATCAAAATGTTGTCTTCAAGATGTCCTGCTCTTTGACTCTGATCTGGTGGTACCTTGACCGTAAATCTATCTTCGAGAATACTGCTGCTCCTCTGAGTTGATCAAACAAGTCATCTATCCTTAGGAGAGGATATCTGTTCTTGATTGTCACTGAGTTCAAGGTACGATAATCTACACATAATCTGGACGTACCATCCTTCTTTTTCATAAGAAGCATCGGGGCTCTCCAAGGTGATCCACTAGCACGAATGAATCCCTTGGTTCTGAGTTCTTCAATCATTTTGTACAATATCTCCAATTCTGACGGCGCCATCCTGTAGACTCTCTCTGACACAAGTGCGGTCCCGGGGATCAAGTCTATGGTGAACTCGATCTCTCGCTCTGGCGACATTCCTGGAAGCTCTTCTGGGAAAACATCTGGAAACTCCTCGACGATCCGGAATAACTGTACTGCTGCTACTGCCATCCGTAATACGGAAGGAGAAGGTTCAACTTCGCCTTGGGAGAAGAAAAACTCCGGCTCGCCTGGGATGCTAAAAACAACCCTGCCAATATGGCAATCTATCCTGGCATACTGTTCCCTCAACCAATCCATCCCTAAGACCATATCATAATCGGCCATCGGAAATTCTATCAACCTAGCGGGAAACTCTCTACCGCTAACTACGACCCGACACGAGGAAAATACTCTATCTACTCCCACAAGACCGTTACCAGTAAGTATATTGAGCCTTACTGATAATGACTCGGGCTCCCGTCCTATCCGTGTCGCGAACCGTGCAGACATAAATGAATGCGAGGCACCAGAATCAAATAATACTGAAGCTGGAAAGGTGTTGACGAGAATAGTACCTGCCACTACCTCACCAGGTGCTATTCCTTCCTCTCCCATGGTCAAGGCCAGCACTTGACCATGCCCTCTGGGTGCGGGTTCCTCTGCTAAAAATTCCTCTGCCTGCTCTGGATCAGGGCTTGGGCATACTGTTATGGTCTCTGCGGCTGAAATGCCTGGGCCTGCGTCGACAATGGCCTCGGGAATAGGTACTGCAGCTGCTGCTGCTGGACTGGTGCTGGTCCTCTAACTGAAGGACTAGAGAAGGTCGATGAACTCCCCCTGTTCGGACAGTTCCCAACCCTGTGGTCTGGGTCACCACAAACCAAGCACAAATCCTGTACTCTGCGACACTCTGATACCACATGCCCTGGCTTCCCGCAGTGTGAACATCCCACTATGGAAGACTGCTTCTGCTTCTGCTGCTGAGCGTACGTCGGGGTGGAATACAGAACCAATGTCACTGAGGCCGCCCGCCTCGGAGCTCCAATGGTCAAAGCCCTGGCTGCCGGGGCTGGGGCTGACGACTAGTTCATCTGGCTATGGGATCGCTTCTGACCTCCGGTCCTATCCACGATCCTCTGGGAGGTATATTCATGCCTCCGAGCTGCCCTCAGTACTGCATCAAAGGTCTGATGCTCAAACTGCTCCACCGCCAACAAAATCTCTAGGTGGAGCCCCTGCTGGAACCGCTGGGCTCTATTGAACTCGGTCGCCACCAAGGTAGGAACAAAGCGACTAAGCCTGGAGAACTCGGTCGCATAACCATCGACCATCCTGTCCATCTGCTTCAGATTGGTGAACCTCGTCTGTAGATCATACCGAGCTACAGCATCAAAATATTGGTCTGGAATCTCTCCCTGAATACTGCCAAGGCAATAGGGGCCACTAATCCAACGGCCTGCGCCGTCCACCAGCTGCGGGCAAGATCTAATAGCTGTAAGTGCACCACGGCCACCTTTTCGTTCTCTGGAGTCCTGGCTACTTCTAGAATCACCTTGGTGTCCTGAAGCCATGTATCTGTAGCGATCGCATCTTTACTGCCGTCGAAGAAGGGAGGGTTCAAGCGCTTGAAGCTGTTGGCCGCGCTATTACCCTGATGTCCTCCTCTGGTTAAAGCGTCTGCCACCGTCTGGTACAAGGCATCTCCTCGACGGTCCTGCGATGCAAGCAACTCCCTGATAAGTCCAACCAAGGCTCCATCATCCTGTCTTGCAGGCTGGGCAGGCTGCACCGGGGGTTTTGGATCTCCGGGAGACATGACCCGGGAAGCTGCTCCTGAGTGCTGGACCTGATCTTCTGGTTGCTGCTGGTCCACGGGAGGTGCTTCGCCTTGCTGATCGGCAGGACCAGGAACAATGCCGCTGAAGAAGATGACATAGGGAAAAATAAGGAAGGACCAAGACAGATCAACGATACAAGCATGTGATCAGGTCGAGAATCTCAGGGATTAGAAGATACGGGCAGAGATCAAGGGGCGAGTGTTGATTGAGACATCTATTCGGTAAACCCTCACATATCTTGATTTACAAGACCTGCATGGGCCACCACTTAAACCATGTCATGCCCCAGAATCAGAATACTGGAGAGCGGAGGCGTACATAGCCAGCTACGTATATTGAAGTGCAACCCACCTTGCTATACGATCACGGCTGTCTAGATACATGAGGGTTTAACTACAAGCCAACAGTCTCCTATGGTCATGAACCAGCCTATTATCTCAATCTCAAGCAAGCAATAATAGTTACAAGATGTCAGAGCACTAAATATATAATAGCAAGGCGTCCCATACATTACATATTAGATGATCATGAAGCTAGTCGTACAAAATGTCAAGACTAGCAAAAGTTCAGTAATACATGATCAACTCTAGGATCTGTCAATCATGTTACAGCCCGTAGACGGACAGTAAATGAAGGTGCAATACGAGCTAACACGTGCTCGCCGGCTAAACGTCTCAAAAGAATAATTTTTACAATAAAGTAGGAGGACAAAAAGAAACCCATTCGTTGCCAGGGTTACACTTGGTGGTCACCATCTGGCTGGAAGACAGGTGGATCCTCTGGTGCTGTTCCGATATCTGGCCATACAAAACCAGCTGAGTCAGACCCCAGAAAGAGCAAGTGCCACAAAGGAGGCTTCACTTAGGAACTAAAACCAGCATATCATAATAGAATATTAAAGATAATAAATAAAAAAATGATAATAATAGAGATAACAACAGTAAACTGAGTACAAAAAAACCATTCAAGTAGCCAGGTCACAACCCTTAAACCAAACAAGGACCGGGGTTGCAGCCCTTTACCTGAATAGAAACCCGCCTCAAATACTATTGGTACAGTGAAGACAATAAATGAAGAGAGGACACAGAACTGCTCCGGAAGCCAGGTTACAATCCTTAAACCAAACAAGGACCGGGGTTGTAACCCTTCGCCTGAACAGAACTAGACCTCCGACCTTTATCGCTAAGGCCAGTATAAATAATCATGGTATTAAGGTAAGGTAAAACATGACGAACATGGCATGGGGTTGCAATAAGATAATAAATGAAGAAAGGACACAGAACTGCTCCGGGAGCCATGTTACAACCCTTAAACCAAACAAGGACCGGGGTTGTAACCCTTCGCCTGAACAGAACTGGACCCCCGATCGTTATTGTTAAGACAAGCATCAATAATCATGTCATGTCACAATCTTGTACAGGATCAGGGTAAGACTAAGCTGGAATAAACTCCATCCTATCAATCACGGCCAATCAAGAGTACGGCTTGATACTTTTAACTAACTAGGGTTATTACAGGCCTAGTATTAGCAAGATGCAATGAGATTATCCCAACAGCCACAAGCCCTGCAGACCATCCGGTTATCCAAGTCGAATGTCCTTTTATGAAGAATGCAACACGTGACTGTGTGCGGAAATGTGCCCTACTTGTCGGTAGGCTACAAGTCCACTTAATGCGCCCAGATAACGGAATTGCCTGTAGCTGGGAATCTCTTCATGTCTATTGAATTATTCTAGTTTATTAGCCTTAGTCAATTACTGTAGGTATCCCCGACCTTGGTACTCAGGGATCCCTATCCTAGACATGATGCAAGACAGTACTGGTTTATTTGTACAAACGTAATCGCCCACGGTGTCCAGGCCATTCAATTCTGTCATGACATGCTAGCCGTCGCAACAGCATTCGAGATAAATATCATGTCAAATTCACTGTCAAGATTGCGCCACGACGGGCACTATCATATCATGTCATTTGTCAAAAGTGCACCACAACGGGTCACCATTATGTCATGGAACATATTTAAAATTAACATTTAACCTGGTATAAGCGTATATGCAATAACTAAATATAAACAGGGTGCAAGAGTTGTGGAGAAATCATGCAGCTCATGGAAGACGGGGCATAATTCCACATACGAACTCAAAATGAGGTGCTCCAGAGATATTCGGAAAGGCAAGACAAAGATCTAAAACTTTTATGTTTTAAGTTTTTCGAAATTCTGGCTAAAAAATAGCTAAACTTGGCAAAAACAGTCATTCTGTGCACTTTTTACGCCAAAAATTTAATTCTGCGTAAAATACACAAAAAAGGGAGGGTTCCAGCATAAAATTTCACATTCTGGGTACCTTCCAGCGTAAAATACGCAATTTCAGGGTTCCCTGCGTAAAATCGTACATTCTGGATGCTTTCCAGCGTAAAATATACAATTTTAGGGTTCCCTGCGTAAAATCGTACATTCTGGATGCTATCCAGCGTAAAATACGCAATTTTAGGGTTTCCTGCGTAAAATCTTACATTCTGGATGCTATCCAGCATAAAATTTCACTCAGCCGACATGAAAAATTCAGAAAACTTGTTTTGGCCATAAAAACTTCATTTTAACTCGAAATGAGGTGAATCAAAAACCAAATTCATACGAAATTTCGTGCTCTTGCTCATGGAACTATTATTTTTCGAAAATAACAAGTTCTAGTAGATCAATACCAAGAAAAATCTATGAACTTATGAAACCCTAAAGTTATAATGTAGATCTAGATGAATCTATCCATAAAAATTAAAAACTCCAAGTTCTAAAGAGGCTTATAATTATGTAAAGAAGGGAATGGAACAATAAAATTTGAGATCTATCATGAAGCAAGTTGCACTTGCCTAGGGCTCTTGGGTGTAGGTGGAGAGTAATGGTGAGAAAGAAGAAGAGTGAATGAGGAAAGAGAAAGAGTGTTGGATTAATAAATAGGGATGGTGGTGGTAGGTAAGGGTTCTCCCCTTGGTTCATGATGAACCAATAAGCAATCCAAGCCGAACCAAGCCAACCCAAACAAGCCGAACCAAGCCAGGAGACATGCAATACGAGTCAGATACGTACACGTATCCCAAAATACGTAATACGAACCATGGTCATTACAATACCCATACAAAAATCAATCCCTAACTAGCTAAACTAGATGAACCTCAGTATCTACAAAAAACTAATACAGCTGCCAAGATATTAAAACTAAATCGATTTGGAATCATAAATTATCTAAATCAAATTTTCATCCGTCGTCGTATGTAACTCGTTTGCCAAATGTATTTCAGTTTCAAGTATTTCTCTCAATCAAATCATTTTACGGATATCAATTTCCAATTGTCAACCATTCTTCCAAAACTGACTACATTAAAGTTCACAATCTTCACTTGTCTTAGTAAATCCTTAGAAAATTCTTTAAAGTTGATCCATGACCTATATTCGAGAATTTCCAATTCTTGAAATCAATTGACAAAATTATAATCAATAATCAAATTTTAATCTTTAACCATGTACATATCAATCGTTCTCATCCAAACACATGAGCAAAATATCACAAAATCTCAATCGTTCTTACCATAACCAATATGAGCCTCCAATGTTTGGTAAAAATTGCAAACTCAATTGCTCCTTTCCAAAGTTGCAAGCCAATGGTCTTATCTCAATTTATCACTGCTTATTCCTTCTCTAGAACCCATCATTCCATTGCTTGTGATATTTCTTCCATGGTTATATCCGTCCCTTCTGGGTACAGTAGTCATCTAATAATAAAAGTCGATCCCCGTCAAGTGTTCTTTTACTTGATCATCATATTCTCATGTTTATGTATTATCCAATTTTACTTCCTCCATGGGAGAACCTTACCAAATTCTAGACTTTCCTCGCTAACTCTACCTACGTCTTCCTCTATCTTCCATAACTCTTCCTTTAATCATAAAATTCAAATCGTCAAATACCTAAGGCTTCATCCAAAAGAATACCAAACTCTATTCTTCCAAAACTTAACTTTCATATGTTTGACAAATCATATCTCAGTAATCTTACATAATTTCTTTCTAAAGTTGAAATCCTCAAAATTTTCTAAAATTGTAGCATAAGGAAAACATGATCTCATGAAAGATATCTACCAGAATTAAGAGTGTAACTAGGAATTTATATCATCAAGATAATTACAGCAAGATCCTTATTTCATAAATCCTTTTAACTTTTCTATGGTGATTGGTCAACCAGATATTTTACTACTATATAATACTCCTCTAGCCATCCTATGAATGTTTAGGTACAAACATAAGCAAGGTGACCTACGAAACTATAAGCAAACAAAAATAGATATTATTGTAAACCCCCTAAAAATTTACGATATTTTTTTATTTTTATTTTTTTAGAAACAAATAGTTTTGTTCTCTAACTACACATAGAGTAAGTTTTTTTTTATCAAACATTTTTCCGCCAAAATATGGTCGAATTTTATATTTAATAGAAAAGCTTTTTATACAAGTATATGTGAGAAATTATATTTATTTTTTTCTTTAAACAATATGTACACTAGAAAAATACGTTTCTGAAAATTTTATGTCACATGCAAATACATGAAAATCTATCCATGGATATTTTGAGTGTTCAAATTATATTATGGTTATTTTGAAGTTATGAATATTTAAAATATTATTTTTGAAATTAAATATAAATAGTATTATTATAAAGATATTTTGAGATTTTTAGTTATAATAATCTAAATTTAGATTTAAATTATTGAATGTATTTAAATTACAAATATGTTATATCTAGGTATCAATTTGGATTGGATCGGATTGATTAGTATAGATTTAAATTAAATATACGGTTAATCTAAGGGGCTTTAAATCATTCTAATCCACATCCTACTAGAAGTTCTAAACCCTATATATGGGGAAGCCTCCATATGCACCTTCACAAAAAAAACGATTTCCACAAATCCTCTCCACAAATGTGCGTGCGTCATGTCAGTGTCCAATATCTTATTCCATCTTTGTACACATACATAGGATCCTCCTCCGTGTCGACAACCCGACACAATCAACCACGACAAAAATCTCGGATCGCCAATCCTAAACTAATCCCGCGCCTTCCGAACAACAACCACCCGTGTCGACCCTGTTTTCTCTGATCACCCGACCTTCACATCCTCCTCCTCCTTCACCGTCGACTCTGCTCCATACGTACCGGCCACCGCCCAAGTCTCTTTGCCAGCCACTTCCACCCACACTGTGATAGCCCTACCGAGACCTCCTGCCATCTCCGGATCAGCACATCGCCTCACCGACGACTGCAGCACCTTGCCGTCGCCTACTCCTGCTAAACCCCCAAACCAACCACCACCTCCAGCGCCATACCAAGCCATCCGTGATACCCTTCGAATCTGCCCATCTCCACGTCATCCCGGATACCACTGCCACAACTAAGACCGGTCATAACTACCATGGCCATTGCCACGACAACTCCCATCTGCCTCCTACATCCAATCGAAAAACCCGAGAACCATCACCACAAATAAAAGCAAACACACCACCCCCGCCACTTACCTCTGGACGCGTCCATCGGCCCTTTCCTGCACCACCGAGCACCCTTCGACCTCCTCCGCTATCCGTCGCCGCGCCGGAGAAGCCCTCCTCCGATCTCTCCAGCATCGCCGGGCGCGGCCTCAAAGTCGCCGCGTCGAGCACCGTGTGGGCCGCCCTCTCGAACTCCGACCCAGCACCGGAGCCCCTCGTCGTTCGCTGCCGACCACCTCCAGCAGTGCCGCCGCGATCCCTTCGTCCCCGCTGCCACTGTGAGCCTCCCGACTCCATCTCTCATTTCTTCCTCTCCCGCTACTCCTCCTTTCTCTTGTCCTTTCCTCTCGATCATTTCTTCTCAATATTTTCTCTCTCATCTTCCTATAGTTAAGGGAGGAACACCAGAACACAGTTGTGTCCATAGTCCTTTACTTTTTACTTTACTTTTCCATGTTTTATATTTAGTAGTAGTTGTTATTATTTTATGGGTATACGTACTAGCTGCCATTATTTTTGGTAATTATGTTAACAAATACATTATTGTAAATATTATTATTATGGTATTTATTATTATTTCTTTAATTAATAATGTTATTGTTATTTATTAAAGTATAATGAGTATTTCTAAAAAATAAAAATTAAATATTTTACTCATAAAATATATATAAGGATTAGGGTGTGAGCCTGAAATAATTTTCTAAAATTTGCAAAGTAATTATTTAAATATTTTGATCCATAAAATAGAGTTTCCAGTTTAACAAATATTTTCTAAAATAGTATTACACTATATTGTATCCATTATGGCTTTATAGTTTAAAACTTTTATTTAATAGAAATTACTTTTTAGCCTAAATTATTTTCCTAAATTTTTAATTATTTAATTATAATATTTTGAGTAAAAAAACATAGATTTTAATTGGTTTCCAAATATCATTTTTATTATAAATAATTTTCTAATACAGTTATTAAATATTTTGACGAAGTAGGGTATTTTTAGAAGAATTATAGATATTATCTATACCAAATCTCTTCGTTTATCAAATCTTGTCCATGGAAAATTGCCTATTTCCTATTCCCTTGTGAATTTTGGACTTCTTATATCAATCCTAACAAATATGACCGTTCTAGACCCGATGGAACAGTCCGTACCATCACCGAAAGCCGACTTGCATAGTTGTAACACCAAAATCGTATGCTGTGCCACCATGATCATCGCAGCACACCCGACGTCACTATTAGACAAGATACCTTGTCATTAGCTGTTTATTTTACTTTAGCTCATATTCATGCATTTATTTATTATTTATTTTCGGCAGAATAAACTGTATTACACTGTCATAATTAGATAGATTTTATTGTGTAGTTATATTTCCCGTACTTATTATTTTTTTATTCATATTAACCTTAGATTTAAGGGACCACCTTGTTGTGTTGCATTCATAGGCCTTGACACATTTTTACCACGAAGTCGCGAGTCGCATATAGAACTCGGACATGCGTGACTGGCTGGCCACCAGTATGTATAAGCCGTGCGATAGGATTAACCGCTAATAGTGTTTGCATGATTAGTTTAACTTAGCGGTTGATAGAGGTTCTGTGTTATGGATACAACATAGTAGGTATTGGGCGAGGAGGACAATTCCTTAGCGTATGGGCTACTACACACTTTATCTTTTGTAACCCGTGAGCTCCGCCGGAGATGTGGGTGAGATTACCCATGATTACTGACGGCCACTGACGTTCTGCGGAACGTTATGCTCTTACCTACTGGGCCTCTGGTGCCCCAAGGGGGATCATGTCGATCTCATTTTAGTCAAGGCCCATGCGTTCGAGGTTTGTTATTGAAAACTGCATTCACTTTGAACGATTAGGCACCCTTATCCGTTAGATATGCGTACTCTTGGTTTGGGTACTTGTATCTGACCGTGGCTTGGAACAGTAACTTATCACGGACTAGTTTGCCACATTTTGTCCTTATTTGGTTGTAGGTGTGGCTTACTACTTCGATGAGAAGGTACTGAATCTTGTTGTGGTCCGGATACCATATTGGATTTATATCATAGAAAGATACATTATCGTGAATTAGGGTGCCATCTCCTGTCTTTTTTTGGTTGGGGGGATGGTACGTTAATTCAATGGTATGTGTTGGACCATGTTATAATTCAATTGACTTATTTATTGAGCAGTTTATATTCAGTTTTGGCATATTCTTCATGTATCTTGTTACGTCCCTCTGAGGACCTGGCGATCTCTTCATGTGTGTGTTCTAGTCTTCTGTATGTATTCTAGCTGAGATTATGATCTTCTCTATTTCTTCGAAGATGACGTATCTTGGATCTTTCTTGCTACCTTCGCTAAATTATTTCAAATATCATGCACTTCTTTTCTATAAATTGGTTGGTTGTGGATGTGTCTCCGCCCAACATATTGTACCAAAAAAATTTATGGTTATTATATGATATCTTTTATTCTTTCATTGTTGTGGATAAGATTAGTTAGATATGGTTTTACTGTATTTACAGCTTACGTATATTTCTTATACATCTGACATGTCTACGTTTGTAGTCCTATGTATTTTGGGATTGGGGCGTTACAATTATAAATAGATAATTTTGGCCCTATATTGTGACATGGTGAAAATAATCTAGGTGTTCTAGTTGTTTCTAGAGTCTGTTTTCCTAAAGTCATACCTAAACCTAAGTCAGTTTGCAGGACTGCATGCATGGTCTAGACTAAGTTGACTAGACCAATTTGCAGAACTGGACCTGCATGGGCCACCACTAAAAATATGTCACGACCCGATCCCAATATACTAGGTCCAGTCAGATCATGTCCAGCCTGTACCATTGTGAGACAGCGGTAGTAAGTTGTATCAAACAGTAAGAACACCAGCAGATAATTTAAAATACGAGAATAAAATGACTTTTATTGAATCTGAAATTTAAAGCTAAGAGTCTAGATGAATCAACACACAAAAGCAAATAAACATTCTGGTTACTACATTGGTTCTTATTACAACTGGGAAAGAAAATAAACTAAACTACGACACAGCTAGTAGTCTGGTGCTCCCTAGTCATGTTCAGCTACCTCGTCCGGACTCAGATCGGATCCGTAGAAGGAACTAAAAGCAAGATCTTCGTCATCGCAGACACCTAAAAATGTTGGTCTCTAGTTAGGAGGGAAGCAAGAACAAATATCCACCTCTAACATTCTAAATAATAATAAATGTTGCAAGACAGTTTAAAAGCATTATATTTTTTCTAGATAATAATAAAGAAGACAGCAGACAATGGATATTAGGAGCTAGAATGATGCGATCTACAATAAGTCAATAGTGATTTTGAGCATACAGCGGATCTGTGACCGGCTGGTAGATTTAATGTATATACTAACATTTTGGCCAAACGATAGTATACAGTACGCTCAACCCCCTATGTAGTAGGTTTGCTCAAGAGAGGCAATATCAATAGCAATGACTTTGGTCACAGATGCTATACTACTCCTCCAATCTCCGAGTAAGTGAGTCAATCAAGCAATCAATATGGGGTCCGAGAGGGATCCCATGTGAATCAGTGTCGATAAAATATACATAGTCCTACTGATGTAGTACATTTAATTATTAAATAAAATATTGACATGGATGGCATGAAACTTGCCTTGGACTTTTCCCCGGTGTTAAAGGTAACGACATAAAAGTATCAGCTAAAGTCCGGGACTTGAACCTACATTAATTAATATTCCATTTTAGAATTTATTCCAAGAGTTTAATTAATAATGCCACTAATTATAAAAACAATGTTTAGTTATAAAACACATTTTTGTTTGATAAATAATACTATAATTATTTAATACCTTAACTACATATAATAATATTTGATAAAATAATTTTTTGTTGAAATTAGTATTTTATGAATATTGCGAAAATTATTATATTTTATTTATTAGTAAAATAGTAACGGTTTTATCGTAAGTTATTATAGTAGGAATATCATTTTAGACTTGGAAAAACTTGAAATCTAATAAGTATTTATTATATAAAACCTTACAAAATTTTTATAATAACTATTTTCTTTAAATAAGAAATAACCATTTTAATAATAAATTATGAAAATCCTTATTTAGTAAAACTTACAGTTTTTACTAAAATATTGCTTAAAAATCTTTTTATATAATACGATAAGATTACTAATCAATTTAAGAGTTAATTTACTTAACTTATATTTTTTGAAACTAATTTAATAATTAATAGGAATTAATGGCCATAAAGATAATAATATTTTAAATAACATATTTCCTACGTTATTCGTAATTAACATAAATAATTAACTCTAATTAACCTACTAATTTTTATAACGATCTATATAATGGTACAAACTAATAATAATTGAATGTCACATTTAATTAAAGATAGCTAATTCTATTACAAAACCTAATGTTGGAATTAGGAAACTACAATTAACTATCCCAGAATTGGCAGAGCTTTATTTTGTTAATTCCGGTCGGAAGCAGAAATAGGTTTGGTATTCTGTGAAATATACAAAAGGGTGAAGCTTACCAATAGGTTGATGACGGAGTACCAAGGGTAGACCTCGGACTCGGACGCACGCGGAGTGCGTACGCATGCGGGACGTACGTGAAACGAAAACTCGCACAGGAAGGAAACGCGCGCATGCTAGTCGGTCGGGAGGCGCTGGCCGGCGGGGAACGGTCGGCAGGGGAGCGTACTGGGTGCTGGTCGACGAGGCTAGATCTGTCACACACGGGAGACGCGATGGAGTACGTACGCGAGGGGGGGCGCGTCGCTGCTGGCGCGTGAAGCGGTTGTTGGCGCGTGTGGGCGGCCGACGGGGGCGTTGCGCGCTGGTGCGGTGGCCGGGGATTGCTGGTCGGCGGCAAAAATCGCCGCACGGGGGTCATTGGCCGGAGAGTCGGTCGGGACGCGGTCGAAATTCCCCTCCCCCCCCCCCCCCGATTAGGGTGTCTGATCAACCTGGGCGACGCGAGGATCATCGGGGCGACTTCGATTTTAGAAACGAAGAATTATATAAGAAGAGAGGGATGAGTTTGTGAAGGTGGAAGGGAGGAAGGTTCTGTGGGAAATGAGGAGTTTCTGAGTGTTTTAACATTATGTGTTTTGCAGATCCGGTGTTGTCACTCCCGTTTTCCGTTATACGTATTTTCGTATGCGTATACGAGATTTTTGGCATTTATCAGATGGACCGTAGATAGACTTGTTTTGCTTAGCCTAGTCTTGGTTTAATCTTGACTTGGTTTATTTGATGGATTTGGTTCAATTTGACTTGGTTTGGCTTGGCTTGAGATGGAGAGGGTTGATATATAACCTTCTTTCTCTCCTCATTCACTTCTTTATTTACTTCTTCATCTTCTTCATTTACTCCTTCCACCTACCATGTTCTAGGCAAGTACAACTTGCTTCATGATGGATCTTCCATTTTATTATTTTTTTTCTCTACATGAGTCTAAGCATCTTTAGGACTAGGAATTTTCGGTTTGGACGGATGGATTTTTGTAGATCTAAGTTTGTAGTCTTTTCGGTTTTTTTGGTTTTTGATATACCAAACTTTATTATTTTAAGTTTTGATTGTTCTATGTTGTAGAGAATTCGATTTTACCCAAAATGGACCTTTGAAAAGTTAGATTTCGACTTATTTTGAGGAAGTTATGGCCAAAATAAGATTTGAACATTTTCTAGTTCATCTTTCCTGAATCTGGCAGGGACGATGAATAGTGCCGTAGGAATGAATAGTATCGCAGGATGAATAGTGTTGCAGGAATGAATAGTGCCGCAGGCTTGCATAGTGCCGCATGGATGCATAGTACCGCAAGCTTGCATAGTACCGCATGGATGTATAGTGCCGCATGAATGCATAGTGCCGCAGGAATGAATTATGCCACAGGATGAATAGTACCGTAGGCTTGCATAGTTCCGTTTGGATGCATAGTGCCACATGACTTGCATAGTATCGCAGGCTTGCATAGTGTCGCAGGAATGAATACTGCCGTAGGAATGAATAGTACTGCAGGCTTGCATAGTGCCGCATGAATACATTGTGCCGCATGGCTTGCATAGTGCCGCATGGATGAATAGTGCCGTATGGCTTGTATAGTGCCGTATAGTGCCTATTTTGACTATTTTTGGCTGTTTTATGTTCTATTTGGCTGAATTGTGGCCAGAATTTCTTCCAACTCCCAACATGAAAGTTGTAGTTCTTTTTTTTGGCTTCAAAAATATGTTACTAGCTATTTTATGCAAGTTTCTCTCATTCATGATAATATAAGGATAGAACACGATAGTGGCCTATTAAGGCGCACTCTTAACAAGTAACAAGTAACATGACGTGATAGTGGCCCGTCGTGGCGCACTCTTGACAAGCAAGCTTGGCATGATAATACATGATAGTGGTCCGTCGTAGCGCACTCTTGATAAGTAAACCTAACATGATAATCTTGTTATGCTATTGTGACGGCTATCTTGACTTGCTAAGTAACTCTTGTCTTGACACCGTGGGTGTTTGTGCTTGTATAAGCTACATGTCTTGTCTTGCATCATGTCTAGGACATAAATTCCTGGTTACTACGGTCAGGGATTCATACTAAATCTGACTAGGATAATGACTAGATTGATCAAGTAGTTCATAAAAAGATTTTCCAGCTACAGGCAGTCCCGTTATCTGGGCGCTCTAATTGGACTTGTAGCCTGCCATCGAGTAGGGCATATTTTCAGCACACTGTCATGTGTTGCACCTCTAAGTCACCTAATCCAATTCTCTCAACTTGTGACCGGATAACCTGGATTAGGACTGCAAGGCTTATGGCTGTTGGAACATCTCGATGCATCTTGTTAGTAACTAAGCTTATAATAATCCTAGTTAGTTAAAGTATCAAGCCGTACTCATTGCTTGGCCGTGATTGTTGGATAGAGACCCGTCTAGTCTTGCCTAGGCAAGACCAGTACATGGTTATTTCAGCAAATTACTGTTATGCTTTACACTTGTCGATAATTTGTTGGAAACTAAGCTCCGTTCATGTGAAGGGTTACAACTTCGATCCTTGTTTGGTTTACGGGTTGTAACTTGGCTACCGGAATAGTCCCTTAGTTGTCTTATAGTTTATCATATTATTTTCTCTAACTCATGTATTTTATTATCCTTTATGTCTCATGTGCTAATATGCTGGTTTTAGTTCTTAAGTGAAGCCCCCCTTGTGGGACTTGCTCTTTCTGGGGTCTGACCCAGCTGGTTTTGTATGGCCAGATTTCGAAGTAGCACCCGAGGATCTTCCAGCCTTCCATCTAGATAGTGAACACTAGACGCAACCCTGGCAATGAGTCAGTTTTATTTTGCTCTTCCACTCTAATTGTAAAATTATTCTTTTGAGGCGTTTAGCCGTCGAACATGTGTTAGCTCATGTTGAATTTACATTTTTGTCTGCCTATGGGCTGTAACATGATTGACAAATCCTGGAATTAATAATGTATGACTTAAACACTTGCTAGTCTTCGTATTTTGTATGACTAGCTTCATGATCATCTGAATATGTAATGTTTGGGACGCCTTACTATGTATGTCTGATGATCTACCATCTTGTTACATTTACTTTCTTGCTTGAGATTGAGACACTAGGCTTGTTCTTGACCCTAAGAGACTAATGGCTTGTAGTAAATCCTCATGCATCTAGATAGCCGTGACCGTATTACGAGGTAGGATTCACTTCAATGTACGTAGCTGGCTGTGTCTGTCCCCCACTCTCCAGTATTTTGGTTCTGGGGCGTGACACGATTTAAGTGGTGGCCCATGCAGGTCTTGTAAATCAAGATGTGTGAGGGTTTCACTGAATAGATGTCTCAATCAGCACTCACCCTTGATCTCTACTCGTGTCTTCTAATCTTTCCAAAATCTTGACCTGATCACATGTTTATATCATCGATCTATCATGGTCCTTCCTTATTGTTCTCCATGTCGTTTCTTCAGCGATATTGTTCCTGGTCCTACCGATCAGCAAGGCAGAGCACCTCCAGTGGACCAGCAGCAACCTGGAGACTAAGCCCAACACTCTGGAGCGGCCTCCCGAGTCATGTATTCCGAGGATCTAGAGCCCCCAGTTCAGCCAATCCAGTCTGAGAGCCTGACAAAGGAACCTTGGTGGGTCTTATCAGGAAATTACTTGCATCTCAAGATCGTCGGGGCGATGCCCTGCACCAAACAGTACAAGATGCCATGGATAGAGTTGGTTACCAAGGGAACAACGCGGCCAACAGCTTCAAGCGTTTGAACCCTCCTTTCTTTGACGGCAGTGAAGATGCTATCGATGCTGCTGCATGGCTTCAGGACATAGAAGTTATCCTGGAGACAGCTAGGATTCCTGAGGAAGAGAAGGTGGCCGTTGTGCGCCTGCAATTATTGGACTTAGCCCGCAGCTGGTGGGCGATGCTAGACGTTGGATTACCGACACCTGTCTCATGGGCGGTATTCAGCAACAAGTTTCAGACCAAGTACTTCGACGCAGTAGCTCGGTATGATCTGCAGAAAAGATTCACTAATCTCAAGCAGATGGGAAGGACGGTCGATGGATATGCGGTCGAGTTTTCTAGATTCAGTCGGTTTGCTCCTACCTTGGTGGCAACCGAATTGGATCGAGCCCAGCGATTCCAGCAGGGGCTCTACCTAAAGATTATCATATCAGTGGAGCAGTTTGAGCACCAGACGTTTGATGTCGTCTTGCGAGCAGCAAAGAGGCATGAGTATACCTCACAGAGGATTGTAGATAGAAGCGGAGGACGAAAGAGGTCTCATGGGCAGATGTCCCAGTCATCAGCACCAGCCCCGACAGCTAGGGCTTTGACTATTGGAGCTCCTAGGAGGGCGACCACAGTTTCGTTGGTTCAGCACTCGGTGCCGGCGTACCCTCGGCAATAGAAGTAGAAGCAGTCTTCCGCAATAGGCCGCACTCATTGTGGAAAGCCAGGACATATAGTATCAGAGTATCGCAGAGCACAGAGATTGTGCTTGGCTTGTGGGACATGGATCACAAGATAGTGTCCTGTCCGAATAGAGCTAGTTCATCGTCATCAAACCTAACCAGTCCATCGGTTAGGGGTCCAGCACTAGTACAGAAGCAGTACCATCCTCCGAGGCCATTGCCGCCTCAGGCTCAGCAGTATGCCCAAGCTCAGATTCAGAACAGGTAGAGAGGTCACCAGCAGAGGGGACCAGTACCAAGAGGGAAAGGCCAGGCTATGGCTCTGACCGTAGCAGAAGAGTTAGCTTCAGGTGAGGTGGTGACAAGTACCATTCTCGTCAACTTTTTTCCAGCATCAGTATTATTTGATTCGGGTGCATCGCATTCATTTATGTCTGCACGATTCGTAACACAGATAGGACTGGAGCCCGAGTCATTATCAGTAAGGCTCAATATACTTACCGGTAGCGGTCTTGTGGGAGTAGATAGAGTATTTTTATCGTGTCGAATCATAGTTAGCGGTAGAGAGTTTTTCGCTAGGTTTATAGAATTTTCGATGGCCGACTATGATGTGGTCCTAAGAATGGAATGGTTGAAGGAGAAATATGCAAGAATAAACTGCCATATTGGCAGGATTATTTTTGGTATTACCGGTAAGGTAGAGTTGTCGTTCTCTAGAGGCGAAGTAGAACCTTCTCCACCAGTATTGTGGATGGCAGTAGCAGTAGCAGTTCAGTTTACCAGAGTCATTGAAGAGTTCCCAGACGTATTCCCCGAAGAGCTTCCAGGCATGCCCCCAGAAAGAGAGATAGAGTTCACCATCGATTTGCTTCCAGGGACAGCACCAGTGTCAGAGGAGTTTACAGGATGGCACCTTCAGAGTTAGAGATCTTGTACAAGATGATTGAATAACCCAGAACCAAGAGATTCATTCGTGCTAGTGAATCACCTTGGGGAGCCCCGATGCTTCTTGTGAAAAAGAAGGATGGTACGTCAAGATTATGTGTTGATTATCGTACTTTGAACTTCGTAACAGTCAAGAACAGATATCCTCTACCAAGGATAGATGATTTATTTGATCAACTTAGAGGAGCGGCAGTATTCTCGAAGATTGACTTACGATCAGGGTACCACCAGATCAGAGTTAGAGAGCAAAACGTCCCGAAGACAGCATTCAGATCCAGATATGGGCATTGGGAGTTCCTTGTTATGCCATTTGGAGTGACCAATGTGCCAGCCGTATTTATGGACCTCATGAATCGTATCTTCATGCTCTATTTAGACCAGTTCGTGATAGTATTTATAGACGACATCTTAGTCTATAGCAAGAATGAGGCAGAGCATGAGCAGCATCTTCGTGTAGTTCTTCAGATTCTCAGAGAGCACCAGTTGTACGCGAAGTTCAGTAAGTACGAGTTTTGGTTGGATCGTATCTCGTACTAGGGTCACATCATCATTAGAGGTGGAGTGGAAGTGGACCCCCAAAAGATAGTGGCTATAGAGACATGGCCAGTTCCCAGTACCGTCGTAGAAGTTCGAAGTTTTCTAGGATTGGCTGGTTATTACCGGCAGTTTGTATCAGACTTCGCTCGAATTTTAGCACCATTGACATAGTTGATCCACAAGGATGTACAGTTTACTTGGATAGCAGAGTATCAGAGTTCATTTGAGAAGTTGAAGCAAGAATTGATGACGGCCCCATTCTCACGCTTCCAGATAGGACTGAAGGATTTTCAGTTTATTGTGACGCTTCCGGCAAAGGATTGGGATGTGTCTTGATGCAGCATGGTAAGGTAGTAGCTTATGCGTTACGTCAGCTTCGTGACCATGTGAGGAATGATCCTACCCATGACTTGGAGTTAGCAGCGGTGGTTTTTGCACTTAAGTTGTGGAGGTATTATTTGTATAGAGATCGGATGGAGATTTTCACCGACCACAAGAGTCTTAAGTATGTATTTACCCAGAAGGATCTTAACATGCGTCAGAGAAGATGGATAGAGCTACTTGTGGATTATGACATCAATTTGCAGTATCATCCTGGGAAGGCTAATATAGTAGCAGATGCATTGAGCAGAAGAGCTGGAGTTTATTTCCTAGCAGCGCAACCAGAATTGTTAGCCGATCTTCAGAAGATGGATATTGAAGTTATTCTTCCTACTAATGTGGTATTGATGGCCAGCATGCAAGTTCTGTCCAGCATAGTTGAGAGGATCAAGTTGGCACAATCAGCAAATTCCAAGCTTCAGCGGCTCAGAGCAGAGTGTGAAGCAGGTCGGAGAACAGAGTTATGTATTTACGAAGATGGTACTCTCCGACATGGGAGATGTCTTTGTGTACCCAGTGGTGATATCAGACAGGAGATCATGGCGGAGGCTCACAGTTCTCAGTATTCAATTCATTCCAGTGGCACGAAGATGTACCAAGACATCCGCCAGCATTTCTGGTGGAATGGCATGAAGAGGGAGATAGCCCGGTTTGTCTTCCGATGTTTAGTTTGCCAACAAGTTAAGGCTGAACATTAGAGACCAGCTGGACTTCTTCAACCTTTATCGATCCCAGAATAGAAATAGAAGCACATTACCATAGATTTTGTAACCGGGTTACCTAAATCCCCAGCTGGAAGAGATGCTATCTGGGTTATAGTTGATCGTCTCACGAAGGTAGCTCATTTTCTCTCCTTCAGAATTGGTCAGTCGACGGATCAGCTAGCAGGGATGTACCTCAGGCAGATTGTCAGATTATATGGAGTGCCAGTTAATATCATATCAGACAGAGATTCAAGATTCACATCGCACTTTTGGCGGAGTCTTCAAAAGAGTTTAGGGACTCGTCTCAAGTTCAGTTCAGCTTATCATCCGCAAACAGATGGTCAGTCAGAATGCACGATCCAGACTCTTGATGATATATTACGGTCATGTACACTCGACTTCGATGGTTCATGGGAAGATCACTTACATATCGTGGAGTTCTCCTATAACAACAGTTTCCAGGCCAGTATCCAGATGGCACCCTTTGAAGCACTGTATGGCAGGAAGTATAGATCACCTTTAGCTTGGGATGATTTCGGCGAGAGACAGATGCTTGGTCCAGAGATGATTATGCAGATAATCGAGGTGGTCAGACAAGTCAGAGATCATCTTCGAGTTACCCAAGATCGCCAGCGCCATTGGACTGATTCTCATCGGTGTCCCCTTGAGTTTTCCGTCGGCAACCACATGTTCCTTAGGATCTCGCCTACCCGTGGCGTCATTCGATCCGGCGTGCGAAGAAAGCTTAGTCCTAGGTACATAGGGCCGTTCGATATCCTTGAGCGAGTAGGTGATGTGTCCTATCGTCTCACTCTTCCGCCGTCGTTATGTGAGGTACATGACGTATTCAATGTATCCCAATTACGACGGTATATCCCAGATCCAAGTCATGTCCTTGATCATTCGGAATTGGTTGTTGGTACCAACCTTTCGTATGAGAAAAGACCTTTATCCATATTGGACCGAAGGGAGAAGGTGCTCAAGAACAAGACTATTAGTTTAGTCCGTGTTGTTTGGGGTCACCACTCTTTGGATGAGTCAATGTGGGAGCGTGAGGATGATATCTGCTCATGATATCCACACCTGTTTGACTCATAAGGTATAATGTCTTCCTTGTGCCTTATGCTTTTAATTCCTTGCTTGCATGAATGATTGCTTGATTGACTGCTAGTCGTAGCTTGCTTATGATTAATATAGCCTACCCCGACATCTTTAGCCTCTTGATTAAATTCCGAGGACGAAATTCTTTTAAGGTGGGTAGAGTTGTCACTCACATTTTCCGTTATACGTATTTTTGTATGCGTATACGAAATTTCTGGCATTTATCAGGTGGACCGTAGTTAGACTTGTTTTGCTTAACCTAGTCTTGGTTTAATCTTGACTTGGTTTATTTGATGGGTTTGGTTCAATTTGACTTGGTTTGGCTTGGCTTGAGATGGAGAGGGTTGATATATAACCCAACTCCTTCTCTCTCTCTCCTCATTCACTTCTTCATTTACTTTTTCATCTTCTTCATTTACTCCTCCCACCTACCAAGTCCTAGGCAAGTGCAACTTATTTCATGATGGATCTTCTATTTTATTGTTCTTTCTTATTCTCTACATGATTCTAAGCATCTTTAGGACTTAGAGTTTTCGGTTTGGACGGATGAATTTTTGTAGATATAAACTTATAGCCTTTTCGGTTTTCTTGGGTTTTGATCTACCAAATTTTATTATTTTCAAGTTTTGATTGTTCTATGTTGTAGAGAATTCAATTTTACCCAAAATGGACCTTTGAAAAGTTAGATTTTGACTTGTTTTGAGGAAGTTATGGCCAAAATAAGATTTGGACATTTTCTAGTTCATCTGTCTTGAATCTGACAGGGACGATGAATAGTGCTGCAGGAATGAATAGTATCGCAGGATGAATAGTGCCACAGGAATGAATAGTATCACAGGATGAATTGTGCCACAGGCTTGTATAGTGCCGCATGGATGCATAGTGTCGCAGGCTTGCATAGTGACGCATGGATGAATAGTGCTGCAGGCTTGAATATTGTCGCATGGATGCATAGTATCGCAGAAATGAATAGTATCGCAGGATGAACAGTACCGCAGGCTTGCATAGTGCCGTATGGATGCATAGTGCCGCATGGCTTGCATAGTACCGTAGGCTTGTATAATGCCGTAGGAATGAATAGTGCCGTAGGAATGAATAGTGCCGTAGGCTTGCATAGTGCCGCATGAATGCAAAGTGCTGTATGGCTTGCATAGTGCTGCAGGCTTACATAGTATCTTATGGATGAATAGTGTCGCATGGCTTGCATAGTGCCTATTTTGGCTGTTTTTGGCTGTTTTATGTCCTATTTGACTGAATTATGGCCAGAATTTCTCCCAACTCCCAACATGAAAGTTGTAGATCTTTTTCTTGGCTTCAAAAATTTGTTACTAGCTCTTTTATGCAAGTTTCTCTCATTCATAATAATATAAGTATAGAACACGATAGTGGCCTGTTATGGCGCACTCTTAACAAGTAACAAGTAACATGATGTGATAGTGGCCCGTCGTGGCGCACTCTTGACAAGCAACCTTGGCATGATAATACATGATAGTGGCCCGTCGTGGCGCACCCTTGATAAGTAAACCTAACATGATAATCTTGATATGTTGTTGTGACGGCTATCTTGACTTGCTAAGTAACTCTTGTCTTGACACTGGATGTTTGTGCTTGTATAAGCTACATGTCTCATCTTGTATCATGTCTAGGACATGAATTCCTGGTTACCACGGTCAGGAATTCTTACTGAATCTGACTAGGATAATGACTAGATTGATCAAGTAGTTCATGAAGAGATTTCCCAGCTACAGGCAGTCCCGTTATCTGGCGCTCTAATTGGACTTATAGTCTGCCATCGAGTAGGGCACATTTCCAGCAAACTGTTATGTGTTCACCTCTAGGTCACCTAATCCAACTCTCTCAACTTGTGACCGAATAACCTAGATTAAGACTGCAGGGCATGTGGTTGTTGGAACATCTCGATGCATCTTGTTAGTAACTAAGCTTGTGATAACCCTAGTTACTTAAAGTATCAAGCCGTACTCATTGCTTGGCTGTGATTGATGGATGGAGACCCGTCTAGTCTTGCCTAGGCAAGGCCAGTACATGGTTATTTCAGTACATTATTGTTATGCTTTACTCTTGTCGATAATTCGTTGGAGACTAAGCTCTGTTCAGGTGAAGGATTACAACCCCGGTCCTTGTTTCGTTTACGGGTTGTAACTTGGCTACCGGAATAGTCTCTTAGTTGTCATATCGTTTATTACCTTGTTTTCTCTAACTCATGCCTTTTATTATCCTTTATGTCTCATGTGCTAATATGCTAGTTTTAGTTCTTAAGTGAAGCCCCCCTTGTGGCACTTGCTCTTTCTGGTGTCTGATCCAGCTGGTTTTGTATGGCCAGATTTTGGAGTAGCACTCGAGGACCTTTCAGCCTTCTAGCCAGATGGTGAACACTAGGCGCAACCCTGACAACGAGTGGATTTTATTTTGCTCTCCTACTCTAATTGTAAAATTATTCTTTTGAGGCATTTAGCCGCCGAGCAAGTGTTAGCTCGTGTTGAATTTACATTTCTGTCTGCCTAAGGGCTGTAACATGATTGACAAATCCTAGGGTTGATCATGTATGACTTAAACTCTTGCTAGTCTTCATATTTTGTATGACTAGCTTCATGATCATCTGAATATGTAATATTTTGGACGCCTTACTTTGTGTGTCTGATGATCTACCATCTTGTTATATTTACTTGCTTACTTAAGATTGAGACACTAGGCTTGTTCTTGACCCTAAGAGACTAATGGCTTGTAGTAAACCCTCATGCATCTAGACAGCCGTGACCATATTGCGAGGTGGGATTCACTTTAATGTACGTAGTTGGCTGTGTCTGTCCCCCGCTCTCCAGTATTCTGGTTCTGGGCACTACCAAAATTTATCGTTTTAGCGACGGCCACATCCGTCGCTAAACCGACGGTAATTTCTATTAGCGACCGATAACCGACGGATTTTGGCCAAAAAAATCCGTCGGCAATCAGCTCGTCGCTAATAATGTTCCGTCGCTAAGTTGTCGTCACATGACTGAATAGCGACGGATTGTCGACGTCACAATACGAAGCATTAGCGACGCATTTCCGACGGACTTTCGTCCATTTCAACTATTAAGTACTGAAATGTGTAGGCAATAGCGACGTAAAATTCCATCAGTAACCCGTCGTAACAGCGTATCAGATCGTATCATTCCGTCGCTAATCCTCGACACCTTCGATAACAAATGACGGATTAGCGACGGTTTTCTGACAAAAAATCCGTCGATCAGCTTCTGGAAATTTATGTCATTTCCAGCAACATGGCGACGGATAAGTCGTCGCTATTCCGTCGACATATATCGACGGAATAGCGACGGATTAACCGTCGATCTTGTTCTGAAAATTCTTGTTATTTCCAGAAAATGGGCGACGGATAGGTCGTCGCGATTCCGTCGAACAATATACTATGCCGACAGATAATCCGTCGACCATCCGTCGCTACCTGGGAACATTTCCAAATATCCAGTTAGCGACAGAATAACCGTCGAAAAGTAGTCGGAAACTGGTGGTGACCGTCGCAAAACGGTCACAAGTCCGTCGCTAACTGAGAATATTTTGAAAAAAAATTACAGCGCTTTTCCTGTTCGCAAAAATTTACATAAACCAAACCAATATATAATGCACACCAATTATCCAACAATCACATAGACCAAATATATTATGCACACCAATTATCCAAGAATCACATAGACCAAATATGCACATACGAATTTAATGCACACCAATTATCCAAGAATTATATAGACCAAACCAAATTAATATAAAATAGACATCAATTATTCGGAAGAGTAACCTAATATCCATCGTTATAATCCGATCATTGCACAAATATTCCAAATTTTTCACAAATATTCCAAAACACATAGGAAAGAGTTGGCCAGTTACAGTAACCTAATATCCAATCCTGGCGACCGATCATAGCACAAATATTCCAAAAATTTTACAAATATTCCAAAACACATAGGAAAATCGACTTTGGCCTCAACAAAGACCACAAGTCAGACGATGAATCCTCACAGCCAGGAATGATAGTTGCGTTGAGGCATGTACCATTCTATCAGCCACTTTGCATACGAAGGCTCAATCTGGTTGAGGTCTTCTGTAGGGACAGGAGGGTCGGTCCCGATGCTACTACTCTCTGACGGTGGCTCCTCCTTAGCTTCAAGCTTGGGAGCAATCTCTTCCATGATGGTCATCGGTTCTTCCTTGACCTCGACCTTTGGTAACACCTTCTCCTTAACAGTCACCGGCTCTTGTTTGATGACGGAGACTTCCTCCGTGTCGACCTCCAAGGGTTTCTTGCCTCGACCCCTTCCTCGACTAGCAGCACCACCTCGACGAGTCCTAGGAGCCATCTTTCTGACAACAAAAATTTTCATATAGGATAAAGAAATTTACTCAAGTTATAAAAGTTGTGACGTTGGTTTTTTGCGTTCATCATCATTAGAGGGAGCAGCGCTGGAAAAGTTGTGACGTTGGTAGCATGAGAGAGTAAAAATCTGTATCACAAGACTAACAGAATTACTACGTAATCATGTACTCACCAATAACCGGATGTAACTGGAGTCGTTGGGCCTATCGTGTAGTAATTTGTGGATCCGCTAGTATAGGCCAGATGTACTTAGTATCTAGTATATCATATTAGTATCGGTCTATCGGTTTGGTATAGGACGTATCATATTGGTACTGGCCTTAACAAATTGGTATGGTCCTATATCCGATATGTACATGTATCGGCCGAATAGCTAGGATTCATATTGGTCTTATCGATTTGGTATCGGTCATATCCGATAGATATCGGCCGTGTTGGATTAGTATAGACTATTTCAGATTAGTATCGTGGAAGGTTTAGTAACAACTGTACTTGGATTTCTCTCTTCTCGAACTAGAATGCCATTGTAAGAGAATCACCAGATCGTGATTGGCCAGTTACAGTAACATACATACTTCCTTTTCCATCAGGAAAAGCAAGATTGAAAAGGAAGTATGTATGTTCTGTAACTGGCCATCTACGCTCTCGTGACTCTCTTGCAATGGTAATCTAGCTCTAGAAGAGAGAAATCCAAGTACAGTTGTTACTAAACCTTCCACGATACTAATCCGAAATGGTATATAATAATCCAACACGGCCGATACCTATCGGATATGACCGATACCAAATCGATAAGGCCAATATGAATCCTAGCTATACGGCCGATACATATCGGATAGGACGATACCAATTCGCTAAGACCAATACCAACCGATACGGTCCATACCAAAATGATAGAACGATACTAATCCGATACGGTCAATACTTATAAGTACCTACGGTCCAGGAGGTTGATCCGCTAGTACATCCATGTACGAACAACGAAGTAACGATCCATTTCAATTTGGATATGAAAATCTGTATCGTAAGACAAACTAAACATAATCAGTTCTATTTCACATGCTTAATTGCCAAGTATGGGAACGAATGGCTCAGAACACAACCTAAAATTTATTCTAGCATACATTAGTGTGAATCATCTACGTTTTGTACATATAGTGTAGTATATGTTCTTATCGTATCTAGTATCTGAAGGATGTTAATCAAGATGAACTCACATAATGTTTACAGTCTTGGTCTCAACTGTCTTCGATTCTATGATCCCATGTCTTAGGTTAAATAAATCACTAACCTCATCACGGTGAGTCTTGGTGTAGCACTCAAATGTGGGGCACCCGTAAATTCGCCGAGGTTTTAAATCATCCACATTGAGTTTTAAACCCTCACGTAGCCATTCTGCTTCACTTCTAGGGTCGAGCAGCATCTTCTTGCAAGTTTCGGTCTCCAGATACTTAGTGTCAAGATTCTGGACGCTTTCGTAGAGCATGTCAACGCATCCTAACGTCAATTTCCTGACGCTAGGATGCGTTGACATGCTCTACGAAAGCGTCCAGAATCTTGACACTAAGTATCGGGAGACCGAAACTTGCAAGAAGATGCTGCTCGACCCTAGAAGTGAAGCAGAATGGCTACGTGAGGGTTTAAAACTCAATGTCGATGATTTAAAACCTCGGCGAATTTACGGGTGCCCCACATTTGAGTGCTACACCAAGACTCACCGTCTGTATAGTTTGGTTATTGGCGCTCGATGTCCCTGTGGTAAGGCAATGGATGAGGATATTGCGTGGGAGGGGGTTGCAGATGGAGGCAACAAGGATGGCATGTTTGTGAAAGAAGGGAAAAGATACATAATCACAGACGATTTGCATGTAAGGCCATTCTATTCCATGGAGTCTGCGTTGTCTATTTTCTGAAAGCATGGGATCATAGAATCGAAGACAGTTGAGACCAAGACTGTAAATATTGGCCACGATGAGGTTAGTGATTTATGTAACCTAATGTAGTAATCTTGTAATTTATAGTTGGAAGAACATGCAAGTAGCCTTATAGTTTCTGCCTCACCAGTCGAATGACTTAATTGCCAAGTATCGGAAAGAATGGCTCAGAATACAACCCAAGATTCATTCTAGCATACATTAGTGAGTTCATCTTGATTCTGTTACGTCCTTCAGATACTATATACGATAAGAACATAGATGATTCACACTAATGTATGCTAGAATGAATCTTGGCTTGTGTTATGAGCCATCCGTTCTGATCAAGCATCTTCCTTCTCCTCTCCTCCACCATGGCTCTGAACCAATCTGCTCCTCCCTACTTCCCTTCTTTTTATTTGACTCTCTCAGCCACATATGACATCCAGCTCAAGTGTAGAGTCGGGGGAGAAGAAGTGGGCAGGAAGAGGAGGGGAAAGCAGCACAGCCGGCGGCATGACCCGGAGGAAGTACATAGGTTTTCTTCAATAGCCGTAGGAGAACTATGAAAAAAACCTATGTACTTCCTTCGGGTCATGCCGCCGGCTGTGCTACTTCACCCTCCTCTTCCTGCCCACTTCTTCTCCCCCGACTCTATACTTGAGTTGGATGTCATATGTGGCTGAGAGAGTCAAATAAAAAGAAGGGAAGTAGGGAGGAGCAGATTGGTTCAGAGCCATGGTGGATGAGAGGAGAAGGAAGATGCTTGATCAGAACGGATGGCTCAGAACACAAGCCAAGATTCATTCTAGCATACATTAGTGTGAATCATCTATGTTCTGTACATATGGTGTAGTATATGTTCTTATCGTATCTAGTATCTGAAGAATGTAACAGAATCAAGATGAACTCACTAATGTAATACTAAGACATCATCTACTACTATATAAGATATAGTGATAGGTTGTCGTATCATCATTGCCGAGGGATGAGGGTCGGAGGACAGACAACTTTATCTACGGCTACATAGTTTCTGCCTCGCCAATCGAATGGCTGCAGGGACTATGTCCTGATCACCATGTCGTACCGTAAATTAATGCAAATGGAGCTAAAAATATCCGTCGCTAACCGGTCATCCGTCGGTAACTGAGAATTTTTTTGAAAAAAAATTGCAGCACTTTTCCTGTTCACAAAAATATGCATAAACCAAACTAATATATAATGCACACCAATTATCCAAGAATCACATAGACCAAATATGCACATACGAATTTAATGCACGCCAATTATCCAAAAATCATATAGACCAAACCAAATTAATATAAAATAGACATCAATTATCCTGAAGAGTAACCTAATATCCGTCGTTATAATTCGATTTATCTTCAAGTGTGAGAACGGATGGCTCAGAACACAAGCCAAGGTTCATTCTAGCATACATTAGTGTGAATCATCTATGTTTTGTACATATGGTGTAGTATATGTTCTTATCGTATCTAGTATCTGAAGAATGTAACAGAATCAAGATCAACTCACATAATGTAATACTAAGACATCATCTACTACTATATAAGATATAGTGATAGGTTATCGTATCATCATTGCCGAGGGATGAGGATCGGAAGACAGTCAACTTTATCTACGGCTACATAGTTTCTGCCTCGCCAGTCGAATGGCTACAGGGACTATGTCCTGATCACCATGTCGTACCGTAGATTAATACAAATGGAGCTGGAGCCAAAATATAGAAACCAAAATATAGAATCAAATCCCTGGGACGGATGGCTCAGAACACAACCAACCGGAGAGGATACTCTGAGAGATCCATCTGAGTAGGACGTATACTCTGAGAGATCACCTTTACAAGAATGATATCAGTAGTTGGATTGAGTGCTGGAGGGGATATTATCAGAGTATACGTCCTACTCAGATGGGTCTTTTACCGTTACTATTTTTTTCTGACAGCATGGTGGATGTGCTCCGTCAACAGATTCTTGCTCCGAGCCAAAACTTTGTCCCGGAGCTCAAGTGGACATCCTTGGTGTAGAGGTCGAGTGAGAGGTTCCTGACAACATGGTGGTCTCCTTTGTCAAAGTATCCGTGCTCGTCCCACAACCAATATGGGATGAGCACGGATACTTTGACAAAGGAGACCACCATGCTGTCAGGAACCTCTCACTCGAGCTCTACACCAAGGCTGTCCACTTGAGCTCCGGGGCAAAGTTTTGGCTCGGAGCAAGAATCTGTTGAGGGAGCACATCCACCATGCCGTCAGAAAAAATTAATAACGGTGAGAGACCCATCTGAGTAGGACGTATACTCTGATAATATCTCCTCCAGCACTCAATCCCACTACTGATATCATTCTTATAAATGTGATCTCTCAGAGTATACGTCATACTCAGATGGATCTCTCAGAGTATTCTCTCTTGTTGGTTGTCGTATCATCATTGCCGAGGGATAAGGGTCGGAGGACAGTACAAATAGTCTAATATAAAAACAACTCAATATGTAGTCCAATACAAATAGTCTAATACAAAAACAACCCAATACAAATAGTCCAATACAAATAAGTACTAATAGCTAATGAGAACCACGCTGCTCACGCAAACGCTCAGTGATACGTTCACACAACCACCTCGAAAAAGCGAGATTTTTGGCACGAGGAGAGCTGTCGTCCCTTGCAAGGACTGCATGAAGAGTCCTCTCGGTCTCACTAGCTACCGGTGCTGGATGAATAGAACTCCCGGTCTCACTAGCAACCGGTGCCACTTCCTCGTTAACTGTAGGAGGAGCCACCTCAGCATTCACTGTTTTCCTCAAACGATGTTCCGCTCCTCGGGTCATGGGTACCATCTGGTAAGATCGATAGTCACAAATAATATAATTGTAACATAAGCAAGCTAACTAAAGGAACCATCATGTAATTTGAGTACATTTTCGAAAGCCGATAAAGTATAAAAAATTCAATTTTTTGCCAAGTGTGAGAACGGATGGCTCAGAAGACAACCCAAGATTCATTCAAGCATACATTAGTGTGAATCATCTATGTTCTGTACATATGGTGTAGTATATGTTCTTATCGTATCTAGTATCTGAAGAATGTAACAGAATCAAGATGAACTCACATAATGTAATACTAAGACATCATCTACTACTATATAAGATATAGTGATAGGTTGTCGTATCATCATTGCCGAGGGATGAGGGTCGGAAGACAGTCAACTTTATCTACGGCTACATAGTTTCTGCCTCGCCAGTCGAATGGCTGCAGGTACTATGTCCTGATCACCATGTCGTACCGTAGATCAAATGGAGCTGGAACTGGAGCCAAAATACAGTACTACTTCACCATGTCATACCATTTTACTCTCTCTCTCCTCCTCCCCCCCCTCCGGCACTCTCACTCTCTCCGGCGCTCTCACACTACTAATTCCTATGTGTTTTAAGTGTGAGAACGGATGGCTCAGAACACAACCCAAGATTCATTCTAGCATGCATTAGTGTGAATCATCTATATTCTGTATACATATCATGTAGTATATGTTAACCTTATCGTATCTAGTATCTGAAGGACGTACGTAACAGAATCAAGATGAACTCACTAATGTAATACTAAGACATCATCTACTACTATATAAGATATAGTGATAGGTTGTCGTATCATCATTGCCGAGGGATGAGGGTCGGAGGACAGGCAACTTTATCTACGGCAACATAGTTTCTGCCTCGCCATTCGAATGGCTGCAGGGACTATGTCATGATCACCATGTCGTACCGTAGATTAATGCAATTAATGGAGCTGGAAATATCCGTCACTAACCGGTAACTAGTCCGTCGCTAACTGAGATTGTCACGTACACATATGTATATCACAGCTAGATGTATAGATATATACATCTATACAGAAGCACACAACTGATAGAACTCGCACAGTCCTTGAGAAAGTGAACATATACACCATGAATCCAAACCCCATATATATTCACATTTACTAATCCAAACACCACCAAACTAATGGAACACCCAATATGGATAATACATTATTTAGCCAATATATAAACTCAGATGAATTTGAGAAGCAAAGCCACCCGCCGCCCCCGACCAAAGCTCGCCGCCCCAAGCCCCCCGCCGTCCCCCGACCAAAGCCCGCCGCCCCAAGCCCGTTGACCAAAGCCCCCCGCCCCAAGCCCCCCGACCAAAGCCCGCCGCCCCAACCCCAACCCCAAGCCCGCCTCTCAGACCCCGACGCCCCCGCCCCAAGCCCACCGCCCAGACCCCGACCCAAGAAAGCCGCCCAGCCCCCGACGCCCTAACCCCAAGCCCGCCTCCCAGACCCCGACGCCCCCGCCCCAAGCCCAGCGCCCAGACCCCGACCCAAGCCAGCCGCCCAGCCACCGACGCCCCAACCCCAAGCCCGCCTCCCAGACCCCGACGCCCCCGCCCAGCCCCCGACGCCCCAACCCCAAGCCCGCCTCCCAGACCCCGACGCCCCCGCCACAAGCCCACCGCCCAGACCCCGACCCAAGCCAGCCGCCCAGCCCCCGACGCCCCAGCCCCAAGCCCGCCGCCCAGTCCCCGACGCCGCCGCCCCAAGCCCACCGCCCAACCCCCGACCCAAGCCAGCCGCCAAGCCCCGGACGGCCCAGCCCCAAGCGCGCCGCCCAGCCCCTATACGACACCGCGAGAGAGAGAGAGAGAGATCGAGAGAGAGAGAGAGGGGGGTTACCTTCGGGAGAGAGAGAGGAGAGGACGCCGACGCCGAAGACGACACCGACGCCGATCACCGAAGCCGACACCGACGAGAGAGAGAGAGAGAGAGAGAAGAGAGAGTGAATTTGGGGGGAATGCGAAAAGTTCCCCCCGCCGTTTCATTTAAAGTCTGGTACGTATATATAGCGACGGACTAGCGACTGGTAAAAACCAGTCGCCCAACAGTCGCCTGTTTTGATAAGTGCCGACTGAATATCCGTCGCTAAGTCGTCGACGATATGTCCCACCAATTCTCTACACAATTCCCGCCAAATAATCGACTGTGTAGTGACGACGGTAAATCCGTCGCTATATCACCGACAGTCTAGCGACGGATGTGCGACCTTTCATCCCCCTAAAATTAAAATAAAATGGCAAAGGCGTGTAGTCGGTAATCAGTCCCTGAGCGGCCACGAAACGGTCGCTAATACCGACGAAAAAATTTCGTCGCTAAAAAGTCGTCGCTAAATGAGCGTATTTTGGTAGTGGGGGCGTGACAGGTGTTGGGGGGTCACGCGCGAGGATGCGGGACGACTGGGTTTATGGGTTTGAACGGTTTAAGTCATTAGGTTCGGGTCGGGTAGGAAGCTAGTGGGATTTAAGTCATGGGCTAGAACTATAACTTAACAAATAGAAACATGGATTTTACAGGCTGCATGCATCTATCTTAATATATATATATATATATATATATATATATATATATATATATATATATATATATATATATATATATATATATATATATATGGAGCGGATCAAAAGCAAAGCCCCCCTTAAAAAAAACCCACTACCAGAATAAGTCGTTTTAGCGACGCCTAAAGACGTCGCTAAAACAATAATTTTCGTCGCTAAAAATATTTAGCGACGAAATTACCGACGTTTCGTGCTGGTCGCTGAAATGTAAGTCGCTGATCTTCTAAACATCGCCAAACGTCGCAATTACCGACGTTTGCCGATGTATTTATACGTCGGTAGATTATCAACATCTACCGTCGTGTTATCGATGGATTAGCGACGTATTACTTCATGTCGCTATACGTCGGTAATTTACCGACGGATTACCATCGAATCGTCGGTGGTTTAGTGACATGTTCAAAGTCGCTAAACGTCGGTAAATCCTGGGAATTCCTGGGGATGATTTCCGACGTTAACCGACGTTCTCCGACATATAAGGACGTCGCTAAAACGTCGGTACCCTGGATAATATCGCATATTTACCGATGTTTACCGACGTAAAGGTACGTCGGTGGCCGTCGGTAAACGTCGATAAATGTCGCTAAATCTGCAAAAAAAATTAAAAAAAATACAGAATGTCCATTTCTTCCTACAGTTTAAAAAGATAACCATTTCTCACTGTAGAATAAGATCCAAACAATCACAGAATGTCCATTTCTCGCTGTACACAGGTTTCTGTCCCTATAAGCACGTCTACAACAATCACACAATGTCCAGTTCTCAGAATGTCCATTTCTCACTGTACACAGATTTCAGTCCCTATAACCAAGTTTACAACAATCACACAACAACTAACCAAATAACCAAATATCCAAATAACCAAGTATCCAAATAACCAATTCTACACCAAATAACAAAGTCTACAACCAAATAACCAAAGTCTACACACAACCAACAAATAGAATAGGATCCAAAAATCCAAATCTATACAACCAACAAATATCCAAGTCACAAACAAAGAATGAAACAAACACAAAGAAACAGTCCTAACTAGGACTACTAGGAATCTGGTGCAGAAGGGGCACCGCCGCGACGAAGGGATTAGAACAACTCATACTCCTCAAGTGAAATCGATACCGATGGAGGAGGCAGTGACGTCGGTGGAGTCGGTGTCGAAGAAGAAAGCGGTGGAGGCGGCGGAGTCGACGACAACGAAGGCACACCCGGAAGACCAGCACGCTCCAACGCTGTAAGTCGCTGGTGGTATGCATCCATGATAGATAACATTCTATCACTGCTCTGGACCATCGACTCCTGTCCTTGCTGTCTAAAATAAGACACAATTCTACAAAGAGAACCATACTGTAGAACTCACACTTTAAGACAATAGATGAAGGAAGACTTTTATGGAGGATCGATAGGGTTGAGCGATGTCATTTTATTCTACAAAGAGAACCATACTGTAGAACTCATACTGTAGAACCCACACTTTAACACAATTCTACAAAGAGTTGTCATAGGGTGTTGAGCGATGTCATTTTATTCTTTTCTTCTTCTTCTTCTTGGGATTTTCGAGTATTGGATCTTGAGACATATATAGCTAGAACTTACGAAGAATGGAGTACCATACTTCAACAAATAGATGTTGACTAATTGGTTCATATACTTGTTGTCTAAAATAAGTGTTGGAATGTTGGAAGGTGAAACAATGTATCAAACACTATATCGAAACCCAAACCCAATATGCAAATCCAAATTAATACGAAAATACACAAGTGTATGTAGGGGATTAAGTGTACAGAGGTGAAATACATATATATGCATGCTTGGGGGTGTCCACGTGTCCAACAAATGGACACAAAGTGTCCAAAACCTCACGAACACACTGTATCAGTGAACACATGGTCGTAATGTGTCTTTGTGTCCATTTTGGACACGAAAAACACCTCAATTAGGGTTAGGGTTTACCTTTAGTTTCCACACTATATCAAAATCCAAACCCAATATGCAAATCCAAATTAATACGAAAATACACAAGTGTATGTAGGAGATTAAGTGTACAGAGGTGAAATACATATATATGCATGCTTGGGGGTGTCCACGTGTCCAACAAATGGACACAAAGTGTCCAAAACCTCACGAACACACTGTATCAGTGAACACATGGTCGTAATGTGTCTTCGTGTCCATTTTGGACACGAAAAATACCTCAATTAGGGTTAGGGTTTACCTTTAGTTTCCTCGCGGTGGTGGAGGAGGAGGAGGAGGACAAGTTCGGTGGTGGAGGAGGAGGGGATTAAGTGTACAGAGGTAAAATACATATATATGCATGCTTGCGGGTGTCCACGTGTCCAACAAATGGACACAAAGTGTCCAAAATCTCACGAACACACTGTATCAGTGAACACATGGTCGTAATGTGTCTCCGTGTCCATTTTGGACACGAAAAACATCTCAATTAGGGTTAGGGTTTACCTTCAGTCTCCTCGCGGTGGTGGAGGAGGAGGATCTCGCGGTGGAGGAGGAGAAGGGGCTCGCGGTGGAGGAGGAGAAGGAGAAGGGGCTCGCCGGAGGGAGGAGAAGGGGCTCACGGTGGAGGAGGAGGATGAGCGGCGCCGGAGGGAAGGGGTCGGGCTGTCGTCGAGGTTGGGGGAAGAGGGGCGGGAACAAAAAATTTGGGGAGAGGGAGAAATGAAAAGTAGAACCGAGGAAACCCTATTTAGCAGAAGTTAGCGACGTCCGTAAAATACGTCGCAAAGCGTCGGTCTTCCTTTAATATTCGGCGACGTAATAATCTTTGCGACGCTAAACGTCGCTGAACTAATAAAAATGACGATGTTTTCCGACAAATCAACGACGTTGGTTTTTATTACACTAAAGGTAGTCGCAATATGTCGCTGTTTGTCGCTATCAGCGACGTATTGTGACGCATACTTTTGGAGTCGCTAAATCCAAAAATATTAGCGACGTTTTAAGTCGGCGTCGCTAATTTCGTCGCTGATATGACTTATTTTGGTAGTGCCCCAAAAAATCCCCCTCACACTCGGTCGTAATATTAACATTAATATTAATGTTAATATTAATGTTAATGTTAATGTTAATGTTAATGTTAATATTAAAATTAATATTAATGTTAATGTTAATATTAGTTTTTTTAATTTTTATATTAATGTTAATGTTAATATTAATGTTAATGTTAATGTTAATATTAATTTTAATGTTAAGTTTAATGTTAATTTTAGTATTTAATGTTAATATTAACATTAATATTAACATTAAATTACGGCCGAGAGTGAGGGGGGTTTTAGGGGTTTTTCTAAGGGGGGCTTTTGATCCGCTTCCATATATATATATATATATATATATATATATATATATATATATATATATATATATATATATATTGTTGGTCCCTTGACGAACAATCGATGGAAAAAACAGGAGTTCAGAAACAATTGTAAAGACAATGTTTCTGGCAACAACACCCTAAAGAAGGTGAAGTTGTTTTACGAGAATCTAAAAAGATTATTTCGTAATATTTCTCGAAGGCAACAGAACCGTATAACTTCTAAAGAGAAGCGACGGTATTCTCGAAGGCAACCGAACCGTATTACTTCTAAAGAGAAGCGACGGTATTCTCGAAGGCAACCGAACCGTATTACTTCTAAAGAGAAGCGACGGTATTCTCGAAGGCAACAAGAGATGATCAACAACAGTTGAGTCTCAGATTCTCGAAGGCAACAGAAAGAGGGAGGAAGAAGAAGAACGGATCTCGCTGGGGTGTAGAACACCGGCGCTCAAAGCTATACCCGCAGTACGGATAAGCTCCCAGGAACCAGCAAGTTCAGGAGAACTTCTGGAACGCTCGTAAGTCAATATTTGAGACTTGAACGGGCTTCCTGGACTTAACAGACTCCCTCAACTCTCTTCTTGGTGCATCTTTCAAAGGAGGCCAAGGGGCTCTATTTATAGAGTGGAGTTGAGACTTCACCTCTTCTCCTATCCGATGTGGGACTAAAATACCAATACTCAAAAATAGAGTTTGATATTTTAGATCATCCCACAATCAGCATAGAAGTGTGCCAGTCCACGCCTACCCCCCGAACACTCCCGTGCATGCACGAGACATCCTGGAGTCCGTGTCCGAGTCCGAGTCCGCATCCGCACAACAAAAATTAACTTTCATCCTTGTTGGATTTAATTCTTTTTCCTTCTAGAAAATACTTCCACATGGCACAAACTTGTGCCCCACTACACCTCATGTGCACACCTCAACACAAGCAATGCATTATATTGAGATAATCACTATTTAGTGTAGCCGATGTGGGACTATCTTTTCTAGTCCAAAGGCAAAAACACCAACAATCCCCCACATATCTCAATATATGGGTTGAGCGTTCCCCACAGTGATTGTCCATCATGCATTAGGAGAGATGTCGCTACGACTTGAATCTTCCCGCATAGGTTAAATAACAGCATGATACAAGAATGGACTAAGCCTTGAATTCTGCACCATAACTGCAATTCTTCCTACTCACATAATGACATCAACTGTGCTTCTGGCTGCACATTGAAGGCCTTGTGCCAGCCTGGTTTCAGTGTATAATTTTGGGCGTCTACAAGCTTACCCTCAAGAGACGGCCTGATATCTCTTTCCATACACTATAGGTGAGTTCTTTATAAAGAGTCATGGCATGAAGCATTGCGCTTCTTTGCGGTGCTACGCCGCTATGACATGGCTTAAAGCCGAGGCTTTACCCCACCTGGGTACCTCATCGTAGTGTCATACTACTGTAGCATGAGGTCACAAGCCCCTTTGTAGTGCCAAACTACCCAGCATGAAGCCTTGCGCTTCCGTGCGGTGTTACGCCGCTATGACATGGCTTGCGAAGCCGAGGCTTTACCCTACCCGGTACCTCTTCGTGGCGTCATGCCACTGTAACATGAGGATATCGTCCTCTTTGTAGTGCTGTCTACCTCTCTTTATTACAATTATCATACAGCATTAGGCTACCTGCCTATTTGCGGTGCTACTCCGCTGTGACTTAGCTTGCAAAGCCGAGGCATTATCCCTACCTGGGAACCTCATGGTGGAGTCACCCCACTGTAGCATGGAGTTTCACTCCTTGTAGTGCTGCTCTACCGTGCTTCCTGTAAAGCACACCAGGCATTTACTTTGCTTGAGAACTCATTAAGGCGTTTAAGCCATCCTTCCCACAGGATCAATTTTCCGCAGAAAATACATAGTAGACAACAGTGGTTATGGGTCCGTAACCCTTCCATGTTCCGCAGAACAAGTACCCACTGTTAACTGATATTATTCTAGTCAATGATCCTCCTTTGAACCAAAAATTAAATGTCTAGTAGATTTCTCTTTGAACCAATAACATAAAATTTTATGGTAGGATTACAATAACACAATATCAGAAAGTCTTCAAGCCCATCTTCCTTGCTGTGTCCTCGACCAGCTGACGCTTGAGACCCTTCGTGAACGGATCCGCCAGGTTTTCCTGACTCCGAACATCGATCACTGCAATGACGCCCCTTTTGATGAGATCGTTCACTGCTCTGTGCTTCAACCGCACAGTCCTCTTCTTCCCGTTGAAGAGTTCATTTGATGCCACTGCTGCTGCCGCCTGGTTGTCACAGTATATCGGAATCGCCGGTATCTGAGCCCCAACCATTGGAAGGTCATATATGAGCTCCCGAAGCCACTCTGCTTCATCTGCAGCAGCGTCCAATGCAAAGAATTCAGATTCCATGGAGGAGCGAGATAACATAGTCTGCTTCTTCGACTTCCACGATATAGCAGCTCCACCCATGGCGAACACATATCCACCTGTGGAATATTCGCTCTCCACCTCTGAACACCAGCTAGCATCACTGAAGCCTTCCACTACTGACGGATCTCCGCTGTAGTATAGTGCATATGTCTGAGTCTTCTTGAGATATCTCATAACACGCTTCACAGCTTTCCAATGCTTTACGCCTGGATTGCTCGTAAATCGACTCAGCATTCCCACTGCAAAGGCTATGTCAGGCCTTGTGGCAATAGTAGCGTACATCAAACTTCCGATGACGCTAGCGTACTCCAACTGCCTGAAGCTCTCCTTCGAATTTGGCTCCAGTTTCAGATCACTCCTGTACGGTGTATCAATAATAGGAAGATCTTGATACCCGTAGCGAGAGAGCATCTTCTCAATGTAATGAGACTGTGACAGCGCTATTCCAGTGCCTGTCCGGATGATCTTGAGCCCCAAGATTACGTCGTCATCCCCCAAGTCCTTCATACTGAACTTGGTCGAGAGGAATTTCTTTGTCTCTGTGACGCAGCTTAAATCCGTACCTAGGATTAGCATGTCGTCCACGTATAGACAGACGATTACTCCTCTTCCGTCAGCAAACTTCGTATAGACACACTTGTCTGTTTCACTGACCCTGTAGCCATTTGACCTTATCACCTTGTCAAACTTCTCATGCCACATTTTGGGAGCTTGTTTCAAACCATACAGAGACTTCATCAACTTGCAGACTTTGTCTTCCAGACCTCTGACGACAAAACCTTCTGGTTGTTGCATGTAGATCTCTTCGGTCAGCTCACCATTAAGGAATGCCGTTTTCACATCCATCTGATGTATCACCAGCTTGTGTATTGCTGCTAAAGCAATTAACAATCTGATAGTTGTCATCCGAGCTACTGGAGCATAAGTGTCAAAGTAGTCGATCCCCTGCTTCTGAGCAAATCCCTTGGCCACTAGCCTGGCCTTGAACTTGTCAATGGTTCCATCTGCTTTCATCTTCTTCTTGAAGATCCATTTGCATCCGATGGGTCTTGCTCCTTCTGGTAGGTCGACCAATACCCATGTATTATTGGAGGTGATTGAGTCAATCTCGTTGTCAATCGCCTCCTTCCAGAATATAGCATCTCTGGTCTTCATCGCCTCATCATAGGTAAGCGGATCTGCTTCCACATGATAGGTGACGAAGTCATCTCCGAAGTCTTTCGGCCTCCTCGCTCGCTTAGTTGACGGCTCAGCGAGTTCTGGTTCAGCTGATGTCTCCTCGACAACAGCTCCATCTTGGACTACCGGTTCGATAAAGACCTCTGTCTGCTTCGCACCCTCATTATTCTCCGGAATATCCGTGAGAACAATGTTCTTGTGCCTTGCAAACTTTTCTTCAAAATATTCAGCATCGCGAGATTCGATGATATGATTTGACTCGATATCAAGGAATCTCCGAGCATCACTCTTCTCGGCATACCCCAGGAAGATCGCCTTAGTAGTCCTTGTCCCCAGCTTCTGAATCTTCAGATCCGGGAGCTTCACATAAGCCAGGCACCCCTACACTCGAATGACATTCAGGTTGGGCCTGACTTTGAACCAGAGTTCATGAGGAGTTATGTCGGAAGTTGCATATGGCACTCTGTTCAGAATGAAAGTGGCCGTTAATGCAGCTTCTCCCCAATAGCACTTTGGGAGACCCGCAGTCAACAGCATAGAGTTCATCATCTCTGTCAACGTTCTGTTCTTCCTTTCTGCTACTCCGTTGGATTGTGGAGAATACGGAGCCGTCGTCTCGTTGATGATTCTATGTTCTTTGCAGAATGATGAGAATTCGTGAGACCTATATTCCCCACCTCGATCACTCCTCAGCCTCTTGAGTTGTTGTCCAGTTTGCCGTTCAGCCTCGGCCCTGAACTCCTTGAACTTCTCGAATGCTTCGTCTTTAGATTTGAGTAAATAGACGAAGGCATACTTGGAGAAGTCGTCTATGAAAGTAATGAAATACTTCATCCCGGCCTTTGTAGAGAATTGTTTGAAGTCACAGATATCTGAGTGAACCAACTCCAGAAGATCTGTGCTTCGATTGACCCTGTGAAAGGGTTTCCTTGTGATCTTCGTCTGAGCACATATCTCACATTTCTCTACCTTACCCCCACACTTGGAGATAAGTCCTAGACTAGACATTTTGTTTATTCGCTTACAATGAACATGTCCTAGTCTATTATGCCACAATTCAAGAGAGTAATTCAAACTAGTGATAGCATTAACATTATTATGCTGGGTTACAACAAGCTGAATTTTGTACATTCCTTCAGTCTGAAAAGCTTTCCCGAAGAAAGTACCCTTCTTGGACATCACCATTTGGCCAGCATTGATGTCCATCCTCAAGCCTGCGTTGCAGAGCAGACTCCCAGAGATCAGGTTCTTTGCGATTGCAGGAACATGCTTCACACCTTGAAGCGTCAGAATGTTCCCCGATGTAAGCTTCAGCTCCACCGTCCCGATCCCCAGTACTTCAGCTTGTGCCTGGTTCGCCATCATGACTTTCTCGAAAGTAGGCTCATAGGAGACGAACCAGTCCTTGTCTGAACAGACATGACATGTCGCGCCAGTGTCTATCCACCAGTCCAAGTCTGCCCCCACAGTTGCAACCTGTGCTATCATGGCAACCTGATTAGTAACCAAAGAAACCTTGTTAGGCTCACCTTGCTCTTTGGGCTTGGACTTGCATTCACTTTTATAGTGACCCTTCTTGCCACAGTTGAAGCAAGTCACATGGGACTTGGACTTCTGTTGCTTGAATCCTGGACCCTTCACTTTCAGATTTGAGAAGTCCTTCTTCTTGTGGTGAGAAGCCGCCTGCTTCCCTTTGTTCTCTCTGGTGGCTTGAACCAGATTTGCCGTTGCTAGTTGCTTGGATAGGGCGTCCAACTTCTGTTGAGAGCGCATTTCGTCCTCAACATGAATCTCACTGAGGAGATTATCCAGGCTAATCTCCATCTTCTTCCTATGCATCCTTGCATAGATGTTGCTCCATCCTGGAGGAAGTTTTGCCACGATCCCTCCAACGACGAACTTGTCGACGAGGGGCATGCTATCATCCTCCAGTTTCTGGCGCAGCTTCAGGAACTCTTTCACTTGGGGCAGCATGGTCTTCTCGTCTTCAAAGACCTATTTGTGGTATTTTTCAACCATGAACATCTTCGACCGGGCCTCGTCGTCGTCATACAGCTTTCCCACGGACTCCCAGATCTCTTTGGCAGAAGTCTTCTTTGTGTAGGACTCGGCCAGAGAGTCTTCTATGGAATTCAGGATCAGCAGCCTGCATATGCTGTTATCCTTTTTCCACTTCGTCTGCTTACTCGTAGCAGCGGCCAGAACAGCAGCAGATCCTGTTGCTGGAACGATTGGTTCTTCCTCATCCAACACGTGATCAACATCCACGAGTTGAAGGTTCAGAGTCACCTTTCGCTTCCAGATCTGGAAGTGTTCACCGTCGAATTTCTCCAACTTGTTAAAGCCGGTATCGACAAGCGAAGCACGAGTATTTTCCATCGAATCGTATAGCTTTGAGATTGTTGGTCCCTTGACGAACAATCGATGGAAAAAACAGGAGTTCAGAAACAATTGTAAAGACAATGTTTCTGGCAACAACACCCTAAAGAAGGTGAAGTTGTTTTACGAGAATCTAAAAAGATTATTTCGTAATATTTCTCGAAGGCAACAGAACCGTATAACTTCTAAAGAGAAGCGACGGTATTCTCGAAGGCAACCGAACCGTATTACTTCTAAAGAGAAGCGACGGTATTCTCGAAGGCAACCGAACCGTATTACTTCTAAAGAGAAGCGACGGTATTCTCGAAGGCAACAAGAGATGATCAACAACAGTTGAGTCTCAGATTCTCGAAGGCAACAGAAAGAGGGAGGAAGAAGAAGAACGGATCTCGCTGGGGTGTAGAACACCGGCGCTCAAAGCTATACCCGCAGTACGGATAAGCTCCCAGGAACCAGCAAGTTCAGGAGAACTTCTGGAACGCTCGTAAGTCAATATTTGAGACTTGAACGGGCTTCCTGGACTTAACAGACTCCCTCAACTCTCTTCTTGGTGCATCTTTCAAAGGAGGCCAAGGGGCTCTATTTATAGAGTGGAGTTGAGACTTCACCTCTTCTCCTATCCGATGTGGGACTAAAATACCAATACTCAAAAATAGAGTTTGATATTTTAGATCATCCCACAATCAGCATAGAAGTGTGCCAGTCCACGCCTACCCCCCGAACACTCCCGTGCATGCACGAGACATCCTGGAGTCCGTGTCCGAGTCCGAGTCCGGATCCGCACAACAAAAATTAACTTTCATCCTTGTTGGATTTAATCCTTTTTTCTTCTAGAAAATACTTCCACATGGCACAAACTTGTGCCCCACTACACCTCATGTGCACACCTCAACACAAGCAATGCATTATATTGAGATAATCACCATTTGGTGTAGCCGATGTGGGACTATCTTTTTTAGTCCAAAGGCAAAAACACCAACATATATGATTTAGAAAATTTACATAATTGTTTGATTGTTATTACGTTTCAAAAAATATATATGATTTAGAAAATTTACATAATTGTTTGATTGTTATTACGTTTCGATTTTTGGCCGAAACCAAAACCTAAATCCAAATTTGAATTTTTTTTTTTTTTAACGTCTTAGCTCAGTGTCCAAATGTTTTGGTTTGTGGTTTTTTGTCCCCCTTGCAAATACTAGAGATCATATATAACATGTTTTTTGGTTCATGCTCCGGGCATCAATCAACTACATGCAAATCGGCTTCAAACTTTAGCCGACTCAAATTCACACTTATCTCTACGCGATATTATATATCATAGTATTTTGAAATCTTCGTGGTCGGTACCTAGATCAACGGAAAACTGATCTGACGTTCTCGAGCCATGGAAGGTTTGACCCAGTACAGATGAACCATCTCAAGAATCCAGTCACGTTATCGACAGAAATCATTGGAGCATCACCTCGGACAATATTGTTACCAATCTTTTTTATTTTTTTTGAAGCAATATATTGTTACCAATCAGTGGCACTTTTATCCTTCCAATGGGCACATGGCCACCGTACGTCATTCTTTGAACTTTGCCAAACTCATTATGGAGTCTAATATGCTCAATGATATGAGAATCATGCACTTCTTTGATACATGTTGTATCCAGGACCGACTTAGAGGATTGGGTTGTTCTATCCTAAAGCTAATTTGGTTGTCCTTTTATCCTTATTTACAGCTGGTCCTGGTTGTTATCCGTAACCTTGACTTTTGGTGGGATCATGCTGAATTTAATATTAATGCATAGTATTTAATATCAATGCATGAATTTGTGTAGTATGTGAAACGATACTACAAATTAAATGAAGGGAATTAAGGGATCAGAATGGTTTCATGTAGTTGGTTATCACGTCGGTCTAACGCACCGAAGGTCTTGCGGTTCAAGTCCGGGTGAAGCCATATTTTGTAGTTTTTAAACCAAATTTCTTTATTTATTTTTTTTGTTTTTTTTTTGTTTTTTTTTGTTTTGTTTTTGTTTTATGCTTTTTTTTGTCTTTTCGTTTTTTTTTGTCTTTTTTGTTTTTGTTTTTGTTTTTGTTTTTGTTTTTGTTTTATTGTATTTTTTCTTTGTTTTTTTGTTTTCCTTTTGCTTTGTTCATTTTTGTTTTTTCCCCTTTTTTCATTTTTTTTGTTGTTTATCCTTTTTTTTAATTTTTACTTCAGTTTTTTATCCTTTTTATTTTTTTCCAGGAATATTTATATAGTCACCAAATATGTGAATATAAGTTTCAAAAAAATTTAATTACTTGGAGTTTGAAGGTCTCCGGTTCTGTCCTGACGAAGTCATTTAAACTTTCATAAATCATAGCTTTATATTCTCTGAAATGTCCGACGTAACACACGAGACTTTGTGCACACTGCGTTGCGTGACATGTGGTCCCACTGTCTCTAATTTTCACACACACAAACCAATACTACTCCGCGGTTCGATCTCGAGACCGTCCGCATATATAGACAAGAAGATTATACCTCTTCTCGCTGATTATAAGAGCCAGTTGAGTTCGGTCATAAATTTATAGCAATTGATGACTTTCCTAAATTACATAGATTTATATCAATGCATGAATTTGTATGTAGTGTATGTAGATAATAAAATGTTTAATGAAGGAATTATGTTGCTTTCGTGGTGTAGTTGGTTATCACGTCAGTCTAATAACACACTGAAGGTCTCCGGTTCATGTCCGGGCGAAGCCATATGTCTTTAAAAGTCAATTTTTGTGTTGAACCAAATTCGTTTATTTCTGTTTTTTATTAAAAGTCAATTTTTTTTGTTGAACCAAATTTGTTTATTTCTGTTTTTGATAGAGAACACAACTATCAACCAGCGTCTACATGTGGGCATTTGGTCTAGTGGTATGATTCTCGCTTCGGGTGTGAGAGGTCCCGAGTTCAATTCTCGGAATGCCCCCTATTAATTATATATTGACAGTTTTTTTAATTGTCCCTATTATTGCTTTGATTTTTTTTATTGAGAAGTTTTTTTTTTATTGTCTCATTAATAATATATGTATGGAGAGAAAATATAACATAGATGGTGTAGATAGGGACAAGTGCATTCATATTTGAATGCACTTATTGCTTTGATTTTTTTTTATTGAGAAGTTTTTTTGTTATTTCCTCTGAAACATACAATATTTAGTGTTTGGTTTTTGACCGAAATCTAAAATCGAAACCCAACCTCTTATTCGGTTCAGTCCTCGGCACAAAATGGAATAATGCTTATATATCCCTACCAACAGATATGCAAGATCGCATATGGGAGTAGCTCACCGGAAGAGAGAGAAATTAGGGTTTAGGGTTGTTGACATATATATGGTGGGAAGGATAATATCGTAATTTACATATTCGGTTTTCGATTTGGGTCGGAAACCGAATGACAAATCCGAAACCTGAACCGAAAATCGCTTTTTTGGAGGCTAAAAACCGAATTTCGACCTACATTTTTAAAAACCGACCTGAACCGCTATTTCGGGTCGGGTCGGGTCGGATCGGTTTTCGGTTGAAAAACCGATATTTACTCACCCACAGTGTGTAGTATGTTAAACGTCGGTGTGTTAAGGTCTGCGGTTCAAGTCTGGGAGAAGCCATATTTTGTTGTTTTGTAACCAAATTTCTTTTTTTTCTTTTTTTCTTTTTTTGTTTTTTTTTTTGTTCTGGCTTTTTGTTTTGTTTTGTTTTATTTATTTATTTTTTTTGTTTTTGTTTTTGATTTTTTGGATTTTTTTTTTTGGATTTTTTTGTTTTTTGTTTTTCCCCCTTTTTTTTTTCCTTTTTTCGTTTTTTTTTGTTTATCCTTTTTTATTTTTTTTTACTTTCAGTTTTTGTATCATTTTTATTTGTTTTTCAGGAATATTTATATAGTCACCAAACATGTGAATATAAGTTTCCAAAAAAATTATTTACTTGGAGTTTGAAGGTCTCCGGTTCGTGTCCAGGCGAAGTCATTTAAACTTTCATAAATCTTTATATTCTTTGAAATGTCCGACGTAACGTATGAGACTTTGTGTACGCTGCGTTGCGTGTCATTTGAGCTCACTGTCCCTAATTTTTACACACACACACACCTACACATTTTCTGCGGTTTGATCTCGAGACCATCCGCATAGACAAAAAGGTTATACTTCTTCTCGCTATAAGAGCCAGCTGAGTTCGGTCGTAGATTTATATCAATGCATGAATTTGTATGTAGATAATAAAATGTTTAATGAAGGAATTATGTTGCATGTAGTGTATGTAGATAAGCTCACTGTCCCTAGATTTATATCAATTGATGACTTTCCTAAATTACATAGATTTATATCAATGCACTAATTTGTATGTAGATAATAAAATGTTTAATGAAGGAATTATGTTGTATGTAGTGTATGTAGATAATAAAATGTTTAATGAAGGAATCATGTTGGTTTCGTGGTGTAGTTGGTTATCACGTCAGTCTAACACACTGAAGGTCTCCGGTTCAAGTCCGGTCGAAGCCATATGTCTTTAAAAGTCAATTTTTTTTTGTTGAACCAAATTTGTTTATTTATGTTTTTGTTAGAGAATACAACTATCAACCCAGGTCTACATGTGGGCATTTGGTCTAGTGGTATGAATCTCGCTTCGGGTGTGAGAGGTCCCGAGTTCAATTCTCGGAATGCCCCCTATTAATTATATATTGACAAGTTCTTTAATTGTCTCTATTATTGCTTTGATTTCTTTTTATTGAGAAGTTTTTTTTAATTGTCTCATTAATAATATATTTATGGAGAGAAAATATAACATAGATGGTTGTAGATAGAGATAAGGACATTCATATTTGAATTTATTTCAAATCATAACAGTTTTTTTTTTTTTTAATTTTCTCTGAAACATACAATATTTACTGTTTGGTTTTTGACCGAAATCTAAAATCGAACTGTACCTCTTATTTGGTTAAGTCCTCGGCACAAAATGGAATAATGCTTGCAAGATCGCATATGGGAGTAGCTCACCGATGGTTATAATACACTAGATAAGATTTTGTAGTATTTATATCAGTGCATGAATTTGTGTGTAGTATATGCAAAGCTACTTTATATTAAACGAATTAATTATTAACAAAATAGTTTCATGCTTATATATCACCGATGGTTATCATGTCAGTCTAACATACGGAGGCTGTTTGGTTAAGTTTTAGAAACTTGAATATGGACTTTGGATTCTTTACTTCTGTTTGGTAAGTGTGTGATTAGAAATTGGGTAAGAACATGGGAGGCTTTAGATTCCCACTTACTTAGAGAGTAAAACCCAAACATTTTCTTAGAAATATTTTTGCTTTTCAGGAATTGTTGATTGGATGCATTAATTACTATTTCTTTGTGATAATAAGATAATGAAATTAAGAAAGAATATTTATGGAAAACTAAATAGATTAAAATTTATATTTCTGTCCGTACCAAACATTAAAATAAAAAAATTAAAATTTTCGGACTACATATTTTCAGCCTAACAAATCATGGGCATAGAACTGTTAAATTCCTTTTTCATGGAAAATGAATGGGAAGTTGGTTCTTATGAATACAAAATCTTCATCCTAACATCCCCTAAGGCCTCGTTTGGTTCGTGGAAAGGAGAGGATAAATTCCTTGTTCATTTTCATTCTTTTGAAAAATTGAAATTTCTGTTGGATTTTGGTCTTTTACAAAATGAATTTTAGTCCCACATCGGCTAGACCAAAGGAGTTGTATCTCTATATAATAGCTTTCCTATTTTAGAGATGCACATGTGGTGTGGAGGTGCACATGGGTGTGCCATGTGGGGTTATTTTTTTAATGGGAAAAAGGCTAAATCAACAATAAAAGCATTCATGCTTTTTGCTCTTGTGAAATTCATTTCCATGGGAGCTAAGTCCCGTAGGGGCTTAGCGACTCGGACTCGGACTCGGGCTCATGGGCTCATGAGGCGTAATGTGGCGACAGGCGTAATGTGCGGATTGCTCGGGTTGCGCGGGCGCGCTGGTTGCGCTGCGTGCGCCGTGTGCGCAGTTCAGTGCGCGCTCTATCGCGCAGAGTGCAAGGAGCGCGGGGTGTGCGCAGTTGGCGCAACTTGCAGCAGAACGTGCGTTTGCACGTTCTGGGCGGTTGCTACATGTTCGGGATGGTTTTTACCATGACCCTAACTTTGTGGCAACCGAGCAGTTGCTGCAGGGCCTATATAAGGCATCCTCTCTCTCTCACAAGGCTGGAAAGATACAAGAAAGAGAAGCCACCACAGAAAGTTTACGAAGTGTTTTTTTAACACAAGTAAACAGAGAATTCAGAAGTGTTCTTTAACACAATTCTGATCGGAATTTGCTTGCGAATTCCAGCAGCCTTTGAGAGAGAGAGGAAAGGCGCCGCACCAGCGTTGCTTTTGCACGGGAGTTCGTGTCCATCCGAGGAGTTAGAAGAGCAGGAGTGTTCCAAGTTCTCCAACGAACTTGCTGGTTCCTGGAAGCTGTTCGTGTAGAGCGAATAAAGCTTTGAGCAACGGTGATTATTCACCCCAGCAGGAGTTCTTCCATCATTCGCCGGTCACCTTCTTCGTTGCTGCCAGTAATTCTGATTGTATCTTCTTTTAGAAGTACTACGATCGATTGCTGTTGATTACGAAATTATTTTAGATTCTCGTAATTTAAAATCACCTTCCTTGAAGTGTTGATTTGAAACATTATTTTTACAATCGTTTCATTTTCTCAGTTTTCCATCGAAAAATTGTGCCCCGGCACTAACAATCTCAAAGCTTTATTGCTACGATGGAAAACTTTAATGCTTCACTCCTCAGTACTGACTTTTGCAAGTTAGAAAAGTTTGATGGAGAGCATTATCAAGTCTGGAAGATGAAGGTTTATCTCACTCTTCAACTCAGAGACGTTGATCACGTGCTTCTTGAAGAGGAACCTACTGTTCCAGATACTGGGTCTGCTACCGCAATCACAGCGGCTACTAAACTTCAGGCCAAATAGAGAAGGGAGAATAGCATTTGCAGGTTGCTTATCCTGAATGCTATGGAGGATTCCATAGCAGAATCCTACAGTAAGAAACCAATTGCCAGAGGCATATGGGAGTCTCTGGAGAAACTGTACGAAGAAGACAAGAACATGAGCAAGATATTTGTGGTTGAAAAATATCACAAATGGCTCTTTGAGGACGAGAAGTCCATGCTGCCGCAGGTAAAAGAATTTCTGAAGCTACGACAGAAGTTGGAAGACGAGGCGATGCCCCTCCCTGACAAGTTTGTTGTTGGAGGGATTGTCTCAAAGCTCCCCGCTAGGTGGAGTAAGTTCTATGGAAACATGCATAGGAAGAAGCTAGAGATCAGCCTTAAAGATCTCTTACAGGTGTAAGCCCCTGTTTTTCAATTTTAGTTTTATTGGTGCTAATTAAATTTTTATATCATTTATAGCCTTAAATAATTATTAGGAATTTTTAGAAATTTTTCTAGAATTTTTAAGTAATTTTAAATGAGTTTTTAAATACAAAAATACTGATTTGTAATTTTCTAAAATATTTTAATATCATTTTGCAAATTTTTAAAATGTTTTTATATCAGTTTGTTATTAAAGAAATATTTTTAAATAGGAAATGCAAATTCTGTTTTGCATTTATTCACTAATAATTTCTGTGTGCAATTTCCTAATCTAGGAAAACCTAATTGCAAATCTACCAAACCCTCCCCCCTCTCACACACGACACTCTCTCTCTCCTCCAGCTCTCACCCGCTCCCGTTGACCCCTGCCCCGTTCTTCCCCGACGAACCCCCCAAACCCTAACCCTACTCCGACGAGCTCCGCCCAGCCCCACCGTCGACCTTCACCGCCAACCACCACCACCATTGGACGCGCCCCGACGAGACGCGTCGATCGCCACCGCTCCGCCACCGTCCCGACCGCTCCACCGCCGCCCCCGACCTTCGAATCACCCTTCAACTCGTCGGACAAGTGAGTGTCAGTGTTCCCCTATGTCGTGCGTGTCTCGTGTTGGGTCGGGAGTGTTCGCCGTGTCCTGGCGAATACTTTGATAGAACTGGACACGCGAGATTGAACTCGTGCGTGTCGTGCAGGCCTAGGACTGACGCTCCAGGGCCTCCTACCACTGACGCTCCAGGGCCTCCTCAGCCTCCGACGACCGACAAGCCTAGGCCGAAGGAGACTCACTTCGACAAATCCCTCCGAAAGGAGACACCTCAGGGGCTGGAGAAGCCCTACAACTTCGACATCTTGGCGCAATTGGCCAATACGCCGGCCAAATTGTCCTTATATGAACTCCTGAGGCTCTCGAAGGATGTCCGCGCGGCCTTGAGCGATGCACTCCAAAATGCCGACGCATACTTGGCTCAGGCCAACCTCACGGGAGAAAATCAGCCCGCAGATCTCCAAGACAGCGCATGTACGGGAGCGATGCCCAATATCGTCTTCACTTCGCAGGATATGCTCATCAAAACCAACCTGCACGATCGTCCGTTATACTACACTGGATACATCGGCGACGTAAAGGTGGACCGGATGCACATTGATCATGGGTCTTTCATAAGCATCATCCCGAAGGGTCTGCTACATCATCTTCGTATTCCGATGCATCGCCTGACGCCTACAAACACCGCCATCAGTGTTTTCAATTCGGGCAGGAGCTACCCAATCGGGAAAATCCGTCTGAAATGCCAGATTGGCGATCTTCAATCAGAAGTCACCTGCTACGTCATAGATGCCGACACTTCTTACAACATCCTTTTGGGGCGCCCTTGGATACACGATTATATGATCGTGCCTTCCACGCTGCACCAATGCTTCAAATATGTCGACAAGCATGGCTTCATGAGGACAGAATTTGCTGACATCGATCCCTTCAAAGGGGTCGAATCCTACTACTCGAACTCCTGCCTATACGAAAAATCGAAGAGGCACCTTGATGGAGGAAATGAGCAAGATGGTACCGAAGCGACCACGGGATCAGAAAAACCTCTGACGATCCACCTCCAAGCCCACAAACCGGGCAAATCCGCACCCCTTACGGCCACGCTGCGTAAGGACGCAATCAGTCTCTCGGCACAGAAAGAGCATATGAGAATCCGGTTGCCAAGGTCTGGCCAAATGCTGAGACCCACAACAGGGCCACTTACCATCAGACTGCGAAGAGTCGGTCAACCCCAAACGGAGAAGCTCAATCCCTCCGATAGACCGCTGACGATACGCCTCCCCAAGAAGGGTCGTCACCCCGATGCGAGGTCTGACACTTCGAGCGAACCGGCCACTCCTCGCCCCACATCGAGTGCCAAACTGGGGGTTGCTAGTCTACCAACAACTCCACGCTCTGCTCCGCCAGTTGAGCCTCTGAAGATCAAGCTGACTAGGTCGTCCTCTCAATCTTCATTTATATAGGGGGTAGCCGAAGACGAACCGAAACTAGCCAAGTATGTGGCTGCCCACACCGATGCCCCCTCCGCAGATGATGTAATCTCCCTAGAAAAGATACCTTATTTCATCAATAAAGGGCTATCTTTGAACTACATCGAGCTCAATAAGCTTTGTACAATGTATGCTATGGAACATGGTATAGGCACCCATCTACACATACAGGTGACAAATGTGCACACCGCAATCCAGCTTATTCCAGCAGAAGACGCTTACCGCATAATTGAAGGAGAAGATCATCAAATCATCTTCGGCCGGAAGGACGATCCGCGCCCCTTCACCATAAAAGAAGTTGATCTTGGATCAGATGTCGGGAGACTGCCTCTGTATCTTTATAGCCCTCAGTCCAAATATCTCATACAGAAACAGGGATATGATCTAGAGACTACACCAGGTTTGAATTACGGCACTGGACGACGATTACCTTTGAAGGCACCAGTACCGGCTGGCAAGCCACGGGACTACTATAGCAAAACTCGATGTGGACTAGGGTATGTAACTCCCACAAAGACCCCTGAGAGTTCAGATGAAGAGTGCGACTGGCAGTCACATTCAACCGGGTCACCAACTTCCGACTCGGATACTAGCATCGGAGACATATTCAGACAAGTCCTGTCAGTCAACTTGGCATTCGCTGACGCTTACGAAGAAGACGAAGACATTCCTGAAATCCTCGAACTAGAGCCGTGGGCCCAACAGCTGGACGCGCAATGGGAAAAGTGGTTCGAGCAGAGAGAACCTCCTACCGAAGATGAAGTTGTGCAGGTCGACCTCGGCAGCGAATCCTCTCCAAAGCCAATCTTCGTCAGTAAAAGCCTGACAGACGAAGAGCGAGAATCGTTGCTGAAACTTGTCAGAGAAGATATTGATGTGTTCGCATGGAGTTATGAAGACATGCCGGGGTTAGACCCCGATATTGCCCTCAACAAGCTCAATATACGACCGGACGCAAAGCCAGTCAAGCAGCAACAACGACGCTTCCGCCCAGGCGTCATGGATGCGATCGAAGCCGAAGTCAACAAACTAATAGCCAGCGGCTTCATTTGTGAGGAGCAACATCCTGACTGGGTCGCCAACATAGTTCCGATCCTTAAGAAGAATAGGAAGATCCGAATCTGCATCGACTTCCGTAATCTAAATGAGGCATGTCCGAAAGACGAATCCCCCCTCCCTATCACAGACATCATAATCGACAACACATATGGCTTTGAACGTATGTCATTCATGGATGGATTCTCGGGGTAGAACCAAATTAAGATGTTTCCCGACGACGAAAAGCACACATCATTCCGAACACCGATTGGCACATACTGCTACACAATCATGCCTTTCGGTCTAAAGAATGCTGGCGCTACATATCAGCGAGCCATGAGTATCATCTTCAGAGAACACCTGCGCAAGACGGTGGAATGCTATGTCGATGACATCGCCGTCAAGAGTCGTTGTAAGGGAGACCATCTGCAGGACCTGAGGACGGTATTCGACCTGATGCGAGCCCACAATTTGAAAATGAACCCTACGAAATCTTTCTTGGGCATATCCAACGGAAAGTTCTTGGGATTCATTATCACCGCTCAGGGCATTCATGTAGACCCTGAGAAAACGAAGGCAATCATGGAGATGGGTCCTCCGAGAAATCTTCGCGAACTTAGAGGCCTCCAAGGGAGGCTAGCTTACATCAGGAGGTTCATCTCTAACCTCTCCGGGCGATGCCGACCGTTTACACACCTCATGAAGAAAGGAGTCTCATTCGTATGGGACGAGGAATGCCAGCGTGCCTTCGACAACATCAAAGAATATCTATCGAATCCTCCAGTCCTGGTGGCCCCGGTTGCCGGAAAACCTTTCCTGCTCTATGTACGAGCAATGGAACACTCCCTCGGTGCCCTGTTGGCACAAAACAACGATGCAGGTCACGAACAAGCTAGATACTATCTCAGCCGAATGATGGTTGGACCCGAGCACCGATACACCGCGGTTGAGAAGGAATGCCTCGCCTTGGTGTTCGTCATTCAGAAGATGCAGCACTATGTCATCGGACAAACGATACATGTGATCACATGAGTCAACCCTCTCAGGGTCCTCATGACTAAACCAGGGGCACTCAGTTCTCGCCTCGCTACTTGGGCAATATTGCTGTCCCCTTATCATATGATCTTCGTCCCGCAAAAGACAGTCAAAGGTCAAGCCCTGGCAGACTTCTTAGCCGCCCACCCAGGCTCGGAATCCTCCAGAATATACGAAGAGATCCCGGATGAGGTCGCCGTCTCGCATGCAACCTCTCACGAGGCTATATGGCGAATGTTCTTCGACGGTGCTTCGAGGACCGAACCTAAAGGTAATATAGTCGTCGGAGTCGGGGTAGTACTGGTCTCCCCTTCCGGATTGGTGATCAACCGCGCCTATTCCCTCACAGAACCCTGCTCTAACAATGTGGCCGAGTATAATGCTCTGGTCATTGGCCTCCAACTAGCAAGAGAGCTGGGGGTAGAATATCTTGAAGCATACGGCGACTCCCAACTAATCGTCAATCAGATCCGGGGCTCATACGAGGTCCGCCACGAAGACATGATCCCTTATCACCAAATAGCGATTGACATCATTTCGTCGTTTGAGGGATTCTTCATCGAGCACGTCCCCAGACTCCAAAATATCGAAGCCGATGCCCTAGCAGGCCTGGCCGCTTCCTTAGCGGTGCCGAACCACGCTCATCATTCGGTTGACGTAATAGGCCACGAACTGGTCTGTCCCAAGAACAATATTCAATTCATGGCGAGCTATTCCGCCCAGACGGTCGACGAAGCACCAGACTGGAGACAGCCGTTCATCGACTTCGTCGTCTACGACATCCTGCCCGAGAACCCAAAGGAAGCCACTTCTATCAGATGGTGTTCTCTCAGATTCTTCTACAATGCAGAGACAAAAACGCTGTATCGCCGCTCCTACGATGGATTACTGCTTCGGTGTCTGTCAAATGCAGAAGCCAAAGAGGCCGTACGAGAAGCTCATGACGGTGTCTGCGGGGCCCACCAGCCCGGCCCAAAACTACAAGACCGCCTTCGTCGAATGGGCTACTACTGGCCCACGATGGTGGCAGATGCGATAGATTATGCTAGAAAATGCAAAGCTTGCCAAGTCCACGCAGACTTCATTCACCAACCATCCGAGTTTTTACATCCGACGGTGGCATCCTGGCCATTCGAAGCGTGAGGAATGGATATCATTGGTCCAATCACCCCACCTTCCTCCCGAGGACATCGCTTCATACTTGCGATCACTGATTACTTCTCCAAATGGGCGGAAGCTGTCCCACTCGCAGAAGTTAAGACTTCAAATGTGATCAGCTTTCTTAAGCATCACGTCATCTACCGCTTTGGACTGCCCCAAAGGATCATCCATGATAATGGTCCACAGTTTGCAAGCCACGCATTCTATCGGTTTTGCGATAAGCACCGTATTCAGAATGTCGCTTCGACACCGTACAACCCGGCAGCAAACGGGTTGGCAGAGGCATTCAACAAAATAATCATCAAACTCCTCAAGAAGTTTATCTCCTCCAATAAACGCGATTGGAATGAGAAACTCGGTGAATGCTTATGGGCTTATCGTACCACAATTCGAACAGCCACCGGGAATACACCATTCTCTCTAGTATACGGGAGTGAGGCAGTTCTCCCGTTAGAGACTCAACTACCCTCACTCCACGTCGCCCTCACTTATCAATTGACAACGGACGATAACTATCGACGTCGACTACAATAGTTGGAGGCCTTAGATGAAAAGCGCCTCCTAGCTCAGCAAAGGATCGAGCTATACCAAGCACGCATCTCAGGAGCCTTCAACAAGAAGGTCAAAATCAGAACATTCCAAGTGGGCGATCTTGTTCTAGCAGTCCGAAGGCCAATGGTCATGACTCACAAGACCGCCGACAAGTTCCAGCCAAAATGGGAAGGTCCATTTGTCATCGAGGCTGTATTCTCCAACGGTGCTTACCGCCTTGCCAAGCAGAACGGAGACTTGCCCATGTTGTCTGTCAACGGCAAGTTCCTAAAGAAATACTATGCTTAAACAACATTCTCCAGATCATCGAGTCATGTACCCGCTGGTACCACTGAACTCACACCCAATTTTCCAGATTTTCAAGTCATGTACCCTCTGGTACCACTGAACTCACCCCACAATTTTCCAGATTTTCGAGTCATGTGTCCGCTGATACCACTGAACTCACCCTCATAGTTTGTTAGATTTCTAAAGTCATGTACCCGCTGGTACCTCTGAACTTACACTTTGATTCCAACATTCATGGATAGTCGAGTTATGTACCCATCGGTACCCCTGAACTTACATCCCGGTCACTCTTTTGAAAGAAAGTCATGTATAACCATACCGCTGAACTTTCTTCCTACAAGAGATCCTCCCTCATGATCCACTACATGCACTCCTAGTGCACAACATGGGTAACGGGTCCACAAACTTCCAAGACGGCCATGTCCTCATCACCTCTGAGTCGTCCCATCTCCGCCAAAAACAAATCACCCATTACATAGAACTTTCATGTCCTCATTACCTCTGAGTCGTTCTATGTGCCCTCCTTCATTGAGCCCACTCCTGTCATGTCCTCATTACCTCTGAATGGGAAAGCTCCGTCGAAGAAACCTTCATGCTTGCCATGCCCTCATTACCTCTGAGTAAGTATGATCCCCTTTTGACCTATTACTTGTACCCACAACAGGAGTACGCCAAGGGTAATGGATCCACGAATGTCCTCTGTTGACCACAAATGTCCTCTGTTGACCACCAATACCCTCCGTTGAGTTCGCTCCTGCCATGTACTCATTACCTCTGAGTAGGAAGACTCTGCGTTTGAAAAAACTTTCCTACTTGCCATGTCCTCGTTACCTCTGAGCAAGTATGTCAGTTCCCCTTCATCCTATTATCCGTATCCTAAACCAGGTATGCCAAGGGTAATAGGCCCACAAATATCTTAGGCTGAATTTCTTAACACAAGCCTTCCACCTCATCATGCCCCAGGAGCCCAGCTGATCTATGGCATTCCTTTTCTCAATACCAAGAGCACCCATAACCACTTTGCTATGGCTGCTTCAGGTATCCTGACCAAAACTTGTTATCACTACCTAAAACCAAGGTACGCCATGAGTAACAGGTCCACAAATATGTCCCCTATGCGGGAAAGAACATCACCACAATATCACAGGCACAGCAGGAAATACAAATGAAGGGTATAATTGAAAGTACTCTTTATTTGAAGGAAGAAAAAAACAACACATATTTCGGGACCACGTCCCTTTCAAAAAAAAAAGAGAGAAGAAGAAGGGAAAAGAAAAGGCCGACTACATCTCAGTGTCACTCAATTCTAGGAGGCGGTCTCTCACTGAGGTGGTCTTCCGCTCAATCCGTTGCCGAGCGCAACGCTCGGCCTCCTGGAGTAACCGCTCCTCATTGTCCAACTCCAGGAGTGCCTGACAGTCATCTTCCAATTTCTTCAAGACAGCCTCCAGGTCAGTCGAAGCTTGAGTAATCCTGTCAGCTTCCTGAACAATTAGCACCCTGTCATTGCGGGCAGTCTCGAGTTCAGACTCCAGGAAAGTCAACTTCTTCTGAAGCACAAGGATCTGCTCCCGCATCTCGGTAATCTCACGAGAGACAGACTCCTCCCGAGCCACAACGTTTTCGGTCGCATAACTCAATTGATCATAACGATCAGCTAAGTCGCTGAGATCCTTCAGCGCGGCTGGTCTGGTCTTATCTCGGGCCGCTCTGGTCCGCTCTATAACAGCAATAAGGGAATTCCGCTCCTCATTTATAACAGTAGGCAGATCAGCCTGCCGCAATACTCGAAGCTCGGACACCAGCTGATCAGCCTCCAGCAATTTTGCCTCCAGAAGCGAAGCCATCCCTGCATCATCAGGAAGATCCCTAAGAATTTTTATTTGACCATGGGCGCATCGTCGGGCCAAGGTAAAAGAGGTCCTTCGTTCTACAACAGCCTCGATTCCCCTCTTCAAATGACGATGGAAACTGGCAACCACGTCCTGCAACGCGTCGTTCAAAACTTCAGCAGAGGAGGGCGTCAGGGGAAGCCGGAGCGGCAACGTCGGAGGAGTAACGCTAGAGCTCGCCACCAGGGGAACAGAGTCCGAGTAGAACGATGCATGAATAGCAGCCAACTCGTCTTCCGCCGCCCGGAGAGCTTCGATGCTCGGCAGGGAAGAAAGGTCGACTCTCGAAGCCGTCGGAGCAGAGGATGATGCAAGGACCATCGTTCCCTGTCCCGACTGCCCCGAGAACTGGTTCGTTGAACTCGGGCCCCCAGAAGGCCCATCAAGACGAGTCGGGCAGTAAGGAGGTACACCCCTTTCCACCGATGCCCCTTCGGTTGGGGTTGTCTCAGCGACGTCCATCCTCGGCACTGGAGGGGCAGGACCTGAATGTCCAGAATAACAATCAATCGACGTAACCCGAAGGACATGATGATAGAGCAGATAGGCTTCCTCACGGTTAAGATTCGGCTAATCTTACCAGGGGAGGGGCATAAAGGCCGCGGCTCATCCACAACTGGCACGGTCCCCTCACCCGCAATCCCCGAGTTAAACTCAGTCACGTCCCCTGCCCCCGTCACCTTGAAGGAGGATACAGATTGAGCGGCGTTCTCTTAAATAGGAACAGGCTCATGGGAGTCCCCATCATCCTGGGTCGCCGCTTCGACATTCTGAAACTCTTCTTCTTCTCCCGACACCTAAAAGAGGGAACAAAGACAATCAGGATTGAAACCCAAAGAAAAGAAGGGAGAAAGGGATCGAGAGCAGTTCTGTTACCTCTGACGCAGGGTTGACTTCTTCTCCACTTTCTTTTATGGCTAGCGGACGGTGCCTAGTCGCAACCAGCTTCCGGGATCGAAAAACACTGCCTACAGGAGAAACTTGCCTACTACGTTTCAGAATAGGACCAGGCGCAACAAGGGACTGATCCCTCAGCATCTCATCTGACAAAATATGCGACTGACCCACCTCTGCGCCTACCACGGGAAGGATAGAGTCATCTTTATCATACTCGTTGCCTTCACCACCCTCAGCAGCGGAATCGAAATCTGGCACTTCGGCTCTAGTCTTTCTTTTCTTGGCCCCTTGAGAGCCTTCCTCCAGACCGGTGCCAACAATAAAACTGGTACCTGGGTTAAAACCGACTGGGGGCTTGTTCGCCATGACATGATACAGAGCCGCCATATACAAGATCTCCACTGACTCCTTAATGGCAGGGACCGAGAAAATGGTGCGAGTATTGAACGAATCATAATATTGCCAAGCTCTGATACCATCAAGAAGACTACCCTCATAACCCAGACAAGAACTGGGGCTGTCCAGACAAAGTTGGCTGTATCCAAACTGCCGGGCAAACCTGCTAGGCAGATAAGGCTCCAGAAAAACAGCATTGCGGTTACGGTACACCAGATGTGTGGGACGGATGTTACGCAACCATAAGAGTATCTGACCATCCAGAAGCTGAGGGGGCGCGATACCGTCAATATGTACAGTCTCTATGTCCCTAGTGGTAAAGCGAGAGACGGATGCGAAAATACGATACTTATCTGCCCTTGCCAAGGCCATCCGGCAAGCCCGCATGGTCTCACATTCCCAAAGCTCATCACGATAGCGGAAGATAAATGCGTCATCATCAGTCACACCGTCTTCAGAGCCCGGCCTCATCAAAGAAGGGTAATGTATCAGCAGCCACCCCATCAAGAAGTGATAAGGCAACTCAGTTCGTTCAAAATCCTTGGTCACGTCGTGAGCGATGACTTTGGACGTGAAGGTACGAAGGCCACGGTGAATGCTGCACACCATGGCCGGGAGAAGAGCTAGTCTGATTCGCAAAACTAACTTCACAGCCGGAAGGATGAAGTTACAACTAATTCTCTCAATAGAACCGGCTCCTCCCGAGACTACACAATTTCGTAGCCAGATCATCAAAAATCCCACCAGAAGCGCTTTCTCGGACAGCTCTTGAGTATCCTGGTAAAAGTAATCGAAAGTATCAGTCTGGCTCCCGAATCTGTCACTGGTAGTGGCCACTTCCTTAGCCGACGACACCAATTCCTTAACCGCTTCCCGAGGTCGAGGGCGACGAGAGGTGACTTGACCTAAGGCATCTGTCTGGAAGAGATAGTGCACCCAATCCTTGGTGTAGGGAGCATTCCCTTCCAAGTTACTATCCTTTCGGGTCATCTGATGGCATGTGCTATAATGGCATAATATCTCCTGGCAAAGAGCTGCGAAGCCAGGATACCGTCGTTCCAAATCTTCGAGTTCCTCATTAGTGGGAGTATACGCTTCAAACGCTTCGTCCCCCCAAGGAAGCTTGGAGACCGCGTGCATCTCATGGAGCACGAGTCCCATCTCCCCTACAGGTGTGTAAAAGGTCCCCGTACGGCAATTATATATTTCCAGCAGAGACATGAACAGCTTCTTGTTTATGGACAAGCCATAACTGGTACCCCGGATAGCGTGGTACAGGCCAATCTCGCACAAAAAGGCCTCATACTTCTGCAAGATCCTGTTGGCCCATTCCATGGTCACACCCGATTTCGATAATCGACTTACACTTTAGTCCATATACAAAATATAGACAATGCTGCTAACTATTTCAGGATACATGAAATCTTATTCAACGGACGATGTACTGCATAAATCCAAGCGTCAAAGTCATCAAAAATTCTGAAGACTCCTTTTCTACTTTTATTCTGTATTTTTACACTTTATTGAGTCTAGGAATTTCTTTGTAAAATCAAGTATGGTATTACTGGCTTAGGGTTAAAATTATTCTCCTTTCTCTAAACTTATTTTTACCCTTCATATTTTCGATTACAAATATTTCAAAAATATATTTCGAAAATATTCCTTTTCAAATGATTTTACAAATTACCAAAAACATGTTTCAAAATTGTTTTTGTAAAAAGAATTTACAATATCTCCTGACAGAACTCACAGCCGAGTTCGGCCCGAGTTCGGCCCGAACTCTGACCGAGTTCGGTCAGTTTGTATTCAAACTTCAGTTGCCTCCAAATCTGCGAGCAACGGCTAATTTGCGAGATATTTGCATCCGAACTCTGCCCGAGTTCTGCCCGAGTTCGGTTGGTGAAAACACCTATAAATAGAGAAGAACTTTTCATTTCAAAACATCAATTCATTCCTCATCTCTTCTCTATTTCATCTCAAGTGTTTTCTAAGTGATCTAAGAATTTCAAATCTCACCTATACTTCTCTTAGCCAAAAGCCAGTACTATCACATTTGATTTAGAAGTCTTTTGGTTATTCAGAGTTATAAAGAGGTCGTCAAGTTTCAACAACTATTCCAGTTGTGGAGCTGGTCGTGCGCTCGTCACCAAGCACGGTGTGTGTTGGAGTTGGTCGTGCACTCGTCAACAAGCACGGTGGTGTAAGAGTTGCAAGCACTCAGTTAAAGCTTGTGCCTTTAGTGGATTAACATCGAGCAAGAGTACTCGAGACTGGATTAGTCCTCTCAGAGGGATACCAGTATACATCGCTGTGTTACTGAGTTTGATTCTCCTATCTTTATTTACTGCTCTTACATCATTGCCATAGTTTAATTTTTTAATTGGTAATTTTATTTCCGCTGCACACACGCACTCTATTCACCCCCCCTCTAGAAGTGCTCAACGATCCTACAATTGGTATCAGAGCAGGTTATATTCTTATATAACATATCCTAGAGAGTATATATATGGCAGCCGTGAAATCTATATTCAACGGTGAAGGGCAATCCACAAATAGACCTCCCCTATTTGATGGAACAAACTATACATACTGGAAAACACGTATGACTTTCTTTCTAAAGTCTCTAGATTTTGATTTATGGTCAATAGTCATTGATGGATATAAGAAACCACCACCTACAGTGGTTGAAGGTATTCTTATGGAAAAGCCGCATGACAAATACACCGATGCTGAAAAAGCAAAGGCTAGTCTTGATGCTCGAGCCATCAATGCACTATTCTGTGCAATTGACAAAACAGAGTTCAATAGAGTTTCTACCTGTAAGACGTCTCATGAAATTTGGAAACTCCTTGAGGTAACCCATGAAGGGACTTCCCAAGTCAAGGAATCCAAAATCAGTAGACTGACTCAGGAATATGAATCTTTTAAAATGAAACCTGGTGAGTCAATTACACAGATGTTTACCCGTTTCCTTGATATAACTAATCCCCTTCAATCTCTTGGTAAAGATTACAGCAACCATGAGAAGATCAGGAAAGTGCTGCGGGCTCTAACAAAGAACTGGAATCCAAAAGCCACAGCAATCATTGAAGGAAACTATCTCACCACGATGACTCTAGAAACACTGATGGGCAAGTTGATGACTCATGAGCTCGACTTGCAAGACTTTGAAGAGGCCACACCAAAGGAAAAGACTATCGCCTTCAAAGCTCAAGCAAGAAAATCAACATGCAATGATTCAGATGAAGAATCATCAAGTGGTGATGAACGTGCCTTACTTGTGAAGAACTTCAAGAAATATCTAAAGTTCACAAGCAGAAAGAAGAAAGACATCCAAGAAAGCAATGAAGACGAGACAATATGCTTCGGATGCAAGAAATCAGGGCACATGAAGAAGGACTGTCCAGCTACCAAGAAGAGCAGTCCATATGATCGGTCAAGATCAAACAGAAGATCCACATCTGGCCGAAAGTATGCCAACACAAGCATCTGGCACGAGAGTGATGCCAGTGACTCAGAAGAAGAAGACAGACCCTGCAACAATGCAAATGTTTGTCTTATGGCATTCGAAAAGGTATCATCTAATCCTCTGTTTGATGAGTTTACTTTTGATGAACTAGAGACTGCCTTTAGCGATTTACTTGAAGATCACAAAATTGTGCTCGACAAGTATAAGCAATCTCGAAAAGAGATAAAGGCACACACAGCCGAGATAGCTAGATTGTCTAATCTTCTTCAAGATATTAAAGAGACATCTACTACCGGTAACACGGAAGAGATAGCCAAACTCAAGGTAGACTATCATGAGGCTATCCTCACTATTCAAAAGAAAGAAAGAGATTATGGTAAGATGCAAAAACTGTATGACACAGAGAAGAGAATGCACTTAGTAACAGAACACAGACTCTCAGTTATGACTGCTAAATATGAAGAGTCTATTGCGATTTCTAAAAAGTTAGAAATCAAGTTAGGCAAACAGGCAATGCCTGTGACAGAGCCTAATTTTAGTCCTAATGCTAAGCATACACCTAAGAGGACTAAGAACAAGAAAGCACAAAAGAAACACGAATATCATCATGCTTTCACTTATAGGTTCTCCAAGAAACCAAACAAGCATGTGAACTCAATTTCAACCTCATCTGGTTCTAAACTGACTTGCACGTATTGTGGTACACATGGTCATATATCACAATATTGTCTTGCAAGAAAATTTGTTGATAACCATACTTTAGTCTGGAGACCTAAAGCTAATCAGCATGGACCCTTCAGAAAATGGGTACCAAAGGATTCATCTACTTGTTTTGTAGGTGGACCCTCAACCCTCTCATGCTAGAAGCAAATGGATCCTCGATAGCGGATGTTCGCGACACATGACTGGTGATGCATCTTTATTCGCTACGCTATCGATGAAGAAAGAAGGATACGTCTCCTTCGGAAATAACTTGAGAGGTGACATTATAGGTAATGGCACTGTAGGTATGTCTCCTTACCCTATAATAAAAGATGTTTGTCTAGTAACCGAATTGAAACATAACCTATTGAGCATAAGTCACTTGGCAGATAATGGTTATGGTATCAATTTTGTGAAAGATAAATGTACTATATATGATATGTCATCGGGTGATCCCATATATAAAGGGATTAGAGAAGACAATATATATGTTTTCTTTTTGGAGAATACTAATAATGCAGGAAGGTGTCTAGTAGCCAATCAAAATGAAAGCTGGCTATGGCACATGAGACTAGGACATGCAAACATGGATACTATCTCACGCCTGAACACAAAGAAGTTGGTAAAAGGACTCCCAGAAATTCCATTCAAGAGAGACATGGTATGTGCTGACTGTGAAAAGAACAAAGCACATAGGTCATCTTTTAAATCCATCAACGCTGTAAGTACTTCGAGACCTTTGCAGTTGATTCATATGGATTTATTTGGTCCTAGTAGAGTCGCTAGTCTTGGCGGTAAACTCTATGCTTTTGTCATTGTTGATGATTTCTCTCGTTTTACATGGGTTTACTTTTTATCAAACAAAAGTGATGCAATTTTTGAATTTCAGATATTTTGTAAAAAGGTTCAAAACGAAAAAGGCTTCATGATTACTCGTATCCGAAGTGATCATGGTGGCGAATTCGAAAATACTGATTTCAAAAAGTTCTGTGATGATAGTGGATACTACCACGAATTTTCTTGTCCTAGAACTCCCCAACAGAATGGTGTTGTGGAGCGGAAGAATCGTACTCTAAGCGAAATGGCTAGAGTCATGCTTAATCAGCATAATCTTCCTAAATATTTTTGGGCAGAAGCTGTTAGTACAGCCTGTCATATTTTAAATAGGGTGTTAATTCGACCTATATCGAAGAAAACACCATATGAGCTTTGGTTTGGAAGAATTCCAAACATATCTTATTTTAAAGTTTTTGGTTGTCGCTATTTCATCCTGAACACCAAGGATAACTTGGGTAAGTTCGACTTGAAAGCAGATGACGGGATATTTCTCGGATATGCTGCTAAGAGTAAAGGATATAGAATTTTCAATAAAAGATCTTTGATTGTTGAAGAAAGTGTTAATGTTACCTTTGATGAGTTGAATAGTCATAGATCTAGCGACAGTGATGATAAAGATGCACCTACAAAGACAAAGAAGAGTTCTGAGAAAGATCCTACCCAAGAGGCAAGAACCGATAAAAGTCCTGAAGATGCAGGAACTGAGAAGAGCCTTGTGAAAGGTATGGCCCAAAGATTCGAATCATTAAGATTCAAACCAGATCATCCAGAAACTCTCATAATAGGTGATGTATCCAAAGGTGTAAGTACTCGTTCATCTCTTAGAGATTCTGAGGTAGCAGCTAATGTAGCATTTATTTCTCAAATAGAACCTAAGAATGTTGATGAGGCTTTTTCTGATGAATTTTGGATTTCTGCCATGCAAGAGGAACTTAATCAATTTGAGAGAAACCAAGTTTGGGAACTCGTTCCTAAACCTATTGGTCAATCGATAATTGGTACCAAATGGGTGTTCCGAAATAAACTTAGTGAAGATGGTCAAGTTCTACGCAACAAAGCACGTCTAGTTGCACAAGGTTATAATCAAGAAGAAGGAATTGATTATGATGAGACCTATGCTCCTGTTGCTAGACTAGAAGCCATTCGCATGTTTTACGCTTTTGCTTGTTTTAATGATTTCAAACTTTTTCAAATGGACGTGAAAAGCGCATTTTTAAATGGATTTTTAAAAGAAGAAGTTTTTGTGAAACAACCCCCTGGTTTTGAAGATTTTCAAAAATCTGATCACGTCTTCAAGCTTAAGAAAGCACTCTATGGACTCAAACAAGCACCTCGTGCTTGGTATGAACGCCTAAGCGCCTTCTTACTTGATAATGGTTTTTCAAAAGGCAAGATTGATACTACTCTTTTTATTAAATCTTTGAATAATGATATACTTCTAGTGCAAATTTATGTAGATGACATCATCTTTGGTTCTACTAATGAACAACTTTGTCAAGAATTTGCCAAGTGTATGCAGAGTGAATTTGAAATGAGCATGATGGGAGAGCTGAACTTCTTCCTTGGATTGCAAATCAAACAACACTCAAACGGAACGTTCATCAACCAAGCCAAGTACACGAAGGACATACTGAAGAAGTACAACTTCGAGAATGTGAAGCCAATTGGGACGCCTATGGCTACAGCTACAAAGCTTGATACTGATGAAAGTGGCAAACCTGTTGATCAGCGTAAGTATCGAGGTATGATTGGTAGTCTATTATATTTAACTGCTAGTCGCCCTGATATTATGTTTAGTGTTTGCATATGTGCACGATATCAGGCAAACCCTAAGGAATCACATTTTAGTGCCGTTAAGCGTATCTTCCGATACCTTAAAGGAACTTCTACAGTTGGCTTATGGTATCCCAAAACCAAATCCTTTGACCTTATAGGTTACTCGGATGCGGATTTTGCTGGATGCAAAGTGGACCGTAAAAGTACCAGTGGTACATGTCATTTCTTGGGAAAAGCCCTAGTCTCTTGGTTTAGCAAGAAACAAAATTCAGTAGCATTATCAACAACTGAGGCTGAGTATATCGCCGCAGGACGTTGTTGTGCTCAAATTTTGTGGATGAAGCAAACCTTAGAGGACTATAATCTGCACTATACAAATGTTCCTATATACTGTGACAACACTAGTGCAATTAATTTAACGAAGAACCCTATCTGTCATTCACGCACAAAGCACATAGAAGTTAGACATCATTTTCTACGTGATCATCAACAACACGGGGATATTTGCTTAACATTTATTAATACTGAACATCAACTAGCAGATATTTTCACTAAACCTTTGGCTGAAGACCGTTTTAACATCTTGAGGTGTGAGCTCGGCATTCTTGAATTCTCGGATTCTTAAAACATATGGTAATTAAATATTGTATTTATGACTTGATAATTTATTATCTAATGAAAATTATTTTTGGGGACAAACTTACAAAGGATTTGTCTGTCACCACGACTACGGTCGAAGCGAAGCGGTACTTAAGAGTTCCCCGGTGAACCACCGTTAGCTGGGACAATCCCTACAGTTAACCTAAAAATAACAGCAAATTAGTTAATAAAACAGTCAAACATCATAATTACAAACTTTATTTCACCTGACTGCTTTAACTGTCTCGAGAATACAAGTGGCCGAACTCGGCCCGAACTCTGACCGAGTTCGGACCGAATTCGGACCGAGTTCGGTCGGCGCTGTGATGGTTCCAGAACCGAACAGTCGGCCCTAGCACCTATAAAATCCACTCTTTCTTCCACTATTTCTCCACACCAAAACGAGAAATAGCTCTACCTCCTTCTAGAAGACTTTCCTCCTCCCTCCGGGCAAAGCTTCGACGATCTTCTCCATCTCCACATGGCTCCGAAGCGTCAGCGAGGAAATTCTTCCCAGGGTGCTTCCTCATCTTCCGACTACACTCCAGCAAGTCTGTTCAGTCCAGCCAAACCTAGAGATCCCGAGGAATTCGATGGCACTCTGTTTTCCGACATAGACTTCTCTAATCTCTGGTTTGATTCCTTTTCTCTACGTCGTATTTGTACTGGAGCTTTTGTCAACTTTACAATCTTCTTTGAATATGCTCCTATTTTTGAACAACTTGGATTTCGCGACTTTTTCGAAGTCCAAGATAATATTTACGACAATGCTGTCCGGATGTTCTACTGCAACTTGCAAGTACAACAAAACGGAAATTTCTATTCCTGCGTTGCTGGACAGGAACTAGAATTTAGCGCCACCGATATCAGTGAATATTTTCACGTTCCTGATCTTGGTGATGCTCTTGTTGACATCCACCATATTCAGTTCCCTGCCGATGTTACTTTAGCTTCTTTTAGGGAATTGATTTGTCACCCCACTCCTCCTCCTCGGAGAATATTTTCTAGACATCTTAACCAAAATTTCTACGAACTTCATCGCATGATTTTCTCAGCCCTTCTTCCGAAGAAAGGCTCTACTGATGAGGTCACATTTTTGGAACTCTCTGCTTTGTATCACATTCATTTTGGAATTCCCTTCTCAATTCCAAAAACCATGATGTCTTGGATGCTCAACTGCAAGAATGCAGGTAGGAACCTTGCGAGTATCTTTCGCCGTTTCGAGATTGATCTTGAAACGTATGCTATTTCTTCTACTTCTGTTGAGTTGACCCGCTCTCGTCGGTTTCCTCAACCTCCCGGTGCTGCTCCTGCTGACCCAGTTGCTGAGGCCCCTCCAGCAGATGCTCCTCCTGCTCCGGCCCCTGCTCCAGGACTCGATCATGCATTCTACCAGCGATTTGATGAGTTCGTTGCGGTTTCCACGCAACGTTATCAGGACTCAGAGTTCCGGCACATTTCTCAGGCCCAGGTGCTGAGAAACAGTATTGCCGACCTCCATTACAGCCTGGTGCATGATCCAGCCCATCCACTTACTATCCTTCCACACCCTGCTTTCCCTGGTCCTCGTTTTACTGATGAGACTACTTTTCAGTACTTCGACCCGACCACTGCCTATTTTCCTCATGATCCTCCCGGTGCAGATGACGCAGAGTTGTGATATGGTTTCAGCCATAGGATAGTGGATTTTGTTTAGTTTTGATGCAGTTTATGTAGTACTTTTATTTTTCTTGTCTAAACTGTTTCAGTTAGACATTTATCAGTTGTACAAGTTGATTTTCTAGTGGAATATTTATTACATTTCATCTTATTGTGCTTTCACTTGTCTATGCTGTGATTACTGTGATTACTATTGTCCTCTTTCACTTTGTCATCTCTATTGTTGGCTTCATGACTTACGGGGGAGCCGATTCATTTTACTACTTGACAAAGGGGGAGAAAAATGAGTATACCAAATCAAAAATCAGATATCAAAAATCAGTTTTTTTTTCAGGTATTTTGTTATGTTATTTTATTTTTTATAAATATATTTTGGTATAGACTCAAGTTTTGTCAATTATCAAAATGGGGGAGATTGTTGGCCCATTCCATGGTCACACCCGATTTCGATAATCGACTTACACTTTAGTCCATATACAAAATATAGACAATGCTGCTAACTATTTCAGGATACATGAAATCTTATTCAACGGACGATGTACTGCATAAATCCAAGCGTCAAAGTCATCAAAAATTCTGAAGACTCCTTTTCTACTTTTATTCTGTATTTTTACACTTTATTGAGTCTAGGAATTTCTTTGTAAAATCAAGTATGGTATTACTGGCTTAGGGTTAAAATTATTCTCCTTTCTCTAAACTTATTTTTACCCTTCATATTTTCGATTACAAATATTTCAAAAATATATTTCGAAAATATTCCTTTTCAAATGATTTTACAAATTACCAAAAACATGTTTCAAAATTGTTTTTGTAAAAAGAATTTACAATATCTCCTGACAGAACTCACAGCCGAGTTCGGCCCGAGTTCGGCCCGAACTCTGACCGAGTTCGGTCAGTTTGTATTCAAACTTCAGTTGCCTCCAAATCTGCGAGCAACGGCTAATTTGCGAGATATTTGCATCCGAACTCTGCCCGAGTTCTGCCCGAGTTCGGTTGGTGAAAACACCTATAAATAGAGAAGAACTTTTCATTTCAAAACATCAATTCATTCTTCATCTCTTCTCTATTTCATCTCAAGTGTTTTCTAAGTGATCTAAGAATTTCAAATCTCACCTATACTTCTCTTAGCCAAAAGCCAGTACTATCACATTTGATTTAGAAGTCTTTTGGTTATTCAGAGTTGTAAAGAGGTCGTCAAGTTTCAACAACTATTCCAGTTGTGGAGCTGGTCGTGCGCTCGTCACCAAGCACGGTGTGTGTTGGAGTTGGTCGTGCACTCGTCAACAAGCACGGTGGTGTAAGAGTTGCAAGCACTCAGTTAAAGCTTGTGCCTTTAGTGGATTAACATCGAGCAAGAGTACTCGAGACTGGATTAGTCCTCTCAGAGGGATACCAGTATACATCGCTGTGTTACTGAGTTTGATTCTCCTATCTTTATTTACTGCTCTTACATCATTGCCATAGTTTAATTTTTTAATTGGTGATTTTATTTCCGCTGCACACACGCACTCTATTCACCCCCCCTCTAGAAGTGCTCAACGATCCTACAGATCCAAGTGGACAAATTGGTCCACGAGGGAATAGGGTGTACCCAACCAGGGAACGTCAATCGACCGACGGGATAGGAGCCTTTCCGAGCAAGCTGATTTATAAAAGTATCGACAGTAGAAAATGAGAAATTAGGGCCCGCCACATTAAGGAAATAACCTGGGACCAACCCCGTCACAGAACAGCTAGTGTGCACTTTGCCGGCAGTCACAGACTTCAGATTGTTATTATAATGGATGTTCCCCACAAACATCCCACCTCGGGTAGGGGTTAAAGTCTTCCCCATCTTCCGGTCTAACGGGAGCATATTAAACCAAGATAGGGGGAAGTGTCGCTCCATCTGGGGGATGCGGATCGCCATCCCGTTAGAAACAAAGCTCCAATCCTCCGACACCTCCAGAACATGATCGTTCTCCACGGTCAAGGCGTCTCTAAAAAAGAACGCAGGCTTCAAATACTCCCCTTCAAATTTCTCGGAGTTCATCATAGCATTAAGGAAGTGGAAAGACTAATTCTTGATGGCATTCAATCTAGCCATAGGCTCGTCACTCGGAAACTGGTCCGCCATATGTTGAACAATATGGTCGTACTTATAGCCGAGAGCAGCTTGAGCGCTACCCACCAAGAGTTCTCCAGCAGCGTTAACCGGCAGCTTCACTGAAAGAACAGACAGAGAAAAGTAAGTTAAACAGAGGGATAAAAAGAGCTGATTGGGTGCTTTCAAACCCCATGCGGCCCCATGAAGTTCTCAGAAGTCTCATGCGGCTTCAAAAAGCTTCATACGACTCAAGCTCAGAAGACGCTTATGCGGCTCCGCACAATAAAAGTCTATGCGGTTTAGCATCACTTATGCGGCTTCGCCGACAAGGCGCGCATACAGACGCGGTGGTTCTCTTATGCGGCTCGCAGCTCAGCCGTAGGGCGAATATGTGATTTACAAAGGCTCGTGCATAAAGTATGCGACGTAGCCATGGCGGTTGGGGTTCTGTAACTCATACATTATCCTTACCAGTAATTGGGGAATAAACGTCAGGATGAACATCAGGTACGACGACTGGCGGAGTAGTAGCCGCAGCCGAGGCGGAGGTGGAGGCCGCCTTCTTGCCCTTTACTGTCACGGTCTTCTTGGGAGCCATGAATTATCAAAAAGAAGAAGGGCAATCGAGATAGGGAAGATCTGAGGAAGAAGAAAGAAAATAAAGAAGTCTTCTCTCTCTTCAAACTCCTCCTATTTATAGGAAGACGGGAGAAGGAGGACACGTGGGCCAATGACCGACTCATGAAGAGCGAAACCGACTCCTTGGGTTTCGTCTCCAAGATTCACCCAAGGCGTCAAATCCGAAAGATTTAATGAGCTGACCCTTGGGATTCCCCCCTACAAAAGATGGCGCTGAAACGAATTTGAGGCAATTAAGGACTCGCACACGTGGCGAGAGGCTATGCGGCTTGAAAGCCTATGCGGCTGAATAAATCCATGCGGCCAGAACTTCTATACGGTCAGGATTTTATATGCGGCTAGAAGGACACAGTCATGCTTCTTATTCAAAGTATTTCAATTTTGCAAATTGAAAATTTTGAAGGGGGTCTTGTAGAAGCATGAAAAATACTAAAAAAAATGACTCATGCGGCCAGGAAAGATCCATGCAGCTAAGAAAAATCATGCGGCTCAGGGAGTCATGCGGCATAAGGAGCTATACGGCCCGAAGCATTTCATGCGGCTCAGAAGACGCGTGGCCTGACAGTGCTCCCCTCCGACCCATGCTGCATTAATTGCTTTGACGGCTGACCCCTCTGAAAAGTTGACAGCCCTGACACAAAAGCAGGAAATTATTACTCTGTCATAATGACAGACGCTTGGGGAAGAGAAAGAAATCTCTGACACAAATCCCCCGAGAGCAATAAAATGCCACGTGGCCTTGCCACGTGGGCGTTCTTATGCGGCTCGAAGCAAAGACTTCCCATGCGGTTCAGAACGAAGCCGTCCTATGCGGCTCAGGCCGAAACAGTCTCATGCGGCTCAAGTGGAAGCATCCCTATGCGGCTCAAGAGGACCATATCCATGCGGCTCATGCAGATACGCCCCTATGCGGCTCGCAAGGATCATCTCCATGCAGCTCACTACCCATCATATGGTTCGAAAGTCTGAGGAAGGGGGCCACTACTCGAACAGCCCTGACACGTGGCCCAAATCTTATGCGGTCCAAATCTTATGCGGCTCAATATGCATGCGGTTCAGATCTCACCAGTGGCTCTTAGGACACGTGTCCTAAGCCGATCAATTTCCCAGATTTATTGCAATCCAAGATTGGGTCAAATCCTAATAATCTGGGACACGTGGCAGGAGAATAAATTTGATTTATTCGCAGATATCAGAAGATCATTATAAGGAAGATTTATTCCAATCAGCATTTATTGCTAATGGAATTTGGTGTAATCTACACCTAATGGCTCGGATTCGTCACAATAAAAAATAAACGGCCTGGATTGACCAATCCACAGGCCGCCGCCATCTCCAAGAGCTAATCATTGGCAACCCTAATGATCATATCCCACTATTATAAATAGCAAGGTGCCATTCCCTTGTAACATATACAATATCAGAGAAAATACGTATATACAGAGAGACTTCCCCCCATAGTCAGAGAGAGAATACACACAGAGAAAGAGAGAAGCCAGAAGAGCAATCAGAGGGAGAGCAAGAAGAGCATTTCTTCGTCAACGCCAACCATCTTTTCACAGGAGCCAAGGCTGCGTACCGATCGTCCAAGGAGTAAGGCAGGGCTGCCGTCGCCTTCCCGAGCCTCTATTGTCATCCCCCAGAATCTAAAATAAATAATTGTACTTAGACTGCTGTACCTAGGTTTTCGTCCCTAGGCTTTCTTTGTACAAGCGAGTTTGTAACGTGAAGTAAAAGTCCGGTCCTCCGATAATTGTTCTGTTCTTTTATATTTCATGGCAAACAACGTTGTTGCTATGATTGCACAAGTTGATGCGGTAAGGACTGACTCTGACTGGTGGGTAGACACTGGAGTCTTCTGCCATGTCTGCTCCAGTAAGGAGTGGTTCGCCACCTATACACCTACTTCTGAAGTGGTTATGATGGCGAACCAGGCACAAGCTGAAGTGCTCGGGATCGGGACGGTGGTGTTGAAGCTGACTTCGGGGAAGTCTCTGACGCTTCAAGGCGTATAGCACGTACCTGCTATCGCCAAGAAACTGATCTCAGGAGGCCTACTCTACAATGCAGGCCTCAGGATGGACATCAATACTGGCCAGATGGTGATATCTATCAAGGGAACATATTTCGGAAAAGCTTTTTATACCAAAGGAATGTTCAAAATTCAGCTTGTAAATCAGTCCAATGTAATTAATATGATTAATGAAATCACTCATTCTGCTTATACTCTTGAGTTGTGGCATAATAGGCTAGGACATGTTCATTGTAAACGAATAAACAGAATGTCTAGTCTAGGACTTATCTCCAAGTGTGGGGGTAAGGTAGAGAAATGTGAAGTTTGTGCTCAAACAAAGATCACAAGGAAACCCTTTCCTGGGGTTAATCGAAGTACATATCTTCTGGAGTTGGTACACTCCGATATCTGTGACTTCAAACAGTTATCTACAAAGGTCGAGATGAAGTATTTCATAACCTTCATCGATGACTTCTCAAAGTATGCGTTCGTCTACTTGCTGAAGGCTAAAGACGAAGCATTCGAGAAGTTCAAGGAGTTCAGAGCCGAAGCTGAGCGGCAGACTGGACAACAACTCAAAAAGATAAAAAGTGATCGAGGTGGAGAGTACAGGTCTCATGAATTCACATCGTTCTGCAAAGAACATGGAATTGTCAATAAGACTACGGCTCCGTACTCTCCTCAATCAAATGGAGTAGCAGAGAGAAAGAACAGAACGTTAACAGAAATGATTAACTCAATGTTGTTGACTGCTGGCCTTTCTAAGTGCTACTGGGGAGAAGCTGCATTGACGGCCACTTTTATTCTAAATAGAGTGCCTCATGCAACTTCAGACATTACTCCTCATGAACTCTGGTTCAAGGTCAGACCTAACTTGAATGTCATTCGAGTGTGGGGGTGTCTGGCGTATGTCAAGCTTCCAGATCTGAAGATTCAGAAGCTTGGGACAAGGACTACTAAGACGATCTTCTTGGGGTATGCCGAGAAGAGTGATGCTCGGAGATTTCTTGATATTGAGTCAAATTATATCATTGAATCTCGCGACGCAGAATATTTTGAAGACAAATTTGCTAGGCACAAGAATATTGTTCTTGCGGATATACCAGAGAACAATGAGGGTGCGCAAGAAACTAAAGTCTTCGATGAAGATGTGGTCCAAGAAGATGTTGTCGTTGAAACAAAGATTGAACCAGAACAAGCTGAGCCGTCAGCTAAGAGTATGAGGAGGCCGAAGGACTTCGGAAGTGGCTTTGTCACCTATCATGTGGAAGCTGATCCGCTTACCTATGATGAGACGATGAAGACCAGAGATGCAATTTTCTGAAAGGAGGCGATTGACAATAAATTTGATTCTATCACCTCAAATAACACTTGGGTGTTGTTTGATCTTCCTGAAGGAGCAAAATCCATCGGATGCAAATGGATCTTCAAGAAGAAGATGAAAGCAGACGGAACTATTGACAAGTTCAAGGCTAGGTTGGTAGCCAAGGGATTTTCTCAGAAGCAGGGGATTGACTATTTGGACACGTATGTTCCAGTAGCCCGAATGACTACCATCAGAATGTTGATTGCTCTCGCAGCAATACATAAGATGGTAATACATCAGATGGATGTGAATACGGCTTTCCTAAATGGCGAGCTGACCGAAGAGATTTACATGCAACAGCCAGAGGGATTTGTCATCAGGGGTCTTGAAGACAAAGTCTGTAAGTTGGTAAAATATTTGTACGGTCTTAAACAGGCTCCCAAGATGTGGCATGAAAAATTTGACAAAGTTATAAGGTCAAATGGCTACATGGTCAGCGATACGGACAAGTGTGTTTACATGAAGTTCGCTGATGGAAGAGGTGTGATCGTTTGTCTGTACGTAGACGACATGCTTATCCTAGGTACGGATATTAGCTGTGTCACAGAGACAAAGAAATTCATCTCAAGCAAGTTCAGCATAAAGGACTTGGGGGAAGCTGATGTGATCTTAGGGATCATGATCATCCGGACGGACACTGGACTAGCGCTGTTACAGTCTCATTATATTGAGAAAATGATCACTCGTTATGGGTATCAGGATCTTCCAGGGATCGATGCGCCGTACAGGTGTGATCTGAAGCTGAAGCCTAATTCAGGAGAAAGCGTCAGGCAGCTGGAGTATGCAAGCGTAATCGGAAGTTTGATGTATGCTACTACTGCCACAAGGCCTGACATAGCTTTCGCCGTGGGAATGCTGAGTCGTTTCACGAGCAACCCAGGTGCTGAACACTGGAAAGCTGTAAAACGGGTTATGAGATATCTCAAGAAGACTCAGACATATGCACTATACTACAGCGGAGATCCGTCGGTAGCAGAAGGCTTCAGTGATGCCAGCTGGTGCTTAGAGGTGGAGAGCGAGAGGTCCACAGGTAGATTCATTTTCACAATGGATGGAGCTGCTATATCGTGGAAGTCGAAGAAGCAGACTATGCTCTCACGGTCATCCATGGAATCTGAGTTCTTTGCACTTGATACCGCAGTCGAAGAAGCAGAATGGCTTCGGAAGCTCATGTATGATCTTCCAGTGATTGGGGCACAAATACCGACGATACCGATATACTGCGACAACTAGGCAACTGCGACGGTGGCATCAAATGACCTCTTCAATGGGAAGAAGAGGACTGTGCGGTTGAAGCACAGGGCAGTATACGATCTTATCAAGAGAGGTGTTATTGCAGTGATTGATGTTCGGAGTTAGGAGAACCTGGCGGATCCGTTCACCAAGGGCCTCAAGCGCCAGCTGGTCGATGACACAGCTTGTAAAATAGGCTTGAAGGCATTCTGATATTGTATTATTGTATTCCTACCATAAAGTTTTATGCTATTAGTTCAAAGATTTATCTACTAGGCATCTAGCTTTTGGTTCAAGGGAGGACCACTAATCGAAAAAAATATCAGGAACGGTGGGTACATATTCTATGGGCATGGAGAGGTTACGGACCTACAACCACTGTTGTCTACTGTTGTTTTCTGCGAAAAATAGTTCCTGTGGGAAGGTTGGCTTAATTGCCTTAATGAGTTCTCAGGCAGAGTGAATGCCTGGTGTGCTTTACATAAAGCACTGTAGAACAGCACTACAAGGAGTAAAACTCCATGCTACAGTGGGGTGACTCCACAATGAGGTTCCTATATGTGGGGTACTGCCCAGGAATAGGATAAAGCCTCGGCTTTGCAGGCCAAGTCACAGCGGCGTAGCACCACAAATAGGCAGTTAGCCTAATGTTGTATATTAAAATAAAGAGAGGTGTAGTCAGCACTACAAAGAGGAGGAGCTCCTCATGTTACAGTGGCACGACACCACGATGAGGTACCCGGTTACGGATAAAGCCTCGGCCTTGCAAGCCACGTCGTTGCGGCGTAACACCGCAAGGGAGCCTAAGGCTTCATGTTGGATAGTTTGGCACTACAAAGAGGCAGTTGCCTCATGCTACAGCAGTATGACACTACAAAGGTTCCCAGATATGGGGTGATTCCCAGGGAGGCCTTGGCTTTAAGCCATGTCATAGCGACGTAGCACCGCAAGGGAAGCGCAAAGCGCTTCATGCCATGTCTCTTTATAATGAACTCACCTATAGTGTATAGACATAGAGATATCAGGCCGTCTCTTGAGGGTAAACTTGTAGACGCCCAAAATTATATACTGAAACCAGGCTGGCACAGGGCCTTTAATGTGTAGCCAGAAGCACATGTAACTACATTATGTGAGTGGAAAGAATTTCAGCTATGATACAGAATTCAAGGCTTAGTCCATTCTTGTATTATAGTATGTTGTTTGACCCATGCGGGAAGATTCAAGTCGTCAACGACATCTCTCCTGATACATGATGGACAGTTACTGTGGGGAACACTTATACCCATATATATAGAGATATGTGGGGGATTGTTAGATTTTGGTCTTTTACAAAATGAATTTTAGTCCCACATCGGCTAGACCAAAGGAGTTATATCTCTATATAATAGCTTTTCTATTTTAGAGATGCACATGTGGTGTGGGGGTGCACATGGGTGTGCCATGTGGGGTTATTTTTCTAATAGGAAAAGGCTAAATCAACAATAAAAGCATTCATATTTTTTGCTCTTGGGAAATTTATTTACATGGGAGCTAAGCCCCGTAGGGGATTAGCGACTCGGACTCGGACTCAGGCTCATGGGCTCATGAGACGTAATTTGGCATTTTGTTGGCGCACTTTGCACTTAGCACGTCAGCATCGTCGCTAGGCGCATAGTGCGTTTTAGTTGCACTCGTTGCGCGAGCCACTTGCGCTGCCACGTTGCGCAAGCCCAGTTGTGCTGCCCAGTTGCGCATGCCCAGTTGTGCTGCCCAGGTGCGCACCCAGGTTGCGCTCAGGTTGCGCTGGGTTGTGCGGGTTGCTCGGGTTGCGCGGGCGCGCTGGTTGTGCTGCGTGCGCCGTGTGCGCAGTGCATGCAGTGCACGCAGTGTGCGCAGTTCAGTGCGCGCTCTGTCGCGTAGAGTGCAAGGAGCGCGGGGTGTGCGCAGTTGGCGCAACTTGCAGCAGAACGTGCGTTTGCACGTTCTGGGAGGTTGCTACATCTTCGGGGTGGTTTTTACCATGATCCTAACTTTGTGGCAACCGAGCAGTTGCTGCAGGGCCTATATAAGGTATCCTCTCTCTCTCACATGACTGGAGAGATACAAGAAAGAGAAGCCACCACAGAAAGTTAACGAAGTGTTTTTTAACACAAGTAAACAGAGAATTCAGAAGTGTTCTTTAACACAGTTCTGATCGGAATTTGCTTGCGAATTCCAGCAGCCTTCGAGAGAGAGATAGGAAAGGCGCCGCACCAGCGTTGCTTTTGAACGGGAGTTCGTGTCCATCCGAGGAGTCAAAAGAGCAGGAGTGTTCCAAGTTCTCCTACGAACTTGCTAGTTCCTGGAAGCTGTTCGTGTAGGGCGAATAAAGCTTTGAGCAACGGTGATTATTCACCCCAGCAGGAGTTCTTCCATCATTCGCCAGTCACCTTCTTCGTTGCTGCCAGTAATTCTGATTGTATCTTCTTTTTAGAAGTACTACGTTCGATTGCTGTTGATTACGAAATCTTTTTAGATTCTCGTAATTCAAAATCACCTTCCTTGAAGTGTTGATTTGAAACATTGTTTTTTACAATCGTTTTATTTTCTCAGTTTTCCATCGAAAAATTGTGCCCCGGCACTAACAATTTCCACCCTTTTTTTTTCTTCTGGTGTTTGGAAAGGACAAAAAAATTGAATTCCTAGAGTGAGAAAGTGAATTGCTAGGTGGGTGGGGAGAACCACTTTTCCTCCAATTTTTCTTTCGCTCCGAAATCAGTTTTCTTTTCAAAATATTTTCTTTGGCATCCAAACATAGGAAACCAAATGTCATATTCCATGAACAAACATGACCTAATGGTCTTCGGTTCCAAGTTCGGGCAAAGCCATTTAATTTATTTTCCAACAGAGGTCATTTATAATTACCGTTGTTAATGACAGGAAGAATTTGTTTTACTGATACGTTTGGGCATTTGATCTAGTAGTATGATTCTTGCTTTAATCAAGCTATTTGGCACCCATCTGCGTGCACCCGTTGCGCACGCAGACGGCGGACGGCGACGGAGCGGAGAGGACTCGACAGAGGAGAAGGAGGAGTCGGCGGCGTCGCCGACGTTAGAACAACAAAAGGGGGAGGGCGTTGTTGTCGATGGAGTCGACGACGGCGGAGCAGGAGGGGAAAAGGATGCTGCGAAGCACGAGGGGGGTGGCGGCGGTGGTTCCGTCCTCCTCAGCCTTGCGGGTGCACCGACAGTCGGTGCACCCGCGGGAGCTAAATATCATTTTCATTCTTGCTTAGGGTGCTAGAGGTTCCAAGTTCAATTCTCATAATGCAACTATATACAAAATCAAGTGTTAATAAGAAAACAACACGATTTCTAAAAAAAATGAAAATACACTTTCTTTCACTGGGAGTATATATGTTAATAGTCAGCTAATGTAGTTTATAGTAGATTAATTGTTGGTTTATTTCATAAATATATATTGACTTTTGCTTCGCGAATTGGTATTTTGAAGTATAGCATAGTCTTTCCCCCATAATCCATTTAATTCACAAAAAATTCCAACTCTTGTTCAGGCCAAATTTAGCTTTAGTCTAGAAGATTACAGAAGGGGGAGTATATTACATAATCTGTCCTGTTTGGTTCAGCGAAATGGGTATAGTGGAAAATCCAAAAATCGACGTTTTGTGTACGTATTGTATATGCACATCATACGTACCGATGTTTTTCCAATTTCTTTGTTTGGTTGTTATAAACAAATGGAGATTTGATGTGTGGAATTCTAAAATTTGGTATTTGAATGTTGGTTGAGGTGATTAAAAGTGCAAGTTTTTCTAGTTTCTATGTTTAGTTGTTGTAATGAAATGAGTAGAGTCCGTGGGGGTGTAGTACATTGGGTGCACCGGAAGGTTCATGAGGACGTGCACGGTTCGAATTTATCCCTCGACGTTGCTCGTCGACCCCGACAAAATGACACCTCAAAAATAAAAATAAGCAGAGAAGTGATATCGTTTTCTACTTCTGAATATGTAAGGGTACCCCCACCACATTTATTTATTTATTTATTTTTCTAACTTTTTTTTAAATTCCTAATTAAACCCATTATGAAATAAAATTTTAAATATATTAATTAATAAAAAATAATAAAGTAATAAGATATAAATCTACGTATATTATACTTACCAATCGCATAGTTACAGCATAACAATTAATAGTCGGTCACTATATAGCATTAGTAAAAACTTAAATATATGAACAAAACTAACCCTTCAATTTGGGAGTCAAATTTGTTGGATACAAGTATAAAGTTCAAATTTAAATATTAACGAACGTTTACGTTTATGCTTGAGTTCCCAATTTTTAAATTGAGTATATGCTAAAACATTGGACAACATAATAATGAACGTTTACGATGATAATATATATGATAATATCGACAACTAATTTTGACAAGTAAATAAATAAGCATCCGTGTAATCAAATAATTCAAGTTTGCATGCCAAAATCACTCGAGAGCACAGAATGTAAGGCTTTACATAAACATGAATTCCCAATATCTATTTTTAACTACAAATGGAACGATATAATAATCATGTAAAGCAATTAAGTCTAGCACTTCTTTTAATTTACTAGTAATGTGGCAAAAAAATATTTAAAAAATAAATAAATACAAATTTATTATAAAAACTATAATCCTTAGCAATAACCAAAACAAGATATTTTTCACTTTAACCACTCGAGTTAGAATTGTTTAGTTATAAATAAATTATATTAGATAGTTAAATGCATAATTAAGTTTTTTTTTAAAAAAATAAGTAATAGAGTATTTAGGTAGTTGTTTAGTTATTATTATTATTTTTAATTTTATTTAAGGGTTGATGATATACATACGACTTGGACTGTTCATTTTTGAGACGTTTCCTAGAGACATTATAATATTAGAGATTAGAGATATACTGCTGCTTCGACTCGCAATTGGGACCGAAATTGAAATCTAAAACCGAAACTGAATATCTTATTTGATACAGTTTCTCGGTAAAAAAATCAAATAATGCTTAGCCCTACCTACAGATATGCAAGATCGAGTATGGGAGTAGCTCACCGATGATTGTAATACACAAGATTCTGTTCATGAATTTGTGTGTAGTATTTGAAACATTACTACAAAGAAAATGAATGAACCATCAACAAAATGGTTTCGTGGTGTAGTTGGTTATCACGTCAGTCTAACACACTGAAGGTCTCCGGTTCAAGTCCGGGCGAAGACATATTTCAGTAATTCAAAAAGTTTTTAAGAAATTCTTTATGTTTCTCTTGTTGGAGTAAATTAATATTACTAAAACATTTAAAACGTGGGCATTTGGTCTAGTGGTATGATTCGCTTTGGGTGCAAGAGGTCCCGAGTTCGATTCTCGGAATGCCCCAATCAATGATTAATTCATTCACTATTTTTTATTCTCTATTATTGCTATGAAGTATTTTTTTTTATCCTCTATTAGGTTTTTGGAGTAATTCTCCACAGCAAAAAACATCACAAATTTATGGGTTCGACTAGAAATATATACTATTATATAATCAAAATAAGTATAACTCAAGAGTCAATAAAATAAGGCTAAAGAATTTGGATATCATCCTCGTACTCTAATGTCGACTTTTGTCTAAGTATTAAACTCTCAAGTATGTGGGCATTTGGTCTAGTGGTATGATTCTCACTTTGGGTGTGAGAGGTCCCGAGTTCAATTCTCGCAATGCCCCAAATAGCTATTTTTTTGAAAAGTTTTTTTTTATTGTCTCTATTATTGCTATGGTAATTTTTTTATTATTTTATTGATTTTTTTTATTGCTCCCTTATTGTAATACCTTATTGTAATAGTCAATTGAACTGAATAGTCAAAACCGAATAAATCAAACTTCTAAAAATTAAAAATCAAAACCAATTCAAAATTAGTCATAAGCAGATTTAGTATTTTATAATTAGTAAAATCTAAATATAACAAAATGGTTTTGTGGTGTAGTTGGTTATCATCAGTCTAACACACTAAAGGTCACCTGTTCGAGTCCCGCCAAAGCCAATTAAACTTTCATAAATTACGCAGATTTATATTTGTTCATGACTTTCTATCAATGCATGAATTTGCATGTAGTATACCGAGATATTAAAATGTTGTATGAGGTTAATATGTTAAAATGTTTTTTTGGTGTAGTTGGTTATCACGAAGTCCGGGCGAAGCTATTTTTTTTAGCCAGTATGTAATTTTAAGTGCAAGAGGTCCTTAGTTCAAATATCTGGAATACACAATTATTACTTTTTATATATATTTATTTACATTTTTCTAGTGTTCATAAACATGCCTAATAGCATATTGAGAATATGTAATCTATAATATTCAATTTACTAGTAATAATGTCTTAATTATTTTCTTATTTATCTTGTGAACATTTGTTGATTTTTTTGTTTCTAAACATTGAACTTTTGGAACTCGTCAAGTTAATTTTCTTGGATAAATATTTCTTTTTGTTTCATACTGGCTAATGACACAACTTAATAAATATGATAGAGTTAATAACAATTTAAAAAAATTATTCAACAATTTTATTGGTTAAAGTAATTATTTACTTCATTAACATTAATAATCTTGCACCATTGAAAATAAAACGTATGTAATAAAGTATATTTCATTCCCCCTAATCTAAATAAAGGGCAACTTAACATTTTTGTTCTTTTATTTTTTTCTTGTACCATTCATATGAGAACCTCATATAATATGAATAAATGTACTTTGTCATGTAATAAAATTGCAGGAAGACCCAACTTATCATTTTTTTTTCTTTTATTCTCCATTATACCATTCATATTCTAATCTCATATTTTGTCCCCTTAAACAAAAATCATAAAAAAAATCATCATTTTTTCTGCAAGTTGCTAGGCCATTCATTCCCTTATTGAATGTTGTCAAGTCCCTTCTATTTGCACTAATATTCTAGAGTTTTGATACAATTGGCAGAAACTTTAACATATCTCACTCTCGCACATTTTTTGTCTCCATGTTTAAAAAAAAATTATCAACAGAAAAAAAGGTTTTCCTACCTATTTTCTTTCTTTCTTTCCTTCTTTTTGTTTTCCCCATTCTAACCAGCCAAAAACAAGCAAAAAACGAAGATTTCTATTATTGTGAAGGATACGAATCTGGTATCAATGTATTATGATGTTAACTCGGTCGGGCGACTCAAAATCCATCATGGGATCGGTTATGTCAAACTCGAACTGGGACTGCCTAGGCTTGGTCAACGCACAGTACCGACCTGGCCCACCAATCATTTTGGTCGGATTGGATTTGCCGTCTTTTACCCGAGTCCGACTCGGCCATCCCAATCGCCCAAACGGGTCCGACTGGATTTCTTCTCCAAAATCTACAAGCCCAACCTAGTTTCCAGTCTGAGGCTCAGTTAAGGCCCTATATTTGAGAGAGAACTTACAATAAGATTTATTGGTTTAGGTCTTGGTTTATTAAATATGCGAGAGTACTTCAATGCCACAAGATTTATGGTTTGGTTTACTAAATATGGGACAAACATTTCGGAATTATGTCTTAGAAGGGATGAGAGAGAGAGAGAGAGAGAGAGAGAGAGAGAGAGAGAGATTCTTTAATAATTAGGGTTCTAAGTTTTAACTTGAGTAACCACAATATTAGGATGGAGAAGTAGAGATTGATCAATCGACTCAATCCTCACTCCTTAGAGTTATATATATATATATATATATATATATATATATATATATATATATATGATGGTGTATAAATAATACTGACGTATCTAATTTGGTTTTATCGAACTTGAGTGGCTCTTGTGGTTATCGAGGAGAGGTATAAGGCCCTGGTTGTTTGACAAAAAATTAGTGGATCGGGCCACGCGGGCATATTATTCCTTTTATTTTATTTGGTGAGTGTTGGGGGCAGTGGGCCCAACAGGCATGCAATGCAGCGTATACTAAGTTTCGTGCGTATCATCGGGCATCTCAAAGAAAAACGTACCTAATTCGATTTTCGCTTAGGGTGGAAAAATGTGTATCGTCGTGCGTATACTAAGTTACTTGGCTGGAAAAATGTGTGGGCATTTGGTCTAGTGGTATGATTCTTGCTTAGGGTGCAAGAGGTCCCGAGTTCAATTCTCGGAATACCCCTATAATTATTTTCATGTTTATTTTTGTTGGATTTTTTTTGATCTCCTATATAGTTTATAAATGAGTCAATTTTTGTCCACCAATGAAAATTTGTATGGATGTTCACTATCTCATTCAAAATTGTTACTTGTGACAACTATATTATTATTTTTGGCTAATATTTCTTCTTTCGATTGGTACTATTGTCTCAACTATATTGGCTAAATGAAATAACCCAATAAATAGAATAGAGTTTGATGAGAGTTAATTAGTTGTGCCCCCTATGGTTTGTATGCATTTTGGTAACTGTTCCCGTTATTTAAAAAACAAACCCCCCCCGTTTATAGAGTTAATTAGTTGTACCCCCCGGTGCATAGAAGAAAGTGAGTGAAAAATTAAGCACCCAGGAGGGCATTCTTTGTTTTTAAAACAACGAAAACAGTTACCAAAATGCGTACAAACCATAGAGGGTATTTATAAAAAACCGTTTGATGATGGCCATCTATTCGTTAGTAATCCTATTGGTTGAAGTAGCTTTTGAACCAAAATGAAACTTTTTCCAACTTTAGTTGATGCTATTTAATACTAAATTGAGTTTCTATCATACTTGGTATTATACTTTAAGAAAATTATATCATAGTGTTAGAATTTATTGTACCCTGTCGATTCATCCTTTTATGGGGTTCGATCTTCCAACTTGCTACGACCCTTAATGACAAAGAAGAATCCGAATCCTTTGCCCCTCTCTTTCTGTTGATGGGGATGCAGAAGAGAAAAAGAGAAAATCTCTCTTTTGGTGGTCGTATAATTTGGGACCCATAACCCTAATGAATACATATATTTATATGTTTTGATATTTCTAATTTGGTGTCACGCCCCAGATCCAAAATACTGGAGAGCGGGGGCAGACACAGCCAGCTACATATATAGAAGTGTATTCCACCTCCATATATGGTTACGGCTGTCTAGATGTATGAGAGTTTATCTACAAGCCAACAGTCTCTTATGGTCAAGAACAAGCCTAGTATCTCAATCTCAAGCAAGTAATGATAGTTACAAGATGTTAGACCATCAAATATACAAGAGTAAGGCGTCCCATACGTTTCATATACAAATGATCATGAAGCTAGTGGTACAAAATGCGAGGACTAGCAAGAGTTTCAGTCATACATGATCAACCCTAATATTTATTAATCATGTTATAGCCCGTAGGCAGACAAGAAATATAAGTATCCAACACGAGCTAACACTTACTCGGTGGCTAAACGACTCAAAAGGATAATTTTACAATAGAGCGGGAGAGCAAAATAAAACCCACTCATTGCCAGGGTTTCTTCTAGTGGTCACCATCTGGCTAGAATGCAGGTAGAACCTCGGGTGCTGCTCCAAAATCTGGCCATACAAAACCAGCTGGGTCAGAACCCAGAAAGAGCAAGTGCCACAAGGGAGACTTCACTTAAGAACTAAAACCAGCATATAAGCACATAAAAGCACATAAGGACATAAATAAAATAACAAAAGACATGAGTTAGAGAAAATAGGGTGATAAACGATAAGATAACTAAAGGACTATTCTGGTAACCAAGTTACAACCCGTAAACCAAAAAAGGACCGGGGTTGTAACCCATCACCTTAAAAGAACTTAGTCTTTAACCAATTATCGATAAGTAAACATAAACAAGCGTGTCATGAGATAGCCATGTACTGGATCTAGGTAAGACTAGACAAGATAGGACTCTATCCAACATTCACGGCCAAGCAAAGAGTACGGCTTGATACTTTAACTAACTAGGGTTATCACAAGCCTAGTTACTAGCAAGATGCAATGAGATATTCCTACGGCCACAAGCCCTGCAGACTATTTAGGTTATCCAGACGCAAGTTATAAGGATTTATAGTGGATACATCGCCCAGGAGACAAATATGTACATATAATAGTGGGTACATCGCCCAGGAGACAAATGTACCCTAAGAGAATTATTAGGTGACTTGGGGGTGCAACACAAGATAGTGTGCATATTACTTATTTCATGAAATACCCCACATGACAGTGGGCTGGAAATGTGGCCAACTCGACGGCAGGCTCCAAGTCCATCAGAGAAGGCGCCCAGATAACGGGATTGCATGTAGCCGGAATACCTCTCCATATGAACTACTTGATCAATCTAGTCATTAATCCTAGCCTGATTCAGTATGAATCCCTGACCGTAGGAAATTAGGAATTCATGTCCTAGACATGATGTAATACAGAACATGTAGCTTGTTCAAACACACTCAAGAGAAACACCTACGGTGTCCAAATCATTCATTACTTGTAAGCCAATAAAGCCATCGCAACAGCATTTATGGTTCATGTCATGTCATGTCATATCATATTACTTGTCTAGAGTGCACCACGATGGGTCACTAACATGTTAAGAGTACTTGTTAGGGGTACGCCACGACGGGCCACAATCATGTTAAGCAAAGAAGTAACATGTGACTTGAGTACACCGCAACGGGTCACTATCGTGTTAAGCAAAGAAGAAAGACATACATTATGAGTGCACCACAACTGGCCACTCTCATGTGTTATCATGTAAAGGTTACTTGTTAAGAGTGCGTCACAATGGGCCACTATCGAGTTCTATCCTTACATATCATGAATGAGAGAAACTTGCATAAAATAGTTAGTAACATATTCTTGAAGCCAAGGAAAAGATCTACAACTTTAATGTTGGGAGTTGGGGAAAATTCTGGCCACACATCAGCCAAAAAGGGGATAAAACATACAAAAATAGCCAAAATAAGCATTATGCGGCCAAGGGTGGATGGGGTCTCATGTGGCAGTCGATGGGTACCCATCCATGCAGCAAGGTCGATGGAGACCCATCCATGTGGCAGGGTCGATGGGGACCCATCCATACGGCAGGGTCGATGGGGACCCATCCATGCGGCAGGGTCGATGGGGTGCCATATATGCGGCAGGGTCGATGGGGTACCATCTATGCGGCCAAGGGTGGATGGGAAACCATCTATATATACGGCAGGGTCGATGGGGACCCATCCATGCGACAAGGTCAATGGGGTGCCATCTATGAGGAAGGGTCGATGGGGACCCATCCATGCGGCAAGGTCGATGGGTACCCATCCATCTCTGAAAATCCGAGAAGGATGGCAATGGAACCCATAGCTTTCAAGCTCCATAAAACCTTCAATGTAAGTCCAAATTTAGACTTCCATAGGTCAAAATGGGGTAGAAATAAATTTTCTACAACATGGAACAATCAAAACTTGAAAATAATAAAGTTTGATAGATCAAAATCCAAAAAATTCAAAAATGCAACAAACTTAGATCTACAAGAAATAAACCATGGAAATTGAAAATGCTAAGTACTAAAGTATTTTAGAATCTCGTGAGGAAAAAAATAGAACAACAAAAATAGAGTTCCTCCATGAAGCAAGTTGCACTTGCCTAAGCTCTTGGTAGGTAGAGAGAGTTGTAAGGAAGAAGAAGGAGTAAATAAAAAAGTAAGAAAGTAATGAAGAGAGAGAAAGGGTTGGTGGATTTATAAAAGGGGGGGGGGGGGTTCTCTCATAATGAACCAAAAGCCCAATCGAACCAAGCCAAACCAAAATAAACTAAACCAAGCTAAACCAAGACCAAACCAAGTCAAAACCAACCTAGACTAGGCTAGCCAGTCAAGTCCAACTACGAGTCACCTGACAAACGTCAGAATTCTCGTATACGTATTCGAAAATATGTATAATGGAAAACGGGAGTAACAACTCTACCCACCTTAAAAAATTTGTCCTCAAAATTTAATCAAGAGGCTAGAGATGTCGGGATAAGCTATACTAAGGCACAAAAAATCTATGACTAGCAACCAATCAAGCAATCAATCATGCAAGCAAAGAATTTTAAAAGTGTGAGGCAGAAGGAAGACATCCTGCTAGAAACCTCTCTGCCGATTCTGCATCTGGGCTTGGACCTGGGCATAATGTTGGGGCCTCTGCTGCTGGAATACTTGTTCCTGAGGTGGCAATGGCCTCTGAGGCTGATACTGCTGTTGTACTGGTGTTGGTGCCCTAACCGATGGACTGGTTAGGTTCGTTGACGATGAGCTGGCTCTATTCGGACAGGACCCTATCTTATGATCCGGTGCCCCATAAGCCAAACACAATCCCTGTGCTCTACGACACTCCGAAACAATGTATCCTGGCTTCCCACAATGAGTGCAGCCCATTGCAGAAGACTGCTTCTGCTTCTGCGGCTGAGGGTATGTCGGTATCGAGTGCTAAACCGACGAAACTGTGGTCGTCCTCCTGGGGGCTCCAATTGTCAAAGTCCTAGCTGCTAGGGCTGGTGCTGAGGACAGACCCATCTGCCCATGAGGCCTTTTCTTATTTTCGATTCGGTCCACGATCCTCTGCGAGGTATACTCGTGTTTCCTGGCTGCCCTCAAGACAGCATCAAAAGTCTGATGTTCGAACTGCTCCACCGCTAGAATAATCTCTAAGCGGAGTCCTTGCTGAAATCGCTGCGCCCGATCCAACTCGGTTGCCACCAAGGTAGGAGCAAATCGACTCAGTCTTGAAAACTCGACCATATATCCATCGACCGTCCTGCTCATCTGCTTCAAATTGGTGAAACTCGTTTGCAGATAATGTCGAGCCACTGCATCAAAGTACTTGATCTGAAACTTGTCACTGAATGTCGCCCATGGGACAGGCGTCGCCAATCCTACTGCTAACATCGCCCACTAGGTGCGGGCTAAGTCCAATAATTGTAGGCGCACTACTGCCACCTTCTCTTCCTCTGGAGTCTTGGCTGCTCCCAAGATAATCTCGATGTCCTGGAGCCAAGCATCAGCTGCAATCGCGTCCTTGCTGCCATCAAAGAAGGGAGGGTCCAGGCGCTTGAACTTGTTGGCTGCACTATTACCTTGATAACCAACTATGTCCATGGCTGTCTGTATTGTCTGGTGTAGGGCATCACCTCAAAGTTCCTGTGATACAAGTAATTTAAGTCCTACCAAGGTTCCATTATCAGGCTCTGCAGACTGGATTGGCTGAACCGGCTGAACTGGCGGCTCATGATCTCCGGAAGGTATTTCTCGGGAGGCTGCTTCTAAGTGTTGGGCTTGGTCCCCAGGTTGCTGCTGAGGTGCTGGTTAAGCTCCTCCCGGCTGATCGATAGGACCAGAAATAATGCCACTAAAAAATAATGACATAGGGGACAATAAGGAAGGACCAAGATAGATCGAGGATATAAGCATGTGATCAGGTCAAGATTTAAGGAAGATTCGAAGGCACGAGTAGAGATCAAGGACGAATGCTGATTGAGACATCTATTCGGTAAACCCCCACACATCTTGATTTATAAGACCTTGTATGGGCCACCACTTAAACCGTGTCACGCCCCAGATCCAGAATACTGGATAGCGGAGGAAGCCACAGCCAGCTACGTATATAGAAGTGTATTCTACCTCCATATACGGTCACGGCTGTCTAGATATATGAGGGTTTATCTACAAGCCAACAGTCTCTTATAGTCAAGAACAAGCCTAGTGTCTTAATCTCAAGCAAGTAATGATAGTTACAAGATGTTAGACCATCAAATATACAATAGTAAGGCATCCCATACGTTTCATATACAGATGATCAATGAAGCTAGTCGTACAAAATGAGAGGACTAGCAAGAGTTTCAGTCATACATGATCAACCCTAGGATTTGTTAATCATGTTACAGCCCGTAGGCTGACAAGAAATATAAGTATTCAACACGAGCTAACACTTGCTCGGTGGATAAACGTCTCAAAAGAATAATTTTACAATAGAGCGGGAGAGCAATAAAATTCACTCGTTGCCAGGGTATCTTCTAGTGGTCACCATCTCGCTGGAATGCAGGTAAAACCTCGGGTGCTGCTCCAAAATCTGGCCATACAAAACCAGCTAGATCAGACCCCAGAAAGAGCAAGTGCCACAAGGGAGGCTTCATTTAAGAACTAAAACCAGCATATATGCACATAAAAGCACATAAGGACATAAATAAAATAACAAAAGACATGAGTTAGAGAAAACAGGGTGATAAACGATAAGATAACTAAAGTACTATTCCGGTAACCAAGTTACAACCCGTAAACCAAACAAGGACCGGGGTTGTAATCCTTCACCTGAACATAACTTAGTCTCTAACCAATTATCGATAAGTAAGCATAAACAAGCATGTCATGAGATAGCCATGTACTGGATCTAGGCAAGACTAGACAAGATAGGACTCCATCCAACATTCACGGCCAAGCAAAGAGTACGGCTTGATACTTTAACTAACTAGGGTTATCACAAGCCTAGTTACTAGCAAGAAGCAATAAGATATTCCTACAACCACAAGCCCTACAGACTATCCAGGTTATCCAGATGCAAGTTACAAGGATTTATAGTATATACATCGCCCAGGAGACAAATGTATCCCATGTACATATAATAGTGGGTACATCGCCCAGGAGACAAATGTACCCTAAAAGAGTTATTAGGTGACTTGGGGGTGCAACACATGACAGTGTGCATATTACTTATTTTATGAAGTGCCCCACATGACAGTGGACTGAAAATGTGCCCTACTCGATGGCAGGCTCCATGTCCATCAGAGAAGGCGCCCAGATAACGTGATTGCTTGTAGCCGGAATATCCCTCTATATGAACTACTTGATCAATCTAGTCATTAATCCTAGCCATATTCAGTATGAATCCCTGACCGTGGGAAATTAGGAATTCATGTCCTAGATATGATGCAATACAGAACATGTAGCTTGTTCAAACACACTCAAGAGAAACACCCACGGTGTCCAAATCATTCATTACTTGTAAGCCAATAAAGCCGTCGCAACAGCATTCATGGTTTATGTCATGTCATATCCTGTTACTTGTCTGGAGTGCACCACGACGGGTCACTAACATGTTAAGAGTACTTGTTAGGAGTGCGTCACGACGGGCCACAATCATATTAAGCAAAGAAGTGACATGTGACTTGAGTGCACTGCAACGGGTCGCTATCGTGTTAAGCAAAGAAGAAAGACATACATTATGAGTGCACCACAACTAGCCACTATCATGTGTTATTATGTAAAGGTTACTTGTTAAGAGTGTGCCACAACGGGCCACTATCGAGTTCTATCTTTACATATCATGAATGAGAGAAACTTGCATAAAATAGTTAGTAACATATTCTTAAAGCCAAGAAAAAGATCTATAACTTTCATGTTGGGAGTTGGAAGAAATTCTGGCCACACATCAGCCAAAAAGGGGATAAAATATACAAAAATAGCCAAAACAAGCACTATGCGGCCAAGGGAGGATGGGGTCTCATGTGGCAGTCGATGGGAACCCATCCATGCAGCAGGGTCGATGGGGACCCATCTATGCGGCAGGGTCGATGGGGACCCATCCATGCGGCAGGGTCGATGGGGACCCATCCATGCGGTATGGTCGATGGGGTGCCATCTATGCGGCAGGGCCGATGGGGTGCCATCTATGCGGCCAAGGGTGGATGGGAAACCATCTATGCTGCAGGGTCGATGGGGACCCATCCATGCGGCTAGGTCGATGGGGTGCCATCTATGTGGCAGGGTCGATGGGGACCCATTCATGCGGCAAGGTCGATTGGTACCCATCCATCTCTGAAAATCTGAGAAGGATGGCAATGGAACCCATAGCTTCCAAGCTCCATAAAACCTTTAATGTAAGTCCAAATTTAGATTTCCATAGGTCAAAATGGGGTAGAAAGAAATTCTATACAACATGGAACAATCAAAACTTGAAAATAATAAAGTATGATAGATCAAAATCCAAAAAATCCAAAAATACAACAAACTTAGATCTACAAGAAATAAACCATGGAAATTGAAAATGCTAAGTACTAAAGTGTCTTAGAATCTCGTGAGAAAGAAAATAGAACAACAAAAATGGAGTTCCTCTATGAAGCAAGTTGCACTTGCCTAAGCTCTTGGTAGGTGGTGTAACTCCATCTCCCTAATTTTTTTAATAAATAAATATAAATATGTGAAGTTTACATATTGAATTAATAAGTTTTGGTTTGGTTGATTTCCTAAATAACTAGGAGATAGGAATTACATAGAGTCTTTATGTTCAGCCCAATGGGCTTAAACCCAATTCAATTAATTAAATTCCTTACTAAGTTTGTCTCTCTAAGCCCAGGGCCTTTCCCTTCTCAAGTTCTCAGCCCAAACACTTGGCCAAGAATTCTTTTAAAACCTCTGTTACTGCAATTGAATGGCTCATTTCACCAAGCCTACAACTCTTGAGAATTTAAATTTTTCCTATCTGTTTTCTCTCTCTCCTCTAACAAAATTGTCAGAGAGGGACAGTGTGGAGATTTCCCGCCAGGTGGTAGCCTGAGCCTCACGCTACTAACTGTCCATTTAAGGAACCAATCGCTCATCCTTCCTTCCTCATTCTACCATTGTTCTGTGGAAAGTTCTTTTTCCCTAAATCTCGATTTCAACCAGAGGAGTGGCTATGGAGCTAGCGAGACACTGCTTTGATCCTTGAAGCCAGGTAATGATGTTTTTCTATGAATCTTCTCTGTTCTTCCTTGATTCGAAACTCAATTGTTTACATTGGTTTGAACGACTCATTTCATTCAGGTTCCCTTCGTGTTTCGATCCATCTATAATCGAACCATCGATCAATTTACGTAGTGAGTATCGATCTATTGGTCTAGATCTGAAGTTTTGTTACTTCGATTATATATGTTTGATTTGAACGGTTGTTCCTCTGTTTTGTTAAAAGATTTCTTAAGGATTTGAAGAGTGGATCAATTAGGCTTGAGAGAGGGATCAGAGTACTCGTTTAGATCGGTGAGTCTTCGATGATCTTCAATGAATTCTCTGACAAATCTTAATGCCATGATTGTTTGGCTTTGTTCTTGGTCACCACGCATTTGTTTAATTGCTTGATCAGGAGTAAACCCAGTTGGACACAGAGTTGCTGTGTGACACTAAGTGATTCAAATCTCAAGTAATCATTATTACTGCTATATATTTTATTTGGAATATTGGGTTCATGGATGTATCAGAACATTGATGCTGGGATTTAGTTCTATTTTGATGTGGCTATGTGGATCTAAATCCTTATGAGAAGTCGAGTTATATATTACAATTCTTATTTTTGGACATTGAGCCTTGCCTCCTAAATTCATGTTTTTGTTGTATATCAACCACTGGTTGTTTCCTGAATATCAGGACTGGGTTGTGCTGCTGAGAAATCAGAGTAGGGGAATGTTGAATTATTAGGTCTATGTTTACATCTGTTCAGTTCAGCTAAGGGTAACTGTAAGAGAGGATGGTCATCTATCAGGTTATCCTTATCATGCAGTTAACTGAATTTAGTGGTTAAACTGGGAATAGGCACCATCTGTACATTCAGTTGTTATATCAATCTTGTTATAGGATTGGGTGTAATGCATTGGTGTTCTATAGATTGGGGGGAAGTACACTACACCAGTTTTCATTTGTAGATACTATGAATCATGTCAATTTTTCCTATAGGATTGACAATTCATTATAGACTGAATTACCTTCAGTCTTGACACAAGACTGAACTGGAGAATTTTGTGTAATCTGCAAATGGTTTGGGTGGTGATTTCCTGTTGAGCCAATCATTCAGTCGAGTCATGGATCCTTGAACTATTGGACTAAGAGTGGTATCACTGCTCTTATGTCTTCCCTCTTTACTGGAATCCTATTCAGGATGGTTTGAGCATAAGAAGTGTACTAACATGGAGTAGGATATGGTTCCTGTGATGCCCTGAGAAGTTGCATCAGTAAGAGTATAGGTCTGGGTAGAGACCTTAGTATCAGTTACTATCTTTTGGGTAAATAACAATATAGGGTGCTCATACCTGTTTAAAGAGGAGAACCTGGGAACTAAATCCAAGTTTCACCAGTCCATTTCTAGGCACTGTTATTGACTGTACCTGGGATTTAGACTGCTGGCATTGGATAACTTGTGAGGATTGATATGATGAGGGAGTAAACCTGGGAAAACTTTGGGTATGCAGTAGATAGTTTTGTACCATAAATCATGAGTTCAATTGGTGATTTTAATTAGCATATGCAGCAACCATTATCCATGTTTCCTGTTTCCTGTTTCCATCAAAAACAGTTGTTATTGGTTTTGAATGGTTAGGACTGTAATCAAGTATGGCCAGTTATATTCTCTGTTCCTGATAGATTTCAGTGTGGACTTGGGAACCTAGGAATCTATAATCTAGATTTTATATCTTTATGTGGTCATAAACTGATTGTAGTATCCTGTCCTATAGGATTTACTCTTATAAATCCTGTGTAGAATCAACATTTGATGGGAAGGATAGGAGTTTTGGTTTAACTTTAGGACAGGGATGTAGACACTGATATGGACAGTATTGATTCTAATGTGTTTTTAAATGGACATTAATTTCCTATAAAGTCCTGTGTACAATTCTATTAAGTTCATGATCTTCCTTAAATAGGAAGGTTCAATTAAATTAAGGTTGTTAGGTTGATATTTAAAAATGGGTTGTATGTTACTTAAATTTATTACTAATTTGAGTATGGTATTAATGACCCTGTTGTATTTAGACTTTGAGTAGTGGATTATAAGATAAGTTAAGTAGAGGTTTTGATTTATGTGTTTAAATAAGGATTAGAACTTTGTGATAACCAAATGAGATTATATAGAGTTTAACCAACTTATACACATCCTTATTAAATTATAGGAGGATATATAGCTCTTTTGCCTACTTGTACTTTCCTGGAGCAAGGCAAGTACACTCTACAATCTTGTGTATTTCATTATATCTTGTGCTTTCTTGATTGACACATTACAACACGTCATGTACTTTCTAGTGCTCATGTTCCCTTGTTCTTATTAGTTGTACCTGGGGTGGGGAAATATACTATCTATGTGACCAATCCCAAGAAACAACTCAGGTGTGTTTAGCTTAGACCCCGCATCGCACGCGGGTCCTAAGCGTACCATTTCATTTGCTTTCATGTGCTTTCATGTGCTTACCCTAGCCGGTCATATATTTAGTTATATTTCAAATATAGTACACACATGTTCAGGAGATATATCTTGTGCTTATTTCCTGTGATTCCATGATACCATGTTCTTTCAGGTGCTTACATATTATGTACTTTCATGTTCTTACATATCATGTACTTTCATGTTCTTACATATCATGTACTTTCATGTTCTTACATACCATGTTCTTTCATGTACTTTACATACTATTTCTTTCATGTACTTATTCACATGTTCTTTACTGTACTTTTCATGTTTCCTCGTACTTTCATATCACGATGTCTTGTTCATTACCTAGAATTGTACTTGCTCCGCTCCTGAATAGGATATGTTGCAGGTGATATGGAGGCCTTGTGCGACACTTACTATGGTCAGGATATTGCTTTTCCTGCTGAGCCAGCTGGAGCTGCTTGTGACCTAGAGGCTGCAGAAGCCTAGTGCTTCTCTTAGTTTTCCCTATTATTTTTTATGGATTGAGACTAGCAGACTTCTTTCATTTGTTGAATGTAATAATTCTGAGTTGTACTTTACTCTGGTTGGGACACATTTATATAGATTCTGTGATTTCATGTTCATATTTATCTGATTAGTTTCCCTAGATTGGTACAGCTTACTTTGTTGTGTCTAACAACAAAGGCTGGGCGTGTCCGACTCGTATTCGGTTATTCGGGAGCGGGTCGTAACATGTTTTTAGTGGTGGCCCATGCAGGTCTTTCCTAATGGTACCTAGGTCTTAGCGTACTATTGGGGGACTTGATTATACTAGGAAAACTTGATCACAACATAGGAAAATCGGGAAATAAGTCTATATCAGGTATATCAGGTGTATCAGGTATTTTAATATTCTATAAACACTTGTTGTATGTAGGTCTAGGTTATTTTAACAGTTTTCTGTTTTGCAGATAGTTCAAAAGCATGCGACACTAGAACTGTCAATTCACCTGCACTTGACGTTTTCGATCTTCCACTACCTTCTATCACTCTACTATCCCCATGGGTAGTACGTAGTTGACGGAGACGTCTGAAGAGTCCCTTGACAACCAGAGGAAGCATGCCACCCTTTCCAAGTCAGACTTGTGGATACACTCTCCGAGCCAGGAAGGACTTCTGATTTCCAGACACTTGAATTTTTTCGACACCGAGCGCATATCTTACACCAAGGAGCAGATCGAGAACTTGGAGTTACCACTGAAGATCACCCAAGTTTCTGAGGACTGACTTCTCTGAAGATTAGAGCCACCTGCCAGGAGATCCAGAATGTAGCACAGACAATAGGACACAACGAAAAACTGAAGCTCAGAAGGAACATGAAGATTTATGACAAAGACAACAACTACCCTGGACCTGCAAAGCGTCACAACACTCAGTCAGCGTTTCTTCGATCACACCACCAGTCGCATCATCAGGAGCAGATCTCAGCAGCCAGCACGCCAACAGCCATATATTCCTGCCAAAGCCCTGCACTTCAGCCCTAGCGGGAGATCCAGATTCAGATCCAGTCGACGATCATTTACAATTTCTGCCACCTCTCAGGATGCCACTATGAAGAGTGCCGCAAAAGACGGAGGCTATACTATACTACGGATCGCCTGCCCACTAAGTCAAGGACTGCTGGAGAACGTTGATCACACTACCCGAGAACAAGCGCGAGGAGCATCAGACTACAGCAAAAGGGAACCACCTTCTCAGAATCAGCAAACACATGGAGCACTGCCGCAAGGATCAGCCTATATCAGGGCAGCTGAAGAAATTGAAGTGATTCCAGTCCCGGAGAAACACTGAAGATGGACTGAAGACAGAAGGCTCTTTTGCATGGTTGGAGAAAACCATGGATCATGATTCATAATCCAGTTTTTTCCTTAGATTTCTCTTACACCTAGATGGTTTCTTAGAAACTTCCTTGTTTCCTATTTAAGGATTATTAGATTTATTTTCTATTTCGGAACCTTGGTCGCTATTCAAAATGTATTTTGAAAGTTTGTTTCCATTCTTGTTCGTAACTCTGCTCTTATTCGAGATTTTCTTCCTGCTCGATAACTTGTTTCCTATGGCGTCGTTTCCTAATTCAAGATTTGGTTCTACTCGAATTGTGTTCCCTATTCAGACTCTGTTGATATTTAAGATTTTACTTCGGGATTACCTTCCTATTCAAACTTATGCCATTCAAACCTTGTTTGAGTCTTGCTTCTATTCGAGATTTTATTTGCAGATTTCATTTTCTATCTTAAAAATTTGCCTCGTTTCCTATGAGATTTTATTTCTCATTCGTGAATTGTTTTTCGTTCTATTCACGATCTTGTTGATCTTGCCTCGTATTTTGAGATTTCACTTGTTTCATATCCGCTATTTAATACCATGTTTTCATATTCATTTTTTATGACTTTGTTTCGATCTTGTTTCCTATTTGGGGTATCCGCTTTTTTCATGGATATTGTTTTCTATTCACCCATTGGTTCTCTTTTCCTATTCGTAACTTGATTCCATTCGAGATTTTAAGATCATGTTTTCTATTTTCGAGACTTTGTTTTGTTCGTGATTTTGTCTTATATATCCAAGATTTTTTCAGACTTTGAAACTTCAGTTCCTACTCGTGACTCGATGAGCCCTTGTTCCCTATTTGATATCTTGTTTCCTCGTCAAGATTTTCTATTCGAGATTTTATTTTCTAATCACGACCTTGTTGATACTTGATACCTTATTGGGGAATTCGTTTCAATTCAAACTTTGCTCGAGATTTCATTTTTATTCGAGATTTTATTGAAACTTGTTTCTAGTACGGAATTTTATTTCTTATTTTGAAACTTGTCTCCTGTCTAATAACTTACCTCAGTTCATCTTTCGAGACTCTGTTATCCTTTCGGGATAATGTCCCACATACGGAATCTTGTTACCATTCTAGATATCAGTTGAAATTCTGTTATAATTTGAAGCTTCACTCCCTGTCTGAAATTTTAAATCTCCCTGGTTGCCCTTTTGGATCCCTTGTCATTTTAGTACCTAATAAACTCATGTATTCTAACAGTCAGGTAACTTCACCATTCCGTGACTTGGACTATTGAAACTCATTTTGAACTCCTTGGAACTCTTTTAAAATTCCTAGGGATAAAGTCGAGAGGCTATTCGATGACCTACTATGGCATGACAGTTGCGCGCTGCAGCCATTAGCTGGACTATGGAGACTGAGGGTTCACTGCAGCCAGTAGCGCACTGGCGAGACAGGAACTCTAAGTTGAAGTGATTTCAGACAATCATAGGTTTTCGAGTACTGTCGGGACTTGTCATATTCTTCATACCTTGATCTCTTGGGTTGCTTCATCAATGATTGTTAGAAAATGGATAAGGTTGACAGATTATTCGGTGACATATTATTATTTGAGTCACGGAGCTGAAGTCCACTGCAGTCAGATACATACTGGCGGGGTAGGGATTCTAAGCAAAGTGATTTCAGATACCAACATGTTCTTGGATATTCTGGAGACTATATTTCCTTTTTATATGATTATTGGTTTTTGGGAATCAAAGATCCTTACAAGTTCATTCTGATTTGATACTGTATCTCCTGAGTATTGCGTACGTCTCTTCAATCAATCCTTGCTAAATTTTTCCTTCTAATATTTTATCGTTAGATCATTGAATTCCTCAAAATTGTATATTACCAGATTGTGATTCCGTACTTCGTTTGTGATTTGTCTAAACTTCAATCTTAAGTCATGTCTATCTGACCATGATTTTCTATCTTGTTCTAATCTACCTGTGTTAAACTATCGATTCTTGATCGTACCTAATAATTGTGTCTTCATGATTTTGCTCCTCTAAGATGTAATTAAACTTCGTTCCATCTCGTGCCTATTTGATTTGATCATTGGTAGATTGTGTTATTTCAACTTCTTGTGTGTAATTATCGTATTTGATCTCAAAGGCTTAGGGCGTCTCAGAGTTGCACAGGATCGACAAAAGCACTGGACGGACAACAGCAGACGGACACTTGAGTTCGAGGTTGGAGACAGAGTATTCCTGAAGATCTCACCTACTAGGGGCGTCATCAGATTCGACAGAGGCGGAAAGCTCAGTCCGAGATTCATCGAACCTTTCGACGTGACGGCACGGATTGGCGAGGTGGCATATCGATTAGCGCTTCCAGCTAGCTTGGAGGGAGTGTACGACGTTTTCCATGTGTTCCAGCTTCGATGCTATATTCCAGATCCGAGTCATGTGGTGGACTATTCTGAGCTGGAGGTGGGCCCGAGATTGACTTATGAGGAGCAGCCAATAGAGATCCTCGATCGGAGGAACAAGCGTTTGCGGAACCAGACTATTCCTCTCGTTTGCGTCATATGGAGACACCACTCTCCGGGAGAGTCTACATGGAAGTGCGAGGACGAGATGCGGGAGCGCTATCCCACTCTGTTTGATTGATTTGATTATACTCTATTTTGTGGAAATCTATTTTCAATAAAGGACTGGTGTTTGGATTTCTGTGAATTGCTGAGTTTTGTTTTAGTTCTTTGAATTTCGAGGACGAAATTTATTTTAGGGGGGGAGATTTGTAACTCCACCTCCCTAATTTTTTTAATAAATAAATATAAATATGTGAAGTTTACATATTGAATTAATAAGTTTTGGTTTGGTTGATTTCCTAAATAACAAGGAGATAGGAATTACATAGAGTCTTTATGTTCAGCCCAATGGGCTTAAACCCAATTCAATTAATTGAATTCCTTACTAAGTTAGTCCTCTATAAGACCAGGGCCTTTCCCTTCTCAAGTTCTCAGCCCAAACACTTGGCTAAGAATTCTTTTAAAACCTCTGTTACTGTAATTGAATGGCTCATTTCACCAAGCCTGCAACTCTTGAGAATTCAAATATTTCCCATCCGTTTTCTCTCTCCTCTAACAGAATTGTCAGAGAGGGACAGTGTGGAGATTTCCCGCCAGGTGGTAGCCTGAGCCTCACGCTACTAACTGTCCATTTAAGGAACCAATCGCTCATCCTTCCTTCCTCATTCTACCATTGTTCTGTGGAAAGTTCTTCTTCCCTAAATCTCGATTTCAACCAGAGGAATGACAATGGAGCTAGCGAGACACTGCTTTGATCCTTGAAGCCAGGTAATGATGTTTTCCTATGAATCTTCTATGTTCTTCCTTGATTCGAAACTCAATTGTTTACATTGGTTTGAACGACTCATTTCATTCAGGTTCCCTTCGTGTTCCGATCCATCTATAATCGAACCATCGATCAATTTACGTAGTGAGTATCAATCTATTGGTCTAGATCTGAAGTTTTGTTACTTCGATTATATATGTTTGATTTGAACGGTTGTTCCTCTGTTTTGTTAAAAGATTTCTTAAGGATTTGAAGAGTGGATCGATTAGGCTTGAGAGAGGGATCAGAGTACTCGTTTAGATCGGTGAGTCTTCGATGATCTTCAATGAATTCTCTGACAAATCTTAATGCCATGATTGTTTGGCTTTGTTCTTGGTCACCACGCATTTATTTAATTGCTTGATCAGGAGTAAACCCTGCTGGACACAGAGTTGCTGTGTGACACTAAGTGATTCAAATCTCAGGTAATCATTATTACTGCTATATATTTTATTTGGAATATTGGGTTCATGGATGTATCAGAACATTGATGCTGGGATTTAGTTCTATTTTGATGTGGCTATGTGGATCTAAATCCTTGTGAGAAGTCGAGTTATATATTACAATTCTTATTTTTGGACATTGAGCCTTGCCTCCTAAATTCCTGTTTTTGTTGTATATCAACCACTGGTTGTTTCCTGAATATCAGGACTGGGTTGTGCTGCTGAGAAATCAGAGTAGGGGAATGTTGAATTATTAGGTCTATGTTTACATCTGTTTAGTTCAGGTAAGGGTAACTGTAAGAGAGGATGGTCATCTATCAGGTTATCCTTATCATGCAGTTAACTGAATTTAGTGGTTAAACTGGGAATAGGCACCATCTGTACATTCAGTTGTTATATCAATCTTGGTATAGGATTGGGTGTAATGCATTGGTGTTCTATAGATTGGGGGGAAGTACACTACACCAGTTTTCATTTGTAGATACTATGAATCATGTGAATTTTTCCTATAGGATTGACAATTCATCATAGACTGAACTACCTTGACACAAGGCTGAACTGGAGAATTTTGTGTAATCTGCAAATGGTTTGGGTGGTGATTTTCTGTTGAGCCAATCATTCAGTCGAGTCATGGATCCTTGAACTATTGGACTAAGAGTGGTATCACTGCTCTTATGTCTTTCCTCTTTACTGGAATCCTATTTAGGATGGTTTGAGCATAAGAAGTGTACTAACATGGAGTAGGATATGGTTCTTGTGATGCCCTGAGAAGTTGCATCAGTAAGAGTATAGGTCTGGGTAGAGACCTTAGTATCAGTTACTATCTTTTGGGTAAATAACAATATAGGGTGCTCATACCTGTTTAAAGAGGAGAACCTGGGAACTAAATCCAAGTTTCACCAGTCCATTTCCATGCACTGTTATTGACTGTACCTGGTATTTAGACTGCTGGCATTGGATAACTTGTGAGGATTGATATGATGAGGGAGTAAACCTGGGAAAACTTTGGGTATGCAGTAGATAGTTTTGTACCATAAATCATGAGTTCAATTGGTGATTTTAATTAGCATATGCAGTAACCATTATCCATGTTTCCTGTTTCCTTCAAAAACAGTTGTTCTCGGTTTTGAATGGTTAGGACTGTAATCAAGAATGGCCAGTTATATTCTCTGTTCCTGATAGATTTCAGTGTGGAATTGGGAACCTATGAATCTATAATCTAGATTTTATATCTTTATGTGGTCATAAACTGATTGCAGTATCCTGTCCTATAGGATTTACTCTTATAAATCCTGTGTAGAATCAACATTTGATGGAAAGGATAGGAGTTTTGGTTTAACTTTAGGACGGGGATGTAGACACTGATATGGACAGTGTTGATTCTAATGTGTTTTTAAATGGACATTAATTTTCTATAAAGTCCTGTGTACAATTCTATTAAGTTCATGATCTTCCTTAAATAGGAAGGTTCAATTAAATTAAGGTTGTTAGGTTGATAGTTAAAAATGGGTTGTATGTTACTTAAATTTATTACTAATTTGAGTATGGTATTAATGACTCTGTTGTATTTAGATTTTGAGTAGTGGATTATAAGATAAGTTAAGTAGAGGTTTTGATTTATGTGTTTAAATCAGGATTAGAACTTTGTGATAACCAAATGAGATTATATAGAGTTTAACCAACTTGTACAAATCCTTATTAAGTTACAGGAGGATATCTAGCTCTTTTGCCTACTTGTACTTTCCTGGAGCAAGGCAAGTACACTCTACGGTCTTGTGCATTTTTATATCTTGTGCTTTCTTGATTGACACATTACAACACGTCATGTACTTTCTGGTGCTCATGTTCCTTTGTTCTTATTACTTGTACCTGGGGTGGGGAAATACTATCTATGTGACTAATCCCAAGAAACAACTCAGGTGTGTTTAGCTTAGACCCCGCATCGTGCACGCGGGTCCTAAGTCGTACCATTTCATGTGCTTTCATGTGCTTACCCTAGTCGGTCACATATTTAGTTATATTTCAAATATAGTACACACATGTTCAGGAGATATATCTTGTGCTTATTTCCTGTGATTCCATGATACCATGTTCTTTCAGGTGCTTACATATCATGTACTTTCATGTTCTTACATATCATGTACTTTCATGTTCTTACATATCATGTACTTTCTTGTTCTTGTATCCATGTTCTTTCATTTACTTTACACACTATTTCTTTCATGTACTTATTCACATGTTATTTCCTGTACTTTTCATGTTTTCTCGTACTTTCATATCATGATGTCTTGTTCATTACCTAGAATTGTACTTGCTCCGCTCTGAATAGGATATGTTACAGGTGAGATGGAGGCCTTGTACGACACTTTCTATGGTCAGGATATTGCTTTCCCTGCTGAGCCAGCTGGAGCTGCTTGTGACCTAGAGGCTGCAGAAGCCTAGTGCTTCTCTTAGTTTTCCCTATTTTTCATGTATTGAGACTACCAGACTTCTTTCATTTGTTGAATGTAATAATTCTGAGTTGTACTTTACTCTGGTTGGGACACATTTATATAGATGCTGTGATTTATGTTCATATTTATCTAGTTAGTTTCCCTAGATTGGTACAGCTTACTTTGTTGTGTCTAACAACAAAGGCTGGGCGTGTCCGACTCGTATCCGATTATTCGGGAGCGGGTCGTGACAGGTGGAGAGAGTTGTGAGGAAGAAGAAGGAGTAAATAAAAAGTAAGAAAGTAATAAAGAGAGAGAAAGGGTTGGTGGGTTTATAAAGGGGGAGGGTTCTCCCATAATGAACCAAAAGCCCAATCAAACTAAGCCAAACCAAAATAAACCAAACCAAGCTAAACCAAGACCAAACCAAGTCAAAACCAACCTAGACTAGGCTAGCAAGCCAAGTCCAACTACGGGTCACCTGACAAACGTCAGAATTCTCGTATACGTATACGAAAATACGTATAACGGGTAATGGGAGTTACATTTGGCCCCTCATCAAATTAGAATTATCTCTGGTATCTACATATTTATTCCATGACAATTATCCCTTAAGCTAATTTTCAAATAGACCACTTTAATTTGGCTTAATTATTTAGATAGCCCAAACACAATTAATTTTACATGTGTGGTCCCTTAATTATTGAATAATTTCGACAATCTTCCCCTGGGCCACATATGTAACCTTATAATTGTGTTAACCTTAGTGAGCTCATAAATTGTTATCTTAATTCTTAGGGTATATCCGGACAATCTCGTCCATTAACCATATCAACATAGGATCAAAGTGGCCTTCGTCACATATCGCATTACTAAACCATCAATGGTCACATAAACATATAGCTAAACGAGATAGATCAATCATGGATGCGTTGCATGGAAATTATACGCAATGTGATCAATGCTTGTCTATTTCCAACTGGTCCTCCTTAACTTTAGTGCGATTAATAATTTAAGATAATAAAAACAGAATGAACTAAATTTTCATATATTTGATCAGATAAATATCCAAAATACTTTAATACACAAATATGTCCAAAACCAAATAGCACCAAAATACATAAAATACAAACTCCCACTATATTGTCATATTCTTAATTAACACCCATATGAGCAATATGCTAATGAAAGACCTTGGGTGATAATACTTTTGTGAGCGGATCCGCTAACATGGAGTTTATCCTAATATTATATGGACATTTTAACCATTCTGAATTCTTTTCTTCACAACTAGAAACTTTATGTCAATATCCTTGAATTATACAAGTTTCTGTTGTTATTGGAATACAGTACTGATGATTTATTGTCACACCATAATTTATTTGGTCTTTCAATACAGTACTGTAGGTGTAGCCTTGTGACAAAATTTGCAACCATATTCCCTGAATAGATGTCCCACAGCATGTTATAAACCTTGCTACCATGGTAGAAGAAATTATGAGTGCACGTTTGACACTCATCAAAATAATCTCCATTAGTTAGCATAACCTGATGTGGATCTCCTGCTGTGTTGGCATCTAAACAAATCGAAGTCGGAATACCTTATGATCTCCAGAATTATCCGATCTCCTATGAAGAGCATAAAAGTTCTTGTTCTCTATTAATTACTTAAGTACTTTGGCTGCTACCCAATGATCCATCCATATTTACTTAAAATATCTGCCTAACATCTGAATATGTACGCAATCCTAACGCATACATACTTGAGCTTATATTAGACTTCCTACAATTGGTCATGAATGGAAAATCTATTGTAACAGATTTAGCACTTCTTAATGATTCTTTATGGTACTGTTATTGATTTGGATTCAGAAATTTAGTTTCCAATAAATACATGCAAAAGGATTCACACATTTATGATTATTTTATGATGTAATCTTTTGCATATATCCAGTACAATCAAATCTGTTGATTATTGATTATTTAAATTTAAATATGCATGTTCATAAAATTTTGGATATGATTCGGTATTGTAAAATTTAGTCAACATTCAAATTTTTGGTTCCTTTTGTGACTAGCAATAGTTGTCTAATATTCTAAGTAGACTCATTGAAATAAAATGTCGCCAAAGTGACATCTCTTGCGTAGATAGTCTATAAGGCATGTCGGATGTTTGTGCGCATATATTCATACGGGTATTAGCCGGCCCAAAGGAATATTAATATTGGCCGAATTGTACATATACTTGTAGTGATAAATGTGTGACAATTGTAAGGTTTATATGAATAATAACCCAATCCAAATATAGGCTTATTATTTGACATGACTTATTGTTAACGTTTGATCATTACACCATGTGAGCCCTTGATCCGAAATCCTTATTTTTATATTATTATTATTATTATTATTATTATTGTTGAAACATTAATTAATGCATATATGTAATTGAATAATCAAGTATAGGTGTAATATATGCATATATCATGACTTCTTTGTAAATAATAAGAGAAAAGGGAGGTTCTTGCAACTATTAGAAATAGGAGGACTTGAATGCAAATCTCCAAAGTTTAAAACCCAAACTTAACAGCTATTTGAATTTGAATCCTTCGACTAAAGGGATTCGAATCCAGCTCTGGATAGAAGAGGGGAAATTCAATCTTATCTTTCCAACCCATCCAAAACCTAGTATAAATTCAAGGGATCACCATGGCCCTGTCTTTCCCGAACCCTAATCTCCCTGCCGCCAATTCCCTGCTCTGCATCGAGGAACTTTTCGAAGTTTTGAAGCAAGGCCAACTTTCTACAGGTAATCCTTATCTACCAAAGTCTTGCAAACAACTGTATTTTACTAATTCAAGGAGTGAGGGGTAGGTGTTTGACTTAATTTCCGACCAGGGACATATGGGATGTAACCGTGTATTGAACATGAGATGTGAAGGATACATCAGCCCATATCCTGTCTTAGGTTGCCATAAGATTGCACACCATATGAACATTGATACCTTAATCCCAAATCAGTAGGTATTGATAGGAACATGGGTATCAATAGGAATAGCAACTATTTGGTCACTGATCTGTACCTGGTACCTGTTGCACTGATCTGTACAAATAGATGGGTTTATATCAGTAATTCATCACACCCCTTCACAGCATGTACCCTCCTGCACATCTTCATCACCTGTACCACTACCAATATAATGCCCTGCTCATACCCCATTCTAAATGTCCTGTCTCATTAGCCTAAACCATCACTACATACTCCCTCAGCCTGGCCCTCGATGTCACTGATATCAGGTCCAACAATTGGTATCACACTGATACCTTAAATAAGCAAGGTAACATCCTTATACCTGATGGATAACTAGTGCCATCTCGACCTTAGCATCAGTGCTAGGTCCGAGCCTGATTTCCTAATGGCTACAGTCTAGGTGCAGTAGGGAACTCATGTTCCTGTGCAGGATATTACATGCCCAGGTGAGGTGCCTATACACCACTACTACTGAGATAGCAAGTAACATGGTTGTTTCGAAACACAAGGGGCTTGAGTAACTATGGCTTTATGGGAATATATATATATAACCTGTTCATTATGTTTTCCATGTTGCCATAGGTATATCAACGTAGGTAGGAGAGCTAGAGAAAGTGGTAACCATCTTACCATATATATCCTGCATATAATATATAGATAAGTGTAGGGGATTATTCAAATGAATGCTAGTATCACTTCTTAACTGATATTGTAAATCAGACCACCACTGTGTAGTTGGGAGTTGAGTTCTTGACTCAGGAAATGACATAGAAGGGGAGAGGGGCTCGATCACAAGCTTAGGAGTTGGGAGTATAGGAATTTCAATAAGGATAGGGTACCCTTTGTTTGCCATTAAAATCTTTGATTATAATTTTAATTACAAACAGAACAGTGTTACAATGTAGGACTTAGATGTAGTCCTAGGAGTACACTTTTGTTTATCTGGGTCCTTGTGTCGATGGAGCCAGCGATAATGCGTTGACTCCGTTGACAATCTGACGACGGTTCTCGGTACTCTGAAGGTCTGAGTTGCCTGGATGCTGGAGCTTGCGGAGAGGAAGAAGACGTTGAGTGTCTGTATCTGCCTCTCTCTGTGTGCGTATGTAGGTCTCTGTCTGTTGTCTGTGTGTGTAAGAAGGAAATGATCCCTCAATTTATAGCTTGCAGGCTGGCTGCTCATGCGCGCATATGTAGGATACGTCTGTACGTGGGGACGCCACGTGGTTGATGTCACGACCCGCACCCGCTATAAGGGCACGTATACGTGACAACGCCCAACCCTCATGGTAAAAACGGCATAGAACGCTGTAGGTTTTCTACTCTAACAACAGTTTATATATATCAAAAACCTGTCGAGAATATGGTCAACTCCGAACAGAGGACAAGCAATGAATATATGAGTACTCAATCACAACTCTAAGATGATAAAGTAAAGACTGAAAGATAAAGACAACAAGACGATAAAATATAATCTGTCAAGTCCAACACAAAGAATATACGTCCAAGTCCAAGTCTCTAATACAATCCAAAATATAACAGTCTCAAAAGTAACTGGAGACAAAGTCCAGTACAAATAACTCTAACTAAGCAATAGGTAAAGTCTCGTCAGGCGGAGCTAAGCCCTGCTGGACCAAGGTCTCCAAGTCTAAGCCCACTACATCATCCGGACCGTAGTAGGTACTGTAATCCTCCTCATCAGCATCTGTAATATTTTGTCAACATATCCAGTCAGGATGGAACGAGTACAATCAACTAACAACAGTTCACAAGATATGACAAAAGCTATAAGACTGTAAATAGAGAGTATATACAAAAAAATGGAATGTACATGTGAGTATCAAAGCAAGGTAAGCTGTAAATCTAGAGCTAGAACAAGGCAAGTAAACTGATCATGGCATATACAAGACTCAAGAATCATATATCTAGGTGTGTGAGTACTAGTTTCAACATGTGGCCGGCTTGGGTCTGCACAAGGTCTACCGATCCGCCAATCCTACGTGGAGCGTAGGATTGGTATCATTCAAGGTCTACAAGAATAAACAAGGTGGATAATGACCACACATCTACACTAGTACTCTCCGTCCCCGACTGGTAGAGTGGATCCAAGCAAGACACGTTACGACACGGGATTCTACGAGAAGGGAGCAAGTCTCCTCGAGAATCGGTGTCCATATACTGTACAAGAACTACAAGGAGGCTTGTACAAGATATACCAAGATAACGAGGAATAATCTCATGTCGGGATCCATGAATACCAATCCGTGTGACCATGTGTCGAGAACAAGCATATCTACACTAATTACATGAATTATGACAATCATCGTAAATTAGAAAAGTGTCAGAGAATGTACTCGCCTGTAATATGATAAGATATGTCAACGGGATCCAATGCAGCATCTCGAGGACCTATAGAGAATAAGACATATTATTATGTTTAGGAAGTAAAGTCAAATCAAATTAAACCCAATTAAGTTATTCTAGGTTAAGACAAGTCTAGTTGGGTCAACCTTGGTCATGGGAGAGTATTGGAAGTCAACCCGTATCAAACTAGGTCGAAAGTTGACTTACAGTTAAATTTTGGTCAACGGGTCAACTCTGGTCAACTCTAGGTCAACCCTAGGTCAATCCTAGGTCAATGATGACTAACAGTTGACTTTTGGTCAACCGTTCAAGTCTAATGGAATTTGGGACTAAATTGGGTAAAGTGTTGACCCATAGTTGACTTTTGGTCTAAAAAGTCAACCGTGGTCAACCAAGGTCAAGACTAGGTCTAGGCGACTTTTTCTAATCATTACCAACCTTTACAACCCGTATCCAAGTCTATCTTGGACTCCTAAATCCGTATCTTGGCCGTAGGCCAATATCCTAAATTTACCCTTTACAAAGGTAAATTTCTAGCCTAGGCAAATACCAAGTTAGCCTACCTACGCTTGGTATCTCGATCCGTGCTCCCTAGGGTAGTAGGATACTAGCCTATACATTCGTTACCTACCAAGATACCTAGGTAGAGTGGACGTCTAGTCCATTTTACGGCCTATTGCCGATATCTTGAATATCTCGCGATACGCAATGGTACGGCGCGATACCGTCGTCCTAAAACCCCGATTTCAACTCGGGAGCCTACCCGCAAAGTCTAATTCACATGTTCTAGGTCTCCTCTAAGTTTTATCGCGTTCCGATACTCGGGGCTCAATTTTACCCTCTAACTCGATCTCCTCTAAATTTCTTTCTCATTCCTCTTCTAATTCCTATTCTAATTCTTCTCTTCCTAATTCTTCCTATTCTTCTAACTCTTTTTTCTATTCTCCTTTCCCTCATTCTCTTCTAATCCTCTTCTCATTCTTCTTCTTAACTATTCTTCTAACTTCTTCTTCCTATTCTTCCTCTAACTATCTAATTATCTATATATATATATATATATATATATATATATATATATATATATATATATATATATATATATATATATATATATATATATATATATATATATAGGGGTATATAGGGGCTAAAATGGGGGGGGGAACCTAGAGCTACTGCTGCTCCTGCTCATGCTT
>JANAVB010025000.1:10630574-10761189 GCA_029216955.1 Iris pallida | reverse complement strand
AACTCGACAGATGTGGCCGCGGCGGATACAGGTGAGGGTTTCCATTTTTATTGACTTATCTGGTGGTGATGGTGAAGATGATGGAGATGGCGTGGGTGGTTCTCAGGGGATGGCGGAGGTGATGGTGATGGCGGGTCTGGCGATGGTTGGTGGGCGTGTGGGCAAATTTCCGGTGGCAGTCCGGGTTGGATGGTGGAGATAGCGGCGATGGTGGTGTGGGGTTCTCTGGGTGGCCGCGGTAGTGCTAATGGTGTTGAAGATGGTGGTCGGTGGTGGTGTTGGTCGGGAGATGAGCGGTGTTTGGGAAGCAATTTGGAGGAGGAGGCGTGATGGTCGGGTGGGGGTGCGACAGGGAGATGGTGGCCGAGGAACGTGTCCGGTAGAGGGCGTGGGCGATTGGTAAGAACGATGGAGGTGTGGTGTTTGTCCAGATGATGGCTGGTGGTCATGGTGGTGGTTCTATTGGAGGAAGAGTTGGCCGAAAGGAGAATGCCACGACGATTCTATTGGTGGATGGATGGACGGGGATGGTGGCGTCGAGGAGGTTGGGGAGACACTGGCACGACGAGGTGGCTGGCAGCAGAGGGACACCAAGGTCGTAGACTTAGGTTTTTGGTATAATTTCTGTAAGTGTCCTGGTATTGGACACAGATTAATGTAATTGTAAACAAAGAATAGTGGAAGAACTTTGGGTGGACATGGACACGATGCACGCACGATAAAATATTTGTGGTGTTGATGGAATTGGTTTCGTCAAATTTATATGTGGAGGAGTACCTCTCCTTATATAGGAGGTAGGAATTCTCACTTGGATAAGGATTAGGATTTAAACCCAATTAGATAATTCAATTCAAATCAAATCTAATTCAATTTAAGTTCTAATTTTAAATCTAGATAATCTAGACTCAAATTAAATATAAATTCTACCTTTAAACTATTTAAATTAAATCTATAAATCAAATCGAAATTTAAAATCGCCACAATAACTTTCAAATATATTTTTCAAAATATCAATAATAATAATTTTGAAAATAATAAATATTTTCAAATATCTTTTTGAATAATAAAATATTAATATTAATAAATCTCAAAAATTATATTTTCATTTAAAAGTAAACTAATAAATATTTAGGAAATATATACGTATGCACAAAGAATGTTATTTATATTTAACTATTATAAACGAAAGTCTTTTTTAATAAATAAAATAATGGATTTGTTTGTTGTGATAGCTAAAATAATTATTACATATATTATTTTAAAACTATAAATAAAATAATAAATAAAAATGTTTTTTCTAAAAAATTATGTACGCTCGTACATATTCGCACTCGTCGAGCAAATTCGATAATAACAAAATTTCGTGCGCGACGTACATTGCAACTACGCCATGTACAAATACAAAATAAATATCAGTACAAAATTTATTATAAAAAATATAGTAAAAATTTAGGGGTTTTACAACTAGCTTCATGATCATCTGAATATGTAATGTTTGGGACGCCCTACTTTGTATGTCTAATAATCTACCATCTTGTTACATTTACTTGCTTGCTTGAGACTGAGACTTTAGGCTTGTTCTTGACCCTAAGAGACTAATGGCTTGTAGTAAACCCTCATGCATCTAGACAGCCGTGACTGTATTACGAGGTGGGATTCACTTCAATGTACGTAGCTGGCTGTGTCTGTCCCCCACTCTCCAGTATTCTGGTTCTGGGGCGTGACACGGTTTAAGTTGTGGCCCATGCAGGTCTTGTAAACCAAGATGTGTGAGGGTTTTACTAATTAAATGTCTCAATCGGCACTCGCCCTCGATCTCTACTCGTGTCTTCTAATCTTTCTGAAATCTTGACCTGATCAAATGTTTATATCATCGATCTATCATGGTCCTTTCTTATTGTTACCCATGCCGTTTCTTCACGCCATTGTTCCTGGTCCTACCGATCAGCAAGGCGGAGCACCTCCAGTGGACCAACAGCAACCTGGAGACCAAGCCCAGCACTCTGGAGCGACCCCCATGTCATGCATTCCGGGATCCAGAGCCCCCAGTTTAGCCAGTCCAGCCTGCAGAGCTTGACAATGAAACCTTGGTGGATCTCATCAGAAAATTGTTTGCATCTCAAGATCGTCGGGGCGATGTCCTACACCAGACAGTACAAGATGCCATGGGCAGAGTTGGTTACCAAGGGAACAACGCGGCCAACAGCTTCAAGCATTTGAACCCTCCTTTCTTTGACGGTAGTAAAGATGCTATCGCTGCTGATGCATGGCTTCAGGACATAGAAGTTATCCTAGAGGTACTAGGATTCCTGAGGAAGAGAAGGTGGCCGTTGTGCGCCTGCAGTTATTGGACTTAGCTCGCAGCTGGTGGACGATGCTAGCAGTTGGATTACCGACGCCTATCTCATAGACGTATTCAGCAACAAGTTCCAGACCAAGTACTTCGACGCAGTAGCTCGGTATGATCTGCAGACGAGATTCACTAATCTCAAGCAGATTGGAAGGACGGTCGATGGAATGCGGTCGAGTTTTCTAGACTCAGTCGGTTTGCTCCTACCTTGGTGGCAACCGAATTGGATCGAGCCCAGCGATTCCAGCAGGGGCTCCATCTAGAGATTATCATATCAGTGGAGCAGTTTGAGCACCAAACGTTTGATGTCGTCTTGCGAGCAGCAAAGAGGCATAGTATACCTCACAGAGGATTGTAAATAGAAGCGGAGGACGAACGAGGTCTCATGGGCAGATGTCCCAGTCATCAGCACCAGCCCAGGCAGCTAGGGCTTTGACTATTGGAGCTCCTAGGAGGGCGACCACAATTTTGTTGGTTCAGCACTCGTCGCCGGCGTACCTTCAGCAACAGAAGTAGAAGCAGTCTTCCGCAATGGGCTGCACTTATTCTGGGAAACCAGGACATGTAGTATCAGAGTGTCGTAGAGCACAAACTTTGTGCTTGGCACGGATCACAAGATAGGGTCCTGTCCGAATAGAGCCAGTTCATCGTCATCAAACCTAACCAGTCCATCGGTTAGGGGTCCAGCACTAGTGCAGCAGCAGTACCAGCCTCCGAGGCCATTGTCGCCTCAAGCTCAGCAGTATGCCCAGGTTCAGATTCAGAACAAGCAGAGAGGTCACCAGCAGAGGGGACCAGCACCAAGAGGGCAAGGTCAGGCTAAGGCTCCGACCGTAGCAGAAGAGTTAGCTTCAGGTAAGGTGGTGACAAATACCATTCTTGTCAACTTTTTTCCAGCATCAGTATTATTTAATTCGGGTGCATCATATTCATTTATGTCTGCACGATTCACAACACAGATAGGACTAGAGCCCGAGTCATTATCAGTAAGGCTCAATATACTTACTGGTAACGGTCTTGTGGGAGTAGATAGAGTATTTTTCTCGTGTCGAATCATAGTTAGCGGTAGAGAGTTTCCCGCTAGGTTGATAGAATTTCTGATGGCTGACTATGATGTGGTCCTAGGAATAGAATGGTTGAAGGAGAAATACGCAAGAATAGACTGCCATATTGGCAGGATTATTTTTGGTATTACCGGTGAAGCAGAGTTTATTCTCTAGAGGCGAAGTAGAACATTCTCCACCAGTATTGTGGATGGCAGTAGCAGTGGTAGTTCAGTTTACCAGAGTCGTTGAAGAGTTCCAGACGTGTTCCCCGAAGAGCTTCCAGGCATGCCCCCAGAGAGAGATAGAGTTCACCATCGATTTGCTTCCAGGTACGGCACCAGTGTCAGGGGAGTCTACATGATGGCACCTTCAGAGTTAGAGATCTTGTACAAGATGATTGAAGAACCCAGAACCAAGGGATTCATTCGTGCTAGTGAATCACCTTGAGAGTCCCGATACTTCTTGTAAAAAAGAAGGATGGTACGTCAAGATTATTGTGTTGATTATCGTACCTTGACTCCGTACAGTCAAGACATTATCCTCTACCAAGGATAGATGATTTATTTGATCAACTTAGAGGAGCGCAGTATTCTTGAAGATTGACTTACGATCAGGATACCACCAGATCAGAGTTAGAGAGCAAGACATCCCGAAGACAGCATTCAGATCCAGATATGGGCATTAGGAGTTCCTTGTTATGCCATTTGGAGTGACCCATGCCAGCCGTATTCATGGACCTCATGAATCGTATCTTCATGCTCTATTTGGACCAGTTCGTGATAGTATTTATATACGACATCTTAGTCTATAGCAAGAATGTAGAGCATCACAGCATCTTCTGTAGTTCTTCAGATTCTCAAGAGCACCAGTTGTACGCGAAGTTCAGTAAGTGCAAGTTTTGGTTGGATCGTATCTCGTACTTAGGTCACATCATCACTAGAGGCAGTGGAAGTGGACCCCCAGAAGATAGTGGCTATAGAGACATGGCCAGTTCCCAGTACCGTCGTAGAAGTTTTGGAGTTTCCTATTAGCGTTATTACAGACGGTTTTGTATCAACTTCGTTCGTATTTCAGCACTATTGACGTAGTTGATCCACAAGAATGTACAGTTTACTTGGACAACAGAGTGTCATAGTTTATTGAGAAGTTAAAGCAGGAATGATGATGACCCCCATTCTCACGCTTCCAGATGGGACTAAGAATTTTTAGTTTATTGTGACGCTTCCGGCAAGGGATTTAGGATGTGTCTTGATGCAGCATGGTAAGGTAGTAGCTTGGCGTCACGTCAGCTTCGTACCATGTGAGGAATGATCCTACCCATGACTTGGAGTTAGAAGCGGTGGTTTTTGCACTTAAGTTTTGGAAGCATTATTTCTATGGAGATCGGGTGGAGATTTTTACCGACCACAAGAGTCTTAAGTATGTGTTTACCCAGAAGGATCTTAACATGCGTCAGAGAAGATGGCTAGAGCTACTGTGGATTATGACATTAACTTGCAGTATCATCCTGGGAAGGCCAATGTAGTAGCAGATGCATTGAGCAGAAGAGCTGGAGTTTATTTCCTAGCAGCGCAACCAGAATTGTTACCGATCTTCAGAAGATGGGTATTGAAGTTGTTCTTCCTACCAATGTGCATTGATGGCCCATACAAGTTCAGTCCAGCATAGTTGAGAGGATCAAGTTGGCACAATCAGCAATTCTAAGCTTCAGCGGCTCAGAGCAGAGTGTGAAACAGGTCGGAGAGCAGAGTTATGTATTCACGAAGATGGTACTCTCCGACATGGGAGACGTCTTTGTGTACCCAGTGGGATATCAGACAGGAGATCATGGTGGAGGTTCACAGTTCTCAGTATTCAATTCATTCCGGTGGCACGAAGATGTAGCGAGACATCCGTCAGCATTTCTTGTGGAAATGTATGAAGAGGGAGATAGCCCGGTTTGTCTCCCGATGTTTAGTTTGCCAACATGTTAAGGCTGAACATCAGAGACCAGCTGGACTTCTTTAACCTTTATCGATCCCAGAATGGAAATAGGAGCACATTATCATGGATTTTGTAACTGGGTTACCTAAATCCTCAGCTGTAAGATATGCTATCTGGGTTATATTTGATCGTCTCACGAAGGTAGCTCATTTTCTCCCCTTCAGATTGGTCAGTCGACGGATCAGCTAGCAGAGATGTACCTCAGGTAGATTGTCAGATTACATGGAGTGCCAGTTAGTATCATATCAGACAGAGATTCAAGATTCACATCGCACTTTTGGCGGAGTCTTCAAGAGAGTTTGGGGACTCGTCTTAAGTTCAGTTCAGCTTATTATCCGCAAACAGATGGTCAGTCAGAACGCACGATCCAGACTCTTGATGATATGTTACGGTCATGTCACTCGACTTTCGTGGTTCGTGGGAAGATCACTTGCATATCGTGGAGTTCTCCTATAACAACAATTTCCAGGCCAGTATCCAGATGGTACCCTTTGAAGCACTGTATGGCAGGAAGTGCAGATCACCTTTAGCTTGTGATGATGTCGGTGAGAGACAGATGCTTGGTCCAGAGACACTACTAAAATCTGCTTAATTAACGACGTAAATTTAGCGACGTTAGCAAAACGTCACTAAATTGTGGACACTAACGACGTATATATGAAACGTTGATAACCGTCGCTACTAGCGACGCAAATAGCGACGTGACAATGACTATATTAGTTACGTGAGCTAGTCGTTGCGAAATGTCGCTACAACGTTGCTAATTGCGACTGATTTAGCGACGTTAATAATAACGTCGCTAAATTTTAACTAAATTAAATTTCCCTCCCTTCCAATTCATTTCCTCCATCCATTTTACTCTCTCTCTTGCTCCGGCGCTCTCTCTCGCTCTCACTCTTTCCGGCGCTCTCGCTCTCACTCTCTCCGGCGACTTCACTCTCTCCGGCAACTCTCCTCTGGTACGTGACTCCCTCTCTCTCTATTTATTGTTGGTGGTTAGGGGGTGCTGGTGGCTCGGAGGGAGGGGCAGGGGGTACGGGTGGTTGGGGAGTGGCTGGGGGTGGGGCAGGGGTGAGGGCGGCTGGGGGAGAGGAGGGGGGCTGGAGGAGGGGAAGGGTTAGGTTTCGGGTTAAGGGGAGGGGCAGGGGGAGGGCAGGGGGCTTGGGAGGGGAGGAGGATGGTGGGGGGTTGGGGATAGGGTTCGGGTTAGGATTAGGGGTGGTGTAGGGGTTAGGAGGGCTGGGGAGGAGAGGGGGGCTGGTGGGGGAGGGGTTAGGGATAAGGTTCGGGTTAGGGTTAGGGTTAGGGTGGTGTAGGGGAGGGGTGTGGGGGGGGGGCTGGGTCAGGGGCACCGATAGTGCCAAAAAATCTGATAATTTAGTAATAGTTATTTGTTTTCCAACACCAAAAAATGTGATACTCCGGTTCGAAACCACGTACCGATAGTGACGATATTTGTAACACTTAGTTTTGTTGGTTGGTTAATTGTAACACGATAGTGCCGATATTTGTAACACGTACCGATAGTGCCGATATTTGTAACATGTAGTTTCCTTGATCCCGATACTCATAGGAATGGTCTCGAGTCACAGCCGTCTTATGTAGTATATTCGTTTTAGTTTGTAGTATATTCGTTTTAGTTTTGAAGTTTTAGTTTTGAAGTTTATTCATTTTAGTATGTACTATGTAGTAGGAATGGTCCCGACGCATAGAAATGGTCCCGAGTCACGCCGTAGTATGTAGTATATCGTATATTCGTTTTAGTTTTAAAGTCTATTCATATTGCAGATATCTAGAATTGGCTATATCCATGTATCTGCTAGACCGTTCGTGGATGTACAACCATATTCGAGATGACAGGTACGGTGTGTGAGATGAATACATCACCGGAGTAGAACAATTCCTCCAATTTGCGAAGGCGTTTTCTCAATCCATGGATGGCATGGACATTAAGTGCCCGTGTACAAAATGTCGGAACATGAAGTTTCAACCAGAATTGGATGTGACGTATCACTTATACACAAAGGGTTTCCTTCCGAATTACTACCAATGGACCGCACATGGAGAGCACTTGTACCTTTAGCATTCCAAGCGGAGCCTTATGTGGAGCCTTATATGAATGTCCACAACCGAACTGGTGTCGACAACAAGTACGTGAACATGGTCTTCGACGCTGCGGGGCCTAGTTTCGAACCATACAATCGTGGCGCAGCTGAGGAGGCACCGAATGCCGATGCCGCAAAGTTCATAGAGTTGCTGGAGAATGCAATGACTCCTTTATACCCTGGCTGTGAGGACCATTCACCGTTAGAGGTGATTACTCGGCTCTTGAGCATAAAGTCTGACTTTAACATGTCGTAAGAATGCGACAATTGAGTGCTCGAGTTGATTACCGATATCTTGCCGAAGGGTGCCAAGTTACCAAAAGACTTCTACCACTCTAAGAGGATAGTGAGATCCCTCTGGATGGGATACGACAAGATCGATTGCTATCAGAACGGATGCATGCTTTACTACAAGATCACAAGGATGCAGAAGTGTGCGGATTATGTGGTGCTGATCGCTACAAGCCAACTGCTGCAGGCAAGTCTAGAAGACCGACTGCTTCAATGCACTACTTGCCGTTGACGCCGCGGTTGCAGAGATTATTCATGGTGAAAGAAATTCACTACTAGGATAAAGGCTTTAGGCGACCAACGATTTTTTGTCGCGTAAATGTAAAATTAGTTGCCTTAGGTTTTTTGCCACCAAATTTCTTGGTCACAAGCACCGTCGCCTCAAGCTCCTGGCCCAATGTCAAGGACGGCTAATTAAGCATTTTAGTTGTAAAAGGTCTTTGGCTACTACACTGTTGTGAGAAAATGTCTTTGTCGTCCCAAAATTTTGGCCAAGAATATTTTGTTACCATAGGTGCTTGAATTTTTTAAAGGAAAGGACGCACCAATACTTTTGGCGACTAAAACAGTCAGCATAGGTAGTCTATGGTGACTACTTTGGTTGCAATAGGTAGTATGTGGAGACTATCATTGGTCCCCCAAGGTTGTATGTGGTGACTATGCTTGGTCGTAATAAGTATTGTGTGGCGACTACCATTTATCGCCTAAGACACTTTGTGGTGACTGCTTGGTTGCAATAGGTAGTATGTAGAGACTACTATTGACCGTCAAAGGTAGTCTGTGACGAGTATCTTTGGTTGCCTCAGACACTTTGTAGTTACTATATATAATTAGTCGCAATAGGTAGTGTGCGGAGACAATAATTGACCGCCAAAGGTAGTATGTGACGACTATCATTGGTTGCCTAAGACACTCTTTGGCGACTATGTTGGTCGTAATATTTAGTATGTGAAGACTACTATTGACCGCCAAAGGTAGCATGTGACAATTATTGTTGGTTGCCTAAGACACTCTTTGTCAACTATGATTGGTCGAAATAGGTAGTGTATAGAGACTACTATTAACTGCCAAAGTTAGTCTGTGATGACTATTATTGGTCGTCTAAGACACGCTCTGGCGACTATGAATGGTAGTAATATATGTGAAGACTATTATTGGTCACCAAAGGTAGTCTGTGACGAATATTATTAATCGTCTGAGGCACTAATTTTTGTTACCTTAGGTAATCTTTTGTTACAAGTTAATTATAGTAAAAGATTTTACATGGCTGCAAAATATGCGTGCCATATTTGAGGCAACCCAAAATTAGTCCTACAAGTCGTATCAGGTACCATGCGATCTTATTATCGATAAATAAAAGTAAACAAAAAAACCAAATATGAAATTATTATACTAATAGTTCATCATAACTCAAAACAACAAATGTAGAGTGCACAAAATTAAACTAACTGTGAACAAAAGTATTTAAAACTACAACTATAAAAGGTCTAATCTAAGTAAAAGATGGCTGTGATCGCTCTCATCACCATCTGCAAAATCTTCATGAGATAAAGGAGCGGGTTCAGGAATTGGAAATTCGGGGACAAGAACTTGTAGTTGTTGCATCACAAAACCCCATTGGGCCTTTTGTTCCTCGTGTTCAGCAACAACTTTCATTCGAGCTTTCTTCTCCATCTGAAGCTGTGCCTACAACTCTTGCACTTCTTTAGTTAAGGCAATTGAAGATGTATTAGATGAAGATGACGAACTAGTTTCCCGAACTCGTCGCTTTCCAGCTCCACGGATCGTCCTACCACAACCACGTCCAATCACATCTTCCATAATCTCAGTGCCTACATTTGGTGCTACAACAATCTCGTCCATCGAGGTTCCTCATCAGTGATATTCTTAAGATTCATTCTTCTTTTTTCATCTCATCCTGTAAAACCAATATTTGATTAGTTAAAAGCGAAATGATATTACTTTAGTATGCAATAGAAACATTTCTTTAAACAACTAAAATATATACTTACATGTGCATCCTTTGCTGCATCATTGACCCAATTCTTCTTCTTTTTTGACATATGAGTTGATTTGCTACAGACACCATCAACAATACTACTGAATTGATTTGCTATGAAATGGAGTATCACTAAAATAGATGTTTAAAAGTAACCATAGTCCAATACAATCTGTTGGATGAGTGTATTAGTTAGTAAGGAGGCAAACATACATCATAGGAATGTAGTTGTAAGAGGTGGAATACAGTTAGAGCATGATACTGATATATTAGATATCCATAACCCTCAATATTTGGAAGGTTATGTGATATCCATGACCCTCAATATTTGTAGTTTAGCACATATCTACTAGATGTAAACATGAACTTAAATTATATAATATCCTCTACTAGGACAAAAATTAAGCAAGGTAAGTCAATCTAACATCCTAACACAATAAAACAAAGTAAGATTATGATGGATTATTACAGCTCAATCATACAACATATGGAACCCAATGAGTATCAGGATGATGCATCTTATGAAAATAAAATATTCTAGTTTAGTCATACCCAATGATGTCATCCGCTTCTTATAAGGAGGCACCACTCTGTCCACCACATCGTTTCCAACACTTGATCCAGAGCCATTTGCAACATCTTTCCGAGTAAGCTGAGTTCTCTTACCACCACGTTATACAGACTGAACCATGATCTGTATATATCATGAAATACAAATAAAATAAGTTTAGTAATCATAAAATACAAAAGTACAGTTGATATAACCACCACCAATACAGCTACAGAAAAACTTACTAATCTAGATCACTATCTTCATTATTAATGTGTACAGCAATTTCGTCACCACTATCTGAAGATATTCCATCCTCTATCTCAACATATACATCATTATCAACATTATTAATTGCCAATCAATAACTATTGCATCAATAGCTATAGGAGGAACATCATTTCTATGCAATGTTAGAAAACTCGGTCATTATCTTCAACCACCCAAGGAATATCAGATGTGGAGTTTTCTTGGTATGCTATGTCGTTCTCCATTTCATCACCCTCACTGATTTTATTTTCTGGAATATCCTATATGTGTCTATGATGCATCTTCTGAATAACTTTCCAACCAAAGCCCAACTTTGGGTCATCCACATAAAAAACTTGCTTAGCTTGAATTGCTAATATAAATGGCTCGCTTTCATACCACCGAATATTAACATTAATGGATGTCAGATGGAATTTAGGAGAAAGTTTTGCTCTTGCACCACTGCTTCGAGAACCAAACCACTGACATTTGAACAACACAGCTTGATAGCCTTTTCTATACTCCAAGACTACCACTTTGGTTAATTGTCCATAGTAATCTATGTCTCTGATGGCATATATACCCCGCTATTCTAAGTCGAGAGCCTAGTATCACGTTCCACACAAATAAATCGAATTCCATTAACAATACAACAATCAAAGAGTGGACTTTAGACTCGGGGCCTCTTGACAACTCATACAGCTCTTCATTGTATAGTGGTGACTTCTCCTTTTTCAGCTTTGACATCTAAAATTACCAAAACACATTGTTTCAGAATATATTATAAAAATGACAAATTTGACACTAATTATTTAATTGTATTTACCTTATGGCGGAACCAACTAGGAAACATTTGCTTTTGCCTTTTTTTCAATATCTACAGTACTTTCCTCTTCCAAGATTTGGTAATGTTCACCACATAATTTATTGAAACAATAAAATATAATAAAATAAAGTAAAATAAAAAATATATAAATTACTGCCACCAAATATAAATTTAATAATACAACACATTCACTTACTATAGAAATGAAGACACCTCATCACAATTGGTCAGTATGTACCAATGAGCAATATTACGATCAGCTTGGGTCATTCCTGCGATACTTTACCTTGATACGGACGAGCAACTTGTGAAAATACTGATAGTTTTTCATTACGTTCACCACCATCTTGGTATCTGTCAGGCTTATTGAAAGTTGTCTCAACATTGTGTCAGTACATTGAACAAAATGTGAGTGCTTCATTAATAATGTATGCCTCTGCAATTGACCCCTCGGGTCGAGCTGTGTTTCGAACATATTTCTTGTATGTTCCCAATAACCTAAAACATGTATATCCTTCAGAATACAATAACATATGTATACATTTGTACTAAATTAGATAAAAATAACTTAAGAACCGGAAAGAATAATATACCTTTCTATGGGGTACATCCAACGATAACCAACAGGTCCAGCAAGCTTTGCCTCCCTTGGTAAGTAAACAGTTAAATGCACCATAATATCGAAAAATGCAGGTGGAAATATCCTCTCAAGCCTATATAGTATGTAGACAATCTCATCTTCCATCTTATCCAAGTCGGCGACATTCAGTGTTCTCGCACATAACTGCTAAAAAAACCTTAAAGTTGAACAATTGGAGTGTAGACATCCTTTTAGATATCCCCGAATACCAATCGGAATGATTCATTGCAGCAAGATATGAAGATCATGACTCTTCAAGCCTGATATTTTTCCTGTGTCAATGTTCACTTTTTTTGCAATATTGGATGCGTAACCATCTGGAAGCTTTAACGATCTCAAAAACCTTAAAAATTCTTTTCTGTCATTAGGCGTTAGTGTGTACTCTGCTGGAGGCTTCTCATATTTATCTCATTTTGGCTTTAACCAGAGCTTCTCCCTTATACCCATTTTTTTGTAGATCTAAACGAGCCTTCCATGTGTCCTTGGATTTATTATCCAAATCCAAAAGGGTCCCCAAAATATTATCACATATGTTCTTCTCTATGTGCATGACATCTAAGTTATGCCTAATTTTCAATTTTGACCAATATTCCAATTCAAAAAAGATACTTTTCTTATTCCAATTTAATTCATCATCTCTTTGCTTTCTCTTTTTGTTGTTAGGATGTTTACCCATTGGCTCAAAATTGATACTATCCAATTGAGACAACAAGTCATCACCTGAGAAGTCCCTTGGTTTTGGTCGTCTTTCCACTTTTCCATTAAACTCTTTTGGACTTCTCCTCCATACATGGTTTCTTGGCAAGCCTCGATGAGCTCCCATGAAACAAATCTTATGTTTTAAGGGCTCAGACGTTATATCCATGTTACATACCGGACATGCCTTGTAACCATGAGTGACCCAACCGGATAAGTTCCCATATGCCGGAAAGTCATTAATAGTCCACATAACTGCTACGCGGAGATTAAATATAGAATTTGTTGCTTTGTCATAAGTTGCCACGCCTTTCTTCCATAGCAATTTAAGCTCATCAATCAACGGTCTTAGATAAACATCAATTTCCCTACCAGGTGCTGATCGACCAGGAATTAACAAGCGCATCATGGTATATTCTTTCTTTATGCACTTCCATGGTGGCAAGTTATAAGGAACCACCACCACTGGCCACATGCTGTAAGATTGGCTCATATTACCAAATGGATTAAAACCATCGGTTGTAAGCCCTAATCTGATATTTCGTAGCTTCATCGCAAAATCAGGATACAGCTTGTCAAATTCTTTCCAGGCAAGGCTATCAGCAGGATGCCACATTACAGATTCATCATTTTCGTTTCCATTTTTATGCTACAACATATCTCCGGCAGTATGTCTAGACATGTACAACCTCTATAGCCTAGGGGTTAGGGAAAAATAACGCAAAACTTTATTAGGAATCTTTCTTTTTGGATCATGCTCACAGGTCACATATCGAGGCTCATTAGAAACTGGACATTTATCCTTTCCTGCATTCTCTTTGTAAAACAAAACACAATCATTCTTGCATGCGTGGATTTTTTTCATACCCTAAGCCAAGGTCCTTTAGAATCTTACTTGCAACATAGTGTGAATCTGGCATGTGATGATCAGATTTGGGTATCAACCGCTTCATTATCCCTAACACGTCGTTGAGTGATTTATTTGACCATAAATTATTAACCTTACATTGCATCAGCTCTACTGTAAAGATAATACAGAAAACTCAGTACAACCAGGATATAATTCGTGTTGAGACTCTTCCATCAATCTCTCAAATTCAGTTGATCGATGCCTATGAGCATGATTGTCGTTATCTTCCATTACATAATCATCAGTGGCATCATCATCATCAAAATTGAAAGATGCATGAGGGAAGGCATCTGCAATTATTTTATCAACATCATTGTTTTCACTAAGTACAGTTTGATGAGAACTCGGATTAGTATTGCTACTTTCTCCTCTTCCTTCCCCATGATAAATCCATACATTATAGTCTAGGGACATCCCATGAATACATAAGTGTTTGCCGACTTCTGACACTGAAACTGAATATCCGTTATGACATTTACGACATGGGCACTTAGTAAGGCCCTTATCGTTAACATGTTGTTTTGCTACATCCAAAAATGATGCAACTCTGTTCAAATATTCAACAGTAAATCTGTTTGGATTATATATCCATTCTCTAGTCATGGTTCTACAAGTATTGAAAAAAATTATAAGTAAGACAACATTAATCATTTACAAATAAATATGTATAAATATATTGCCTATATCACATTAAAATTATGGACAGTAAAATCAAATAGAGGCAGACTTCATTTCATGAATGTCTTCCATTTCCCAAACTTTATATCATGGGGTAGGTTTATAAGTTGGTACCTCAACTACTACTTGGGAAAAAAATAAAGAACCTATTACTTAACAATTAATTTTTTCTCCTAGTAGCCTAGTACAAGAAAACTCCAGAGGTTATGGTCATGGTTCAGTGTTAATAATAGTATTCCGAAGTAAAGCATAGCTTGATCTTTCTCCTATTTAACATCTCAATTATTTGTTGTTTGGCAACAATCAAATATAAACAATTGAATCAGCTACTCATGAACATTCTCTTCCACTAAAACTAATATTCTTTTGTATTAATTTTTTTCCTAGTTCTCCAAGCTTTTTTCCTCTTGGTAGTTTGGCCCTCCCATCTTCCAATGTTTGCTCCATGGCTAAAAGCACCGTTTGAATATGTAAGTATATTTATATGAACATTACAAACCATGACCTCAGTTTACCACAGCTCATCTAAATGTTGTATATGATATGTGTGACCTTTAGTTTAATTCAAGCAAACTAATGAGTATATATTGATTCATACAAACAATGATATACATATATTATGCTTCTAGGAATTCTTAATTGATAGTAAAGTTGGTACGTGTATAATATACGTTGTAATGCAAATGACTAAGGTATTATTGTGTTTGACAAATGAATTAAACTGGTTTACAATTATATAATATAGTGTGCATGTGTGGGAAATAATGTAGATCAATTATAGAAACTAGTTTAGCTAGATTAAGCAAACTAGTTTTGCTAGATCAATTATAGTGTGCATGTGTGTGATTGGATTGGCTGGAGCCCACCCCAGCCCACCAGTAGATCCGTCCATAGACAGGCATATTATATCATATTTTATATTTATGCCATAGAAAAGATAATATAAGTTCATTATTGTCAAATGTCAGAAAAATTGAAGATAATAATGGCATGGATGTTAAAATTCATCAAAATAAGGTCGAGGATCCAGATGAAGAATCAACCAATATATAGAAGAAGAGAATCCTAACAATTCCAAGAATAGATATTTAAAGCAATTTTCAACAATTCCCTAAAAATAATGAAGTATAAGAAGAGCACATTAGCTTACAATGTCAGCCCTTGCCTCTAGAAGGTGTTGGCTTTCCATCCCAACTTCATACATGCCATCTCTAGACAAAACTAGAGCTCCCTCTAGATTATCTCGAAGACAACACTTCAAGGTGAGCCTAACTTGAGTAACTATACCCTAACAAAACCTATTTGTGCAACAAAATGGACTGTAACTATGCCCTAAACCGATACAACTCTTTATATGATGCTTACTTTTAATGTTCTAAAATCAAACTTTCTAAATCCAAATTTAAGAAACCTTTTTTCTATTAGTTCCTCTGGAAACACTTGTTCTTGAATGTACAAATTCAGACAAGTCCTAAACACTAAATTCGACATCGACCCCACAAGATGCAGCAATATGAAAACCACGGAGAATACCAATTGGTTATTGACCTAACTTGAGTCGAAAAATTGTATAAATTTTTGGCCTGTAGGGGCAAATGATTGTCCTGAACAAGGACTTGTCCGACAATAGAAAAATATTTTAATTTTAATAAGGTTCCTATAATACTCAGTCCAAGATTGACATGGCCTGGGCATAACCAGGATCAGTTGAATCCAATATTATCACTTGTATTTTTCAACAACAAGAAGAAAATTATGGGCCTGGGCATAACCAGCTTCAGTTTAATCTAATATCTTTTAAGAACAAGAAGAAAATTATGGGTTTTGCCAAGAAAGATTAAAATTCAACAACTTTGCTCATAAAACAACAAACGATTTCTTAGTTTTTGTTCATAAAACAACAAAAGATTTCTAATTTTTTTAAATATCAATAATCAATCAGATTTAACTCTTTATTTTCTAAAAAAATCATTAAATCGATCAGGATGAATGAAATTCTATGTAGATTTGTTTTAAATTCTCACCAGTTGGATTATTGGAGAAGAAGACTTCGATGACGCCAAACTTTTTTTGCAATCCCCTCTTCTTCTCGTCGACGGTTCTATAGAGTCTATTCTCTTCTTGGCGAATATATACGGTGGAATCCAACACTATATTTAGAGAGAGGGAAAGATTTAGGATCAAATATTTGAGCACCTAAATTTTGTGCTCCCGCGGGTGGGTGAGAAAATATGGAAGAAATATTTTTGCGCCTAAAGATTTGTGCGCCTAATTTGGAAGAAATATTCGGCTGCTGCCTATTTTTGGAATAAAAATTTTTGGCTAAAGATTTTTGTGGCTAAAGATTATTTGATTTGTGGCTAAAGATTATTTGATTTGTGGCTAATAAAAATTTTATGCGCCTAACTTTTGCCACCAAGTTATTTAATTTGTGGCTAAAGATTTTTGTTACCTAGTTTTTAGAATAATTATAATAATAATTTTTAACAAGTTTTGCCACCAAATTATTTGATTTGTGGCTAAAGATTTTCGCACAATTTTTTTTTCTTTTATCAAACCTATTGCCACTAAAATAATAGTCATATAAGAATGTTTCTTTTATCAAAACCTATTGCCACTAAAATAATAGTCACCTAATAATATTCATCCTTCCAAAAAAAAATATGGTGGGAAATTTTAGTATTCCTGCCCTACTTTAAGCGAGAAATATTTTTCATAATCGCTGTAGATTTCTTTTGCTACAAAATTATTGGTCGCCCAAATTAAGTAATAGTCCCTAGAGAATACACAATTATTTTGGTCAATCTGAATAACTTTAGGCAACAACTTCATTTTTTTAGTCGCTAAATATCAGCTTGAGTGACTATTTTTTTGGTCTCCAAAATTTTGTGGCCTAAAGCCCTTATCCTTGTAGTGAGACTGCCGAAAATATGAGTTGGCACAAGCGACAATAGACCGAAGGAGTGTTGGATCACCCATCTGATGGAGAAGCGTGGAAGCACTTCGATCGAGCATATCCTAATTTTGCTTCTGATGCGTGTAATGTATGGTTGGGGCTCTGCTCTGATGGTTTCACCACATTTGGTCTTTCAGGCTCCTAATATTCATGTTGGCCGGTAATACTCACTCCGTACAACCTACCGCCTTGGATGTGTATGAAGACACATTACATGTTCTTAACTATTATCATCCCCGGTCCGAATAACTCGAAGAGGAACATCGACGTATACTTACAGCCGTTGATAGATAAGCTGAAGCAGCTATGGAAAACATGGGCGTACACGTATAATGCTTCGAAAAAACAAAATTTTCAGATGCGGGCAGCACTAATATGGACAATCAACGACTTTTCGGCTTATGAAATGTTATCTGAATGGAGCACTCATGGTCGGCTTTCATGTCCGTATTGCATGGACCGCACTAAGGATTTTCGATTGAGACACGAAAAAGCCATGCTTCTTTGATTGTCACCGACAGTTCTAGCCGAAAGACCATCCGTACCGTAGGAACAGAACTGCATTCTGTACCGGTACTATGGAAAAGGGCGATCCACCGCCAATGTGGTCCGGAGAGGACACATAGGAGCAAGTAAAAGAAATTCCAAGTGCTATTGAAGATCCTACAACGAGCAGCCGTTGCGAGGGATTTGACGAAGATCATAACTGGACCAAAAGGAGTATATTCAGGAATCTGCCATATTGGAGCACAAATCTGATTAGGCATAACCTTGATGTCATGCATATCGAGAAGAACGTGTTTGATAACATAATTAATACTGTAATGGACGTCAAGGAAAAGACAAAAGACAATCAGAAGGCTAGATTGGACTTAGCCGAAATATGCAGACGCCCTATATTGCACATGATAGACAACGGGAAGGGAAAGCTTTTGCGGCCTAAGACAATCTACTCGCTGGACAAGGAGGACAAAGTGAGACTGTGTAGATGGATCCAGGACTTGAAATTTTCGGACGGATACGTCTCCAATCTAAGAAGATGTGTCGACATAAAGGAGTGTAAACTGACCGGAATGAAGAGCCACGATTGCCACATATTCATGGAGAGGTTACTTCTTGTTGCATTTCGAGAATTATTACCGCCGATAGTCTAGGATCCATTAACAGAGCTTAGCATATTCTTCAGAGATCTTTGTTCTTGCAAGTTGCTCGTCGATCGTTTAGAGAAGCAAGAGAAGGACATTGTGGTAACACTTTGCAAACTTGAGAGAGTTTTTCCTCCTGTATTCTTCGACTCAATGGAGCATTTGCCGATTCATCTTATCCATGAGGCTCTTGTTGCTAGACCTGTCGGTTATCGTTGGATATACCCGTTCGAGCGACAGTTGAACCACCTCAAGAGGAAGGTGAAAAATAAGGCACGGGTGGAGGGTTCTATTTGAGAATCATATGTCCTTGAGGAGATTTCAAACTTCTGTTCCATGTATTTTCAGCCTCATATTGCTACAAACAGAACAAGGGCTCCCAGAAATGACGACGGCTATGAAGTTGGTATTGAGGCAAAGCTGAAAGTATTTACTACCTACGGAAAACCATCTTGTAAAATAAAAAAGATATCTAAATGACGACGAGGTTAGCGCTGCAATGTTATATGTATTGCTCAACTGCGACGAGAAAGAAGTGGACAAGCTAGAGGGGTACGTAAAATTATTTGCGTACTTTGTTGCTTCTGAATATAACTAATATACCTATGTTTCGTTGCTTTTCAGCATGTTTAAGGATGAGGTAACATCCAACAATCCGTACGCAACCGAGGAGGAAGTAGAACATCAAATAATACTTCATTTTCTTTTTTGGTTGAGAGCATATGTACGGACGTAGTCACTATTTACTTTTTCTGTATATTTATACTTGCACATAATAATTAAGTTAGCATTGTTTATATGGTATTTAGGTTGATCGTCCGGAGGCAATCCTTGAGAATGAGTATATTAAAACTCTAGCCAAGGGGCCAATTTATCAAGTGAAGACCGGGCCAAGTTACTGCGTAAATGGTTTCAGGTTCAAGTCAACAAATGCTCGAATAAGAGACGACTTCTTGGATTTGGATTCTATGAAGAATAGCTATTTGTGCATAAAATCTTGAAACTATAAAGACGTCGACCCAGGCAATGACTTCTTTGGCATCTTACGAGAGATTGTGGAACTGACATATAATTATGCTATAGAACCTTGTAAGATCGTCTTGTTCAGATATGACTGGTTCGATCCGATCCAAGGTCGAGCTTGGAGAGTTGACAAACATAGTCATGTTGACATAAATTATCGCCGTCAATATCAAGCTTATGAGTCGTTTGTTCTAGCAAGCCAGGCTCAGCTAGTTTACTTTACCAGCTATCCAAAACGAGGAGCCGAAAGATCAGATTGGTGGACAGTCTGTAAGACTAAAGCTCGAAATACCTTCGATGTCGACGAGATAGCTTATCAGGAAGACGAACTACCTCTTATTACAAATATTGTTGATGTGGACTCAATGGAAGTTCCTCATGACATGTTTCATCAATTGGAAGAGGTAGAAGTATCATAAGAGGAAGAGGAAGTTGATAGAAGTGAAGAGGAAGAGGAAGAGGAATCGGAACAAGATGAATTTTCAGAAGAGGATTGAATATGTTTAATTTTCAGATGTAGTATGGTTTACTTTTATTTTTTTCAGATGTAGTATGGTTTACTTTTGTTTTAGCGACGTTAATAAGCGACGTTTTCAGATGTAGTATGGTTTACTTTTGTTTTTTCAGATATAGTATGGTTTACTTAGCGACGTTTTCAGATGTAGTATGGTATACATTTGTTTTTTAAGATGTAGTATGGTATACTTCTGTATTTTTTCAGATATGGCTCGACGTGGATCATTTGGTTCCGGTGCTGGTGGGAGTCGATGTAACTCCATTTTTCCCATTTTAGTGGAATTAAAAAAAATTCATTCCTTTTCCTATAAATATATTATATGAATACTTGGGAGGGAAAGTATTTGGGCGCAGAATATATTTTTAAAATAATTCAAAAGTTTGTTACAACTAACTTTGTGGTCCCTACTCAGTGTTTAAATGTTATAATTGATTTTTTTTCTTAAATACTGCAATTAACGAAAAGGGGAGGGGGTTTTCACAGTTTTTTCCTAGCTCTATGTAAATCTTCCGAGCGGGAGGGGGGGTTGTGCAAAGTGCACACTCTTTTCATAACTGTAGAGAGGAGAGAGAGAAGTATTATTTCCTTCTCATTTTTTTTAGAAGCTGAGCCTCTCGTTTTCCCAAATCCTCTCCAACCCTAATCCCAAATTCTTGGCGATGGCGGCGACGATGATCTCTCCACCGCGATGATTCCTCCGGTGGCGGTGCAGAGGTCGGTTCTCCGACGACGAGTCTGCGACGACGCTTAATCATTCGATCCCGACGATCGACAGCAGCTTATTTCATCCACAGCGGGCGAGTCCACCGGCGAGTGGCCCTATGGTGAATGGCAACCGAGCTAGTCGACACGAGCACCCCCATGGCGGCAGCACAGGGACTTCCTCCTTCTCGGTGGCGCATGGTTGAGTGTCATCACTCCATCAGTCGGTTCTCCGACGACTGGGCCCGACCTCCTCGAGTATCGTACGGAACTGCTTCCGGTGACATCGGTGTATAGACCATCTTCTTCGATGATCCACACCAATATTATTCTTCTTTCTTTGTCACAAATCTTCTCGCGTGGATCACGACGTTGCTACTGCCAGTCGATGATCGAGGTGAGATTTGACTCCAGTTGTTTTGATTTGTAGAATCGTTGCTTTGGTGTCTTGATAATGGGTGTTAGTTTCGTTTGTTTTGATCTGGACTCTGTTTGTCAAGAATATCTGATGATCGGTTCTTTCTAGTTAAATTTCGATCGGGATGTCGACTTGGAAGAGTAGTTGATCAATCCGGTTGGGGTCTTGAGATTTCGGAACCAATATCGATGATTGGGAGCTCCTTCATCCAGTTTTGACGAACGTCTGAGCAGTGAATTCTTGAGTTCACATATCATGTGAGGCTCAGTTGGACGCATTTTGGCATTCCGTCGAATTCTCCTTCAGGTATATGCACTCTTCCCCTTGATTTAGTTTTCCAGGTCAAATTTGTTACGAGTTGTTCGGTTTTGTGCATATGTCAGGATCTGTAGATTTGGGTGGCGTGTTGCTATGTTACATAGAGAGGAATGTTGTGTTCATGTTCGTGTGTGTGCGTGATTGAAGCTGGTTGGAGTTCAGATAGATTTTTATGTCTATTTCTTTCGGTGTGGTTCGTGTCCAAGCCTGGGTACCGTTCGTGTCGCATTCGTGAGTACCAGTTCGTGTCAGCATGGCGTGTCGGGGATAGGATGGGCTTGGCAACCTGGGAGCAGTCTAAATTGTCTTTTTGAATCATTGAATTGAGTTAGTTTATGCATTTTTACTTTAGAAGTTTGGTCGTATAAATTTCCATTTTGTTTATACTTTTGGGTTGGTTGTGGAGGAGGATAGATGCGGATTTATACATATATATTTTTTATTTTGATTTTGATTTTGTTGTAATACTCTATGTTGTTGTCCTCTCTAAATATGTAGAACTTTGGAGAACCATAGCTATTTGGTTGCTCGGGAGTTTTTGATAACTAAATCTGGTGGAAACTGTAAGCGCAATCTAGTCTAGTAGAGCTCATCTGTAGGTATGGTTTTTGTCTATTCATTTCGTATGGTTGAAGATTGTCCGGACTCAGTTTAGAGGCTGGACCCTGCTACATTCGATCAGAGATGTGTATTGCATTTAATTCACTGCTCAGGAGAACTTAGATTTAATCTTGAGTTGTCAATAGATTTAATTTCTAGGTTGTAATATTATTTCAGCTCAGGTTACAGACGTAGACTATGGGCTTACTTTGTTTTCTTTCTGTCTAACCCTTTTAGAATAGGAGCATGGTTAGAATGTTGGACTTGGGTTCGTGTTGGGTTGGCAAATAAATAGTTGGACTTGGGTTTAAGAGGTGATTTTGTCTTCGATTGGTACAATTATGGCAAGTCTTTGGGTTTTAGTTCTTTTCTTGCTAGCTTCGATTTCGTGTATAAGTAAAGCCAGGCTTGACTTGGTCGGTTTAACAAATAAATTCTTTATAATCTAAAACTCAAATTCTTATTTTGTTTGGCCATCTATTTACTCCAGTAAATTCTAATCTGGGAGTAGGGTGTGTGGGGGATTATTGGCATATTAGTTATTCTAATATTATATAAAAATTTCTTTTACATTCCTTGGTAACTTTAGTGCAAATATTTTAGAGTTTGTATAATATTTGCCCTTTTTCTTTAGCAACTATTTTGAATTGGTAATAGTTATATTCAATTACTACTTTACAAGTTTGCTAAGGGGTATAAGTGATTGATTAAATAGATAGATAAGATATTAGCAAGCTGGGCAATGTTAGCTAGTATTTATAACGAATTAGATTGGGTCATTAGCTAGTTAGCAGTTTTGTTAATGATTTAAGATTAACCAAATTATACCATTATCAGGAGGACATACAGATCATCTTTATACTACTGAGCACCCGGAGCAAGGCAAGTACTTTTCTACGGTTTTGTGCATTTACATTCTTGTACCCTTTCTTGTGACACGTCATGGCACGACATCATGTACTCCTGTATTCCTGTACCCTTGTTCTTGTACTTATTAGTGTCGGATGGGGAAATACACAAGCCATGTGACCAATCCCGATTACTATATCCCTGTGCCTAGCTTAGGCCTCGCACTATGTACGCGGGTCCTAAGTCGTACCATATTCATGTACTCCTATACATGTTCTTACCCCAGCCGGTCACATGGACTAGATGTATTTCGATATTGTGCACTTGTCATGTCTGGTACTTCAGGATTATAGTTTTATTCATGTACTTTATATGTTCCTGTACTTTACATTCATGTACTATAGTTCCTGTACTTATTTCATGTACTACTTTCCTGTACTTTTATGTTCATTCCTGTATTTCATTTCCTATACTCCTGTACTTTGTTCATATCATGTTCATGTTTTATTACCTAGAACTGTACTTTGCTCCGCTCCTGAATAGGATATGTTGCAGGTATGCTTGCAGGACATTGTTCTACTCTATGGGCCAGAGCCCAGGATATTAGCAGAGCAGGATAAGGTTTAGCTTGAGGCTTCAGGTTTAGACTGTTAGTCTTACTTTTAGATATTGATTTAGAATTCATAGTACATTTCACTCTTGATGACTCGTACGCTTATATATATAGAATTGTGGATTATGGTGATCATTCTGGGATACGCTTTAGATGCTGTGATTGTATACTTTCATGTTTATCTGTTAGATTTCTCTAGTTTGGTACAACTTACTTCGTCGTGTCTAACAACGAAGGCTGGGCGTGTCCGACTCGTGTCCGATTATTCGGGAGCGGGTCGTAACATATTTTTAGTGGTGGCCCATGCAGGTCTATCCTAATGGTACCTAGGTATTAGTGTACTATTGGGGGACTTGATTACACTAGAGAAACTTGATCACAGCATAGGAAAAATCGAAAAATAAGGGTATATCAGGTATATTGATATTCCATAAACACTTGTTGTATTTAGGTCTATGTTATTTTAACAGTTTTTTATTTTTCAGATAGTTCAAGCACGCAACACCGGAACAGTCGATCCATCTACACTTGAAGGTTTCGAGCTCACACTTTCTATCGCCCTACTATCCCCATGGGTAGTACGTAGTTGACGGAGACGCTTCAAGAGTCCCTCGACACCAGAGGGAGCAAGCCACCATTTTTTTAAGCCAGATTTGTGGGTACACTCTCCGAGCCATGAAGGACTTTTGATTTTCAGACTCTCAGACATTGGACATCCCCGACACCGGGCGCATATTTTATATCGAGGAGTAAATCGAGAACCTGGAGCTGCCACTGAAGATCATACAAATCCTTGAGGAACCGACTTCTCTGAAGATTGGAACCACTAGCCAGGAAATCTAGAATATAACACAGATAATGGAACGAGACGGAAAGCTGAAGCACATGAGAGACATGAAGACTTATGACGAAGACATCAACTACCCTGGACCCATAAAGCGTCGCAACACTCAGTTAGCATTTCTTCGGTCACATCACCAGTCGCATCATCGAAAGCAGATCTCAGCAGCCAGTACACCAGTAGCCGTATATTCCTGTCAGAGCCCTGTATTTCAGCCCCAGCAGGAGAGACGACGACCACTTGCACTTTCTGTCGCCACCTAGGACACCACAACTACAAGTGCCGCAAGAGACCGAGGTTATGCTTTTTCTACGGATCGCCTGCCCATCAAGTCAAGGATTGCACGGAAGTCGTTGATCATACTGCCCAAGGACGAGCACGAGGAGCACTAGTACCACAGGAGAAGGACCCACCTCTCCAGTTTCAGCGATCACGTGGAGCACTACCGCAAGGACCAGTCTACGTCAGGACAGTAAAGAAGATTGAAGTGATTCCAATCCCGGAGGAAATACTGAAAACGGATTGAAGACAGAAGATTTCTTTTGCATGGTTGGAAAAACCATGTATCTTGATTAGCAAGCAAGTTTTTCTTAAATTTCTTCTAGCATCTAGACCATTTCTTGAAACTTCTTGTTTTCTATTTTGGAACCTTGGTCGCTATTCGAGATGTATTTGGAAAGTTGTTTCCATTCTTGTTCGTAACTCTGCTCTTATTCGAGGTTTTCTTTCTACTCGATAACTTGTTTCCTATGGCATCGTTTCCTAATTCAAGATTTGGTTCTACTCGAATTTTGTTCCCTATTCAGACTCTGTTGATATTTAAGACTTTACTTCAGGATTATCTTCCTATTCAAACTTATGCCATTTCAAAACCTTGTTTGAATCTTGCTTCTATTCGAGATTTCAATTGCAGATTTCGTTTTCTATCTTTGAAATTTTGACTCGTTCCCTATAAGATTTTATTTCTCATTCGTGAATTATTTTTTATTATTATTCTATTCACGATCTTGTTTGATCATGTCCCTTATTTTGAGATTTCACTTGTTTCATATCCGCTATTTAATACCATGTTTTCATATTCATTTTTTACGACTTTGTTTTCTATTTTTTGTTCCCAACTTTGTTTCGATCTTATTTCCTATTTGGGGTATCGCTTGTTTCATGGATATTTGTTTTCTATTCACCCATTGATTCTCTTTTCCTATTCGTAACTTGATTCCATTCGAGATTTTAAGATCATGTTTTCTATTTTCGAGACTTTGTTCTGTTCGTGATTTTGTCTTATATACCCAAGATTTTTCGGACTTTGAAACTCCAGTTCCTACTCGTGACTCAATGAGCCTTGTTCCCTATTTGATGTCTTGTTTCCTCGTCAAGATTTTCTATTCGAGATTTTATTTCCTAATCACGACTTTGTTGATATTGGTTTTCCAATTAAGACCTTGTATTCTATTGGAGGTTGTTTTTCCTTCAAAATTTTGTCTGAGGTTTCGTTGTTAATTGAGATGTTGTTGAACCTTGTTTCCAGTACGGAATTTTAATTCTTATTTTGAAACTTGTCTCCTATCTAATACCTTGCCTCAGTTCATGCTTCGAGACTCTGTTATCCCTTCGGGATAATGTCCCATATATGGAATCTTGTTACCATTCCAGATATCAGTTAAAATTTTATTATAATTTGAAACTTCGTTCCCTGTCTGAAATTTTAAATCTCCCTGGTTGCTCTTTGTACTCACTACTCTTTGATTGGATTCCGTGTTGCTTCATAGTACCTAATAAACCCTTGTATTCTAACAGACAGGTAACCTCACCATTTTCGTTACTTGGACTATGAGAACCAATTTTGAATTCCTTGAACCCTTTGGAAATTCCATAGATAAGGTTGAGAGACTATTCGACGATCTACTGGGGCGTGGCAGTTGCGCGCTGCAGTCATTATCTGGACTACGGACACTGAGAGTTCACTGCTGCCAGCAGCGCACTGGCGAGGCAGGAACTCTAAGTTGAAGTGATTCCAGACATTCATAGGTTTTCGAGTATTATCGATACTTTGTCAAAATCTTCATATTAAGATCTCTTGAGTTGCTTCGTTGATAATTGTTTAAAAATAGATAAAGTTGATATGTTATTCGATAACATATTGTTATTTAAGTCATGGAACCGTAAGTTCACTGCAGTCAGACATACACTGGCGGGGCAGGGATTCTAAGTAAAGTGACTTCAAATATCTATATGTTTTCGGATACCATAGAAACTATGTTCCTTTCCCTATGATTATTGGTTTTCAAGAATCACAGATCCTTGCACGTTCATCCTGATTTGATACTGTATTCCTTGAGTATTTCGTACGTTTCCTCAATCAACCCTTGCTAATTTTCCTTCTAACATTTTATCGTTAGATCATCGATTTCCTCAAATTATACATTGCCAGATTTTAATTCCATACTTCGTTCATGTCTTATCTAAACTTCAATCTTAAATCATGTCTATTTGACCATGATTTTCCTATCTTGTCCTAGTCCACTTGTGTTAAACTATCGATTTTGATCGTACTTAATAATTGTGCCTTCATGATTTTGTCCCTCTAAGTTGTAATTGAAACTTCATTCTATCTCGTGCCTATTTGATTCTTGATCATTGTTTGATCGTGTTATTCCAACTCCTTGTGTGTAATTATCGTACATGGTCTCGAGGCTCAAAGAGCGTCTCAGAGTTGCACAGGATCGACAGAAGCACTGGACGGACAGCAGCAGACGGCCATTGAAGTTCGCGGTTGGAAATAGAGCGTTCCTGAAGATCTCATCAACTAGAAGCGTCATTCGGTTCGGCAGAGGCGGGAAGCTCAGCCCAGATACTTCAGGCCCTTCGACGTGACGGCACGGATTGGCGAGGTGGCATACCGATTAGCGCTTCCAGCCAGCTTGGAGGGAGTACACGACGTTTTCCACGTGTCCCAGCTTCGACGCTACATTCCAGATCCAAGCCATGTGGTAGACTATTCAAAGCTAGGGGTGGATCCGAGCTTGACCTACAAGGAGCAACCAGTAGAGATCCTGGATCGGAGGGAGAAGCGCTTGCGGAACTAGACTATTCCACTTGTCCGCGTCATGTGGAGACACCACACTCCGGGAGAGTCCACATGGGAGTGCGAGGACGAGATGCGAGAGCGCTATCCTAGTTGTTGCTTGATTGTATTATTGTGTTTGGAAATTCTATTTTCAATAAATGACTTGCGCTTAAATCTTTTGTGATTCTGAGATTTACATTGTGGGTCTTCGAATTTCGAGGACAAAATTTTTTAAGGGGGAGAGATTTGTAACTCCACTTTTCCCATTTTAGTAGAATTTAAAAAAAATTCATTCCTTTTCCTATAAATATATTATATGAATACTTGGGAGGAAAAGTATTTGGGAGCAGAATATATTTTTAAAATAATTCAAAAGTTTGTTACAACTAACTTTGTGGTCCCCACTCAGTGTTTAAATGTTATAATTGATTTTTTTTCTTAAATACTGCAATTAACGAAAACGGGAGGGGGGTTTCTGAGTTTTTTCCTAGCTCTATGTAAATCTTCCGAGCGGGGGGGGGGGGGGGGGGGGGGGGTTGTGCAAAGTGCACACTCTTTTCATAACTGTAGAGAGGAGAGAGAGAAGTATTATTTCCTTCTCATTTTTTTAGAAGCTGAGCCTCTCGTTTCCCCAAATCCTCTCCAACCCTAATCCCAAATTCTTGGCGATGGCGGCGACGATGATCTCTCCACCATGACGATTTCTCCGATGGCGGTACAGAGGTCGGTTCTCTGACGACGAGTCTGCGGCGACGCTTAATCGTTCGATCTCGACGATCTGCAGCAGCTGAGTTCATCCACAGTGGGCGAGTCCAACGGCGAGCGGCCCTATGGTGAACAACGACCGAGCTAGTCGACGCGAGCACCCCCATGGCGGTAGCGCAGAGACTTCCTCCTTTTCGGTGGCGCATGGTTGAGCGCCATCACTCCATCAGTCGGTTCTCCAACGACTGGGTCCGACCTCCTCGAGTATCGTGCGAAACTGCTTCCGGTGACATCGGTGTATAGTCCATCTTCTTCGACAATCCACACAAATATTATTCTTTTTTCTTTGTCGCAAATCTTCTCACGTGGATCACGACGTTGTCACTTCCAGTCGATGATCGAGGTGAGATTTGATTACAGTTGTTTTGATTTGTAGAATCGTTGCTTTGGTGCCTTGATAATGGGTGTTAGTTTCGTTCGTTTTGATCTGGACTCTGTTTGTCAAGAATATCTGATGATCGGTTCTTTCTAGTTAAATTTCGATCGGGATGTCGACTTGGAAGAGTAGTTGATCAATCCGGTTGGGGTCTTGAGATTTCGGAACCAATATCGATGATTGGGAGCTCCTTCATCCAGTTTTGATGAACGTCTGAGCAGTGAATTCTTGAGTTCACAGATCATGTGAGGCTCAGTTGGACGCATTTTCGCATTCCGTCGGATTCTCCTTCAGGTATATGCACTCTTCCCCTTGATTTAGTTTTCCAGGTCGAATTTGTTACGAGTTGTTCGGTTTTGTGCACATGTCAGGATCTGTAGATTTGGGTGGCGTGTTGCTGTGTTACGTAGAGAGGAATGTTGTGTTCATGTTCGTGTGTGTGCGTGATTGAAGCTGGTTGGAGTTCAGATAGATGTTCGTGTTCGTTTCTTTCGTTGTGGTTCGTGTCCGAGCCTGGGTACCGTTCGTGTCGCATTCGTGAGTACCAGTTCATGTCAGCGTGGCGTGTTGGGGATAGGATGGGCTTGGCAACCTGGGAGCAGTCTAAATTGTCTTTTTGAATCATTGAATTGAGTTAGTTTATGCATTTTTATTTTAGAAGTTTGGTCGTACAAATTTCCATTTTGTTTATACTTTTGGGTTGGTTGTAGAGGAGGATAGATGCGGATTTATACATATATATTTTTTATTTTGATTTTGATTTTTTTATAATACTCTCTGTTGTTGTCCTCTCTAAATGGGTTGAACTTTGGAGAACCATAGCTGTTTGGTTGCTCAGGAGTTTTTGATAACTAAATCTGGTGGAAACTGTAAGGGCAATCTAGTCTAGTAGAGCTTATATGTAGGTATGGTATTTGTCTATTCATTTCGTATGGTTGAAGAATGTCTGGACTCAGTTTAGATGCTGGACCCAGCTACATTCGATCAGAGATGTGTATTGCATTTAATTCACAGCTCAGGAGAACTTAGATTTAATCTTGAGTTGCCAATAGATTTAATTTCTGGGTCGTAATATTATTTCAGCTCAGGTTACAGACATAGACTATGGGCTTACTTCGTTTTCTTTCTATCTAACCCATTTAGAATAGGAGCATGGTTAGAATGTTGGACTTGGGTTCGTGTTGGATTGGTAAATAAATAGTTGGACTTGGGTTTAAGAGGTGATTTTGTGTTCGATTGGTACAATTATGGCAAGTCTTTGGGTTTTAGTTCTTTTCTTGCTAGCTTCGATTTCGTGTATAAGTAAAGCCAGGCTTGACTTGGTCGGTTTAACAAATAAATTCTTTATAATATAAAACTCAAATTCTTATTTTGTTTGGTCATCTATTGACTTAGATTATTGGCATATTAGTTATTCTAATATTATATAAAAATTTCCTTTACATTCCTTGGTAACTTTAGTGCAAATATTTTAGAGGTTGTATAATATTTGCCCTTTTTCTTTAGCAACTATTTTGAATTAGTAATAGTTATATTCAATTACTACTTTACTAGTTTGCTAAGGGGTATAAGTGATTGATTAAATAGATAGATAAGATATTAGCAAGCTGGACAATGTTCGCTAGTATTTATAACGAATTAGATTGGGTCATTAGCTAGTTAGCAGTTTTGTTAATGATTTAAGATTAACCAAATTATACCATTATCATGAGGACATACAGATTATCTTTATACTACTGAGCACCCGGAGCAAGGCAAGTACTTTTCTACGGTTTTGTGCATTTACATTCTTGTACCCTTTCTTGTGACACGTCATGGCACGACATCATGTACTCCTGTATTCCTGTAACCTTGTTCTTGTACTTATTAGTGTCGGGTGGGGAAATACACTAGCCATGTGACCAATCCCGATTACTATATCCATGTGCCTAGCTTAGGCCTCGTACTGTGCATGCGAGTCCTAAGTCGTACCATATTCATATACTCCTGTACATGTTCTCACCCCAGCCGGTCACATGGACTAGATGTATTTCAATATTGTGCACTTGTCATGTCTGGTACTTCAGGATTATAGTTTCATTCCTGTACTTTATATGTTTCTGTACTTTACATTCATGTACTATAGTTCCTGTACTTATTTCATGTACTACTTTCCTGTACTTTCATGCTCATTCCTGTATTTCATTTCCTGTACTCTTGTACTCTGTTCATATCATGTTCATGTTTTATTACCTAGAACTGTACTTTGCTCCGCTCCTGAATAGGATATGTTGCAGGTATGCTTGCAGGACATTGTTCTACTCTATGGGCCAGAGCCCAGGATATTAGCTGAGCAGGATAAGGCTTCAGGTTTAGACTGTTAGCCTTACTTTTAGATATTTATTTAGAATTCATAGTACATTTCACTCTTGATGACTCGTACATTTATATACATAGAATTGTGGATTATGGTGATCATTCTGGGATACGCTTTAGATGATGTGATTGTATACTTTCATGTTTAACTGTTAGATTTCCCTAGTTTGGTATAGCTTACTTCGTCGTGTCTAACAACGAAGGCTGGGCGTGTCCGACTCGTGTCCGATTATTCGGGAGCGGGTCATGACAGTCGATGACCCCGACAGTCTCCATCTACCACTCCTACCGACTCCTCATCCTCCCGTACTCCAGTATACACTAGCGGTCTAGTCGCCAGCAGTGTCTCCATACCCGGCTCTAGCAGTTCGAGGCTAGGGCCTTCTTCTTCTACGCAGCCAGTACCGTCGAGTATTCCAGAGGTCGACCCTACTACTGAGGAGCAGGCCGAGGCCGAGGCCCATGTCGAGGTCGAGGGCGATGGCTTGGCCCACGCCGAGGGCGAGGGCGAGGGAGAGGCCGAGGGACAGGCTGCGGGCAGAGGTAGGGACAGGGGCAGAGGGCGGGGCAGGGGCATAGTGCAGCTCCCATTTGAGACAGATCTACCGTGTCTCCCGGAGGGGGATCTGAGGTTGGAGATTTGGGCCTGTACTCGGACCAGACGGTAAGTAAAATTATTGTATTTAATTAGTTTAAATTTATTATAAACTTGTTTAATAAATTTTAGTTTCCATTTTACAGGTATCATCCCTCCTCCGTACACCGGTCGCTGGGTACATTCCTGCGATAGAACTACGGGGGGCCCTGGATCAACTGGAGGGATGTCCCGGCCGACAAGAAGGCCTTCTGGTTTGAGCACTTTTCGGTACGTAAAAGTTTATTTCCTATTAACATTTAGTATGTTATGTTATAACTTACGTACTTCTATGATTTTTTCAGCGGACTTGCTTCTTCCCTCCCCATCGCGTCGTTGTTGTCGAGGCTATATTTTTTAGCGTCGCTAGCAAGCTCATTAGGGACGCGATCCTCGACCAAAAGGATCGTGACCGCCGGGGAGAGCCTATTTAGGGTTGGATCTCTGTTGTCGACTGGGCGGTAATGAAGAGGAGATTCGGGAGGAAGCCTACAAGGAGAAGTCCGCGAAGTCTAAAAGAGCACGAAAGACGGAGTCGCAGTGGTGTGGTGGATCACGGTCCATCATGGATTTCTTCACCCATATGGTACGTATCTCACCGTATACCCATAATTAATACTTTATAGTAATACATTTCTTTCAACTTAACTGACAAATCATATAATAATTTCGTAACAGGTTGAATCGGAAGAAGACCCGAATATGGTGACCTTGTTCCTCGCCACGCACACGAAGGGGGAGCGGTTCGTAGACGACAAGGCCCGAGATACCTACGTAAGTTTTACTTAATGCTAGTTCATTAATATTAATATTTAGTTACGTAGAAAATTCATATAGATGTTATTTCTAGGCCGAGTTTTAGAAGTTTTACTTAATGTTAGTTCATTAATATTAATTTTTAGCGACCACGTGAGAATTCATATAGATATTATTTCTAGGCCGAATTTTTGAGGCTTAGGAAGGCCAGGCCGACACGGTCAGAGGGAGCTGGTGCTAGCACTTCCCAGCAGTCCCCGGCCGCCGTAGCTCAGTCAGATGACGAGCTGTAGATGAGGGCCGTTGTTGGCATGCATAGGGGTACGTACTATGGTACGGGCTCCTATGGTGCCTTCATTGCGTCATAGGCCTCTGTGACCGCCACTAGTATGCCCGACCCCGCACTGACTGAGTTATCGCTCTGCCACCAGCAGACTGTCGATGCGCAGATCGCAGCTCTGCGTGATGAGATGCTGCAGAGGATGGGGGCGCCGCATACAGATGATTCTGCGCTTATCTCCCGCTTTGAGAGGCTGGAGGAGACTACTGAGGCGCTGCGACAGATGACCCGCGCTACACAGGATGCTACGCAGTAATTGGTCGAGCAGATGCAGCAGTTCCAGGAGATGGCTACGGAGCGACCGTCTGTTGGTACGCCGGGAGCATCGTCTACATCTGGCAGTGCACGGAAGGACATGCTCGTCCATCTGTTGTCACTGGAGGAGTATCAGACGATCCTGACGTTGCGACGACAGTCATCTAGTGGCGTTCCTCCTCCAGCTCCGGCTCCAGCACCGGGTCCAGCTCCAGCTCCAAGCGATCAGTAGTTTCGTTTTTGCATTTTTGGACTGTACTATATTTTTGATTTTGTACGTATTTGGGGATATTTAGTTTTTTCGTTGAGGATATTGAGTTTGTATGTATTTGCGGATATTGATTTGGTTTGTTGAGGATATATATTTACATTGTTCGTCGCGGATATTTTTTCTTTATATTTTTTGTATATTCTGGAATGTATTGTGCGTGCCGGTGTTGAGTATTCCACCGAGGGGGTCGGCGAACCCAGGGATTGGATTCTGTATTTTGTATTTTGTATTCTGTTTTTTAGCTCAGGCTCCAGCTCCATTTGCATTCTGGAACCTGTTTTTTATATTTTTTAACTTAGCGACGTTATTATTCGTCGCTAAATAGTAGCGTCGTTAATAAATGTCGCTGAAAGTGTCGCTAAATGCTGACGTGGCAACACGTGGCACCAAATTCGATGTCAGCACGTCGTCGCCAAAACGTCGCAGCAGTGTCACTAAACGGCAACCACACAATAACGTCGCCTTTTACGTCGCTAATTAGCGTCAACGTTAAAATATTGCAAATTAGCGACGTTAATAACGTCGCCACATAATGTCGCCCTAGCGACGACGTTTTGCGACGTTTTTTCGTTTAGCGACACTTTTTTTCCTTTGTTTCCAAAACGTCGCCCAAAACGTCGCTAAATTCACTTAGCGACGTTTTCACCGGGGTTAGCGAAGTTTTGAAACGTCGCTAATCTGACAAATTTTTGTAGTGAGATGATTACGCAGACAATCGAGGTGGTCAGACAAGTCAGAGATCATCTTCGAGTTGCCCAAGATCGCCAGTGCCATTGGGCCGATTCTCATCGACGTCCCCTTGAGTTTTCAGTCGGCGACCTCGTGTTCCTTAGGATCTCGCCTACCCGTGGCGTCATTCGATTCGGCGTACGGAGAAAGCTTAGTCCTAAGTACATAGGGTCGTTCGATATGGCCGTTCGATATCCTTGAGCGAGTAGGTGATGTGTCCTATCGTCTCACTCTTCCGTCGTCATTATGTGAGGCACATGACGTATTCCATGTATCCCAATTGCGACGATATATCCCGGATCCAAGTCATGTCCTTGATCATTCGGAATTGGTTGTTGGTACCAACCTTTCGTATGAGGAAAGACCTCTATCCATATTGGACCGAAAGGGAGGAGGTGCTCAAGAATAAGACTATTAGTTTAGTCCGTGTTGCTTGGGGTCACCACTCTTTGGGTGAGTCAACGTGGGAGCGTGAGGATGATATCTTCTCGAGATATCCACACCTGTTTGACTCATGAGGTATAATGTCTTTCTTATGCCTTATGCTTTTAATTCCTTGCTTGCATGAATGATTGTTTGATTGACTGCTAGTCGTAGCTTGCTTATAATTAATATAGCCTTCCCCGACATCTTTAGCCTCTTGATTAAATTCCGAAGACGAAATTCTTTTTAAGGAGGGTATAGTTGTCACTCACATTTTCCGTTATACGTATTTTCGTATGCGTATACGAGATTTCTGGCATTTATCAGGTGGACCGTATTTAGACTTGTTTTGCTTAACCTAGTCTTGGTTTAATCTTGACTTGGTTTATTTGATGGGTTTGGTTCAATTTGACTTGGTTTGGCTTGGCTTGAGATGGAGAGGGTTGATATATAACCCAACTCCTTCTCTCCCTCTCCTCATTCACTTCTTCATTTACTTCTTCATCTTCATCATTTACTCCTCCCACCTACCAAGTTCTAGGCAAGTGCAACTTGTTTCATGATGGATCTTCTATTTTATTGTTCTTTCTTCTTCTCTACATGATTCTAAGCATCTTTAGGACTTGGAATTTTCGGTTTGGACGGATGGATTTTTGTAGATCTAAGCTTGTAGCCTTTTCGGTTTTCTTGGATTTTAATCTACCAAATTTTATTATTTTCAAGTTTTGATTGTTCTATGTTGTAGAGAATTCAATTTTACCCAAAATAGACCTTTAAAAAGTTAGATTTTGACTTTTTTTGAGGAAGTTATGGCCAAAATAAGATTTGGACATTTTCTAGTTCATCTGTCTTGAATCTGGCAGGGACAATGAATAGTGTCGTAGGAATGAATAGTACCGCATGATGAATAGTGCCACAGGAATGAATAGTATCACAGGATGAATAGTGCCGCAGGCTTGTATAGTGACGCATGGATGCATAGTGCCTCAGGCTTGCATAGTGACGCATGGATGAATAGTGTCGTAGGCTTGCATATTGTCGCATGGATGCATAGTGTCGCAGAAATGAATAGTATCGCAGGATGAATAGTACCGCAGGCTTGCATAGTGCCGTATGGATGCATAGTACTGCATGGCTTGCATAGTGCCGCAGGCTTGCATAATATCACAGGAATAAATAGTACCGCAGGAATGAATAGTATCGCAGGCTTGCATAGTACCGCATGAATGCATAGTGCTACATGGCTTGCATAGTGCTGCAGGCTTACATAGTGTCGCATGAATAAATAGTGTCGCATGGCTTGTATTGTGCCGCATAGTGCCTATTTTGGCTGTTTTATGTCCTATTTGGCTGAATTGTTGCCAGAATTTCTCCCAAATCCCAACATGAAAGTTGTAGATCTTTTTCTTGGCTTCAAAAATTTGTTACCAGCTATTTTATGCAAGTTTTTCTCATTCATGATAATATAAGGATAGAACACGATAGTGGCCTGTTAAGACGCACCCTTAACAAGTAACAAGTAACATGACGTGATAGTGGCCCGTCGTGGCGCACCCTTGACAAGCAACCTTTGTATGATAATAATTGATAGTGGTCCATCGTGGCGCACTCTTGATAAGTAAACCTAACATGATAATCTTGATATGCTGCTGTGACGGCTATCTTGATTTGCTAAGTAACTCTTGTCTTGACACTGGGTGTTTGTGCTTGTATAAACTACATGTCTCGTCTTACATCATGTCTAGGACATGAATTTTTGGTTACCACGGGCAGGGATTCATACTGAATCTGACTAGGATAATGACTAGATTGATCAAGTAGTTCATGAAGAGATTTTCCAGCTACAGGCAGTCTCGTTATCTGGACGCTATAATTGGACTTGTAGCCTGCCGTCGAGTAGGACACATTTCCAGCATACTGTCATGTGTTGCACCTCTAGGTCACCTAATCCAACTCTCTCAACTTGTGACCCGATAACCTGGATTAAGACTGCAGGGCTTGTGGCTGTTGGAACATCTCGATGCATCTTGTTAGTAACTAAGCTTGTGATAACCCTAGTTAATTAAAGTATCAAGCCGTACTCATTGCTTGGCCGTGATTGATGGATGGAGACCCGTTTAGTCTTGCCTAGGCAAGACCAGTGCATGGTTATTTCAGCACATTATTGTTATGCTTTACTCTTGTCGACAATTCGTTGGAGACTAAGCTCTGTTCAGGTGAAGGGTTATAACTCCGGTCCTTATTTCGTTTACGGGTTGTAACTTGGCTACCGAAATAGTCCCTTAGTTGTCATATCGTTTATTACCTTGTTTTCTCTAACTCATGCATTTTATTATCCTTTATGTCTCATGTGCTAATATGCTAGTTTCAGTTCTTAAGTGAAGTCCCCCTTGTGGCACTTGCTCTTTTTGGTGTATGACCCAGCTGGTTTTATATGACCAGATTTCGGAGTAGCACCCGAGGACCTTCCAGCCAGATGGTGAATACTAGGCGCAACCCTGACAACGAGTGAATTTTATTTTGCTCTCCCACTCTAATTGTAAAATTATTCTTTTGAGACATTTACCCGCCGAGCAAGTGTTAGCTCGTGTTGAATTTACATTCTAGTCTGCCTAAGGGCTGTAACATGATTGACAAATCTTAGGATTGATCATGTATAACTTAAACTCTTGCTAGTCTTCGCATTTTGTATAACTAGCTTCATGATCATTTGAATATGTAATGTTTGGGACGCCTTACTTTGTATGTCTGATGATCTACCATCTTGTTACATTTACTTGCTTGCTTGAAATTGAGGCACTAGGTTTGTTCTTGACCCTAAGAGACTAATGGCTTGTAGTAAACCCTCATGCATCTAGACAGCCGTGACCCTATTGCGAGGTGGGATTCACTTCAATGTAGGTAGCTGGCTGTGTCTGTCCCCCGCTCTCCAGTATTCTGGTTCTGGGACGTGACAGGTGTTGGGGGGGTCACGCACGGGGATGCGGGACGACTGGGTTTGTGGGTTTGAACGGTTTAAGTCATTAGGTTCGGGTTGGATAGGAAGCTAGTGGGATTTAAGTCATGGGCTAGAACTATAACTTAACAAATAGAAGCATGGATTTTACAGGCTGCATGCATCTATCTTAATATATATATATATATATATATATATATATATATATATATATATATATATATATATATATATATATATATATGATTTAGAAAATTTACATAATTGTTTGATTGTTATTACGTTTCGATTTTTGGCCGAAACCAAAACCCATATCCAAAATCAATTTTTTTTTTTTTTTTTTAACGTTCTACCTCAGTGTCCAAATGTTTTGGTTTGTGGTTTTTTGTCCCCCTTGCAAATACTAGAGATCATATATAACATGTTTTTTGGTTCATGCTCTGGGCATCAATCAACTACTTGCAAATCGGCTTCAAACTTTAGCCGACTCAAATTCACACTTCATCTCTGCACTGTATATCATAGTAATTTGAAATCATCGTGGTCGTACCTTGATCAGCGGAAAACTGATTTGACGTTTTTGAACGGAAAACTGATTTGACGTTTTTGAGCCATGGAAGATTTGACCATGTACTGATGAACCATCCCAAGAATCCAGTCACGTCGTCGACAAAAATCATAGTAGCATCACCTCGAATGATATTGTTGCCAATCAGTGGCACTTTTATCCTTCCAATGGCCACATGGCCACCATGTCTTTCTTTGAACTTTGCCAGGACACATTATGGAGTCTAATATGCTCAATGACAAGAATCATGCACTTCTTTGATACATGTTGTACCGCAACTTGTTTGCACACTATGCATGCCATATTATGTCTCTTGATTTTTGTTTGGTTGCATCTCGTATCCGTTGAGAGCTCGAGGATCACAAGGAAATTATATACATAGTTTAGAAGGATGGGATATGGTTTCAAACCGAAAAAAAAAAAATTTGTATTTCCGAAGCCGATCGCTTATTTGATTCAAATGTCGGTCCAAAACCAAATAGTGCTCACCCTACCTACAGATATGCAAGATCTCGTATGGGAAATATACTAAGATTGCATAGTATTTATATCAATGCATGAATTTGTGTGTAGTATGTAGTATCGAGCTAGCTAATAGCTTCAAAGACACAAGCATCACTATCGAAGGCGATTCCCTTACAGCTACCTGAATACTCAGCGGCGAGAAATCCCTGATTCCCTGGTGAGTTCACGACCTGTGCCAGGCCATCTTTGCTAAGCTAGCTTCGTGCAACAATATCGGATTCATGTTCGTGAGAAGGACGGGCAACGAGGCAACACACAAATTAGATGCGTATGCTATATCCGCCAATGTAACGGCGCGCTATGACTCCCCTCCGGAGAGTGTTACTCAGGAACTAGCTAAGGAAGCTGTCATCCCGAATATAAATGTATGTGAATCAGTTCATTAAGTTCTAATAAAGTTCTTTCCCTAAAAAAAAAAAAAAATGTGAAACGTCCGCCGAACACACTGAAGGTCTACGGTTCAAGTCCGGGTGAAGCCATATTTTGTAGTTTTTAAACCTTTTTTTTTCGGTTTTTTTTTGTTTTTTTTTTTTGTTTTTTGTTTTTTGTTTTTTTGCTTTTTTTTGTTTTTTTGTTTTTTTGTTTTTTTGTTTTCGTTTTTTCAGTTTTTTTCAGTTTTTTATGTTTTTAAAGTTTTATGTTTTTTTTGTTTTTTTTTTGTTTTTTTTTTTTGTTTTGTTTTTTTGTTTTTTGTTTTTTTTTTGTTTTTTGTTTTTTTGTTTTTGTTTTTGTTTTTTGTTTTTTGTTTTTTTTTTGTTTTTTTGTTTTTTTTTGTTTTTTGGTTTTTTGTTTTTTGTTTTTTTGTTTTTTGTTTTTCCATTTGTTTTTGCTTTTTTTTTTTGTTTTTTTGTTATTTTGTTTTGTTTTTGTTTTTGTTTTTTTGTTTTTTGTACTTTCTTTTTTGTTAGTTTTTTGGGTTTTTTTTTTGTTTTTTTGTTTTTGCTTTGCCTTTTTCATTTTTTTGTTTTTCCCTCTTTTTTCGTTTTTTTGTTGTTGTTTGTACTTTTATTTTAATTTTTTACTTTCAGTTTTTTTATCCTTTTTATTTTTTTCCAGGAATATTTATATAGTCACCAAACATGTGAACATAAGTTTCCAGAAAATTTAATTACTTGGAGTTTGAAGGTCTCCGGTTCATGTCCAGGCGAAGCCATTTAAACTACCATTTAAACTTTCCTAAATCGTAGCTTTTATATTCTTTGAAATGTCCGACGTAACGTACGAGACTTTGTACATGCAGCGTTACGTGTCATTTGGGACCAAAGTCCGATAGAGTCCGAAAAGTCCGTTCGGTCCGATGGGCCAAAGTCCGATAGATTCCGGTTATTAGGGTAGTTCGATCCGGTCCATATTAGTATAAGATCGGACTTGGACTATACATCCGTCTATCCGAGTCCGGCCCGATACAAGCTTGGACTATGTGTCCGTCCGAGTCCAGTCCAGGGCCACAACGTTACATTAGAGTACAGTACTAACTAATTTTATGTACATGGCATTAAGTACCCACATATTGCAGTCATTCATAATTGTTGGTATTGTCTATGAATCAATGTAGATTTCTATTGGACATGGCTAAATCTCTAAATCCAGGACATCAAAACTTCGACAAGCTGCAGTTGTTCTAACGTTGTGTGTTCCATCGCTAAAACTTCGACACGACAGTCTATCAAATAATTTTTTTTTTTAATATGTATCCTAAGTGTACATATTAATATATTTTACTAGCAGGTTAGATATTATCATTTCTCTGTGGATATCTTGATATACTAGTTTGGCTGTAAAATTCTCTCTCAAAGCATAGTGTGTTGGCACAATAATCTCCAGCAGCTCTACACATCAATTTTTATAGAACTAGTCCGGACCGATTCGACTTGGTCCGAAAAGTCCGACTCTTGTGGACAAGATTGAGCTTTATAAATAATAATTAAGTCCGACCCGAAATTTTTTTAGGACCAAAAAATTTTGGCCCATGTCCGGCCCGAGTCCGTACTTTTTGGACTTGGACGGCCCGGCCCGGCCCGGCAAGGCCCAATGCCGATCCCTATATTGACAAGGTTTTTTAATTGTCTCTATTATTGCTTTGGGATGTTGAGAAATTTTTTTATTGTCTCATATATATATATATATATATATATATATATATATATATATATATATATATATATATATATATATAACATAGGATGTTGTAGATAGGAATAAGTACATTCATATTTGAATTTATTCAAAATTATAACAATCTTTTTGGTTATTTCCTCTGAAACATACAATATTTAATTTTTATAGTTTTTGACCACCACCTAAACTCGAAACCAAACCTCTTATTTGGTTCAGTCCTCGGCATAAAATGGAATAATGCTTATCTCTACCAAAATATCTGCAAGATCGCATATGGGAGTAGTTCACCGATTATAATACGCTAGACTAGATTGTGTAATGTTTATATTAGTGCATGAATTTGTGTGTAGTATATGCAAAGGTACTACATATTAAATGAATGAATTATTAACAAAATGGTTTCGTGGTGTAGTTGGTTATTATGTCAGTCTAACCCATTGAGGGGCTGTTTGATACAAGTTTTAGAGGCTTAGAAATATTTTTTGGATTTTTTACTCATGTTTGATAAGTGTGGGATTATAAATTGAGAGGGGATATGGGGTAAGGGTGAGCATTCTGCTAGTTTGGTTCAAACCAAACAACGAAAAATCGAATAAGCAAAATCGAAACCGTACTGAAATAGTCCATAATCGAATTAAATCGGTTTGATTTTTGGTTTATTCGATTTGTTTGATTTTTCGGTTTATTTGTGCTTTATATATATATATATATATATATATATATATATATATATATATATATATATATATATATATATATATAAACTAAAATTTGCAAATGACCTCTAGCCTAGTGGTTAAGAGAGATGCATGCGGCCCAAGTGATCGGAGTTCGAGCCTCCAATGGAGGCGAGTTCGTCACAATTACCCATTGCTTCAAAAAAATATATAAACTAAAATTTCTTATTCGATTTTCGGTTTTACCCATTGCTTCAAAAAAATATATAAACTAAAATTTCTTATTCGATTTTCGGTTTTGTATCGAAATCGAAATATAAAATTTAGTATTTTTAAAACGGAGACCGAACCGAATTTTCAGAGCACCAAAGAGGGGAGGTTGTCGTTGTCGAAGGAGTCGACGACGGCATAGCAAGAGGAGAAAAGGCTGTGGCAAAGCACGAGGGGTTGGGGGGGGGGGGGACTGCACCGACTGTACACCCGCGGGAGCCAAATATCATTTTCGTTCTTGCTTAGGGTGCTAGAGGTGTTGGATATATTTGTCTTTATCTTCAAAATTTTGTAAACAAAAATAAATAAAATTAAAGTTATCGGCATCCGAAAAAGTCGCGCACGAAGCACTGCCATAAGAGTAGATTCTGGTTTATGTGCAGGCTTTATCCGAATGCTCCTAGTGGTAAAACCTCCGCTCTACCTGTATCCCGTCGTCGCACACGACTCGGGAAGATTGACTCGAACTTAGCTTTGCTCAGAAGATAGAAAGAATTAGAATGGAAGTGGATGATGAAAATGGAATAAATTTTGTAGGAGGAATAGACATAAATTTTAGATAGTGGAAACCTTTTTCACCTTTTCAACAACATAAATGAGACATGTATATATAGGAATCATGTCACAAATCAATATATCCATGGTCTTTCAATAGATTTCAATGGAATAAGGGTGTGATAATGTGTACTAATGTGACCGTTTTAGGGGGTTAAAAAAATGATTCATGATAAAATTTTAATGTGAATAAAGGAGATAATAATACGATGGAAAATTGATTTTTCCACCAATTATTACAACAAAAAGGTTCCGATATCAATTCTCATAATGCCTCCCTAATTATTGTTTTTTTTTTGCTGAATTTTTTTGATCTACTGTATAGTTTTTTTTTTTTTTTTTTTCCTTATATCAACACGTGCAGGCTCAGTTAATATTTAATTACATGACTACTCCCAGCTTTATTATTTTCTTTGGCTAGTATTTGTTTCTGGTTGGTCCTAGCTATTGTCACAACTATATTTGCTAATGACATAACCTAATAAATAGAATTAATAGAGTTTGATAATGAATATATATCTTTTCCTTGGGTTGAAGTGGCTATTGAACCAAAATGACTAGCTAGAGCGGTTCGTTGTGTCCTGATCGAATTATATATGATGTAACTGAATTTGGGTTTTTATCTCCGAATTCTCCTCTTCTTCAAAGTGTTTTAAGTTTTAACCTTATTAATGTTCGCAACTGAAACTTAAATATTTATTAAAGTGACTTGCATGTATGCTAAATTTTTTCAATAATATTTTTAATATATTTGAGTTTCTACATGTTTTTTTAAAAGGCATAATTGTAACAAATGCGTCCATTTAAAAAATAGAAACTACATATACTTCCATTTCTTTACAAAATTAGCAAATACCTCCATTTAAAATATAGAAACTTCGCATTATTAAAATGTTGTCAAATTTAGTTAATTAAACAGGTACCTACCATGTATTTTAGTCATTTTTTTAATAATTTATACGGAACATGTTTAAAATTTGGCATGCATAAAATTTACGTCCTGATTCAAATTTTACAAAAGTACGCAAGTATTATACGTTTCTGAAAGATACAATTTTTTTTGCATGTAATACAAATTTATTCGGATGATTGCTAACAAGGGGCCAAGCTAGATATTACCGTACATTAAAGTATATATAGAAAAAATGGAAGAAAATGGTTTATTGAGCCGCGCAACTCAAACTTGCGTCCTCAAAGTTCCTTGTTCAAGCCAAATCTACCCTCAATCTAGAAGATTACATGAAGGGGAGTATATTAATTACATGACGATTAAATTAATTCAAGAGAAGATTACATTAAAATTATATCCAGTTAAAAAAAAAAAAAAAAAATCTATTCTACTATATAATGTCTAAAGTAATTTTTAGCGTAGAAGTTTTCTTCCAAAAAATATCTTTTATTATATTTACTAATTAAAAAGATTAATTAAAATCAATATGGAGTATCTAGGTAAATACAAAATTTGTCCTTTGATATTCCTAATTACAACAACCCTTAAAAGTATTGGGTATATAAAAAGGAGGCATTGAAAAACAGATTTTATTTAACATCGTTCATTTATTGACAAATGAATAAATATTGACTACAAGTGTTTTTTAATATTTCTAATAATAAATACGTGCAACGCACATATATATATGCTAGTATGTATAAAAATTACATCCATTAAAGATCGAAAATATTTTCTCAATTTCTTTTCTAAATTAGACGTAAATTTGATTAGATTTACTTTCTTAATTATAGTGATATATTTTATTAGATTTACTTTCTTAATCTTTATACATACATATATGCTAGTATGTATAAAGATTACATCCATTAAAGATCGAAAATATTTTTTCGATTTCTTTTCTAAATTAGACGTAAATTCGATTAGATTTACTTTCTTAATTATAGTGATAGATTTCATTAAGATTTTTTTCCTTTCTTATTCGGTTTTCTAGTTTTACTTGACTTGCTTATTTATTATAAATAAGGCACCATTCCTCTATTGTAAAATACATCACTAAAAAAAAAAATCTAATGTATTATGACAAATGAGACTAATTTACTTGGTAATGAGACTCATTACCGTACTGTGTAAAAAAGAAAAAGAAAAAAGAAAAGGGCAAGTAGGACACTTCAACCAATGAATATATGGGTCATTTATCAAATGTCTTCTTCCTCTTCCGGATTGTAATATCCATGCCGAATAAAATACCTCCTAACAACTTCACAAGTTGAAGTACAACACCACTAGCAGCAAGTATCTTACAATCTGCATGTGTAACATGCGATCTTCCTTGTAGTCTTATTTTTAAATGTAGCAGCTACGATTTTATCCAATTTAACAACCCCTGTAGATAGGGGTGAGTGTCCGAATTATTTGGTTTCAATCGAACGAATATAGTCAAAAATCGAACTTCTATGAATCCAAAATCGAACTGAAATTAGCCATAATTGAACCGAACCGATAATCGATTCAGTTTATTCCATTTATCTGGTTTGTTCGGTAAGACTATTTTTATTGTTCAATAGGTGGGATTCAAAGTTGAAATTATGATTAAACTATATAAAAATATATAATTTTGTAAATGTTTTCTTTGTACTTCAAAGTTTGATCTAAAATTGGAGTAATTGTTAAATTATCAAAACTGAACTTTAAAACATACATAGAATTATTATTTTTCAAATATACACATTTTAATCGTTTTATATATATATATATATATATATATATATATATATATATATATATATATATATATATATATATATTACATAAATGCTTAAATGTTACTCAGTTTTTGATTTTGGACCGAAATCAAAATTAAAACCCAAACCCATAACCGATTTTATTTTAGTATTTTCAAAACGGAACCTAATCTCTTATTCGATTCAAATCTCGATTCAAAACCAAATAAATGCTCTCACCTACCTATAGATATAGAAGACCCCCATATCGAAAATATACTAAGATCGCATAGTATTTATATCAATTGATGAATTTGTGTGTAGTATATGAAACTGGAAATTGCTGAGAAACCTAATTTCGGGGTTGGTTTGTATGAAAAACTTACCCGCAGGATGGATTTTATGAAATGCCCAGAATTATATATTTTCACGTTAAATATTCCAATATTTCCTTTAGATGCGCTGTATTTACAAAACTGCCATATTTATAATACCATAACTACCCTTCGTACAAACTCAGATTTGCATTGCAATTTTCGTCTTCTTCTTCTTCACGAGAGATCTGAATTCAATTGCTCTCATCTTCAGCAGAGATCGCAAAGATCGTTCGTAGTTTACTGTACTTTTCTTCAGTCGAGCTCCGATCATCGCTCATCATCATCATCATCATCATGGTAGGGAGATTTGAAGTTTTTAGGCGATTAGGTCTATTGTGGAGAGAAGATCTTCTTCTTCTTTTCCATAAGAGTTAGCATCGTTTTGAAAGAAGAACGAAAACTCTTGAATTTTTGTTCCTGACAAATTTTTTTTAAAAATAAAATAAAAAATAGGTTTTAGGTTTCTGTCGACTGTTCTTCATCATTCTCCATGTTAAAATTACGGAGAATGACCATTCTCCGTGCTAAAACTATGGAGAATGGCCTTATCCATGTCAAAATAATGAAGAATGACCATTCTTCGTGTCAAAATGACGAAGAATGGTCATTCTCCGTGTTAAAACTACGGAGAATGGCCATTCTTCGTGTTAAAATGACGAAGGGCCTTATCCATATCAAATGATGGAGAATGGTCATTCTCCGTGTTAAAACCACGGAAAATGGTCATTCTCCGTGTTAAAATGACGGAGAATGGCCATTCTCCGTCATTCTAACACGGAGAATGGCTATTCTTTGTCAATTTAACAAGGAGAATGACCATTCTCCGTGGTTTAGCATGGAGAATTGCCATTCTCTGTGATATTAACGGAGAATGATCATTCTCCTGCATTTTATGGCCAGTTAAAATTTTGAAGGGCCATAACTTTTAACTAGGAGGTCAAAACGAGGCCTGGATTGTCGCGAAAAGAGCGTATTTCTGTCACGACCCGATCCCAAATTGTTGGGTCGAATCGGATCATGCCTAGCCTGCACCGTTGTGAAACGGCGGCAGTAAGCTGTTTCTAATTGCAAGTATCTTCGACAATAACTATACATTTGTCACAACACGAACATACGAAAATTTTAAAACTTTTAATATTCAACAAAAAGAAGTACAACTGGAATTGAATGTACTGAAATAAAATACTAAATTCAAAGTCTACAAACTCCAACACAATAAAACTAGATAGCTGGAAAAACGACTAGCTAAACGGCCGACTCATCGGCCTCTAGATCTGCGTCCTCCAAGGAGGGCTCTGGCAACACCACATGATATAATACCGGATCATAGTAGCTATTGTACAATAGCTCAGCATCATCAATATCACCTATGGGGGGTCCAGTCAGGAAATGAGCAAGTACGAGTACATATCTGACATTCTAAATAATAATGGAAAGATGCAATTTTAAACAGTTGAAATACTTTGAACAATATTTTCCAGCAATTTTTAGCAATTCAGTATTTGAAACAATGTGATTTGAATAGGTAACGTCTATGACCGGCTTGGGTTGTACAATAGCATCCTAGCGATGCGATACGGCTTAACCCCGTGTGTAAGAGGGGTATGCTCGTACAATAATACAATATAAGGGTATTGGTCATAAACGCTACACTACTCTCCCAATATCTCCACAATCAATAATCGAACTCAAGGAGAGAGTTCCGTGTAGCAATGTGGTTTAAGCATGCAACATGACAATTACTAATTAAAATGCAAGAAAACATAATCGTAACTTGCCTCTGTTTGTATGACTGGATCGGGATGTCGGTACCGGAAAGGAAGTCAAGTACGTCCTTGAAATCCTACAGTTTGAGAATTCTGACTTAGAACCATAAATGAGCCATATCTAGGTGTGCTAGTTGTAATTTCTAGAAACATACCCTAGTCAGGTTTTGAGTTATTAAATTAATCTACCGAAATCCGTCTAACGTTGTAAACTACATTTGTTATCAATTAACAGGATAAACAGATTACTGATTTATTGGGGAAAAATAACAATTACAGGTTAATTGGCAAAATTTTGTATTTTAATAATATATCTAAAACTAAGTTTTCTTTAAATGATAAAAAAAACATGAACTTGTTAATTGCTAGTAATTTATTTACTTTAATTAAATGTGATAAATTTTGATTAATTATATACAAAATAATTAATACCCAATTATAATTATGCGCCTAGCTACGCCAACAACAAACCAAGAAAAAAATAGAAAATCTACATAACACAATTACAGGGCCACAGAAAATAAAGAAAAACTAGGCTTATGCCCTTACAACAAAATAAATTAAATTAAATAGTTGAGGCGAGCTCTGAGTGCCGTGAAGCGGTCCAAACAGAAGGCCGAGGCCCTGCACCCAAAATAATAAATGCCAGTAACCAGTTCTAAAATAAAATATAATTAAATATAATTTATAGAAATTGGGACGTCTCAGACTTGGTCATGCAATCTCATGTTGCTGGCTAACGCCTCAACGTACAGGAGTATCCCGTAGCGTTTGCGTTTCGTCGAGGCTCATCCGACCGATACGGTCGTCGCCTAAGGGGATACGGAAACCAATAAAACCAACACTTAAAACCAATCAGAAAACCAATTTAATAAACCGTTTGCAAAGACCAGGATTTTAGAAATAGGTTTCGATATACAAAAATTACTGAACATTATAAAGTACTATTTTGAAATACTTTTACGAAAAATTTGGGCAGCACCTCCTCTGTAACTAGGACGATCTAGCCACATAGGCGGTACAAAACCCACACCCACCCAGTCGATACCAAACCAGGAAGAACACAAAATCACAACATAAAGACAATATCCCATTTTAAAGATTAATAAGCCACAGGCAAAAGCAATTATCCCATAAAGGTAGATAGTCAATACAATATACTAAGATAGAAAACCAAGAAAATGTACGCAACCAGCAACCACTGTCCAAACCACAGAATAACTACGCCGTGATGTACAAACGACGCGTGTATCCCCTAAACACAACAATTAACAAAAGCTGATCCCCGTAACGGGGTCAGGACCGCGTCATCATCGGTACGCAACGCGACACACCAACGGGAGGGACACGGGGACACGAAATTATACTCAAATGCTCGGCTAGAGCTCTCAGATGTATAAAATAGATGAAAGAATCCGCACAGATAGCGGGATTGGCTCGGGACAGCACGTACGGGAACGCAGACAGTGCACGGACAACACACAGGAGCCGCGAAACAGCAGATTGGGGCTCGGGGTACCGATCAGCGATACGGAAGACCGTAGGGTGCGCGGTCGCGGGCGAAACAGCGGCCAGGGCTGCAGGATCGTCGAAAGACGGGCAGTCGGCCTGGGCGGCCGCGGGGCGCGCGCAAGGGGTCGGCGACGTCGGGAGACGGACGCACCGGAGGGGCCGAGCGGGTCGGGGCCGACGGGAGACGCGTCGCAGGGGGTCGACGGCGTCGGGACACAATGGAGGGGGTTCTGGAAGGGGAGTGGATTATGGGAAGAGGAAGGAGAAGGGAAGGGGAAAATTCTCTGAAGGAGAAAATGGGTGAGGAGGTTTATAAATGTGGGTGTGTGTGAGGAATGGGGAGAAGAGTGGAGAGGAAAAGTTGTAGGAGGAAGAAGAGTGTTGGTTTATGTGTATGTGTGCGTGAGTGATTTCAGGGGAGAGGGGAACGTGGGTGCAGCTGGGGGTATTAGAAAAGGTTTGGTTTCATTTTTTTATTATTATTTTCTTTGACTAAGTATTAGTTAGAAGCTAATTGTTATTTTCAAAAGTCCAAAAAGTGACTTAATAAAGAAACTTGGGTTCGGGACAGGGATCGGGTTCGAATCTCGGGGTCGGACCCCGGACACGGAATCGGGACTGGGCCACAAGCAAAAATCCAATTAATTTATTTTTGAAATAATTATTTCCTGATCCGACTAATAATAATAATAATAATAATAATAATAATAATAACAAAACTAATCTTAGGCTATGCTAGCAGCCGAAATCCAATAATTCAATAAATTCGAAATTTGCGGGTTTCACAATTTTTGAGGAGCTGGAGATTAAGAGCTTCTCCGTTAGTCAGCCTTCCGAAATTTTAGAATCGTGAAAAAATAATGTTTGGACCTCCGTTTTAATAGTTTTACCGTTTGTCGACCTTTTCGAAATTTTTTGACGAGTTTTTGAAGTAAGGTTTGAAGATTTTTGAGGAGAAAACCTAGATTCGAAAGTAAGCAGCGTATGGAAGAAGGGGAAGTATTTGAAACGTTTTTTTAAGAGTAGTTTCGTGGGTGTTTTCAATAAATTAGAAGGAAGGGCAAAAAGGTCATTCGGAACCCCCTTTATATATTTTTTGCTAATTTTGGACACGCGATGAAATGTTATTGTGCGGTGGATTTTTCATAAAACTTTTTCATTTTTTGGGCATTTCATAAATTTTCCCTATATGAAAAGGTATTTGATAATAAATGATGGAAGCAAGTCAATGGATGGTTTCATGGTGTAGTTGGTTATCACGTCAGTCTAACACACTAGGCTTCGTTTGGTACACTACAATGTCATCGTAATCGAAATGCAATCAAATGGAAAAAATAATTTTTTTCTTTCTTTCCATTTGATTACATACCGATTGCGAATACATTACAATAAACCAAACCGGGTCTAAGGTCTCGTTTGGTTTGCGGAATACAATAAAAATGAAATCAATTCCTTGGCATTTTCTTTCCTTTGAAAATTTATAATTTCTATTGACTTTTCTTTTCGATGTTTGAAAATACCAAGAAATTTGGAAAAGAAAGTGAATAATTCAAGGTGAAAAAGTGATTCCTTACTTGGATGGATGAAATTATTTTTTTCCTAATTTTTCTTCTATTGGAAATCACTTTCATTTCCCAACTCAATGATTCCGCGAACCGAACGAGGCTTGAAGGTCTTTGATTTACTTCCGAGCCAAGCAAATTATTATAAAATTTTAAATTTTGTTAAACAAATTTATTTATTTCTTTGTTGTTAAATATCGAAATATTTTCAAATGTGGGCATTTAGTCTAGTGCTATGATCCTCGCTTTGGGTGAGAGAGGTCCTCTGTTCAATTCTCGAAATTCCCCAATAACATTTCAAGTTTTTTTTATTGACTCTATTTGCTTTGGGAATTTTTATTTTTATTGAGAAACTTATTTTTATTGTCTCTACGAGTCCATTTTTTATTTGGAGGGTGAATAAATTCTCTATTTTTGTTAATAACATTTCAAGTTCTTTTATTGACTCTATTATTTGCTTTGGGAATTTTTAATTTTATTGAGAAACTTATTTTTATTGTCTCTACGAGTCCATTTTTGTTCACCCATCAAAAATAGAGTACCCTCCAAATAAAAAATTGGCACGTGTTAAATCTTTTAGTCAAAATTACTTTGAATATTTACAAAATCACTTCCAAAGTGGTTTATGACTAAAGAATTTGACACGTGTCAATTTTTATTGGAGGGTGAACATATATTCTAGCTTTGGTGGGTGAACAAAAATAGACTCATGTCTCTACTATTGTAATAATCAATTAAACTGAAATAGTCAAAACCGAATAAACAGAACTTCTAAAAATCAAAACCGAAATTAGAAATAGCTGAAATTAGTATTTTATAATCATAAACATTGAGTACAATAAAATGGTTTCATGGTGTAGTTGGTTATCATCCATTTAACACACCGGTTTGAGTCCAGATAAAAGCCATCTAAACTTTCCTAAATTATGTAGATTTGTATCAATCCATGACTTTCCTAAATTTTACATAGATTTATTGTTAGATATTTCTTCAATTTTCTTCACTTAAAATCTGCAAACAAAATAAATTACGTAAATGTTACCGGCCTCCGGGGAAGTCGCGCACGTAGCACTGTTCTAAGAGTTAGCTCGGGTCTATGTGCAGGCCGTATCCGAACGCTCCTAGTGGTAAAATTCCCGCTCCACCGAAATCTCCTTGCCGCATACGACTTGGAGAGAGTGACCCCGACTTAGCTCTGCCCAGAGCAACGAAAAAGAACAACGGTAATACGAAGGAGACGAGAATTTCAAGAAGAAGAATTTCTGTGTTCGGAAGAGAAAGAAGCACAGCCTTATATTTTTCTATGGTACCATCGGCTCTAAGTTTCTTCTTAAAGATCCACTTACAACCTATTGATTTGCTGCCTAAAGGAAGATCTGCTAAAAACCAAGTATTGTTCTCCATGATGGAGTTGTACTCATTGTTAATAGCTTCTTTCCAGAAAGGGGCATCAGGAGAGGATATGACTTCTTCATAAGTTGAGGGATCACCCTCTATAAAAAATATGAAGAATCCTTCTCCTAAGTTCTTTTCAATCCTTTCTCTTTTACTCCTTCTAGGTTCTATGACTTGTTCAGGTTGAGAACTGGGTACTGGATCATGAGAACTAGTAGAAGGAATGAGAGAAAGGTTAGAGGAAGATGAAGGGGTTCTATCCTTAAAGGGGAAAATATTCTCAAAGTAAACTGCATCTCTAGCTTCAATAATTGTGTTATTAGAGATTTTATTTACTTCAGAATGGGTTACAAGAAATCTATTGGCATTGCTATCTAGGGCATATCCTATGAATACAGCATCTACAGTCTTAGGTCCTATCTTCCTCTTTTTTGGTTCAGGAATTTCTACCTTAGCTAGACATCCCCAAACTTTAAGATAGTTGATCCTAGGAGTCCGACCTTTCCATAACTCATATGGGGTTTTATCATTAGTCTTACTGGGTATCCTATTAAGAATATAACAGGCTGACAATAAGGCTTCTCCCCAAAGATTATCAAGAGCACCTGAGCTGAGAAGCATGGCATTGACCATGTCTAACAGAGTGCGATTCTTTCTTTCAGCAACTCCGTTGGACTGTGGTGAATAAGGAGCAGTTACCTCATGAATAATTCCATGTTCTTCACAGAAGTTAGTCATATCATTGATGTGTACTCTCCACCACGATTTGATCTAAGGATCTTAATCTTCCTATCCAACTGGTTCTCAGCTTCAGATTTATAGACCTTGAATCTGTCTAGAACTTCATCTTTGGTCTTAAGGAGGTAGGTGTAACAATACTTTGAATGGTCATTTATAAAAGTAACAAAGTATTTCCTACCGCCTCGGGTCAAGACCCTATTCGAATCACAAACATCATTATGGATAAGTTCTAGGAGTTCAGAATCTCTGTAGACAGATTTGAAAGGTAATCTAGTGTGTTTGGCTTGAACACAAATTTCACATTTGTTTTCATCATCTATAGGAGTCTTAGGGATGAGATCTAAGTTCATCATCCTTTTAATAGATCCTAAGTTCACATGACCTAATCTACCATGCCAAATATTTGACGATTCAACATTTGCAACAAAAGAAGGATTTGAACTTTTATTCATAGTACTTTAAACAAAAAGTCTATCTTTCACAAGTCCTTTTCCAACAAACAGATCATTCTTAGAGAAAACTACTTTATTGGCCTTCATTACAATTTTGTATCCTGAGGCTACAAGGAGGGATCCACTAACAAGATTCCTCCTGACAGACGGCACATGAAACACATCATGGAGAGGTAGAATTTTTCCTGATGTCATCTTCAGATCTATTCTTCCTCTTCCCACGCCATTGAGCCATCTCCTAGAGTCACACCTCCTCCACCTGATTCCTGATAGGTTGAAAAATAGGAGCGATCAAATGAAACGTGAACATTAGCTCCAGAATCCAACCACCAATCATCAGAATGGAAAGACAGATTTACTACAGGTTGGAAGCTTACAGACCTGAAGGAGCTGGAAGACTCATTCAGAATCATGTTAGTCTATGGCTTGCCTTTTCATTTGAAGGAGTTCTGGATAGGTTCTTTCTTCCTTTGGAAGCAGTTGATGGCTGTATGGTTGGTTCTACCACACATAAAACAAATTTTTTTTGATCCTGAGTCTGACCAAAGGTTCTAGGTTTTTGGGGGTGAGGGTTTTGGTGTTGATGGTTTTGGTGATGGTTTTGGTGAGGAGGTTGAAAACTCTGCTTCTTTTTGAAGGAGTTTTTCTTGGATTTGAGATGGTTGTTTGATCTAGGTTTTGCATGGCTTTCTACAAGGTTTAACTTAGCTGTGGCATTTGACCTAGCTTTGGTCTTGGACCTATAGTGCTCTTCTATTTTAATTCTTTGTAGAGCTTGAGAGTATGTAATAGATCCTTATAGATGTAGAAGGTCCTTTGCCACTTTAGACCAGGAAGGAGGGAGTTTATCTATCAAGCATCCTATTTTGTGCTCAGTAGAAAAGAAAGTTCCCTTGGCTTGAACCTGCCTAAGATATTCTTGGAACTCATCGATTTGGTCATTGATAGGTTTGTTATCTACGATGACATATTGGTTGAATGTGGTGGAATTGAATCTATCAATTCCAGCATCATCACAACCATACTCATCTTCCAAAGCATCCAGAGTTCTTTAGCGCTTTTATATTCAAAAAATATGTCATAGAGAGACTCAGACATAGCGCTTAAGATTCTGTGGAAGTAATGGTAGTCTATTTCCTTAGGGGTCTTAGGTTTAGAGGAGGAGGATGATTTGGATACCCCTACGTCAGACTCAGTCTCATCAGAATCATTTGAGATGGGTGTGGACCCATCAATGGCTGAAATCAGGCCTAAGGTGGTAAGCCAAAATTTTATCTGACTTTGCCACCTCTTGAAGTAGGTGCCATTGAATTTTGCAGGCATTGCAGAAAAAGTTTCTTCTTTGGAAGTCATATTTTATAAAGTCTGTAAAAATATATTTACTCAATAAAATGGCTTTAAACTAAAATTAACAATTAAAATGATTTTAGTAATAGACCTTTAAAACTTTTAGTTTTTAAGTTTTGATAAGGTTGGGTTAGCTGTAGGGGCCGGATCCCAGCAAGCGGAGGTTCACTAGGAACTATTAAGTACCGGTCGCTTAGACGAATTTTCGCCTTGTTGACAGAAGGGTCCTTTCGGCTTGTTTCCAAACAAATCTCTACTTTAGAACTTTAAAGTTGAAGGAATTTTACTAAATCAATTAATGTTTTATTTAGCTTAAATTAAAATATTGAGTAAAGAAATCTAAAATTGTAAAAATTACTAACACAATGATGTTTGTCTAAAGTGTCAATGTATGAAATGATAAATGATGATAGAAGTCTCAATTATATGTAATAACGAATGTTATTAAGCAATAATTTAATGAGTGTTTAAAGGCTAAACAATATGTATTTCCAATGAAATAGCTTTTAATGATAGCAATTTATAATAAATATTTTGTGTACATATAACAATAAATATATTAAATATATATTTAAGTACTGTTACTAACAGGAATGCTTCCAGGAATAGTAATATATTTAAGTACTGTTACTATTGTAAATTTTGTGAAATAAGCCTAGTGCTAACAGGAATATGTACTGTTTATAATAAATCAATTAATGTATTATCTAATGAATAAGTACTGTTACTATTGTAAATTTTGTGAAATAAGCCTAGTGCTAACAGGAATATGTACTGTTTATAATAAATCAATTAATGTATTATCTAATGAAATAGTCCTAGTGCTTCCAGGAACACTAAATTTTGTGAAAGCTTCTAGGAACATTACAATATTTTGTGAAAGAAAAAAATGATGCTTCCAGGAACAATAAATTATGCGAAAGCAAATAAATCAATTAATGCTTGCAGGAACAGTAAGTTTTGTGAAAGCCAAAAATTTGTGGTTATTTTACTAGAAAAATAATGTTAAAGATTGATTAAAAACTAACTCTTAGATTGTTAGATATTTCTTCAATTTTCTTCACTTAAAATCTGCAAACAAAATAAATTACGTAAATGTTACCGGCCTCCGGGGAAGTCGCGCACGTAGCACTGCCCTAAGAGTTAGCTCGGTCTATGTGCAGACTGTATCCGAACGTTCTTAGTGGTAAAATTTTCGCTCCACCGGAATCTCCTTGCCGTACACGACTTGGAGAGTGGAGAGAGTGACCCCGACTTAGCTCTGCCCAGAGCAACGAAGAAGAACAGCGGTAATACGAAGGAGACGAGAATTTCAAGAAGAAGAATTTCTGTGTTCGGATGAGAAAGAAGCACAGCCTTATATAGGCTGATGGTGGCTCTGTGTAACGTTAAAAAATAATGAACAATAATTTTTTAACGTTACAAAGAAAAACGTGGTGCAATGTATCTGGACGCAATTTTGAATAGTAAACGTTAAGAAATTAAATGATTGTAACGGTCAGAAAAATTAATAGGAGAAAAAAGAGATTTTTGGGTCTCAGTCCGAACCCGAAGAAGGAATCGGATCGGCATTCGGCGCCCGCAGATGTGGGTACGTGCCCGCACCCGTTACGTGCACCGAGCCGAGCCAGACGGCGGCGGCAGCACACACGTGTGGCTCATGGAGCTCTCACACACAATTTTGAATGAGGTTAAAGGAGAAAAGGTAATATATACAAAATGGAGAGCCTCCCACTAGCCGATGTGGGACTAAAGCTTAGGAACTTTGAGCTTTTGCTCAATAACAGAGCAGCAGCTAACATTTATATCAATGCATGAATATGTATGTAGTACACGTGCATACTAAAATGTTGTTTGAAAGAACTGTGCCAAAAGTGGTTTCGTGGTGTAGTTGGCTATCACGTCAGTCTAACACACTGAAGGTCTCCGGTTCAAGTCCGGGCGAAGCCACCACTAATTTTTATAAATGTTTGGACTCTAATTATTTGCTGTGACAAAAATTGATTTCTACTTATAGTAAACGAAATGTTTGGGCATTTGTTCTACTGTTATGATTCTTGCTTAGGGTGCAAGAGGTCCCGAGTTCAATTCTCGGAATGCCCCTCTATTTTTATCATTTTTGCTGGTTTTTAGATCTTTTGTATAGTTAATTATTTGTTTAGTTACATGACTACTCCAAGCTTTATTGTTTTCTCTGGCTAATATTTGTTTTTGGTTCATGCTATTGTCACAACTATATTTGCTAATGACATAAGCTAATACATAGATTAGAGTGCCGGAGCAGAGATTAGATTCAACAAGGATGATTATGTCCAGTGCAAAAAATAAATAAGGCCTCGTTTGGTTCACGGTAGGGGTGTGCATCGGTCGGTGGTCGACCTATTTGGTCCCAACCGAAGTCGAATCGAAGTTAATCGGTTTGAAAATAAACAAAATCGAACCAAACCAACCAAAAGGTCGGTTCGGTTTTGAAATCGACCGACTTGGGTTCGGTTTCGATTGGTTCGACTTGGTCGGTTTTGATCACATAAAAAATGGACTGTATATTTTTTTTGTGAAACCTCAATCAACTTGCACTTTGCAACAATAAATACAATTCAGCAGCTTCAATCAATTATACATAATAATAAAAAATCATATACATTCAACCAAAAGTCCCTTTCATGTGCACATGAGCAATTAGAAAAGAATAGGAGCTGCCAGCACTCCTCTTTGAGACTAGAGAGAGAGACCTCTTTCAATTTCAACTTGATAAATGGTTGTGATGTGAATAAATGAACCAAACCGATATAATACAACCCAATGAACCCATACCCAACCGGCCAACCCTAATTATTTAACAAGGATTTGGTTCGATTCGGTTTAGACGGTTTTTGGCATAACCAAACCATGAACCGACCGAATCGGTCGGTTTTGAAAAAATTGAAGCCAAACCAAACCAACCAAACTATCAGTTCGGTTTAAAACCAATCCGTTCGGTTTGGATTGGTTCGATTTGGTCGGTTTGACTTAATTGTGCACAGTCCTAGTTCACGGATTCAAGGAAGTAGGAAAGAAAAGTTGTTCCTTTCCTTTGTTTGGTAACCACAAACTTGGGAATCAATTTCCTCACGAGGAGGAAAATTGGATGGAATATGGTTCCACTCATGACCCATGGGATTGATTTTTCCTCCTCCTTGATTGATTTTTCCTCCTCCTTTTCCAACATTTATTACAAAAGCTATGACAAAAGTAACCATGTGTTATTGTTTATTTTACCATTAATGTTATTTTTTCATAATATTATTTTTATTTTATATGTAAGGATTTTATTGGAACATTGCTATATTTTTACTTTCCTTTCCTACACCAACCAAACAACGGAAAGAAAATGTGACAGGAATCTTACTTTCCCATTCCCATGGAAAATACAAAGGAATGCATTTCCTTTCCGTGAACCAAACAAGGCCTAAAGGTCTATTCTCATATAAAAAAATTTCTAATAAAAAAGAGAACTCAAATTATTCAAAAATAACATCAACTAATGAAAATGATTCAACTACAATAGTTTTTAATTGAAATAATATTTGAACGAAAGAAATAAAGTTAAGTTATACAAACAAGCATTTTTTACATCTTCACATTAATATCGTTCTTCTAGCTTTCATAGCTGTAAAATAATCAATTAAGTGTTCATAATCAACAATTTTCAAGAACTCATCTCTTACTGCAAAATTATCAATAAGATCATTCTTGCGAAATGATTGATCACGTGTACGATTTCAATAACTTCAACGTGAAAAAACTTATTTCTGTAGATACAACAGTCACTGCTTTTGTCAATAGAATTCTATAGAAAATGCTTACAGTAGGAAAATAATTAAATTTACTCATGAAATTTAATATGATAAGTACTTGGATGTCTTTTTATAGAAGATCTCGTAAAGTTTCTAGGTACTCAAACAATTCATGTCCATCAATATCGGAGCAATCACCATGTCTCAAAGTGCTTTCTAGGCAACTACAATAAGCTTTCATAATATCAAAATTCGACTTTAAAACATACATAGAATTATTGTTTGTAACATTCGTAGCTCAAGTAATTTTTTAATTTGTGTGCATGTTTATATGCAAATATATATAGTACTATATTAAAAGTTGAATATTATTAGATAATTCAAGGTGTAGACCAGTTTTAGACTTGTCTAGGTGCGTTTTATTGAGTACACTTTCAGCCTAGAAAAGTGGTGCTAATGGCTAGTGTAGACCACTCAAATCCAATCAAATCAACTCCGATCAAGCCCAAATTTGCTCCACACTTGCACAAGATGTAGAAGACCCTAACCAAGCCCTTACTTGACCCATGTGGTACACACACAAGTGTGTGGACAACACACAACTTTAGCTTACATGTATTTTTGGATTTAAGTAGTGACCACCACTTTTAGTTGCCAAAACCACCTCTCACTACTCCATTTCTCCTAAAATTTTGCCATAACCTTCCCCCCTAACCCCCTATAGGCCTATGAGTCATTTTCCCCTCATTCCATTTATTTTCCATCCCAAAACTCTCTCACAACTCGTTGGATTGAAGGTGATTTCAGAATAGGACAGTTGGATAGTGCTGACTTCAACAACATTTTGTACCACGAAAACAATATGTACGAGCCTTGAGTCCTTCACGAAATTTTTTCTTCTATCTCTTATCTTGCATTTTCATATTTTTACATAATTTTTCATAGAGTTTTGACCCCACAAACCTCTGTCGTACAACGATGTGTCCAGAATAGAGTGCTGTCCACGAATTCTGTGCAAAGAATTGGATATGCACACCAAACCATTTTGTAAAACTTCTCCAAGCCTTTCCACCTCGTAGATCTTCGAATTAACTTCAATTTTATATATAATTAGCTATGGTTTTTTGTCGGTTACCCTTCCGAAGAGACATTTTCTAAGAAGTATCCCTGCTGAAATTCGTTGGTGTCGCGGCTGTACAACGATCTAGGGGTGAGTATTCGGTTTATTCGGTTCCAACCGAACCGAATAATCGAAAACCGAATTCGACCGAAACCGAAAAAGCAAAACCGAAACCGAACCGAATTAGTCAATAACCAAACCGAACCGAACCGAATTAAATCGGTTCGGTTTTCGGTTTATTCGATTTTTTGGGTTTATTTGTGTTTTTTTTTTTGTTAATATATATAATAACTAAATATACCTAGATATATTTATTATATACCTATAGTATATACCTATATATATATATATATATATATATATATATATATAAACTAAATTTTCTTATTCGGTTTTCGGTTTTGGACCGAAATCGAAACCGAAACCCAAAACCGAAATCGAAACCGAATAAGAAAAATTAGTATTTTCAAAACCGAAAATGAACCAATTTTTTTTCAAAACCGAACCGAATCTCTTATTCGGTTCGGTTCGATTCGGTTTTCGGTTCAAAACCGAATAATGCTCACCCCTACAACGATCCCAAAACGGACATGTAATTTATTTTTCTTGTCATTTTATGATTCCTAACTTTGATACAACTAGATACATTGATTCTTTAGGTAGGAAAGATAATTAAAATATGGAAAAATAATTTAAAAGACGATGAATACGAGTTTTTAATTATAGTATCAGTTCTGTCCACTTTGGTTTGTATGCCTAATTACACATGTTATACTCACTTTTTGTGCTCAAAACCTTTAAAAACATGTAACTATGTTACCCCCTAACTTATCCTATAAATATTTCATGTTATAAATGTGTTTAGGTAGGAGAAAACATTTTATTTTGTCTCATTTCACATAAATTACAAAACAACGACATGTTTTCATGTGCAATATTTTATGTGTAAAATAATATTATTTCTGACCGAAACTTTCACAATTAGGACCATAACTTTACCCCCTAACATGCCAATATTTTATTTTATATAATTACATGCTAAAATAGGATGGAGCCATGTTTTGTCACAAAAGATGCTAAATTCCAGAACTGAAATTCAGTGCTAGAACATTACAAAGTCTAACATTTTATGTACAAATTTTTATCTAACTCTTACAAAACTTTTACCCCATGATTATCACCCAAAATCTAGCCTAGGAAATAATTTACATCATTATTTTATGTTCTAAAATAGGCATTCTAAACGGTTCATTTCAGCGTATACGTTGATGTTAGAAAATATCAATTTCACCTTCGAACGTATGTCTTGACATGTGTTAGATTATATTTTGTTTTGTACTCTTTATTAACATATTTTAACATATTATAATGATGTATTATTAATTATAAAACTATAGGAGAGTTTACATAGGGTTGATACTTTCAAAAAGGTAAGTTATAGACGTTGTCGTGCACTAGAACACATGTAGACAACCTGACAAGTTGTAGGATTGAACGTAGCCAAAACTATCTATAAATATGTCACATTTCATGTGTTAGAATGATTGAGATTAATATTAGTATAAATTACAATGTTAGTTAATTGCTTGGTGGAGACTTGAGACTATAACCATTATAGTGTCACACCCATTTGAGACTTATTTTGGAATTGTGTATAGGGATATTTGTTGCATTGTTAAGACTAGTTGTAGTAAGCGATACACCAATATCAAATGTTTAATAGTATGATATTAATCATGATAATCTAGGTTTACATTTAACCCTTAGGTTAACAAGTTGCCAGATGACCACAATACTATACTAGTTTCTTTTTACTTGTGAATTATAGTCTACCTTATGTATAAATAAAAATGATATTGTGTAAGTATATCAGAATCTAGGATGGATATTGATCTTATATTATATATATAGGTCTTGGATACCAGTTGTAGAAGCATGGAATTTCAGGCGCATCTACAGGACAGAATTCCTATGCGCCTAACATTACATGTGCCAAGGAACATCAAATAAAGTACTTGGCACAACAAGACAGCAAAAGTGTAGACATCAAAAAGATTTTTTATTTTCATATAAAAGTCTATTACATGTCTAAAAAGGGCTTTACAAAGGAGAATTTCTACAAAAAGAAAGAATCCTAAGACTACAGCTAGGCGCAGCAAACTGCCATGCGCCTCCCACCAGGCGCATCATCAGTCAGGCGCATCACTTCAGCGTCTCAGTCAGGCGTGTCTCTTCAGCGTCTCAGTTAGGCGCATCATTTCAGCGTCTTAGCCAGGCACACCTCTTCAGCGTCTCAGTTATGCGCATCATGAAGTCTCAGCATATGTGCTCCACTGCGACCCGATCAAGTGCTTCGACTAATGAAGCATTTATTGAGCAGAACAAGGGTGGGCGATCAACCCCACCCTAGCTGGAGGAAGAGCTCTCCAAAGCCCAAGGAAGAGGAGAGCACCGCAGCTCCGATCCGCGGCTAAAGGAGCAGCTTTCAACACAACCAGAATGGGCAACACCCACTCTTACAGGAGGAAGAGCTCTCCAAAGCCCAAGGAAGATGAGAGCACCGCAATTCCGATCTGCGGCTCTTCTAGCATAACGGAGACATGACTCGAGCATCCCGATCTTTGGATGCAACAGGCACCTTCCGCCTGCCTCAGAAGCCCTCGACTCCAACTTTTGGATGTAACAGTCACCTTCAAGTGCATGAACGAAGACAAGTCGTCGCATCTTTACCCTCGGGAGCATCTTGTCAACAGAATGTGCTCGAAAAAATAAGTTCAATCTGGAAGACGTGAGAGAACAAGAAGCAAACTCTCTCCTTGCCACTATTTATAGGCCGGGCAAATCAAACCCATGCGCTAAGTGGCGGGCTCTCCGAATCCCATACAATGAATTTGCATTTATGGTGATGAACCCGACGCTTCGAATTCGGCCAAGTCAAAACGGCTATTTAAAGCACTTAAAGAACACAAAAGTCGGATCAAAAAAGACGCGTCATGCAAACGGATGTGCCGGTCAGACACCGTGCATCGTACAAACGCGCCCGTCAGTTCCAAGCGCCCCGTATGGATGCGCCCAACAAAGCACAGATCCATGCGTCCTAAATCAAATATGGACCCATGCGTCCATTTCGGCTTGTCACCCATCAAGCAATTAATGCTCAAGTGACAGAGTTGGCAGCACATCCCCCGAGGACTGGACAGTTAGCAGCTTTTTCAGAAGACGAAGTGTCGCTGACATCAGCATCATCATTACTTTCCTACGACGGTTACGACCCATGTGGCCGACCAACCACTTGCATGTGCCTCAGCAGCCATGTGCCTGAAGACTCGCATGCGCCTCAAAAGTCGTGCGCCCCGACCGGTTCGTGACTCCTGAAGGTTGTGAGCCAAAGTCTTCTCATGCGCCCAATCCCAGGCACATCCTACCAGAACACTCTCCACCAAATCCAAGATCTTTGAGCCATGGACCTACGACACGTGTCCTTTGACTCAATTCAGCCTATGAAGGGGTACTAATCACCCAAGATCTCAGCAACTGAAAGATCCTCTCCCCTGCTACGTGCCAGCCCACAAATGCAGCATGAAAGATTCAACCCACAAATGATGGTGCATCATCCATGCGCCTCCCACAGCTTCAACCACGTGGCGTCTCCACGTATAGGTGCATCCTACATATACGCGCATGAGCAGCCAACCTACAAACTATAAATAGAGGGATCATCTCCTTCTTATGGACCACGTAATATACATACGTACACAGACAGAAAAAAGGCATCAAAGTTATCATCCACAAAGATCGGAAGAGACACTCAATGCCTTCTTCCCATCTGCAAACTCTAGCACCCAGAGCAACTCAGACCTTCAGGAAACTGAGAACCATCGTCAGATCGTCAATGGAGTCAACGCATTACCACTCGTTCCATCGACACAGGGACCTAAATAAATAAAAGTGTTCTACTAGGACTACATCTAAGTCCTACATTGTAATACTGTTCTATTTGTAATTAAAATTGCAATAAAAAGATTTTAATGGCAAACAAACTGGCGACTCTGCTGGGGACCTCTTTCTCCTCCAGTGAGAAAGCTGTGTCACAATCCGACGACGTGAAGGTGGGCTCCTCCCACAAGATACTGGTCGTACGCCTCAACCAACAGGCGTATGAGAAGTTCATCTCTGAAGGCAGCGCAAGTCCTTCGAAGTGGCTGCCAAAGTCGAAGAAGACTCGCCAAGTCTGGATGCGCAAGGTCGAGGCCCCTGGCACCACCACTGAAGGGGATGCGCCAATGCAGTCCACCCTTCTCGCTGACGTCCTCAGCAGCCAGGATGCGTCCACCGGTGCAGTGCATCTCTCGGGAAAATGTGGTATTGACCACATTTCCCAGCCATCTCCTTCTCAGACAAGAAAGATGTACCGACGGAGCAAGGGTCATCTAACGCCCTGCACAGTAACTCTGATGCACCATAGAAGGCTTTTGTCTTTGACAGACTCACTCGCTGTCGTGGCGAGGAGAATTTGGGCTCTGAGTACTATGCACCCCAGCGGGCTGGTACGAAGAAGTCCAAGGCAGCACGGGCCATGCGTCTCAAACGTGCTATGCCGATAGCAAACCAGAAGCATGCGCTCACAATCATACGCGCTGCTGATGGTAAGCTGTATAAGGTCGACTCGGGTGCTTCTACGCCAGAAACGAACTGACCTTCAAAGTCCTTACCTCACTTGGGCGCATCTGTTGCGTTCGCAACCAAGTCGAGCAAGGCAAACTCTGTGGTCTTGAACCCCAGCACCTACATAGGATGTGCGTCTGTGGCTGGTTCAAGTTACTGTAAATGTTGTACCCCAATTCTGATCTGAGCGCATCTTCTGCATTGGTTCGGGGGCGCAGCATTCACCTGACCACCCCGGCGTTTGGCCTTGCCATATGCCTGATGGGGGTGTGAAGGTGGCACTCTCACTTGACCACCCCGGTGTTTGGCCTTGCCATACGCCTGATGGAGGTGCGAAGGTGGCACTCTCCTCCAATGATTTGCGTAATGTGATCAGTCACAAACGCCGATCAGGAGAGTCGACTGACAAGCACAATACGCCCCTCACAGGACACACCTATGCTGTAGTCACCATCAACTGTCGTTGTAAAATAGTAGTCCCACCACCAAGGTAGTCTGTGTTCCAGCAGCTGCAATCATCAACACCCCTCCAACGTCGCCTCGGGAAGAAGGTGTCAATTGAAGAGGAGCCAGAACTAAAGGTTGCTTCTTGCAACGTAATCTCTAACTCCTCGTCAATCCGAAAGGTGACTAGCAACTCTTCGGTCTCATCCTCATCCAAGAGCCAGCCGAGGAAAACCAAGACAACAGTCCCGTCCTCTGGAGTGTTTGAAGGCATTAGGGGAAGAAAGAAGATCTTGGAGGAAGCTGGGGGTAGTCAAGCCCTTGTTGATCCTCCTTCTGAAGACGAAGACGTCCTCCAGAGCATAGCTGGGGGTAGCCAAATCCTTGTTGATCGTCCTCCTAAAGACAAAGACGTCCTCCAGAGCACAGGTGGGGGTAGCCAAGTCCTTCCCGATCTTCATCCCCAAGACGAAGATATTCTCCAGAACATAGCTGGGACTAGTCAAGATGAAGCTCCAGGAGAAGCGACTCCTCTACAAGAGAGCGAGGCTGAAAGCGAGGCTTCAACCAATCCATCCACTTCCAGCTATGTCATGACAGTATACATGACTGGGGGTGATACAGAGTCAAATGTGCCGCCAGCAGACCTCGTCCAGCGCATGGATACTTTGGAAGGGGGACTCAAAACCCTCTCTGCCTCCATGCAAACACTGACTCAAGCAGTGTTTGAAATACGTTCAGCTTTGGCCAGGGCACCTTCTACCGGTCCTGACCCAGGGGCCAATGGAGAATCAAGTGTACCCCTTTAACGGATATCCTTGGATACAGATCGCCGCGAAGCACCACGGACGTCGGAGCCATCAAATGCTCAACTCCATGCTGTACCACCTTCTCCGACTCCCAGCTCTATGGAAGACGTGGTTGAGATGATCAGGGACTTGCGTGAGCGCTTTGAGTCCAAGAACAGACAGAAGGAGCGCCAAAAAATGGGGATTCCACAACCATACCCCCTCGAATGGAATAAAGTGCTTTATTCTTCCAAGTATAAACCACAAACATTGATGCCATATGACGGGAAAGTCTCTCCACGTTGCTATCTGATGTACTTCCAGTCTCAAACGGGACATCTCCCGAAGGAAGACGTACTACTCACCAGCATATTTGTCGGGACATTGAAAGGAGTGGCTTACGACTGGTACTGTAGTCTCCCTGACAACTCCATATCTTCCTTCGACGACTTGACGCATCTCTTCCTCGATCATTTCTACGACGGAGGAAAGGACATGACAATGGCGTCCCTCATATAGATACGTCAGAAGAAGAAGGAAACAGTTCGAGCATTCATCGAACGGTTCTGACAAGCCTGCTTCAGACTGCCCCCGGGTATGCCAAAATATGCACTCATCTCCTCCTGCAGGATGGACATGCTGCCTCCGGTCAAACTCTGGCTCAACTCTACTCCTCCTCCCGACTGGAGTTCATTGATCATCGAGGCTAAAGCAGCAGAAAAGAAGGCGTCCAATGCTCATCTTCTGGGAGTCAGTTTTCCTGCCTTTGAGGACAAGGAAAAATGGCCTGCAGCCAACAACCCTGGACGAGAGACGAAGGAGAAGCAGGCGTTAACTGTCAATTCCTCTAAAGGTGCACCAGTACCTACTCAAAAGCTTCCACTTGTACCGAGGCCAAAGAGGTTTATTCTTTCAACGATGAAGACACCCTGCAACTCTTTGAGATATTGAAGCAGGGTGACAAGATCAAGTTGTCGGACCCGAAGTGTCCCGACGAGGTTGGGAGAGTTGATAATCCGAGGTACTGTCACTACCATCGGTTTGTCGGACATCCAACGAAGGACTGCTACGTCCTCAAGAACTACATCCAGCGCATGATCGATGCAGATGTCATCTCCGTCGACTACGAGGAGAAAACGGTCTCGGCCAACCTGGTGTCACTCCAATTTGGCACCTTGCCGCCAACCACAACACAAGATGGCGTCGTCCCCATCCTAAAGGCGACAATGGAGGTGGTTAACCTACCACCTACTCGCGATAATGTGAGTGGACTCATCCCACTCACCACATCCCAGGGAGAGGTCTTATGGGTTCACCCTGACCTCGTCTCCGAAGTTACTCAACCGGAGGTACGCTCTGCCTCCAAAATAAGGACAGGAAGATAAAGTCTTGCCGCATGGTCTCTTCCTCTATGGAAGAGGCACTTTCTGTACAGACACGTTCATATCAGAACGCCCAATCCGACGAAGCTGCCGTCGAGGTGGTGCCTCCTTGCACCGTCCCTGCTGCCCAGGAAGAGGGCCCATCCAGGCCTCTAGTAGCCAATAAAAAGAAGCATGTAGAGGCCCGTTTCGACAAGCCTTTGCGAAAGGAGAATGCTTCGGGGCTAGCCAAGCCCCACAACTTCGACATACTGGCACAACTTGCCGGTACTCCTGCCCGCCTACCTCTGTTTGAGCTTCTTTGTCTTTCCAAGGACACTCACGAAGCTCTTTGTGAAGCCCTGAAGGATGCTGAATCCTTCATCAGTCAGGTCAAGCAGCCTGAGGATACCCCGACCATATGTGTGTACTGCCATTGTGCGGATGAAGTTATCCCCAATATAACCTTCACCCAACAAGACATGCTGCTCAAGCACAACCGACACAACATGCCACTATATTATACAGGGTATGTCGGTTCCATCAAGGTGAAGCGGATTCAGATCGATCCAGGGTCTTCCCTCAGCATCATCCCGAAGACGCTGCTCTCAACGCTGGGGATCCCAATGTACGATCTGGTGCCTTCCAACACTACAATCAGTGGTTTCAATGCTAGCAAAAGTGAATCGTTGGGTAAAATACGACTGAAATATCATATCGGTAACCTCCGAACCGAGGTGACTTGCTATATCGTGGACGCTGACGTAAACTACAACCTCCTACTGGGTCGTCTGTGGCTGCATGAGTACATGGTGGTGCCATCTACACTCCACCAATGTAGGAAGTACGTGTCCACCAACGACATCATCCGGACAGAGTTCGCTGACATTGACCCTTTCAAGGGGGACGAAGCCTACTTCACTGATTCTACCCTGTACAAGTCGCACGACGAAGGAGACGCCAATGATGCTGACGATGAAGCAGAAACGGCAGCAGAGCCGGACATGAAGCCAGAAATGATTCCCGACGCTTCTTTGAAAATTTGACTCAAAGGAAAACCGCCTCAGATGCTGCCTCCCATGACCATCAAGCTACCTGGAAAAGCACTAACTTCTCTAGGTAGAACACCTACTAAAGCTCCCTTGAAGATACGGCTCAAGGGAAAGCCGTCTCAAACATCGGCTCCCCTTGTGGCAAAACTACAGGGGAAGGCACCAATCACTGAAGGCACAGTTGAGGCACCTCTGAAGGTGCGTCTTAAAGGCAAGCCTCCACAATCATCCGTCTCATCCAAGCTGTCGGAGAAGGCCCACATAGCCCTCTCGGACCCCAAGGTCAAAGCTGCGGTAGACTCTCCCGAACCAACCCCAGTACTCACAGATGAAGAGCTAGGGGAGTACATATCTGCTGATGTAGATGCACCCTCTCTGGACAATGTAATCCCGCAGGACAAAATCTCGTGTTTCATCAATAATAGAGTGTCTTTTAATTATTATAGTCTTCCACATTGGAATACCATGTATACATTAGATAACGCTCTACGGTCGTTGTAAACATAAATAACGACCGTCAATCATGTAAATCGAGTAGTCCCATCCCAAGGGGTCTATTTCGTAGTCCCATCGCAGAATCGAGACGAAGAATCCATCTTCTTCGGCAAAGTCGAGCGTCATCAAGACCTCCCGCCACTCGAGCAAGAACCAGATACCGGCATAATACAAGTCTATCGGTACACGGACAAGACAAAGTATCTCATCCAAAAGATGGGTTACGATCTAAAAAGCAACAAAGGCCTGAACTACGGCAAGGGTCGACGTCTTCCTCTCCGGCTCCCAACACCTAAAGGAAAGACGCAGGACTACTATCATCGAACTCGACGGGGGGTGGGCTATGTCACGCTGCTGGCAACTCCAGAGAGTTCGGAGGCAGAAGAAGTAGAACATTCTCATTCGTCCGAAGCATCAATTTGGGATTCCGATTCCAGTATCGACTCAGTCTTTAAGAAGGTGCTATCAGTCAATATGGTATCTGCACAATCTCAAGAAGCTGAAGGCGAAGACCAAACGCCAGAATCCTTCGAGGAAGAATCTTGGGCTCAACGCCTAGGAGCGCAGTGGGAGTCTCATTTTGAGTTACGTGAACCCCCTACCGAAGACGAAGTCGAATAGATCGACCTTGAGGATGGATCTTCTTTCAAACCCATCTTCATCAGCAAGAGTCTAAAGGGACCAGGCCGAGAATCTTTAATCCAACTGGCTAAAGAATATATCGACGTCTTCGCCCGGAGCTACAAAGATATGCCGGGACTTGATCCCCAGATCGTGATGCATAGGCTTAATATCTTACCTGATGCCAAACCTATAAAGCAACAACAGCGACATTTTCGTCCTGACATCATGGACGCTATCGATCAAGAGTTAGACAAACTCATGACTAGCATGTTTATTCGCGAAGAACAACACCCGAATTGGGTGGCCAATGTCATCCCTGTCACCAAAAAGAATAAAAAGATACAAGTCTGCATCGACTTCAGAGATCTTAATGCTGCTTGCCCGAAAGACGAATTCCCACTTCCGATCACTGACGTAACGATCGATAATACATGTGGCTTCGAGCATATGTCTTTCATGGACGGGTATTCGGGCTACAACCAAATCAAAATGCTCTCCGATGACGCAAAGCACACGTCATTCAGGACACCGAAAGAGGTTTTCTGCTACACGGTGATGCCCTTTGGCATGAAGAACGCTGGTGCTACATACCAACGAGCTATGAGTACCATCTTCCATCAACATCTACGAAAAATAGTCAAATGCTATTTTGATGATATCGCTGTCAAGAGCCGTCTTAGAGGTGATCACCTACAAGACCTAAAGACAGTCTTCGATCTCATGCGAGCGCACCAACTCAAGATGAACCCCGCAAAATCTTTCCTTGGGGTTTCTAGCGAAAAGTTCTTGGGCTTTATTATCACGGCAAAAGGCATTGATGTCGACCCCGAGAAGATCAAGGCCATCCTTGACATGGACCCTCCGAAGAACCTCCGAGAACTTCTAGGCCTGCAAGGGCGTCTTGCATACATCAGAAGATTTATAGCAAAACTTTTTGGGAAATGTCAATCCTTCACCCAGCTCATGAAGAAAGGAGTCTCCTACGTCTGGACAGAGGAATGCCAGAAAGCTTTCAGTGATATCAAGGCTTACTTGACGAGCCCGCCAGTCCTAGTGGCACCCATCGCAGGCAAACCATTTCTCCTCTACGTCCGTGCCATGGATCATTTCCTCGGTGTTCTGCTGGCTCAGAACAGCGATGCAGGCTACGAGCAAGCTATCTACTACCTCAGTAGGACACTGATCGGGGTCGAACACCGGTACAACCCCGTTGAAAAGGAGTGTTTGGCTTCGGTGTTCGCCATCCAGAAGACTCGCCATTATGTCTCGGGCCAGACAATTCATGTCATCTCTCGAGTCAATCCGCTCAGGGTTCTCATGATGAAGCCAGGATTATTGAACTCCCAGCCAGCTACATGGGCGATCCTGTTGACGCCGTACAACATGGTGTTCGTTCTACAAAAAGCCGTCAAGGGTCAAGCTCTGGCCGAATTTTTAGCCGTACACCCCATCCCAGAGTCCTCCAGGACATCCCGGATGAGGTCCAAGAATCAAACGTCACCGAAGAAAGCTCCGTCTGGAGGATGTTTTTCGATGGCGCTTCAAAACAGGCCCCAAAGGCCAAATCATCGCCGGAGTGGGGGTAATCTTAGTCTTCCCCGATCATCTGGTCATCAAGCCTGCTTACTCCCTTTCGAAGCCGTGCTCCAACAATGTTGCCGAGTACAACGCTCTCATCATGGGACTCCAGCTGGCGCAACAGCTGGGGTTGGATCATCTGGAAGCCTACGGCGACTCAAAACTCGTCGTTAACCAGATCAGAGGGCAATACGAAGTTCGCTATGAAGATCTGGTTCCTTACCATGAAGTTGCATTGAACATTATTTCAACCTTCACCAAGTTCTTCATAGAACACGTACCTCGGTTACAAAACTTGGAGGCTGACGCTCTAGCTGACCTCGCAGCCTCATTGGCAGCAGCCCTTGGGACTCAACACTACGTCACGGTAGTTGGTCGAGACTAGGTCTGTCCTAAAAACAACCTATGCTCACAAATGGCCCATACCATGACAACAAGTGTTGGTGTTAATGTCCGAGACTGGAGGTTTCCGTTCATCGACTACGGAATTCTCCCAGAAGATCTGAAAGAAACCGTCTCAGTCAGGAGATATTCCTTTCGATTATATTATGATACAGCTACTACAATGCTGTACCGACGCTCCTACGATGGACTTCTCCTTCGATGCCTGTCCAACGAAGAAGCAGCCGAAGCCCTTCGAGAAGCTCATGACGAAACTTGCGGGGCTCATCAACCTGGGCCTAAGTTGCAGGATCGACTGCGACGCATGGGTTACTACTGGCCAACCATGGCAGCTGACGCTGTCGACTATGCTAAAAAGTGCCATGCTTGCCAGCTTCATGCCGACTTCAACCATACACCATCTGAACCACTACATCCTACGGTTGCCTCCTGGCCTTTTGAAGCTTGGGGAATGGACATTGTAGGACCTATCACCCCTCCTTTATCGAGGGACACCGCTTCATCCTAGCTATTACTGACTACTTCTCCTAATGGGCAGAAGCAGTTCCACTGGCGGAAGTGAAAAGCTCTAGGGTGATCAGCTTTATCAAGCATCATGTCATCTACCGTTTCGGGGTACCCTGTGGGATTATCCATGACAACGATCCACAGTTCATCAGCCATATTTTCAGCAGATTCTGTGACAAGAATCGCATTCAGAACGTGGCATCAACTGCCTACAATTCGACAGCAAACGGATTGGCTGAGGCGTTTAACAAGACTATCGTTAGGCTACTCAAAAGGTCGTGTCATCCAACAAACGCGACTGGGACGAAAAGCTCGACGAATGCCTTTATGCCTACCGCACAATGGTACAGACTCCGACGGGAAACACACCATTCTCCTTAGTCTACGGGAGCGAAGTGGTACTGCCTCTCGAGATCCAAATACCCTCACTCCGTGTAGCGATCACAAATCAACTAACAGAAGAAGACAATCAACATCGCCGTCTACAAAAATTGGAGGCACTTGACGAAAAATGTCTCCTAGCTCAACAGCGCATCGAACTCTATCAAGCTCGTATATCACAGGCTTTCAACAAGAAGGTCAAGCAGAGGACTTTCCAAGTAGGCGACCTGGTTCTGGCAGTCGGGAGGCTGATGGTGTTGACTCACAAAATACCAGGAAAGTTCGAGCCCAAATGGGAGGGACCTTTTATCATAGAGACGGTATACTCAAACGGTGCTTACCGTCTCGCCCGATCAAACGGGGACTTGTTCATGATGCCTATCAACGGCAAGTTCCTAAAGAAGTACTACTCTTGACATCTTTCAGATATATACTTCCACCTCTACCTAGCAAGGGAGTCAGTGGACCTGATCATCAGAGATCACATACACCTCCCTTTCACAAAAATCCTATGCTTTCGGAACCCGGTTGTTCCATTGCATTCTATCTCCAGTAGAAGGACAACCACGTCCATACTACCTCTGAGTTGCTCCTCTACGCCCTACAAAGATGAATTTTACGCTTCGTAAGACTACCTACCCATCATATTTACTACGTCCACATTCTCTCTGAGTAAACATCCCGTACAGACAGCCTCCGCGTTGCCGTACATTGATCGCAGAACTTTCATGTCCATATTACCTCTGAGTAGTTTCGCGTATCTTCCCAGAGTCATTCCTACCACGTCCATAACACCTCTGAGTAGAAAGATTCCATCATTTGAACCCCATATTTGCCACGTCCACATTACCTCTGAGCAAACATGTCATTTCTCTCAAACTTATTATCTGTACCTAACGACCAAGGTGCGCAAAAGATAATAGGTCCACACAAATCACAAGTTCATGACAACAAAAGATGAACACACCACAAAATTCTTTATTTTTTATCTAAAAAGTAAAGGATTACATCCCCAGCATATAACAAAAAAAGAGAGAGAAGACTACCAATCCCTAAGCATCATTGGGATTGGCAGAAAGCTCTTCAATCTGACGCCTCAAGCCTGCAGCCCGGGTCTCTGCAGTCGCCAGGACCCGGCTTTCAGCTTCCTGCCGCATCATCTCCACAGTCTCGGGAGCAGTATCGTTCTCATGCTTGGCATCCAACTCCTGCCGTTGCTGAGTCAGAGAAAGAATATGGCGAGTAACGACTGCCTCTTCCTCCTTGGACGAGATGTGCTCAACCTGGGCCCGCTCAAGATCTAACATAAGTTGGGCCCTCTGGTCTTCTAAGAGGCGAATCCTGGCAGTAACCTCCGCTATACTTGCCTCCAATGAGGCCCGCAGCTCCACCTGCTCCTGTGTGGTTTGAGACAGTCTCTCTACTGCAGCCTCAACAGCGGCCACCTCACCGTCCAAGATAGCCACCGTGGCCTGATAAGATGACTCAACCTCAGCTATCAACTTCTTCTATTCTGCTTCTATCAGAGAAGAAAAGTCATTCCGCTGGATACTCTGCAGTTCAGAAAGACGCTGGTCGAGCTCAACCACCGACTCCTCCAGAATTACAGCCATGTGATCGTGACCACAGTACAAATGTATCAAACCAATAGAAGAGTGCCATGGCTTTCGCCGTCGCAAAACTCCTATTTGTATTCAGCACCGTTGATACGCCCTTCTGCAGCATCTTGTATACTGCTTCAACAACAAACTGAACATACTCATTTGCATCAGCCAGCACTTGAGGCGTCATGGCAGGAGTTGCAGGAGGTACTGTGATAGACGACGGGCCTGAAGAAGACCCACTGACTTCAATCTGCGAGGCTGAAACCTTGGCATCAACGGACTCTCCCTCAGCAGGGGCTTGAACTTCGCCGCTGGCCCAATGAGCCAAGAGAGCGGAAGGAGCCGAGAGGGGTATCGATATCGTACCCCAAGTAGAAGGAACAACAGGGGGTTCCAGCAAACCCTTACCCTTCTCAAGCTCGGAGGGACCACCGAATACTAATAATAATAATTTCAAAAATCACCATAATTATTTAATTATTTGAAAATACCTTTTGATAATTGAATAAAATAATTAGTACTTTGAAAATTCAAAGTAGACATGAAATAAATTCTCTGTCTCTCGCATACATATAGTATCCATAAAATACTAGTTTTCTAACTACTACATATATATGTACAATAAAAAGTAAATAAATAGAATTTTGGAATTCTCGATGCGCCACTTTTCACCACTTTAAAATAATCAACATATGTTATTTTTGAAAACTATCCTATATAAATAAAATTTATAATTAAAATATTTTTCCAAAAATATGTACCTCACACATATACGTACTCGACGAGCAAATACAAAAGTAAAAAAAATAAATTCCAAATTAATAAAAAAAATTGTAGTAAAAATTTAGGGGGGTTTACATGTCTGCCCATAGCAAGCTAATGGCCTCACCCTCTCTCTCTCCCCCCATACACATATGGAATGGCCTATTGGCCCAACTGCCTGTAGCAGTTGAAATGGGGGGTTAAGCCACCCCTTCTCTCTCAACTGACACAGAACACACATCACTCATAGACACTTAGGCACTCGCTGATACCTCTCTGGTACTAAAACTAGTACACTGAAACCTTGTCACGCCCCAGAACCAGAATACTAGAGAGCGGGGGAATGACTCAGCCAGCTACGTATTACGGGTAGATGAATACCGTATAATACGATCAATGCTGTCTAAAAGACAAGGGGGTGCATACTACATGAAAGTCTCGCTATAGTCACTTCACATCTATTGTCTCAATCATTCAAACAAGAAGCAAAAATAGAGAACATGTAAGATAAAGCAGTAAGGCGTCCCAAACGCTTAGTTAAAATGTTCTTGAGATCTGGCTTTACAAAACATCGCCAGGTGATATAGTAATATATACACAATTGTTATCAGCTGCAGTCTGACTTAAATACAATTATGTAAAAGTAAGTGCAAGACTATCCGACAAACATGTCGGTGCCAAGCGACAAAATGTAAAGTAAATAACAAAACGAGCGGTGAAGTAAGGAACCCACTCGAGTCCTCCTGCGATCATTCCCCTAGTATTGACCATCTTGGAGGTGGAAGTAAGCTGAGTCCTCGGAAATCGGCTCTAAATCTGGCCATGCAAAACCAGAGAAGTTAGACCTCTAATAGCAAGTACCACAAGGAAGCACAATATTAAGGATTAAACCAGTAAGTAAAAGGATATAATAATAGCTCTCTGCTTACCACTAGGATTCACATAACATCACGACAATTCGAACCAACCTCCCAACCAAACAAGGACAGAAGTTGGCCCGTCATGTCCTGACATTCTGATCCTCCCAGTTAGGTAACATAGTAGGTACAGTACACAAACAAATCATCTTGAACGGCCAATCAACTCCTACGACTTGCTATTGTGAGTCCCAAGTTATCCTGGAATTATGCAATAAAGATTTCTCAATTCTTACTATGTACGAGCAAGGCTAGTCTATCCAGTCAATCAATTGCGCCAATCATGAATTAGACGAGTCCCAGCGGGACGCCCATCATCAATATATAATATATAATAATAATATAAGCAAATACCGCTCCCTGCCCGTGTGGAAAGTTTACAGTATCTGTGGGAACCAGCCGGCCTGTCGGACATTAATAGTCCCGAAAAGGGCTGCCATGTAAGAACTCGGGAATCCATTCTCTCTATGCCATCGTTATTTTATTTGACTTAATAGTCTCTACGTTGTGTGAAGTCCCATACCGTGGATCATGGTCATTCAAAATGAGTAATTTCGTACAAAGTACGATATGCCCGACTCTACAACGATACACGTACGGTTAGATTGTAGCTCTTACATAGCGTAATGAAAGTCAATTAGTATTAATGGTGACAAGGCATGAAAGTCAATTAGTATTAAATGGGGTCGAGTCTATAACTCTCAGGGTTAAGTTCCAGTCTTACTGGGTATCCATAAACTAATCAAGACACGGGACACGTTCTACACAACCATATGTATTAAAAATATTAACATGCTAAGATTATCGAGTTCATGCAAAAAGGCATAAGGATATAATAGGAGAATTATCATGCCACCATTAAATGAATAAATTATAGAACAATAAAAACACCAAGGCTAAGTTACACCCAGGTTAGGCTATGCCCAAGTCTACGCTAAGGCCAACAAGTCACGCCAAGTTTTACGCTATGGCGAAATATGCACGCAAGAATCGTATGCGTAAAAAAGGATATGCCAAGTTTCAATATGTAGGAGTGAGCGTATAAAGTGATTCACGCTGGCAAGCGTGAGCGTGAAGAGTGATTCACGCTGGCACGCAAACCGTGAGCGTATGAGCGTGAAAAGTAACTCACGCACGCACAGCGTGAGCGTGAAAAGTAATTCATGCACGCACAGCGTGAGCGTGAAAAGTAATTCACGCACGCACAGCGTGAGCGTGAAAAGTAATTCACGCACGCACGTAAAGACGTGTGCATAACTCAAATGTCACGCTGGCACGTAAAGACGTGAGCGTAACTCAAATGTCACGCACGCACGTAAAGACGTGAGCGTAACTCAAATGTCACGCTGGTACGTAAAGACGTGAGCGTAACTCAAATGTCACGCTGGCACGTAAAGACGTGAGCGTAACTCAAAATTCACGCTGGCACGTAAGAACGTGAGCGTAACTCAAAATTTACGCTGGCACGTAAGAACGTGAGCTAACTCAAATGTCACGCTGGCACGTAAAGACGTGAGCGTAACTCAAATGTCACGCACGCACGTAAAGACGTGAGCGTACAACATCTTCCGAACTCCAATCTTATGGAACCTTCGTTCCAAGTCAGAAATGAGGTTCCCATGGTTCAGAATGGTGTAGAATGAGAAGCTCTACCACATGAACTATCTACTTTTCGAAAACACGCCAGTTTGATAGATCAAAACCCATGGACAGCCGAAAATACAACTTAGATCTATAAGAAATGAGCCAATGAAATCAAAAATGCTAAGTACTAAACTCTCTTAGAATCACAAGAGGAAGACAAATGAACCATAAAAACATGGTTCTCAAGTAAAAGCAAGATGCACTTGCCTACTCCTGGTAGGTGGAGGGAGTGATGAGGAAGAAGAAGAAGAAGAAGAAGAAGAAGAAGTAATGGTGAAGGAGAGTTTATGAAGAGAGAGAGAAGGGGATGGAGGCTTTAAATGGAAAAAGGGGGGTGGTAGGTGGGGGTTTGGTTCATGTTGAACCACCATGAACCCAAAAATAACCAACCATTGCCGAACCACATAAGACTAAAACAGAGAATAAAAGCAGGAAGAAAAATGCAGATAATTAATTAACATGAAATTAAAGGAATTTAAATACAGGATGATACATGATAAATATTAAATAAATATATATGAGTTGTACATGTATAAAAATACGCATTCTGGGAACGGGGAGTGACATCTCTACCCACCTTAGAAAAATTTCGTCCTCGAAATTTCAAATCCAAGCAGGTAGAAATATCGGAGCTAAACTAATACAAGCAATTCTAGTGATCAAGCAATCGTTTTTACCATATCAAAAGCAAGTACTATATATGTAAATTCATCAATCTACGATATTAAGCAGCTCTACCCATAAGGTGATAAGCATGAGGAATCAGGACAATCAAGGTATACAGAAAGAGATATACCTTGTGAGTCAAACAGGTGTGGATACCATGATCGGATATCATCCTCACGTTCCCACGTTGACTCTCCCAAGGAGTGATGACCCCAAGCAACATGGACAAGACTAATTATTTGGTTCTTAAGTATCTTCTCTCTTCGGTCCAAAATGGACACAGGCTGTTCCTCGTAAGACAGGTTGGTACCAACAACCAGCTCAGAATGATCGAGGATATAGCTTGGGTCCGATACATACCTACGTAACTGAGATACATGAAACACGTCATGCACCTCTCGTAACGAAGGTGGGAGGGATAAACGATATGCAACATCGCCTATCCGATCAAGGATAACGAATGGGCCCACGTACCGCGGACTCAATTTCCCGCGAACGCCAAATCTAATGACCCCACGAGTAGGCGAGATCCGCAAGAATACGTGGTCCCCAACGGAGAACTCTAACGGCCTACGATGCTGGTCCGCCCAATGACGATGTCGATCCTGCGCAACTCGAAGTCGCTCTCTAACTTCCTTAACCACTTCAACTGTTTGGACAATCATTTCTGGGCCTAACATCTTCCTCTCCTCGATATCATCCCATGCAAGCGGCGACCTGCACTTCTTACCATATAGTGCTTCGAATGGCGCCATCTGGATACTGTCTTGATAACTATTGTTGTATGAGAACTCAACTAAGTGCAGGTGACTCTCCCAAGACCCTCTAAAATCTAGAGTGCAAGCTCGTAACATATCTTCTAAAGTCTGAATCGTTCTTTCTGATTGCCCATCCGTCTGTGGATGGTAAGCCGTGCTAAATCTTAACTTGGTACCCAGACTATGATGTAAGCTCTTCCAGAAATATGATGTAAAGCGGGTATCTCGGTCCGACACAATACTGACAGCGACTCCATGCTGCCTGACTATCTTTTGCATATATAACTCTGCCAACTTTTCTGTAGATTGCCCTACTCTGAAAGGAAGAAAGTGTGCTACCTTTGTAAGTCGGTCCACTATCACCCAAATAGTGTCCTTACCACTTGGTGATCTCGGTAAATCGGTCATAAAGTCCATTGTAATATGCTCCCATTTCCATTCCGGGATAGGAAGCGGTTGCAATAATCCAGCTGGCCTCTGCTGTTCTGCCTTCACTTGCTGACATACCAAGCAACGGGAAACAAATTTAGCTATCTCCCTCTTCATCCCGTTCCACCAGAAATGCTGCTTGATATCTTGGTACATCTTGGTCCCTCCAGGGTGAATAGAATACTGAGAACTGTGAGCTTCTGCCATAACCTCCTGTCTGATATCTCCACTAGGCACACATAGACGCGATCCAAACCTAAGTGTACCATCCTCATGAATTCTCATCTCCTTCCTGAGTCCTCACTTATATTCTACCCTAAGCTTCTGAATCCTTGGGTCCTGTGCCTGAGCTGCCTTGATTCTGTCTACCAAGTCGGATTGAACTTGCAGACTTGTTAGAACTCCTTCATCACTAGGAAGTATAACTTCGATGCCCATCTCCTGAAGGTCTTCTAAGATATGCCTCTGCGTTGTCAACATAAATGCGCCGCCTCTTCTGCTGAGAGCGTCTGCTACTACATTAGCCTTGCCTGGATGATACTGAAGCTCCACGTCATAATCCTTGATCAACTCCAGCCATCTTCTCTGCCTCATGTTTAGCTCCTTCTGAGTAAAGATGTACTTCAGACTTTTATGGTCTGTGTACATGTCCACTCGGTCACCATATAAGTAATGCCTCCATAACTTCAGAGCAAACACTACTGCCGCTAACTCTAAATCATGAGTTGGATAATTCTTCTCGTGGTCCCGAAGCTGCCTAGATGTATATGCTATCACCTTCCCATGTTGTATAAGGACACATCCAAGTCCTTTACCTGACGCATCACAATATACTGTAAAACCTCCGGGTCCAACTGGCAATGTAAGAATAGGTGCTGATATCAACTTCTGCTTCAAAGTCTCAAATGATGCCTGACATTCTGCCGACCAAACGAATGGTACATCCTTCCGGGTCAAGCGGGTCATGGGTGCTGAAAGCCTTGCAAAGTCTGACACAAACCTTCTGTAATATCCTGCCAATCCCAAGAAGCTCCGCACATCTGCTACGGTCTTGGGTACTGGCCAACTTTCTACTGCTTCTACCTTCTTGTGATCTACTGCTACTCCAGCTCCTGATATGATGTGACCCAAAAATAAAATGTGATCCGACCATAACTCACACTTGCTGAGCTTGGCATATAACTGGTTCTCTCTCAGAATCTGTAACACTTTCCTGAGGTGGTCTTCATGCTCCTCTTCACTAGCAGAGTATACAAGAATGTCGTCAAGAAACACAACGACAAACTGGTCTAAGTATGGCATAAAGATACGATTCATCAAATCCATGAATATTGCTGGAGCATTGGTCAAACCAAACGGCATTACTAAGAATTCATAATGCCCATACTTCGACCTGAATGCTGTCTTGGGAATATCTTCCTTCCGAACCCTCACCTGATGGTACCCTGAACGAAGATCTATCTTGGAGAAAACTCTAGCTTTGCTCAACTGATCAAATAAGTCGTCGATCCTGGGTAATGGGTACTTGTTCTTCACTGTTGCCGCGTTAAGCTTCCTGTAGTCAATGCACAATCTGGATGACCCATCCTTCTTTCCCACAAGTACCACTGGTGCTGCCCACGGCGATATGCTAGCTTGGATGAACTTCTTCTCCTTCAGTTCCTCTATGTGCTGATATACCTTGGCCTGCTCTGAATCTGCCATTCTGTAAACTCGATCTAATATCGGTTTATTTCCTGGTGCCAATTCTATACTGAACTCAATATCTCTAACTGGTGGTTGACCTGGAAGTTCTTCAGGAAATACGTCTAGAAACTCTTCAACTACCTTCGAAATCTGAACTTCTTCCATTGCCGTTATTACTCCCTGCTCTTGTTGAGTTGCCCCTGATCTGACTAAGGTGAATCTCTTCATGCCTGGAATATCAAAAGACACACTCCCTCTATGACAATCTATTGTCGCATGACTGTCTTTCAGCCAGCCCATGCCTAAGATAACGTCGAAATTTTCAACAGAAAATTCTATCAACCGGGCGGGTAAAGAATGCCCGCAAACTACAACGCTATATGCTAAAATAACTCTACTAACTTCTACGAGCCCATTACCAGTGAGTATATTCAACCTCCCTGGCAATGCCTTGAACTCCATTCCTAGTCGTGTCGTAAATTGTGCAGATATAAATGAATGGGATGCTCCCGAATCAAACAATGCCACTACGGGATATGAGACGACAAGAATGTTACCTGTCACACCATCTTCCGATGCCAATGCTCTTCCAAGGACAGAGTGAATGCTTGCCCTCGACCTCCTTGCTGGTTTCCATGCTGCGGCCTAGCCTGATGTTGCTGTTGGCCCCTTCCTTGATGATGCTGGGGTGGTCTATGCTGGTGTTGCTGCATCGGTGGCCCCTGCTGTCGAAACATCTGAGCCTGTGGCATTAACGGACGCTGTGCCAACGGCCTCACTGCCACCGCTGGTCCTCGATACTGGCCTGCCCCTGGTGCTGGCAGAGCAAGAAACTGTTGCCCTGGTCCTCCTGACCTCAAATTCATGGGACATGTGGTAACCCGATGGTCTGGATTTCCACATATCAGACACAGTCCATTCAATGTCCGACACACATCTCTAGTGTGTCCTACCTTCCCACAATAAGTGCAGTCCGCCGGGGGTTGCTGGTTCTTCCTCTGTTGCTGTTGCTGCTGTCTTGGTGGTGCTGGTCCTCGTATCGCCACATCGTGGATACGAATGCCAGTGGATGGTGCTGATATTCGGGGCGCTGCTCCCCCTCCTCCTTCAACCTGACTGTGGGATCTCTTCTGACCCCCAGTCCTTGCCGCAAGCCTCTGAATGGTGATCTCATGCCTTCGAGTTGCCGTCAATACTTCGTCAAAAGTTTGGTAATTGTGCCCCTCTATCAATTACAAGAGCTCAAGATGAAACCCTTGCTGGAACCTCATAGCCCTCTGGCTCTCTGTTGCTACCATCTCTGGGGCGAACCTACTCAATCTGCAGAACTCTGCTGTATAAGCATCTACAGTCTTGCCGGCCTGCCTGAGGTTGATAAACTTCTGTTGTAGCTCAAACCGTGCCACAACTCCATAGTACTTGGTCTTGAATCTTGCAGTGAAATCGTCCCAAGCCACAGGACGTCTGATGCCCACTTCCTCTGATTCCCACCAATCACGTACGAGATCCTGAAGTAACAACTTCACTAGATCCACACGTTCTTCCGCCGGTACCTTAGCTACTGTCAGAATAGCCTCAATATCCTTAAGCCATGCATCTGCTGAGATGGCATCCTCCGTGCCCTCGAAACGGTGGGGGTTGTACTTGCAAAACCTGGCTGATGCTCCTGAATCAGTCCTCACTCCTCTTTCCAAAGCCGTCTGCAATCCTTGGTTGAGCAACACATTCTGCTCTTGTAGCTGAGTGTGTATGCGCTGCTGGGCCAACATCTGATGTTGCTGAGTAGCCATCATTCCTCTCATGATCTCCAGAAGGGCGGGTGTGTCCACTTCCACTGGAGTAGGTAGAACTATGGGTGGTGTTGGAACTTCCGGATACTGCGGTTCAGCTGCTGGTTCCACTATCACCTCTTCTTGGATAGTCTCCTGAGGTGAGACTGGCCCTTGTTGCTGACCAACCTGGTCATGTTGTCCATGTTGCTCTTGTTGTTGCTGCCCAGCTCTGACCGATGCGGACGAAGTGCCCCTAAGAAAAGGGATAAGAGAACAATCAAATAACCGGACTGGGAAGATCAATGAAGTCAAAGGATACCGAAATGTCAAGTTAGAATCGAGAATAACGAATCAGGAGATCAAGGGGAAACATGTGTGATTGAGACATCCTATAAATCAAAACACCCCACAAGTCTGAAATCAGACCCTGCATGGGCCACCACTAAAACCTTGTCATGCCCCAGAACCAGAATACTGGAGAGCGGGGGAATGACTCAGCCAGCTACGTATTACGGGTAGATGAATACCGTATAATACGATCAATGCTGTCTAAAAGACAAGGGGGTGCATACTACATGAAAGACTCGCTATGGTCACTTCACATCTATTGTCTCAATCTTTCAAACAAGAAGCAAAAATAGAGAACATGTAAGATAAAGCAGTAAGGCGTCCCAAATGCTTAGTCAAAATGTTCTTGAGATCGGGCTTTACAAAACATCGCCAGGTGATATAGTAACATATACACAATTGTTATCAGCTGCAGTCTGACTTAAATACAATTATGTAAAAGTAAGTGCAAGACTATCCGACTAACATGTCGGTGCCAAGCGGCAAAATGTAAAGTAAATAACAAAACGAGCGGTGAAGTAAGGAACCCACTCGAGTCCTCCTGCGATCATTCCCCTAGTATTGACCATCTTGGAGGTGGAAGTAAGCTGAGTCCTCGGGAACCGGCTCTAAATCTGGCTATGCAAAACCAGAGAGGTTAGACCTCTAATAGCAAGTACCACAAGGAAGCACGATATGAAGGATTAAACCAGTAAGTAAGAGGATATAATAATAGATCTCTGCTTACCACTAGGATTCACATAATATCACGACACTTCGAACCAACCTCCCAACCAAACAAGGACAGAAGTTGGCCCGTCATGTCCTGACATTCTGATCCTCCCAGTTAGGTAACAGAGTAGGTACAGTACACAAACAAATCATCTTGAACGGCCAATCAACTCCTACGGCTTGCTATTGTGAGTCCCAAGTTATCCTGGAATTATGCAATAAAGATTCCTCAGTTCTTACTATGTGCGAGCAAGGCTAGTCTATTCAGTCAATCAATTGTGCCAATCATGAATTAGACGAGTCCCAGCGGGACGCCCGTCATCAATATATAATATATAATAATAATATAAGCAGATACCGCTCCCTGCCCGTGTGGCAGGTTTACAGTATCTGTGGGAACCAGCCGGCCTGTCGGGCATTAATAGTCCCGAAGAGGGCTGCCATGTAAGAACTCGGGAATACATTTTCTCCATGCCATCATTATTTTATTTGACTTAATAGTCTCTACGTTGTGTGAAGTCCCATGCCGTGGATCATGGTCATTCAGAATGAGTACTTCCGTACAAAGTACTATATGCCCGACTCTACAACGATACCCGTACGGTTAGGTTGTAGGTCTTACATAGCGTAATGCAACAATTAAAACTAACCACAGAATAATCATGCCTCGACCATAAAGTACACATGCTGCTTTGTAGAGGAATAAATAAATAAATTGAAGCCTGCACATGCCTGTATGTCAATATTCGGGATCGGCTAATCGATTACAATAGTTCATAACATGAACGTGTCTCATTCATTTAATTCAATAAGATGACTAGCCAGTCTCTTAGTTCCAACTATGAACGCATGATCAATTTTAGTCAAGATAACCATCGTCATCAATGGTGACAAGGCATGAAAGTCAATTAGTATTAAATGGGGTCGAGTCTATAACTCTCAGGGTTAAGTTCCAGTCTTACTGGGTATCCATAAACCAATCAAGACACGGGACACGTTCTACACAACCATATGTATTAAAAATATTAACATGCTAAGATTATCGAGTTCATGCAAAAAGGCATAAGGATATAATAGGAGAATTATCATGCCACCATTAAATGAATAAATTATAGAACAATAGAAACACCAAGGCTAAGTTACACCCAGGTTAGGCTATGCCCAAGTCTACGCTAAGGCCAACAAGTCACGCCAAGTTTTACGCTATGGCGAAATACGCACGCAAGAATCGTATGCGTAAAAAGGGATACGCCAAGTTTCAATATGTAGGAGTGAGTGTATAAAGTGATTCACGCTGGCAAGCGTGAGCGTGAAGAGTGATTCACGCTGGCACGCAAACTGTGAGCGTATGAGCGTGAAAAGTAACTCACGCACGCACAGCGTGAGCGTGAAAAGTAATTCACGCACGCACGCAAAGACGTGTGCGTAACTCAAATGTCACGCTGGCACGTAAAGACGTGAGCGTAACTCAAATGTCACGCACGCACGTAAAGACGTGAGCGTAACTCAAATGTCACGCTGGCACGTAAAGACGTGAGCGTAACTCAAATGTCACGCTGGCACGTAAAGATGTGAGCGTAACTCAAAATTTACGCTGGCACGTAAGAACGTGAGCGTAACTCAAAATTCACGCTGGCACGTAAGAACGTGAGCATAACTCAAATGTCACGCTGGCACGTAAAGACGTGAGCGTAACTCAAATGTCACGCACGCACGTAAAGACGTGAGCGTACAACATCTCCCGAACTCCAATCTTTTGGAACCTTTATTCCAAGCCAGAAATGAGGTTCCCATGGTTCAGAATGGTGTAGAATGAGAAGCTCTACCACATGAACTATCTACTTTTCGAAAATATGCCAGTTTGATAGATCAAAACCCATGGACAACCGAAAATACAACAACTTAGATCTATAAGAAATGAGCCAAGGAAATCAAAAATGCTAAGTACTAAACTCTCTTAGAATCACAAGAGGAAGACAAATGAACCATAAAAACATGATTCTCAAGTAGAAGCAAGATGCACTTGCCTACTCCTGGTAGGTGGAGGGAGTGATGAGGAAGAAGAAGAAGTAATGGTGAAGGAGAGTTTATGAAGAGAGAGAAGGGGATGGGGGCTTTAAATGGAAAAGGGGGGGTGGTAGGTGGGGGTTTGGTTCATGTTGAACCACCATGAACCCAAAAATAACCAACCATTGTCGAACCACATAAGACTAAAACAGAGAATAAAAGCAGAAAGAAAAATGCAGATAATTAATTAACATAAAATTAAAGGAATTTAAATACAGGATGATACATGATAAATATTAAATAAATATATATGAGTTGTACATGTATAAAAATACGCATTCTAGGAACGGGGAGTGACAAACACTCACCGAAACATTACTGAACTGAGATTGGAAACTCTCTAGTGTCATAGGTATATAGCCATTGTGGCCTAATTGCCACTGAACACTCAAAGGACCCTTTACTGAACACACTAAAATACTGATACACTCCTCATTACTAACACAACTCACAGCTCACAAACCTTCACTTCACTTATTGACATTGGTTTGCAAATCCTTTCTATTCACTTTGGCCCCTGGCCAAATGGTCTAACTGTCTAAAACTTACCTCACTCACATTCACTCTAATAGGATCTTCACAAGGCACTGGTTTGACTCTAATTCTTCGCCGACACTCACTTCACTCACCACCGATACACTGAACTGAATAGGACACTCTCTAATACACCACCTCACATTCACAAACCTGTCTCATACATGGCCACACTTCTCACTGAAACAACAGTTAGTTCACAAAGTCACAAATGCAAAATACACATGTAACGCCCGAGTCCCAAAATACGTAGAACTAGGAACGTAGACATGCCAGCTGTATTCATACAAAGTACATAGGCCTCGTATGGATACATAAGTTGTAAAATGCAGTAGAACCATAACTAATCTCATCCACACAAAAATAAATGAATAAAAGATATCATATAATGATAATGAATTGTCTTGATACAATATGTTGGCCGGAGACAAATCCACTACCAACAAGTAATAGAAAATGTCACGACCCGCACCCGTTTTTTTTTTAAAACGGATACAAGACGTGTCCAAGCCAGCCTACGCCGCAGTGTCGGCGGTAGAACGCTGTCACGGCCATGAAGATCAAAATCACAAATAATGCTCATTCACAAACTAATTTAATTTACAATATTCACAAGATTCACATTTGCAGAAAAATATAAACTTGTACAATGACTACAACTCATCTATCTAACTAGTCTCTAGGCTTTTCGTCTGCAAGTACCCCGTATCTCCCATGCTAAGTGAGTCCACGGCTAACCTAAAAAATATGGTTTCCAGTCAGGAATGGAACGAGCACAATTCACTGAATGCAATTTCAAATAAAGAAGATGACTATAAAACAAAGGTTAGACATCAATTATGAGTTTTAAAAATAAACAGAAAATACAGAAAACCAATAGTAAATAAATAGACACAACCGACTTTCCCCAACTGCTAGAAGTACCTTTGATATGTGATCGGTCTCGGGACAATTATGCGACACTGTCTACACTGTCTAAAGTTACACTGTCTACACTGTCTAAGTTACACTGTCTACACTGTCTAAGTTACACTGTCTACATTGTATAAAGCTACACTGTCTACAAAAAATATTGCAATAAAGAAACACTGTCTACAAAATAATAATCACGATCTACACAATTTAAATACAGTAATAATCATGGTCTACACTGTCTACTTTGCAATAAATAAATCACTGTCTACACTGTCTACAAGAAATAAATAAATCACTGTCTATACTGTCTACAAGAAATAATAAATCACTGTCAACACTGTCTACACTGTCTAAGGTCAGATCACACATCGTTGGTACTTCTTATTCCCGACTCAACAATTTTAATAGAAAATAATCATATAACCAATGGCCAATCAATGAAATATAGTAAAAATTAATATCGAAATGCAGACAATAAACTGTACTCGCCTGTGGTTCTTTGCTGGTGAAACCGACAATCTGAACTACTCAATGTGCCACTATAGTCAAAACCCATACAACAGTCCCCGGAAGCTGAAATAAACAATACCAATGATCTCAGAATAGTCCAATTAGCTAGAATTGCCTGTCCTTACGTCCAATTCTGGATACAGGGGCAAAACGGTAATTTCGGGCAAAAATGATGTCCGTCGTTGGACCCGCTTTCCGATACGAACCCAACCGTATGTCCAAAGTTGGATTCTAGCGGCCCGTGCACAAAATCGCCCGTTGAGTGGGACCGTGGGGCCCGCAAAACGACGTTCGATTTAACTGTCTCAGATTTGGACCAAACTTGGCATACAGGACCAGAAAAATGATACGGTTTCGTTGGCGCAAGTTTCGTCTCGAGCGTGCACAAAGTAATTGAGAAATTTGCAAGGTGTACGATACGGTGAATTTCGACGGATACGCATCAAATTCGTCGCGCACACGCGACCAATTTGAATTCCGCCAAAGCCCACGCGACCACAAAGCCGTTACGCAGCTTTCGATCCTTTCGGTACGCGACCACGTCGTCCGGATTGGCGTGACGCACGTCGTGTTGAGCGTTTTCTAAGTTTTGAAAACAGGTTTTTCGGTTACTTTGGGATCCGATTTCTCGACGCTCAGTCGATGATTTTCAAATCCGCAAAAAGGGTCGTGGAGCCCTATATGTTGTCTATAATTGTGTTTAAATAGATTTTCTAATATGTCACTGGATCGATCAGAATCGATCGTCAAATGTGGGTGATTGGACTGCTTTCTGTCCTGTTTCGGGACAGGTTATTCCGTCAACTTTGTATCAATTTTCTGGACGATCTAGGCCTCTAATTTAAGAACTATTTCATGGAGATTAAACTCGTATAGGTTGTGAGTTTACCTGCGCAATTGTTTCAAAAATCGGTGGAACGTGGAGGGAAAACGCTGGCCACGAAAGTTGGTGTTTGGTCGGCTGTCCACTGTTTCGCCTGAGCGCGCGCGTTCGCTGTTTGGCCGGCCTGTGGCCGGCCGGCGGTGACCCGCCGTAGGGCGCGCGGCCGCCGGGATATTCGCCATGAAGCCAGGTCGGGTGGTGGTGGCCTGGTTTAGGGTTTGGCTTAGGATTTCGGTGGGTATTCTCTCGATACTCTCTCGGTTATATATAATCTCATACGGCTACAAAGAGCCTGGGGTCGGGTCTTCTGCTCGAGCCCGGGGTCGAGTCTTCCCTACTTAGGTTGAGGCTTAGGCCTATGGGCCGGGTTGAGCCTCGCTTGGGTTAGGCTGGGCTAGCCTGGCTCTGTTGCTTGGTCCAGTGGGGAGACTTTGGAGTGGGCTCGGTTGCTCTGCTATTGTTTTCTCTCATTCTTTTTCTATTTTCTTTTTATTATCACTAAAACTATATATATATATATATATATATATATATATATATATATATATATATATATATATATATATATATATATATATATATATATATATATATACATACACACACACACGTACGTATATATTCACATATACATTTATATACGTATATATATATACCTTTATACACATATATTTATATATATATATACACACATGTACCATTATATATTTATAAATTTATATATACATACAATTACATATATATATATTATTTATTTATACATACTCATATACGCCATATATAATGTATATATATACATATTCATATATGTATATATATATATATATATATATATATATATATATATATATATATATATATAAATTATGAGTATATATATATATATATATATATATATATATATATATATATATATATATATATATATATATATATATATATATATATATACTCATAATTTATATATATATATATACACATACCAAAAATATGAACAATAAATATTAAGTATAATTAACATTTGAAATTCAATCCTTAATTTTATATTTAATATCTACAATAATAATAATAATAATAATAATAATAATAATAATAATAATAATAATAATAATAATAATAATACAAAATTCGATAAACCAACAGTGGTGTATATACCACCAGGCACAGTCTAATAATCCTAAAATGTATAGGGCCTATTATATACAAATATCATTGAATATAAACAAATAATAATATTTATAATATTTAATTAAGAATACTTAGAAAATATTTATTGTATTATTAAAACAGAATACGACACCATCATACCAAAATACATCGACACGAATGTCATTGGACGTCCTGCACGACTACATGGGCTTGGGCTCAGTTCGGGTCCAGTTCGGGCTTAGTTAGGTACAACCGGGTCGCTACGAAGTCAATGAATTTAATAATAAATAATTAACTATTTATGATGGCCATGCTATAACTTGGCCTGGTTTTCCTAGTTAGGACACCCTTATGGTTCGGCCTTCCACTACACGAAACAACTCTTTTTACAACGTTGAAAAAATGTTGTGAAAGAGCTTTTACAACGTTTAATATAAGGTTGTTATATCCAGGGTTGTAAAAGGGGGTATAAATTCTACAATGTTCGTGTGAACCTTGTAAAAACGTTGTAGAAGTTCTTCTTATAACATTTTACAAACATTGTTGAAATTTATAAAATCTGACCAAAAATTTTTTACGACATTTTTCAACTATTGTAAACAAATAGCTTTTAAAACATATTACAAGTGTTGTAAATATAAAGTTCAACCACGTTCTGCAACTGTCGTAATAACAATATTTACCACGTTCAGTAAACATTGTACATAGATTATGTACAACAATGTATAGATATTGTAGAAAGAGTTTATACAACTTTTAAAAAATGTTTTATTTTATTCAATCATGTTTGCCAAACATTGTAATAAATATTTGTATGTTGTAAATTATAATATCAACAATAATTTAAAAGTATTGTCAATAAATTTTACAATATTTAGAAAAGTTGTTAAAATGTTATCTTACAACAGTTTTGTAACGTTGTTGATTATGCTTCCATTTAAAAAAAAATACAATTTGCAAATAAAAATATATTGATTCCAATTATAATAGTAATACAAATCCACAAATAGAAATAAAAAATACATTATTATAATTTTCGCTCGTGGTGTTGTTGTTGTTGTTGCTCTGCTACCGCTGCTGCTGCTGCTGCTACCATTGTTAGTGTTGCTACCGTTGTTGTTGTTGTTGTCACTTTCTCAGCAACTCCACCACCAAGCCTATCAAAATGAAGGCAAAATTGCAAAAGTAAAACCATAATCAACAGCAAGGAAGTGCTGAATCAAAATGACATAGTCAAAGGATCAAAAAGTCGCACTATATAGCCGGATTAAATCACCTAAATGGCATATTACTTTCAGATATCCATTAATGTCGAATCCTGCATCCAAATATCCCAACATATACTTCAAATTTGTTAAGGGTGCCCGCTATGTCACTCTTTATTTTTCTTATTTAGTGTGCAACATGCATGTTAACATATATTCGAAGGTTGACATAGCCTAAGGTTGAAATAGCCGGGTACTAAACTGGTACGGACATTAGAGTCCATATCCATAGGTATCAACTTAGCATGGAGTGCTCCTCTGTCACCAATGTTCCACAAGCTTGAACCTATAGATACATCTAATTAGACATTCCAATACTTTCTCACCAAGGCAAGTTTGTAGCAGACTTGTGATTGTCAAGTTACGGGGGCTTAATTCCAACTTAGGGAGAGAGAGAGAGAGAGAGAGATATCTGGACAAAAATTATAGTCTGGATTACATCCAAACGTCAACTTGAGGCTATGGAATCCTACCATTATCATCAACATAACAAGTAATATTGGGAAACCTTTGAAGATGGATGCTTTGACAGGTAGATTTCAGAGGCTTTCATATGCTAAGGCTTTTGTGGAGAGATCAGCTGATAGGGAGCAACCAAGTGTAGCTTGCATCATGCTACTAGGAGGGGAAGTGGAGTAACAAATAGAAAATGAATGGGTTCCTCCAACTTGTACCAAATACAAGTGATTTGGGTATATATCTCAATATTGTCCTCTCCCACAGGTCTAGGTTAGGAAAATATTTCAAAATAGAGGCTAGATAATGATTTAGAAAAGAGTGCACAAGTTCAAGTGGAGATGGCTACCATAGATATATCATTTCAAGTAGACACTGAAACTTCAGTCAGAAAAAGTAGAGGAGAACACTCCATCCAACTTGGCAAGAAATGAAGGTAACATTGAAGATGGGCTTCAGTTTTCATCCTGCTAGGGAGGATGTAGATGCAGGGGAGGTTCCAATAGAGGGACTCCAGCAAAAGCATAATAACAAGCGATGCAGTCATCTTCTAAAATATATGATCTTCAGAATAAGGAATTTGATGAGGGAAAAGTGACATGGTCACATCCAGGAAGACACTAGGGGTTTGCATACTCAAGTCGTCACTATAGAGGACCCAGTATCTATCATATTGCCTGGCACAGAGAAGGATAATAGAGAATCGAGTACCAATTGTAGCATTGATCCTTCACAGGGCTCTATAGAGCAACAACAACATTCACAGGAGGGAGGTATTCAAGTCTACAAAGATGGACAACAGTCGCAGTGGATTAAAAAGAGAGGAGAGCAGTAATATCAGTTTGACCATGTCTAACAAGGAGTGGGCCCTTCAGATAGAAGCCATAAAGGCCAAAGATGCAAAGAACGAGGCAAAGGTTAGAGAGGCTCAACTTGCAGCTAGGATGAGGTTGAAGACTGATAGAAAATTTAAAGGCCTTGATGATGTGCAAAAGGTCTTGACCATGTGGTCATTAAGTATGACCAAAAAAGATAAATGGAACAAAAAGAAAGAGAAACATTTGATCTAGTTCCAGCATCATAAATTTGGTTTCGTTGAAAATAAACCTTAAAGTAAATAAATGTATGCATGCTGATTATTTGAAATTTGTACTCTTTGAACCACTCAAATCTAAATTGTTCTTGAACAATGATCTACGATAATTTATGTTGACAAATTATATTCTATATAATGGACCAACCTCCAGTATTCTATAGATGCACGCAAAATTAGTATATACCTCAACCAAGGCATTGTATCTTCCACCAAGTTTTGCAGTCATGTGAATGGCGTCGAAGTGAAATTGAGTGTTCTCACCAACAAATATTAATGTCCGACATTGTAAGTACTTCAATCCTTCTGTGATGTCAAATCTCCTGCGTGTAATGGAAGTAGAAGATAAATGTATACCCATTAGTTGGCTTACAAGACAGAGCTATGAGAGAAATATGTATATCAATTAATATATTAAAGGAATTGCCAGACATTTGTACTTTTCCTCTCATCCAGAAACTGCAAAACTAAGAGTAATAGACAAAATGGTCACAACAACCCTACTGTTCCGAAATGAATATTACTGATTTTGCCTATCAGTCTATTACTTCTGGGAAAAACAAAATTGTGAATCATGTTGCATTTTGAGTTAAAATTCACTCAGCAGTAGGTGGATCAAAACTACTAAAAAAAAGTATGCAAGTATCACAATTGCATAACCAAATTGATCCTCATGGTCATTCTAGTACAACAAACAACAAGAGGGATTTTCAGAACTATTCCAGGGCTATGCAACTATGCAGGTCCATTCAGCAAGTTGCTGCTGCAGTTCTTATTAACCGCAACTGCAGGATTTCTATAGGGGTAGCATATAGCTACAGTAGCAAGGAAGTGGGGGGTGTAGTGCCCCGCTCCCGTTAGGGCGAAGCACTATGTAATAGGCTCGTGGCAAGTCAGACATGGTCGGGAACATAGATGGCTAGTTTGACTCGGCGACGAGTTCGGTATACAAAGACCATGGCATCAATAAAATCGATTTGGACGAGTGATATGAGTACCGTTCCAACTAATGGATCGGCTACTGTTGGAATAAGTCCTAGATGCGGTAGGCAGCGTCTTGGCAAATGAACTCTAAAGAGGGTGCCGCAACTCGTCTGCTGTTGGTTTTATTTGTTTTCTTGGCTTTCTGAACGAATTGTTGCGTGGATTTGATAGTGTGCTTTCGCGTCGATTTCTGAATGCGTCTTTGGGAATTTCGAAGGAGGGATTGAAGGAAGGGTTCTAATTCGATGCTCGTGCCATTGCAGGAGTTCGTGTAACTGACGCTTGACCGTCGCGAAGCGTTCTCCTACTCTCGGCACAATCTTCTTAGGTGGGTGGTTCTTCGGCCCCTTCTTTTCTACTCCTTCTCGCCAACTAAATTCTTGAAGTTCAACGTTCAAATCGATGATGCTAACGGGATGTATGCTTTCCACTAAGATCAAGAGCTCGGGATAATATAGCAACCTAAAGAAGTTAACTCTGAATCTATAAGCTCACTCTAAGTAGAGAAAAGATGAAGTCCTAGGAAAGAGATAGAATTTATTTTATGCTCGGCAAAACATAAAAGAAGAAACATTGGTTGCGGTATATCATGCCTCGGAGAATTTGGTGCCTACGGGATGCTAAATCAGAACGTACAATTTCGGGAAAAAGGACCCTTGCACGAGTAGGAATGATTATGTGGTTTGATAATGGTTATGCTATGCAATTTACTTCATTCATATTAAACTGTTCATACATTCGCATGGTCATGGACGACTTGTGCACAAGGTGAGCTTTCCTCGAGACGGTACCCGGGGCCTTGGGACCGAATCGGCCTAGGAGAAAATTATGGAAATCGTGCTTCGGCGCGAGGCATTGCGAGACCTCCAGTTAGGCTCGCAACCTGGACTGGAGGGCGCATCGTAATGCAACGTAATCGTCCTTCTTGGTGTCGATATCACCAATGACCGCATATAGGATAGATTGCATGCTCATCTATTGTCTTGTGCAGGTGGTAAGTATTATATATATTTTGTGCAGGAAAGGAGCACGGCCGTGGTAAGAATGGTTAAAATTGGTTATGTTGTTATCGTTTAAAATGTGCCTTCGATATGAACTGCAACTCATATAGTTTTAAATAGAAAGATCACTTCGTATGCCAGAATCCTTAATAAGTAGTGTCGGTTTAGACGAGTGGGTTCGTCCCATCCACTAGCAAGTGTGCTAACCCCCAACTTCCCAGGTAACAAGCGTGCTGCGGGAGCTCGAGACTAAGATGGAGCTGAAGAACGGGAGGCGGCACGAAGCTCTCCTATTTTGAAGTATTTTGAAGCCTAATTCAGACCGAAGGCTTTTGTTCAAATGTATAAAGGGACATGAATGTATGGAACGCCGAGGATTATTTCAAGGCGAGCTTGTCGAGAGTTTTCTTTTGTGTTTTAAGGATGTAGACGCAACGGCATAAGTAATGTAAAAATGACCTTGCACATATTTTGCAAGTTTATGAATGAAAAGCTAAATTTCTTCATATTCTATGTCTTCAACTCTCTGTACTGTTTAATTTCAACGCGTCGTGTCAAAAAGAATTTCCAAGCGCACATTCTTGCCTTGTGCAAGTCCAATAAAGACTTGTACGGCATCACGTCCCAACCCGTGGGATCGATTTATATCGAGTCAAGGCGATGGCGACCGATTTGGCGAGTCGGGACATGACAGGGGGAAGCTTGTATGAATGTGTAGGCGGCAGAAATTCATATTGCAGTAGGTAAGCTGCAATTTGCAAGCAATTTTCCTGCAGGGGTTTGTGCAAGGTTAGACTGCATGTAGCTGCAATAGTTACCTATGCAAGTGCAGGGACTGATGCAATGGATAGCAGTTCCTATACAAGTGCACAACATGACAGTATACTGTAAATTACTATCTATAACAAGTGCAATATTTCTAAGGTTAACATATTAAAGTAAGAAAGATCTGTGGTATACACTTCTACACATCCTATATAGCAGTTCCTATACAAACTGAATTGGAAGCAGAACATCCTAGATAGTAGTTCCTATACAAAACTGACATGGAAGCAGAAGTTGCATGCAGAAAACTAACTTGCACATGTCCAAGCAATCAATCGACTATGGTTCAAGATTCTCAGTATCACCCATGAAGTCTATGTATCTATTAATGCCGGGATGTGCATACAAACACACGTACACTAATACTACAAACTTGTACTTATTGGAGATGACAAGAGCAATGTCATTTTAAAACAAAGTTTGGATGACATATTGGTCACATGTTGTCTTGACGATGGCTTATATCATCAAGATAATGCCATTAAGAATTTTTTAGATGAGGGTTCCAATGTCATTTCTCGAACGAAGTGACGGAAAAATTTGTTACTCTTATTTTTTGTGTGTGTTTGTTTCATTCATGTCAAGGATAAATAGGGGCTAAAACTTGACCCAAAATCTGTTAGGGGAATATTTCTTGGATACTCTCCTACACATAATGGATACAAGTGCCTTGATCCAACAGCTTTAATTTGTCACATTACTGAATGCCAACAGCTTTTACAAAATTAACATTGATGCCTTTGTCCAACCTGTTTGGGTAGCGTACATGAATCCTTCCCTTCTATTCAACTCTAGTAAAGGTGACATGTAAGATTAGGTTTGACATATAGTCCCAAGTATAACTCCTTCAACTACAATTTTCCTACCATAACCCATCTAATGTACTTATCGGTTACTGTTGCACGTGTGCAGACTATTTCAAACATTCTTCATGTTATCCTTAATTGACCCCTATTCCATGGATGCACATAAATACCAATAAATTTAACATAAGACGTTCAGAGAGGAAAGAGGCAAATCGTGGAGAAGTCAATTGATCATAAGGAACTTCCAGGAGGTCCAGGTGATCCAAGCTTAGAATCTACCCATATTTTCTGCTACAGAACTTCCAGGGTGGGTACATAAAGAAGTAAATGATTTCTAGATTCTGGCTCAGTTGGTTTTTTAGTTGGGGATTTCAGGGCACCTGAGTACTATGTTGGTTTTTTAAATTTTTGCCTGGATTTGCTTTGCAACATGATAATGGATACTGAAAATGCACTGGCAAATAAAAAGAGGCATTATTTGTGGTTTAAAGATATCAGGTTGAAATACATTGGGTTAGGACCAGGCATGTTACATGGATACACATGATCATCATTGGAAGCAAAAAGGAAAAGTTAAACTTCACATCAATTCCTTTTTTGGGCAATAACATTCAGAAGAAACAATAATAATCTCTTACAAAATAAATACAAGACCTACCTTTTTAATGGTGCGAGGGTGAGCTGAAGTACCAGTGGCTGCAATAATTTCAAGGATGAAGAAAGAATTCTTAAAAATTATAATATAATAATATTCCATAAAAACCAACCCCTCAGTCCTTAATATGAAAACAGTACGATTACAGCCATTATATCTACAAATATAACATCATCTTACCATAACTAGGATAAACATCAATTATCTACAAATTATATCTACAAATTATATCTACAAATATATGATGAAACTGACATCCTGACATCAGAAGAATGCATATTATGTTGTGTGATGCTAATTTGTTCATATTTAATCTAAGCTAATTCTGATCTTTCTTATAATACACCCACCGAATAGCCAATTTATAATGGCTTACAACAATCAGGAATAAAACATTAGAAATGCTACAAGAGGAGAAAAAAATACACTATATGTCGACTTTTATTGAGACAAGCTATGCTCTACCAAGTTCTTTATTTATGTACAGAAAAGTTGGAGCAATTCCAGAAATTTGAATTACTGGAATCTAAAGTTTCTTATAACTACCGAACTATTCTTCAGTTTCCAATGGCTAAATGAATTCATTGCTAAATACATCAAACCTTCCTATTTGATTGAGATGAATTATATGTCACCCTTTAGATTTTATAGCTGTGAATGTTTAAATGTGCAGGCCACTAATTGATAAAAGACCGAGTTCATAATTTTTTCTTGGCTGCTAATTATCTTTATAATCTAGTATTCGACTCATTATAGCTTAAATTTGTACATGTCATATTCCAATGGCCTTTGCCTAATTTGAGAAATATGGTGTGAATGCAGTGTTAACATGCAATCGATAATTCTATCTTTTGCTGTCGCAAGCTATTAATTTCTGTTAGAGAATTGCTGAGTATGGCTCAAAACTGAACACTACTTGCATCAGTGGTTTCTTCATCCTAACTACATGTGTGTTAATAGTTGGAAACTAAATTACTGGCTTAGGTTAACACCTGTAGCGTATGTAAGTTAAAATATACTCATCACTTCTGTAGTTCCTGTGAACTAATGGTATCCTGTGGAAACAAGCATTAGCTTAATATGCAAAACCAAAACAGTGACTGGAACATGGCTTGCATGCATCATTATGCTTGTTTACAGGAGAGACCATAGTCTTAACAAGCATATATCATATAGTTACAAAAATTTTCACTACTGTATTATACATTTCTGTATGTACTTAATACTGAGTTAAAATAAGTTTTTCCATGACATTTATATATTGTCCTGTCATCGTGCTTCATTAAATGAATTGAGCACTAGATAAAATGTATGCCCTACCAATGTTTCAAAGGCAATGTTAAGCTCCAGTCGAGCTAATCAGATGAAGGATAATTATTATACCTGTATCGATAGAGCCAACAATAACATCAGACTGGAATGTGACCTCTTTCCCATATTTAATAGGCAACTTTACGCCTAGAAAATCCCAAGAATGTGTGGAGTCGAGCTCACTCATCTTGCTCTCGAACAGAGAAATGACTTCATCACTCTCTGCACTAGAAATTAGAGATCACTAAGGATTAGAGAGACCATATTGTACTTGTTCCTGCACAATAATTAAAACCAGGTACGAGAACCTTGGAGTTTGCTTGCTTGCTCTGGAGTGAGCATTGCCGAGAAACCTCGAAAGCTCTTGCTATAGTGGTGGATTGTTATGTTTGCAGCTTCTTTCTCACTAAAACATTAGTTAAACGAATCTCGTATGCTCGCCTACACCAGTTGCTTAATTAGCTATATGAATCGAGACCCTGATACGTGTTTCCTGTCAGTCTAACCAGAACCTTGTCGGTCCCTTGCTGGAATTTTACCTCTACAACAAAAACCTTTCCCAGTCTTTTATAGCGTAAACTCAGAACCTAGTCGGTCCCTTGCTGTGGTTTCCGGTATCAATTCAAATGAGATTAAAAGAATGAAACACAAAACAAAACAAAAAGAATGAAATGAAATAAAAACCTTATACCGTAAACTCAGAACCTAAAACCTCCAAGCACCCACGTTGCTTCGTCACAAACTATCCATTGAAGTAATCCAAATCTCATGGTCACCAAAAAAATAAAAGGAAATAATAACTGTCTATGTTGCACAGAGTCATAGATACGACACAATATGGACACACACATATTTTGGCATGCCTAATGTATTTGGATTGTCTATGTTGTGTCCAACATGCGTCCGACAGGAAGCAAAACAAACATGACACCGATTTTTGGAGACAGAAAAAAGTTGTAATTTTTATTAAAAAATTGTAAATCAAAACATGTTACCAATTTTTGGGAATAAAATTGCAAATCAAAGCATAATAATTAATTTTGGGAATAAAGTTTTTTTATACCTGATCGTTTATGGGCGGTGGAGGAGGGTGGTCGTCAGTGGACGGAGGAAGCTCTGGTGTGCGCGTAAAGAGAAGGAGGAGGGGGTCGAATATGGGCGGTGGGCCGGCGGGGCGTCGATGCGAACAGCAGACGGCCGGGCGGGGGGGGGGGGGGGGGGGGGGGGGCGCCTGTGCGGACAAAGGACGGCCGCGGATGGCGGGGCTCCAGGGTTGAGTTGTGAGGAGGAGGGAGGCCTGGGGTGTCGGCTGAGTTGTGAGGAGGAGGGAAAAAAATTTGTGAAAAAAATTAGGTTTGGGGGGAGGAGAACAATAACTTGGTTTTTGGGTGGGGAATATTGGTTTTAGGCTTTGGGTTAGCCATTGAAGTTTTAGTCGTTAGAAAGCTGACAATATAATGAAGATACTACCGACTACTTAGCAACAATAAATTTCAGTCGCTAAATAATTTTATAAATTTATCAACCCACTAGCAACTGAATTATGATGGACTATTTTGTTCATTAAACAAAATTGTCAATTAGTTGAAAATTAGTCGCTACTTAGTCGCTACATTAGCGACTAAAATAGGTTAGTCGTCAGGTTAGTCGCTAAATTACCATAATTTTGTAGTGAAAGAAGGAGAAGTTCGCTGACCTAACTAACCGAGAAGGAGGAGATAAGGAAAGCAGCCCTTTGAGGTAGATGACCGAGAAGGAGAGAAGGAGAGCGGCCTATGAGCAGTAGAACGAGCAGGAGGGAGGAGGAATTTTAGAAGGGGGAGTAGTTTAGACGAGGGAAAATATTTTAAAGGGGGGGGGGGGGGAGGAAATATTTGGAGAGAAAAAAGTGTCGCAGAAAAGAAAAAAAAAAAAAGATTGCGCCTATTCTGACCAAGTCAAAAAATATTTATAGTTAGTAACTTATTATTATTTTATTAAATTTATTTAATATAAAATATATTTTTTATTAGTGACGGAATAAGGAGTTCCAAATATTTATCACAAAACAACTAATATTTAGTGTGTTTTCTATGACAGTATAATGATCATAAATTCTAAATAATTTCTTCATAAATTTGGAATTACTATAAACCCTAGATAAAATAAAGAAATGAAGGCATGAGTAACCTGTAATCGAGAGATAGAGAAGAACAAGAAGAAAACGTGAGAGAGAGAATAGAGACTAGTTGTATTTGGTTTTTAGATTCAGATTCAGATTTGGATTGATACATACATGATCGTTTTCTATATTAAATACGGCTTAAAATGGTTCAAAAATGAGCGTCCAAATCGTATGTATATTTACTTATTAATATATAAAAACTAAAAAAAACTATTGTATATGTTTTCTTCTTACGTAGTTGTTGCAAAAAGTTTAAAAATAAATGAAGATATAATAATATATTCAACATTAAAATTATATTTAAACTAACTACATGGTATTATCTAATTAAACCCCAAAGATTCAAACAATATATTTATAATAAATCATAATTAAAATATATTTAGATTATTATAATAAAATTTAAATCTTTATCTATTTTTTAAAATAATATTATAGATTATTTTTATACGTGTAACGCACGTAAACTAGACTAGTGTTATAGTAAATAGTCTTTCTTATACTTTAGGTAAATTGTTGTTTTGCTAGACGAAAAGAGAGGATATATGACAAAATTACATTATGAACTTTTTCTTGCCTTTCAGCTCTTGCTAGAGTTTATACAAAATAACGCATGAAGAAGAACGATAGCCTTTACTAACATAATGTACAATTGTACATGTATGTGTAGTCATATGTTTTGGTTGCTTCAACACCAACTATCATAAATAGGTATTAATTGTATCAGAGGGGAAGATGTTGGATTGTCAGCTGTCATTTGTTGAAATTACAAGGGTAACTACCAATGTCGGACTTTAAATTTTGACACTACAAAAAAATGACGATTCTTGACGGTTTATAAGTTGATGGTCGTGAAAAACTGTCAAGAAAATGGGTTATCTTGACAAATTTAGCCTTACGTCAAGAAATACAATTTTATGTTAATTTAGCAATCTTACAGCATAATAGTTGACGGTTTTAGAGGATCCGTCAAGAAACATTCTTTTATTTAGTGACGGTTTGGTAATAACCGTCAACTAATATATGCCTAAAAAAATTGGCCTGAGACAAACTCTAAAAGTTGTGCCCTCAAAGCTTAATGCTTATATAAATTTTTTTTGTGGACAACAATAAAATAGTATTATCAATACAAAATTTAAGAAAAAAATAATAAACAAATATAATATCCAAAATAATATATGTCATAATAAAAAAAATAATAAAATTGAAGATATTCCAAGCAGAAAATTAGATTTGATGTTCTAAACAAATAAATAACTAATAATGTTTTGAATAATTCTTATGATAATAATAAAAAAATACAAAATTTGTAACTTGTTATATTGTTCCATTAATTCCAAGAGGACATAGAGAGAGAGAGAGGATATTGACAATGACGAAAGGAAAAAAAGGGGGTTGGCAATGACAGAAGGGTATAAGAAGAATTGGAGCATCAGAATGTTAGATCAGCAACAGAGGGGAGAGGATTTAATTTTGACAGCGACTGCACCAATTTTTTTCATTTTGACTAACTGATTTGTCTTTTGGTAATACAATATATGACATTTAGATATTCTAAATTTTTGGGCACGAGGCACCCGCCTTATGGGCCTCATATCAAGTCCAGCTATGGTAACTACCACATTCCAAATTTCTCAGTTATTTTCAGACAATTTTCTAAACAAATTCATAATATTATTTAGTTGATGCACGTATAAGATCTTAAAAGGAACCCAAAAAAGGAATTGAGCAAACTGACATGACTGAAATATCCAATCCTTATATACACTTTATGGAGTGTAAGATATTTGCATAGTAAGTTATACATCTGCCAATACCAAAACATAATTCTTGAACCAACATGAGAAGATTAAGATTGAGACCAACAAGAACTATAATAGAAACATTAAAAAATTATCAAAGATAATTGAACAAAAAAGAAAAATAATCAAGGGTGTAAAAGCAAAATAAGTTGTAAAAACATATAAATAAAGAAAACTTATTTATCTCGATGATTACAGTTCAAAAATTCTAATAATTGTTAGATATTTTTAATAATTCATTAATTGAATATATGGCACACCCTAAGCTAAAGAAACATTTTAAATAGTAAAGTAGAGGTGAAGGAGTGCTGATTTTAAAAAAAAAAGAATATTATAACAGGAAAGAAGCTGTGGAAGGGATTGATGTAAGAAGCTGATACATTAGGTTTGTATTTCGAAGCCGTAGAAGGGATGGGTTCAGCATGTGACAGATCCATTTAACCATGAACTGCTACCAAGTGAGGTGTTGACCTAATAAGACCAACATTTTGAATAATATCATCCTAGATATTTTAAAGATATATTTACAACGTTGTCTAAATATTGTAAAATACACATATTTTACAACATTTTATACAAGTTGTTAAATATAACCCTTTTATAATGTTACATAAACATTGCGAAATCATATTACATATACAACGTTTACATAAAGTGGTAAAATAAAATTAATTTTACAACATCAAACAAACATTGTGCAATATAAACAATTTACAACTGTTGCTAAACGTTGTTGAACACGACATTTTTACAACATTTTAAATACATTGTCAAAATTAGTAACTTTGACAACAGTACATAACCGTTGTCAAAATTAATAAATGTTACAATGTTAAAAAAATGTTGTTAAAAATAATAATAAACAACTTTTGTGAATGCCATTGTAGAAGCCTTAACATTTGAATATAAAACGTTGTTTGCACATATATTTTACAATGTTTTTCCAATAAAGGTTGTAGAAGACCCCCCTTTTTTACAACATTTTTAGAAAGTGTTGTAGATGGAACGTTGTAAGAAGAGTTTTTCTTGTAGTGTTCCTAGGCATGGCTAATACACTAGTCTAGGCACGCCACTGCACTATTAGTGCCACGATTTCTAGTCACATTGTACTCCAAATTTAATCATGGTTAAAAATCGTCTACCGTAATAATTAACTAAATAATTAATTACAAAAATTCTAAGATTACCATTTAAATCAAATAAATAACTAAATAATATTTCAAAATTCCGGGAAGGGGAGCTACAAATCTACCCACCTTAAAAATAATTTCGTCCTCGAAATTCTATTTCATAACCATGCCTAAACTTTAAAAAAATAAAAGTCAAGGAATAAATCCACTATCACCACAATCTTCTCAAATTTTTAATTCCTCAAAAATAGTTTGTAATCTTCTCCTAGCCCAAATAACCTCCAGGACTTCTACCCACCTTTGGTCACACTACTCCTCACACTAAAATCTTGAAATATTCTAACTGGTGCTAACAATCCTATCAACAAATATCTAGGCATATGGTATCTATAATCCTCTCGTATCTATCAAGCAACCCGAACTTAGCAAGCAGTAAATCTATCTACAATAGAGAGGACAGGAAGATAAGGAAGAACAATCGAGAGAAATTATGAAGTTTAAAGAGTGGTAGAGAATATGCAATAATACAGGTAGAAAGAGTATTTATGAACCTATAGTCTTATTCGCTAGATTGGGCTACTCTAGTCCAGTCACTTGCTATATCAAAGAGCCCTTCGTTACTTAGAGTGGCTTGCCATCTGTACAATACAGAAGTCTCATTCTCGAAATTTCAATTCAACCAAGGTTCCATAACGAAACGAAATTTGGAAAATCAAGATTGTGGTCTTACTGGGTTCTCTATTTGGACATCACTCGTTGGTTGAACGAACATTGGGTTTCAACCTATATGGACTGGACAAGATCCCACTGATAAAATTATTCCTACTAGGTTAGGGTATCCTAGAATAGGTTTCTATCCAAGGGTTGAGCTAGTTGCCCGTCATACTGGTTAGCTAAGTTTCTAAAGTTCAAAATGTTTCCTTGGTGACTTTTGTGTTTAAGTAGCACAAGAGGCCTCTATCAAGCGGCACACTAGTGGCGTGTGCGTAGTGGGCTTCGAGTAGATCACCACCACATATTGGGTCGAAGGAATTGAGTCAAGGTTGGGGCGCTAGTGGAAATCGGAAAGTATACTGGTATTATGGTAAGGGTTATAGCTAGTCCTTTTTAACCTAAAAGTCGTAGTACAAAATAGGGGACGAGTTTGAGTGGGACATGATATACTTAGATGAAGGTGGACTCGTCTAGATCTTGCATATAAAATTTGTTGGAAGGTAACGGCTGGTCTCGTGCTTCGAATATTAATGGCACGGCCGGGGACACAAAATGATCTAAATGGAAAGTGGAAGTCCATGAGACACTAATTGTCATCCTATAGGAATCATTCTAATCAATCGATAATCCTTGTATATCATAAAGTTTTAGGAGGCTTACATTCTACCCACCTTAAAAGTAGGACATGGTCTTAGGAATATTGAGGTTAGAGGGTTCCCATAGTCCGGATACTGTACCTCGACTCTTTGTTAATAGGGAATGAGGCACGGCGTATCGGTGTAGAAGCATGAAAAATACTAAAGAAATTGGTTCATGCGGCCAGGAAAGACCCATGCGGCTCGCAAAACGCATGCGGCTCAGGGGGTCATGCGGCATAAGGAGCTATGCGGCCTGAAGTATTTCATGCGGCTCAGAAGGCACGTGGCTTGGTAGTGCTCCCCTCCAACCCATGCTGCATTAATTGCTTTGACGGCTGACTCCTCTGAAAAGTTGACAGACCTGACACCAAAGCAGGTAATTATGACTCTGTCATGATGATGAATCTCTAGGGAAGAGAAAGAAATCTTTGACATGATCCCCGAGAGCAACAAAATGCCACGTGGCCTTGCCACGTCGGCGTGCTTATGCGGCTCGAAGTGAAGACTTCCCATGCGGTTCAGAATGAAGCTGTCCTATGCGGCTCCGGCCGAAACAGTTTCATGCGGCTCAATTGGAAGCATCCCTATGCGGCTCAAGAAGACCATGCCCATGCGGCTCAAGCAGACACACCATTATGCGGTTCATGCGGCTCGTCATATGGTTCAGAAGTCCGAAGGAGGGGGCCACTGCCCAGACCGCCCTGACACGTGTCCCAAGTCTTCATGCGGCTCGCTCATGCGGCTTAATCTGCATGCGGTTCCAGTCTCACCATCGGCTCTTAGGACACGTGTCCTCATCCGATCAATCTCCCAGATTTATGGCAATCCAAGATCGGGTCGAATCCCAATGATCTGGGGCACGTGGCAGAAGAATAAATTTGATTTATTTGCAGATATCATAAAATCATTATAAGGAAGATTTATGCCAATCAGCATTAATTGCTAATGGGGATTTGGTGTAATCTACCCTTAATGGCTTGGATTCATCACAATCGGGAATGAATGGTCTGGATTGACTAATCCCCAGGCCGTCGCCATCTCCAAGAGCTAATCATTAGCAACCCTAATGATCATATCCCACTACTATAAATAGCAAGGTGCCATTCCCTTGCGGAGAGAGACGATAAAAATCAGAGAAGAATACGTATACACAGAAAGAGCTTTCCCCCCTTCCTGATAATCACAGAGAGAGAGAGAGAAGCCAGGAGAGCAACTCGAGGAGAGCAAGAAGAGCATTTTTTCGTCAACGCCAAGCAGATCTTTCCCGAGCCAAGGCTGCATACCGATCGTCCAAGGAGTAAGGCAGAGCGGCCGTCGCTTTCCCGAGCCTCTATCGTTACCCCCCAGAATCAAAAATAAACAATTGTACTTAGTCTACTGTACCTAGATTTTCGTCCCTAGGCTTTCTTTGTACAAGCGAGTTTGTATTGTGAGTCTAAGTTCAGTCCTCCGATAATTGTTCTGTTCTTTTACGATCAATGGCAAACAATCGGGGTACGGTAGATATAAGTCAAGTCGAGGATCGTTCCTCAATAAGTGGAGAACAAGTGTGTACAATGACACATGGTCGATAAAACAGGATGATCTACTCGTCTATAGTATACTAGAGTTATTGACGGGTAACCAACTCTACGGCACAAGATTTCTAACAACTGAGTCGTGAATTTCTATTTGTGTCAACCTGCCAGACTATCGTCACAAGAATTGTAGTGATCGTGTATTGCTGTTGACAACTGGTAGATCATAATATGACAGGGTATTCAAACTATGGTATTGGCTAAGCTGGTGACTGTGGTGTTCCAACACTAGTTAGGGCTTAATAGTAAAATTTACATAACTAGAGTAATACTTGTTGGAAACCAACCTTGGGATGAGTGTCACGATAAATGATTACCCTATTGTCCACTCATCTCAGGTCTAACTGCGGCTTCGGTCGAGGAAGGGTTGGTTCAAGGCTTAAGGGTTGCTATTTAAGACAAGCTTCCAGCAAATAATTAGAGACTCGTAACCTTTCGCGATTCAAGGGCGAACATATAATTCAAGAGGAATTGTCAATGCAGTCGTGGATGAGATCCTAGATACCTATATATCTCCATCCACGTAGTGTAATTAAACGAAGAGCGAACCAAATGCATCATAGTTGATCAGACCATAATACACTGATTCTGATTAGACAATAAGTTAGCAGGCGTCCCCACTAAACATACGCCTCGAATCAAGCTCGAGAACAGAGTGAGCTTGCAAAACTAGGCTGTAATAGCAGCATTGGTCAAAAGAGTCAAAATATAGGTATGCAAGATTTTGAAAAGGAGTTACAAGTAGTTCGAGTTTTGTGAGAATCAAACCTTATCCGGTGTTCTTGCTTATACAGTCTTTCTACTATCTTCTGATCCACAAGGACTTGGTCGACTAATGGGTTATGGACATTCTAAATTCTATATTCTAGGTAAACCTATTAGTGTCAGTCGATATCCTCGTCAATAGGTCATAAGGACCACGGAATGCTAGATCGGGAGACGTGCTATCCAACTTACAAACTTTCACCAATATTGGCTTCGGATCTTATGGAACACACAGGGCACTGTCCTATCCTCTATAGTATCCTTAACTTGTAATCATGTCTGAAATCATTTCACCGAGGTCTATGCCACACCCGTATACTCTGGCTGTGGTAAACCCTTGGTTTCGTAACTCAACATGATACAAAATCGAACACTTCTTAACTCTATCCAATATTGGCTCAAGGGTATCTACGATCAAGAGTGGACCACTAGTCATATCTCTAGAAAATTCTATAACCGATGTTTTCCTAATCTCCTTTCCACTCTAGGGGTCGTATCTCGCCAGTGCGCTGCTGGCTGCAGTGAATCCCTAGTCTTCAAAGTTTAAATAAATGGCGACAGTGCGCTGCTGTCTTGCCAGTATAAGTTAACTAACCTTCCTTTAACTATATATGTAAAAACTCATGAGCTTCTAGAGATTCAAACAAGTTGTCCACGAAATAAACGTAAGTATTTGTCCTATTATTCACAACCCTTAGAATAAAGTATTGAATATGGAGGAAATAACTGGAGAAAAAGGAATACAAATATTCTAGCATCTATTTCGTGTGTATTCAAGCCTTTGAGGAAAAACTTGAATCGAAACTAACTTGAGTTTCATCTATTGATAACATAAAAATAACAATTCTTAGGGCAAAAATAGGAACTAAATAGGCAATTTTGACTAAGATGTGAGGATGATATCAAAAGGGCAAGGAGAAAGAATTGCACCATTTATCAAGGTTAGATCATTAATTCTGTGAAGCCCTGCCTTACCAAGGGAATAATCTATCCAAATTAGATTATATCGTCATATCAAGAGATACTAGTGTACCCATGGGGATCTGATAACTATCAAAATTAATAACTCCTTATCTACATTGCATGGCCTAGACTACCCATCGATAAATTTGTATAAGGGACTCCTAGTCCTAGTCATTCTCGTAAATTAAATTAATTTCTAATTCGTGAATGAGCATTTCATAGTCGCAGGCTCGCAATAGTACAACTAACTTAAGTACCATCACGAGTTCGCATGATTTGCGAAAACAGACCTGCATGGGCCACCACAAAAACTTGTCACGACCCGCACCCTTTTTTTTAAATGGATACAAGACGTGTCCAAGCCAGCCTACGCCGCAGTGTCGGCGGTAGAACGCTGTCACGGCCATGAAGATCAAAATCACAAATAATGCTCATTCACAAACTAATTTAATTTACAATATTCACAAGATTTACAGTTGCAAAAAAATATAAACTTGTACAATGACTACAACTCATCTATCTAACTAGTCTCTAGGCTTTTCGTCTGCAAGTACCCCGTATCTCCCATGCTAAGTGAGTCCACGGCTAACATGAAAAATATGGTTTCCAGTCAGGAATGGAACGAGCACAATTCACTGAATGCAATTTCAAATAAAGAAGATGACTATAAAACAAAGGTTAGACATCAATTATGAGTTTTGAAAATAAACAGAAAATACAAAAACCAATAGTAAATAAATAGACACAACAGACTTTTCCCAACTGCTAGAAGTACCTTTGATATGTGATCGGTCTCGGGACAATTATGCGACACTGTCTACACTGTCTAAAGTTACACTGTCTACACTGTCTAAAGTTACACTGTCTATACTGTCTAAGTTACACTGTCGACACTGTCTAAATTACACTGTCTACATTGTATAAAGCTACACTGTCTACAGAAAATATTGCAATAAAGAAACACTGTCTACAAAATAATAATCATGATCTACACAATTTAAATGCAGTAATAATCATTGTCTACACTGTCTACTTTGCAATAAATAAATCACTGTCTACACTGTCTACAAGAAATAAATAAATCACTGTCTACACTGTCTACAAGAAATAATGAATCACTGTCTACACTGTCTAAGGTCAGATCACACATCGTTGGTACTTCTCATTCCCGACTCAACAATTTTAATAGAAAATAATCACATAACTAATGGCCAATCAATAAAATATAGTAAAAATCAATATCGAAATGCAGACATTAAACTGTACTCGCCTGTGGTCCTTTACTGGTGAAACCGACAATCTGAACTACTCAATGTGCCACTATAGTCAAAACCCATACAACAGTCCCCGGAAGCTGAAATAAACAATACCAATGATCTCAGAATAGTCCAATTAGCTGGGATTGCCTGTCCTTACGTCCAATTCTGGACACAGGGGCAAAACGGTAATTTCGGGCAAAAACGATGTCCGTCGTTGGACCCACTTTGCACCGAAAAGCGTGTCAGAGTCAACGGTCTCTAAAGTCATCAAACTATATGTTTACGGATCCAGTTTTCCGATATGAACCCAACCGTATGTCCAAAGTTGGATTCCGGCGGCCCGTGCACAAAATCGCCCGTTGAGTGGGACCGTGGGGCCCACAAAACGACGTTCGATTTGACTGTCTCAGATTTGGACCAAATTTGGCATACAGGACCAGAAAAATGATACGGTTCTGTTGGCGCAAGTTTCGTCTCGATCTGACGAGCGTGCATAAAGTAATTGAGAAATTTGCAAGGTGCACGATACGGTAAATTTCGACGGATACGTATCAAATTCGTCGTGCACACGCGACCAATTTGAATTCCGCAAAAGCCCACGCGACTACAAAGCCGTTATGCAGCTTTCGATCCTTTCGGTACGCGACCACGTCGTCCGGATTGGCGTGACGCACGTCGTGTGGAGCGTTTTCTAAGTTTTGAAAACAGGTTTTTCGGTAACTTTGGGATCCGATTTCTCGACGCTCAGTCGATGATTTTCAAATCAGCAAAAAGGGTCGTGGAGCCCTACATGTTGTCTATAATTGTGTTCAAATAGATTTTCTAATATGTCACTGGATCGATCAGAATCGATCGTCAAATGTGGGTGATTGGACTGCTTCCTGTCCTGTTTCGGGACAGGTTATTCCGTCAACTTTGCATCGGTTTTCTGGACGATCTAGGCCTCTAATTTAAGAACTATTTGGAGGAGATTAAACTCGTATAGGTTGTGAGTTTAAGTGCACAATTGGTTCGAAAATCGGTGGAACGTGGAGGAAGAACGCTGGCCACGAAAGTTGGTGTTTGGTCGGCTGTCCACTGTTTCGCCTGAGCGCGCGCGTTCGCTGTTTGGCCGGCCTGTGGCCGGCCGGCGGTAACCCGCCGTGGGGCGCGCAGCCGTCGGGATATTCGCCATGAAGCCAGGTCGGGTGGTGGCGGCCTGGTTTAGGGTTTGGCTTAGGACTTCGGTGGGTATTCTCTCGATACTCTCTCGGTTATATATAATCTCATACGGCTACAGAGAGCCTGGGGTCGAGTCTTCTGCTCGAGCCTGGGGTCGAGTCTTCCAAACTTAGGTTGAGGCTTAGGCCTATGGGCCGGGCTGAGCCTCGCTTGGGTTAGGCTGGGCTAGCCTGGCTCTGTTGCTTGGTCCAGTAGGGAGACTTTGGAGTGGGCCTGGTTGCTCTGCTATTGTTTTCTCTCATTCTTTTTCTATTTTCTTTTTATTATCACTAAAACTATATATATATATATATATATATATATATATATATATATATATATATATATACATACACACACACACGTACGTATATATTGACATATACATTTATATACGTATATATATATATATATATATATATATATATATATATATATATATATATATATATATATATATATATACCTTTATACACATATATTTATATATATATATATATATATATATATATATATATATATATATATATATATATATATATATATATATATATATATATATATTTTTTTTTTTTTATATATATATATATATATATATATACACACACACATGTACCATTATATATTTATAAATTTATATATACATACAATTACATATATATAATATTTATTTATACATACTCATATACGCCTTTATGTATATATATATCTATATATATACATTCACATATAATATATATATATATATATATATATATATATATATATATATATATATATATATATATATATATATATATATATTTATATATATATATATATATATATATATATATTTTATATATATATATATATATATATATATATATATATATATATATATATATATATATATATATACATATTCATATATATATATATATATACACATATACTCATAATTTATATATATATATATATATATATATATATATATATATATATATATATATATATATATATATATATATATATATAAATATATACTCATAATTTTTATATATATATACACATACCAAAAATATGAACAATAAATATTAAGTATAATTAACATTTGAAATTCAATCCTTAATTTATATTTAATATCTACAATAAAAATAATAATAATAATAATAATAATAATAATAATAAGAATAAGAATAATAACAAAATTCGATAAACCAACAGTGGTGTATATACCACCAGGCACAGTCTAACAATCCTAAAATGTATAGGGCCTATTATATACAAATATCATTGAATATAAACAAATAATAATATTTATAATATTTAATTAAGAATACTTAGAAAATATTTATTGTATTATTAAAACAGAATACGACACCATCATACCAAAATACATCGACACGAATGTCATTGGACGTCCTGCACGACTACATGGGCTTGGGCTCAGTTCGGGTCCAGTTCGGGCTTGGTTCGGTACAACCGGGTCGCTACGAAGTCAATGAATTTAATAATAAATAATTAACTATTTATGATGGCCATGCTATAACTTGGCCTGGTTTTTCTAGTTAGGACACCCTTATGGTTCGGCCTTCCTAGGCATGGCTAATACACTAGTCTAGGTACGCCACTGCACTATCAGTGCCATGATTTCTAGTCACATTGTACTCCAAATTTAATCATGGTTAAAAATCGTCTACCGTAATAATTAACTAAATAATTAATTACAAAAATTCTAAGATTACCATTTAAATCAAATAAATAACTAAATAATATTTCAAAATTCCGGAAAGGGGAGCTACAAATCTACCCACCTTAAAAATAATTTCGTCCTCGAAATTCTATTTCATAACCATGCCTAAACTTTAAAAAATAAAAGTCAAGGAATAAATCCTCTATCACCACAATCTTCTCAAATTTTTAATTCCTCAAAAATAGTTTGTAATCTTCTCCTAGCCCAAATAACCTCCCGGACTTCTACCCACCTTTGGTCACACTACTCCTCACACTAAAATCTTGAAATATTCTAACTGGTGCTAACAATCCTATCAACAAATATCTAGGCATATGGTATCTATAATCCTCTCGTATCTATCAAGCAACCCGAACTTAGCAAGCAGTAATTTACACGAGTAACTAAGAAATATTGGTGAATTCTAATCAGTATGACCTTCGTCTATCTACAATAGAGAGGACAGGAAGATAAGGAAGAACAATCGAGAGAAATTATGAAGTTTAAAGAGTGGTAAAGAATATGCAATAATACAGGTAGAAAGAGTATTTATGAACCTATAGTCTTATTCGCTAGATTGGGCTACTCTAGTCCAGTCACTTGCTATATCAAAGAGCCCTTCGTTACTTAGAGTGGCTTGCCATCTGTACAATACAGAAGTCTCGTTCTCGAAATTTTAATTCAACCAAGGTTCCATAACGAAACGAAATTTGGGAAATCAAGATTGTGGTCTTACTGGGTTCTCTATTTGGACATCACTTGTTGGTTGAACGAACATTGGGTTTCAACCTATATGGACTGGACAAGATCCCACTGATAAAATTATTCCTACTAGGTTAGGGTATCCTAGAATAGGTTTCTATCCAAGGGTTGAGCTAGTTGCCCGTCATACTGGTTAGCTAAGTTTCTAAAGTTCAAAATGTTTCCTTGGTGACTTTTGTCTTTAAGTAGCACAAGAGGCCTCTATCAAGCGGCACACTAGTGGCGTGTGCGTAGTGGGCTTCGAGTAGATCACCACCACATATTGGGTCGAAGGAATTGAGTCAAGGTTGGGGCTCTAGTAGAAATCGGAAAGTATACTGGTAATATGGTAAGGGTTATAGCTAGTCCTTTTTAACCTAAAAGTCGTAGTACAAAATAGGGGACGAGTTTGAGTGGGACATGATATACTTAGATGAAGGTGGACTCGTCTAGATCTTGCATATAAAATTTGTTGGGAGGTAACGGCTGGTCTCGTGCTCCGAATATTAATGGCACGGCCGGGGACACAAAATGATCTAAATGGAAAGTGGAAGTCCATGAGACACTAATTGTCATCCTATAGGAATCATTCTAATCAATCGATAATCCTTGTATATCACAAAGTTTTAGGAGGCTTACATTCTATCCACCTTAAAAGTAGGACATGGTCTTAGGAATATTGAGGTTAGAGGGTTCCCATAGTCCGGATACTGTACCTCGACTCTTTGTTAATAGGGAATGAGGCACGGCGTATCGGGGTACGGTAGATAAAAGTCAAGTCGAGGATCGTTCCTCAATAAGTGGAGAACAAGTGTGTATAATGACACATGGTCGATAATACAGGATGATCTACTCGTCTATAGTATACTAGAGTTATTGACGGGTAACCAACTCTACGGCACAAGATTTCTAACAACTGAGTCGTAAATTTCTATTTGTGTCAACCTGCCAGACTATCGTCACAAGAATTGTAGTGATCGTGTATTGCTGTTGACAACTGGTAGATCATAATATGACAGGGTATTTAAACTATGGTATTGGCTAAGCTGGTAACTGTGGTGTTCCAACACTAGTTAGGGCTTAATAGTAAAATTTACATAACTAGAGTAATACTTGTTGGAAACCAACCTTGGGATGAGTGTCACGATAAATGATTACCCTATTGTCCACTCATCTCAGGTCTAACTGCGGCTTCGGTCGAGGAAGGGTTGGTTCAAGGCTTAAGGGTTGCTAGTTAAGACAAGCTTCCAGCAAATAATTAGAGACTCGCAACCTTTGGTCTCTAAAGAATAGGTAGACTCCTAGGTAGGTATTTCGACTAAGGGTAAAACCTTCATCATTCACAAATTCGAATGGCTAGAAGGTCTCAATAGTACTTAGTTTGAGGGTGTAACTCCACTATCCTGAAATTTTAAAATTTTCTTTTAGCATTGCATTATTTTGATTTAACAATTTAAATTGTTAAAGACCTTAATAATATGTGGGCTAATTAAATTCCTGATTTCTTCTTGTGATGGGCTTCCAAAATCAAACCCATTTCTTTTCCAGCCAATTCCTGAAAGCCTATTTTTTTTTTTTAAAATCCATTTGAATGTTGAATTGGACAATTCCTTGAGTTCTTAACCTATCTCTTTGGGCCTATCCTTATAAAGCCCATAGCCTTCTTCCTTTTATTGTGTTCTGGAGAGGAGAACTTTGTTCTCTGGAAACTAACAGAGTTGGCTCTCCACGAATTTTTGAATTCTCAACGGCCATGAACAGTGGCCATGTGCTCCATTTCCTATTCTCTAACAACCTGTCAGAGAAATTCCCGCCAATAGATTGGCCTCTTTCCCACGCTACTGCCATAACCCATCCTATAAGAACCCTTCTCCTCTCTATTGCAGAGCAATTCTTCATTTCCAACTTACTCTTCTTCAAGGCTCTGATCGATTGGCCATGGCGAAGTAGACTTGAAGATGGATCATTGCAATCGGCAAGGAGAACAGTAGGTAAAATTCTTAACCTTCTTGTCTTCTTGATCCATTTGAACCATCGAGCATGAGCAACCATTGGTCGATCGAGCGGTTCTTCTCTGGATCCAGTCGATCAACTCGATCGAGAGAAGAACATGTCGATATTAATCCTTGCTCGATCATTGTCTTCCAATGATCATTCATCTCTGATCTGTAATAGATTTCTGATCACAATGTGTTTGTTTAATTTCCTCCATGAATCAGTCAATCCCACCTGAATTCAACTAGAAGTAGTTGGTCACTGTTGCATCCTTTGATTTGGATCTGTTCATACTCGACTCTGATTTCATAGTGGAGGTAAGATTTTTAGATCTTGATGTTCTCTCAATAATTAGGAATATTTAGTTCCTAAGTTTTCCTTGCAATACTCGAAACAGGGTTCCAAGGATCGGGATCGAACTAGTAGCAGTGGCTTGTGTTTTGTTGTGATCTTACAAATTCAGGTAACCTTCTTGTTAAACCTTTCCTTAGGATGTTGTAGACATGGTATTTTGACTTATGGGTATATTCATAACTCAATGGGAAGTTTTGATTTCTTTGGATTCACTGATTGGTTTTGGGAGAATGAAGTCTGGGTGTTGGACTTAGCCTTGATTAAACTGAGATTTCTGCTATTGTGTTCAATAGGAGTTTTCATATGTAAATTCATATTACTTTGATATGAGAGAATTATATGTCTCCCATTGCACTAATCCGTGAGAATTTCTCATGACAGTGACATATAAATCCTAACTCCTGAAATCAAATGAGGACCATGGGGTGTAACTTATTTGATCATCATTCCTGTACATTGATTTTAGAAGTTATCCTGTGAGGATCTTCATTCTGGGTAACAAACCCAGTTGACAAGGGTTGTGTAGCATAGAGGACTGACCATCAGTTTGTTGCATTGAACTTTTGCACTGATATTAATTGTTTCACGTCTCTTCTAAGAGTATGTTTGAGACTGGTCATATCAGTCCTTTCTTAGGCTAATTATGTGTTGTGGAGACTGGAATGTCAGTATTTCCAAGTCGAATTTATCCCTAGCCTTGGAACGTATTTGCCAGATTAGTTAACATGATACAGGGTGTTCCAGTCATAAGTTAAGGGCTGCTTGTCTGGACAGTGGCACCAGTGTTAGGATGGGACTGGGTTCTGAATTCTGTTGAGACATATAGGTAGGCTCTATATGAGAACATGAACCTTTTTGATGTGCTCAGGACTGGCAATAGGTTTACCCTCAAGTTGACAGGTTTTGCACTATGTCCTGACAGGGAGTTGGGTATTGAACTAACTCGGGATTGAATGTTACTGGAGGAACTTAAACTGCCAGTTAGCTAATAGTTAAGATTGAGTGAAGGACAGGACCATTGGTTCAGACCTTCGAAATATTGATTTACCATTCTTCCTGAGATTGCTTATCCTTTTTCCTTGTAGCAAGTAACATGATTTGGTTGCCTAATAAGAGTGTTAGTTAATCTCAGATGCTATAAGGACTGTTGTGGTAGATGTTCACATTAGTTTTGAACAGGACTCATCTCAGGAATTCTACCAAGGACTGATGATAAAGTCATGTTCGAACTAATGGGTTGGTGTTTAGACTAGGATTGTAAATCCTCCTATTAACTACAAGTTCTCTTGTTACTTTTTAGTCTGGCATCAGAATTTGAGACCTGAGAGTTTTAATTCTCAGGATTTGAGCTCTCAGGAAACTGAGAGCAGGAATGTTTATTTCCAGGAATCAGGAATGAATAACCTGGGACTGCATATCTCTTTTTGTGGTTCAATTTGAATCTAAATTAAAGGGGGTCAGTTATCTCAGTTTGGTTTGGGGATTTCCAGGTAATTTCTGAGTTCAATTTAACTGAAATCCTGAGACTTTAGCCAGTGTTCAGGAAACTTGGACACTTGAACTCAGAAAGAACCTGAACCACTAGTCATTCCTGTGTAAACCTGGACATTTGAAACCTGGAACCAGTGCATCTCTTTTTATGCACTGTTATTTGGAAAACTCAGGAACCTGAGTCTCAGGAAAAACCTGAGATACTTGATAACTCAAGTGTTAACCCAGGAGTGGAACCCTGTGTTAAATCAGGAATGTATCCCTGTGTTAGACCAGAATTATGTTCCAGTATTAACCAGGAATGTAATCCTGTGGAGAACTCAGGAATGTAATCCTGTGCAGACTCATGAATTCCAGGAATGAAGTCCAAGTTGAACCTAGAATAAGTTCAGATTTAAACCTAAGGTACAACTATAATTATTGGATGTTTTGGCTAATCTAATTTAGGTAGATTAGCAATTGAGTTTCTCAACTTCTTGAGTTGCATAAGCATGGCCTTAACAATTAAGAAATCTCCACCATTGTTGAAAGTTTACCTTGTTGAACATTGTCTCCTAGAAATCATGTATTTAGCCGTATTTAAAAGTTCTTGTTAGTCTAGAATATGGTGAGTAATATTGATATTTTATAGGAAACCAAAGAACTAAGGTTTATATTAGGATTATTTGTGATTAGAATCTCTTGATAAACCAATTTAGAATTAGCTGTCTATTAACCAACTTGTACCCATCATTGTTATTTACAGGAGGATACTTAGCTCATTTTACTACTCGTACTTTCCTGGAGCCAGGCAAGTACACTCTACGGTTTTGTGCTTTACATTATTTTCCCTGTACTTCCTTGAGTGACACAATTGCAACACGTCATGTTCTTTCTGGTACTCTTGTTCTCTTGTGCTTATTACTTGTATCTGGGGAGGGGAAATATACTATCTATGTGACCAATCCCAAGTAACAACTCAGGTGTGTTTTAGCTTAGACCCCGCATCGTGCACGCGGGTCCTAAGTCACCATTCATGTGCTTTCAGGTGCTTTCAGGTTCTTACCCTAGCCGGTCACATATTTAGTTATATTTCAAATGCATTTACACACATGTTCAGGAGATTACCTTGTGCTTATTTCCTGTGATTCCATGTTCTTTCAGGTGCTTACATATCATGTACTTTCATGTTCTTACATACCATGTTCTTTCATGTACTTTACCCTGTTCTTCATATACTTATTCACTTGTATTTTCCTGTACTTTCCATGTTCCCTTGTGCTTTCATTTCATGATGTCTTGTTCATTACCTAGAATTGTACTTGCTCCGCTCCTGACTGGATATGTTATGATAGGTGAGATGGAGGCTTGTGTGACACATACTATGGACAGGATACTGCCTTCCCTACTGAGCCAGCTGGAGCTGCTTGTGACCTAGAGGCTGCAGAGGCCTAGTACTTCACTTTAGTTTCCATTTATCTTTCCATGTATTGAGACTAGCAGACTCTTATAGTTGAATTGTAATAAATTTCAGATATTGTATCTCTTTTCTGGTTGGGACACATTATATAGTTGCTGTGATTCTATACTTTCATGATTATCTGGTTAGTTTCCCTAGCTTGGTACAGCTTACTTCATTGTGTCTAACAATGAAGGCTGGGCGTGTCCGACTCGTATCCGATTATTCGGGAGCGGGTCGAGACATGTTTTTAGTGGTGGCCCATGCAGGTCCATCCTAATGGTACCTAGGAATTAGAGTACTATTGGGGGACTTGATTTATACTAGGGAAACTTGATCACAGCATAGGAAAATCGGAAAATAAGGGTATATCAGGTATTATCAGGATTATCAGGTGCTTTATTATTATAAAAACATTATTGTTAGGTTTTAGGGTTTGTCATTCAACAAGTTTTCTATTTATGCAGGATGGTGGCCACAAGGAAGACCGCAGATCAGACTGGAGTTGCGAGCGGTTCTGGAGTTGCAGGCGGTACAGAGCAGCCCGCACCAGACGTCCAGGCGGATCAGCTTCCGCCAGCGCCTCCTATCTTTCCATCGCTGCCGCCGACGATGATGCTTGACGGCAACCAGGTGATGGCGTTGTTTCAGCACTTTCTGGAGGCCCAGAACCATCAGGCAGCGCAGTTCAGAGCGACTGTCGTCGACGCGCTGAGGACCAGGGAGCCGGCAGCACCAGCACCAGCACCAGTAGCACCTCCAGCACCGCGAGGACCGAGACCCGGGACAGCGAAGGAGTACCAGCACCTTAGCCCGATGGACTTCTGGGGCGACGAGGGGATCATCTATGCAGATGAATGGCTGGAGAATGCAGAGAGGACTTTGACCATGGCGAACATTCCAGAGGACCAGAAGGTGTCAGTGGCTAGCATGCGACTCTTTGACTTGGCGAGAGCTTGGTACCGGGAGGACCCCCAGTTGTCAGAGCCCCGGGTGTCTTGGACAGTTTTCAAAACACTGTTCAAGGAGAAATTCTTCCCAGAGGTGGAGCGTGATGAGTTGAGGGTGCAGTTCGAGGCGCTGCAGCAGGGGACGATGACGGTCGCACAGTACACTTCGAGTTTACCAGGCTCAGCAGGTTCGCTGAGAGACTGGTTAGAGAGCCAGAGGACAGAGCATGGAGATTCAAGAAGGGTCTCAACAGGGAGCTGCGACATGCGGTGGCGATTAGCCAGGCGACTACCTACTCCAGCATCCTTAAGATCGCCCAGGCAGTAGAGAAGGAGGCAGACCCCAGACTGAAGAGAGACCGGGACGTGGGCAGCAGCAGCTTCCAGGCACCAGCAAAGAGGGTTCAGACTCAGACCCAGACGAGGCCGCACCAGCAGCAGCAGCATCACCGTCAGGCCAGAGCTCCAGCACATCAGCATCAGAGACAGCATCTGGCGATCAGTTGTGCATTTTGTCATCGCCCTGGACACCACATCGACGAGTGCCGCAAGAGGTTGGGACTTTGCCTCTTCTGCGGATCTGATGCACACCAGATGAGGGACTGCGCTCAGGCTACAGCCAGACTAGCAGGAGGACGAGGAAGGAGGACCACCGGCTGCACCACCCAGAGCATTGCCTGCTGCACCCCAGAGAGGAGGAGCTCTACCACCCCAGCAGCAGAGGTTTGCACAGCACCAGCAGCAGCAGAGAGGAGGAGCACAGCAGGGACGTGCTTACGTCATGGCTGCAGTTGAGGAGGACGAGGCAGTGCCAGATGTGATCACAGGTTCTATATTCTTGCATTCTTTCCCTGCCATTGCATTGTTTGATTCTGGAGCCACCCATAGCTTTGTATCATATGAGTTTCTGCATAGACACGGCTTCACACCCAAGCCCACTAGGCAGGAACTGTCAGATCATGACAGGAGGAGGATCGGTACCAGTAAGTGAGATGGTGGAATGCCCTATCACTATTGCTGGGAGAGAGATTCGAGCTCGACTTCTAGTGATGCCACTGCCCGGATTCGACGTAGTCCTTGGCATTGACTGGATGAGCGAGCAGTTTGCCGTAATTGACTGCCATGAAGGGAAGGTGATCTTCAGCCCGCCAGGAGTTCCACCGTTCGAGATTAGCAGACGGGTTGCAGAGAGGCCAGAGGGAGTCTACTTCGGAGCAGTTGCAGAAGACCAGGAGTTGCCGCATCCGCTGATTGCAGAGTATCTCGACGTCTTCCCCGAGGAGCTTCCAGGATTGCCACCAGATCGAGATGTAGAGTTCAGTATTGATCTAGTGCCCGGATCAGCACCAAAGTCCCAGCACTGTTACAAGATCAACCCGAAGGAAGCTGCGGAGTTGAAGGCGCAGATTGATGAGCTGGAGGGCAAGGGATTTATTCGATCTAGTGCTTCACCCTGGGGAGCACCGGTGCTTTTTGTGCCCAAGAAGGATGGGACGGTGAGGATGTGCATTGACTACCGTGCACTCAACAACATCACCATTAAGAATAGATATCCTTTGCCACGGATTGACGAGCTGTTTGACCAGCTTAGTGGAGCGAAGGTCTTTTCTAAGATCGATCTTCGATCGGGGTACCACCAGGTGAAGGTTCGGGAGCAGGATATTCCGAAGACAGCCTTCAACACTCGATACGGACAGTATGAGTTCCTGGTGATGCCGTTCGGACTCACCAATGCCCCTGCAGTTTTTATGAACCTGATGAATAAGGTTTTCCACAAATATTTGGATAAGTTTGTCGTAGTCTTCATTGACGACATTCTGATCTATTCCAAGACGGAGGATGAGCATGTTGAGCATCTGCGGATTGTTTTGGAGATTCTGCGGAAGGAGAAGCTGTACGGGAAACTCTCGAAATGTGAGTTTTTCTTGGACAGAGTGGAGTTTCTAGGGCATGTGGTGACTGGAGAGGGGATTTCTGTGGATCCCAAGAAGATTGAGGCAGTGGAAGCATGGGCACCTCCCAAGTCAGTAGCAGAGATTCGTAGTTTCCTGGGTCTTGCAGGATACTACAGGAAGTTTGTGAAGGACTTCGCCAGGATAGCAGAGCCTATGACGAAGCTTACGCGGAAGGACGAGGAGTTCATCTGGAGCGACGCCTGCCAGACAGCATTTGAAGAATTGAAGAGAAGACTCACGACGGCACCAGTTCTAGCTTTGCCATCGGGATCAGGAGGATTCGTCATCTACAGCGATGCTTCGGGAAAAGGCTTGGGATGTGTGCTAGAGCAGAATAAGAAGGTTATAGCGTATGCTTCTAGACAGTTGAGGCCCCATGAGAAGAATTATCCTACACATGACTTGGAGCTTGTAGCAGTCATATTTGCCTTGAAACTGTGGAAGCATTACCTATATGGAGAGAGAGTGGACATCTTCACGGACCACAAAAGCCTGAAGTATGTCTTTACTCAGAAGGAGCTGAATATGAGACAGCGCAGATGGCTGGAACTCATGAAGGACTTCGACATCAGTCTGCAGTATCATCCTGGGAAGGCGAATGTGGTTGCAGACGCTCTCAGTCGGTATCCTATTGCTATGTATCTCACCATGGACCGGCATCTCTTGGAGGATCTGGAGAGCCTTGGGATTGAGATTGTTCTCCCAGGGTACGGAGGTCAGATGATGCATATGCAGATACAGTCGGGGTTGCTAGAGAAGATCAAGGAGGCCCAGTTGCTTGATGAGGGAATCCAGGGTCTTAGAGCTCAGGCAGAGTTAGGTCTGCTCGACGATTTCACCATTGCAGAGGACGGATCCTTGAGGCACGGGAGCCAGCTGTGTGTGCCCAAGGACTTGCGGGAGGAGGTGATGCAGGAAGCCCACCAGTCGCAGTATTCTATACATCCTGGATCTACCAAGATGTACAAGGATTTGCGTGAGTATGTTTGGTGGTATGGGATGAAGAGAGAGGTCGCCAGATTTGTTTCCAGATGCCTTGTGTGCCAGCAAGTCAAGGCGGAGCGCCAGAGACCAGCGGGACTACTCCAGCCTTTACCTATTCCGGAATGGAAGTGGGAGCACATTACCATGGACTTTGTCTCTGGATTGCCGCGTACTCCCAGTGGCAAGGACGCTATTTGGGTGATCGTGGACAGATTGACAAAGTCTGCTCATTTCATTCCGTTCAAGGTTGGGCTGTCGACCGAGAAGCTTGCAGACCTCTACATGCGTCAGATCGTGAGGATTCACGGGGTGCCAGTTAGCATCGTTTCAGATCGAGACAGCCGCTTCACATCGCACTTCTGGAGGAGTCTACAGCAGAGCTTGGGATCACAGTTGAAGTTCAGCACGGCCTATCATCCACAGACGGACGGGCAGTCCGAGAGGACCATTCAGACCTTGGAGGACATGCGGCGGGTTTGCGCACTCGACTTCGGCGGTTCGTGGGAGGACCATTTATATCTCGTGGAGTTTGCCTATAACAACAGTTATCAGGCTAGCATCGAGATGACTCCGTTCGAGGCGCTATATGGGCGGAGATGTCGCACGCCGTTATCCTGGGACGACGTTGGCGAGAGAGCTTTACTTGGGCCAGAGATGGTGGTGGACTCAGCAGAGAAAGTCAGACTGATCCAGGAGCGTATTAGAGTTGCACAGGATCGGCAGAAGCATTGGGCAGACAGCACCAGACGGCCACTTGAGTTCGAGGTTGGAGACAGAGTGTTCCTGAAGATCTCACCGACCAGAGGCGTCATTCGGTTCGGCAGAGGCGGGAAGCTCAGTCCGAGATTCATCGGACCATTCGACGTGACGGCACGGATTGGCGAGGTGGCGTACCGACTAGCGCTTCCAGCTAGATTGGAGGGAGTGCACGATGTTTTCCACATATCCCAGCTTCGACGTTACATTCCAGACCCGAGCCATGTTGTAGACTATTCCGAGCTAGAGGTGGGCCCGAGATTGACTTATGAGGAGCAGCCAGTAGAGATCCTGGACCGGAGGGAGAAGCGTTTACGGAACCAGACTATCCCTCTCGTTCGCGTCATGTGGAGACATCACTCTCCGGGAGAGTCCACATGGGAGCGCGAAGACGAGATGCGGGAGCGCTATCCCACTTTATTTGATTGATTTGATTGTACTCTGTTTGTGGAATTCTAATTTCAATAAAAGACTAGTGTTTGGATCCTTGTGATTTGCTGAGATTTTTTTTGTGTGTTTTGGTTGTGTTGCTTGTTTTGTCCTTTGAATTTCGAGGACGAAATTTTTTTCAAGGGGGAGAGATTTGTAACTCCACTATCCTGAAATTTTAAAATTTTCTTTTAGCATTGCATTATTTTGATTTAACAATTTAAATTGTTAAAGACCTTAATAATATGTGGGCTAATTAAATTCCTGATTTCTTCTTGTGATGGGCTTCCAAAATCAAACCCATTTCTTTTCCAGCCAATTCCTGAAAGCCTATTTTTTTTTTAAAATCCATTTGAATGTTGAATTGGACAATTCCTTGAGTTCTTAACCTATCTCTTTGGGCCCATCCTTATAAAGCCCATAGCCTTCTTCCTTTTATTGTGTTCTGGAGAGGAGAACTTTGTTCTCTGGAAACTAACAGAGTTGGCTCTCCACGAATTTTTGAATTCTCAACGGCCATGAACAGTGGCCATGTGCTCCATTTCCTATTCTCTAACAACCTGTCAGAGAAATTCCCGCCAATAGATTGGCCTCTTTCCCACGCTACTGCCATAACCCATCCTATAAGAACCCTTCTCCTCTCTATTGCAGAGCAATTCTTCATTTCCAACTTACTCTTCTTCAAGGCTCTGATCGATTGGCCATGGCGAAGTAGACTTGAAGATGGATCATTGCAATCGGCAAGGAGAACAGTAGGTAAAATTCTTAACCTTCTTGTCTTCTTGATCCATTTGAACCATCGAGCATGAGCAACCATTGGTCGATCGAGCGGTTCTTCTCTGGATCCAGTCGATCAACTCGATCGAGAGAAGAACATGTCGATATTAATCCTTGCTCGATCATTGTCTTCCAATGATCATTCATCTCTGATCTGTAATAGATTTCTGATCACAATGTGTTTGTTTAATTTCCTCCATGAATCAGTCAATCCCACCTGAATTCAACTAGAAGTAGTTGGTCACTGTTGCATCCTTTGATTTGGATCTGTTCATACTCGACTCTGATTTCATAGTGGAGGTAAGATTTTTAGATCTTGATGTTCTCTCAATAATTAGGAATATTTAGTTCCTAAGTTTTCCTTGCAATACTCGAAACAGGGTTCCAAGGATCGGGATCGAACTAGTAGCAGTGGCTTGTGTTTTGTTGTGATCTTACAAATTCAGGTAACCTTCTTGTTAAACCTTTCCTTAGGATGTTGTAGACATGGTATTTTGACTTATGGGTATATTCATAACTCAATGGGAAGTTTTGATTTCTTTGGATTCACTGATTGGTTTTGGGAGAATGAAGTCTGGGTGTTGGACTTAGCCTTGATTAAACTGAGATTTCTGCTATTGTGTTCAATAGGAGTTTTCATATGTAAATTCATATTACTTTGATATGAGAGAATTATATGTCTCCCATTGCACTAATCCGTGAGAATTTCTCATGACAGTGACATATAAATCCTAACTCCTGAAATCAAATGAGGACCATGGGGTGTAACTTATTTGATCATCATTCCTGTACATTGATTTTAGAAGTTATCCTGTGAGGATCTTCATTATGGGTAACAAACCCAGTTGACAAGGGTTGTGTAGCATAGAGGACTGACCATCAGTTTGTTGCATTGAACTTTTGCACTGATATTAATTGTTTCACGTCTCTTCTGAGAGTATGTTTGAGACTGGTCATATCAGTCCTTTCTTAGGCTAATTATGTGTTGTGGAGACTGGAATGTCAGTATTTCCAAGTCGAATTTATCCCTAGCCTTGGAACGTATTTGCCAGATTAGTTAACATGATACAGGGTGTTCCAGTCATAAGTTAAGGGCTGCTTGTCTGGACAGTGGCACCAGTGTTAGGATGGGACTGGGTTCTGAATTCTGTTGAGACATATAGGTAGGCTCTATATGAGAACATGAACCTTTTTGATGTGCTCAGGACTGGCAATAGGTTTACCCTCAAGTTGACAGGTTTTGCACTATGTCCTGACAGGGAGTTGGGTATTGAACTAACTCGGGATTGAATGTTACTGGAGGAACTTAAACTGCCAGTTAGCTAATAGTTAAGATTGAGTGAAGGACAGGACCATTGGTTCAGACCTTCGAAATATTGATTTACCATTCTTCCTGAGATTGCTTATCCTTTTTCCTTGTAGCAAGTAACATGATTTGGTTGCCTAATAAGAGTGTTAGTTAATCTCAGATGCTATAAGGACTGTTGTGGTAGATGTTCACATTAGTTTTGAACAGGACTCATCTCAGGAATTCTACCAAGGACTGATGATAAAGTCATGTTCGAACTAATGGGTTGGTGTTTAGACTAGGATTGTAAATCCTCCTATTAACTACAAGTTCTCTTGTTACTTTTTAGTCTGGCATCAGAATTTGAGACCTGAGAGTTTTAATTCTCAGGATTTGAGCTCTCAGGAAACTGAGAGCAGGAATGTTTATTTCCAGGAATCAGGAATGAATAACCTGGGACTGCATATCTCTTTTTGTGGTTCAATTTGAATCTAAATTAAAGGGGGTCAGTTATCTCAGTTTGGTTTGGGGATTTCCAGGTAATTTCTGAGTTCAATTTAACTGAAATCCTGAGACTTTAGCCAGTGTTCAGGAAACTTGGACACTTGAACTCAGAAAGAACCTGAACCACTAGTCATTCCTGTGTAAACCTGGACATTTGAAACCTGGAACCAGTGCATCTCTTTTTATGCACTGTTATTTGGGAAACTCAGGAACCTGAGTCTCAGGAAAAACCTGAGATACTTGATAACTCAAGTGTTAACCCAGGAGTGGAACCCTGTGTTAAATCAGGAATGTATCCCTGTGTTAGACCAGAATTGTGTTCCAGTATTAACCAGGAATGTAATCCTGTGGAGAACTCAGGAATGTAATCCTGTGCAGACTCATGAATTCCAGGAATGAAGTCCAAGTTGAACCTAGAATAAGTTCAGATTTAAACCTAAGGTACAACTATAATTATTGGATGTTTTGGCTAATCTAATTTAGGTAGATTAGCAATTGAGTTTCTCAACTTCTTGAGTTGCATAAGCATGGCCTTAACAATTAAGAAATCTCCACCATTGTTGAAAGTTTACCTTGTTGAACATTGTCTCCTAGAAATCATGTATTTAGCCGTATTTAAAAGTTCTTGTTAGTCTAGAATATGGTGAGTAATATTGATATTTTATAGGAAACCAAAGAACTAAGGTTTATATTAGGATTATTTGTGATTAGAATCTCTTGATAAACCAATTTAGAATTAGCTGTCTATTAACCAACTTGTACCCATCATTGTTATTTACAGGAGGATACTTAGCTCATTTTACTACTCGTACTTTCCTGGAGCCAGGCAAGTACACTCTACGGTTTTGTGCTTTACATTATTTTCCCTGTACTTCCTTGAGTGACACAATTACAACACGTCATGTTCTTTCTGGTACTCTTGTTCTCTTGTGCTTATTACTTGTATCTGGGGAGGGGAAATATACTATCTATGTGACCAATCCCAAGTAACAACTCAGGTGTGTTTTAGCTTAGACCCCGCATCGTGCACGCGGGTCCTAAGTCACCATTCATGTGCTTTCAGGTGCTTTCAGGTTCTTACCCTAGCCGGTCACATATTTAGTTATATTTCAAATGCATTTACACACATGTTCAGGAGATTACCTTGTGCTTATTTCCTGTGATTCCATGTTCTTTCAGGTGCTTACATATCATGTACTTTCATGTTCTTACATACCATGTTCTTTCATGTACTTTACCCTGTTCTTCATATACTTATTCACTTGTATTTTCCTGTACTTTCCATGTTCCCTTGTGCTTTCATTTTATGATGTCTTGTTCATTACCTAGAATTGTACTTGCTCCGCTCCTGACTGGATATGTTATGATAGGTGAGATGGAGGCTTTGTGTGACACATACTATGGACAGGATACTGCCTTCCCTACTGAGCCAGCTGGAGCTGCTTGTGACCTAGAGGCTGCAGAGGCCTAGTACTTCACTTTAGTTTCCATTTATCTTTCCATGTATTGAGACTAGCAGACTCTTATAGTTGAATTGTAATAAATTTCAGATATTGTATCTCTTTTCTGGTTGGGACACATTATATAGTTGCTGTGATTCTATACTTTCATGATTATCTGGTTAGTTTCCCTAGCTTGGTACAGCTTACTTCATTGTGTCTAACAATGAAGGCTGGGCGTGTCCGACTCGTATCCGATTATTCGGGAGCGGGTCGTGACAGAGGGTCGAGAGGAGAACGAGTAACTCAGTCATATGACTAGCCGATGGTAGCTACACTTGTGTATACCGCTACCATAGCCATGGGAATACTCTGTACTATCACGAGCTTTCGTCTTTCCAAATCGATGAAAGACAAAACAATAAATAATTCAAGGGAGATGTTACTGAATACAATTCGTGATTCAAGGGCGAACATATAATTCAAGAGGAATTGTCAATGCAGTCGTGGATGAGATCCTACAGAAAAATACATAGAAAATAAAATAAATTTGGCGAACGAAGCGAAGACGATCCAAGTGCAATCATCCTCGAAGAAATAGCGATGATCACGGCTAGAGCTAGAACACCTGCGAAAGACAAGAGCATACACCTGGAGAGATAACCAGGTCCTCAGAGGGACGTAACAAGATACAAGAAAACACCATGCCATAATAACTGTGATATATAATATAAAGAAATATGTATGCAATCAGGTGCCTCACCAGTCTACAGTGATAATACAATAAGAACAAACCTTTGACGCATGGGCATGATCGGGAATATCAGGAATTAGGACCGTATTTTCCACTGGAGATAACCGGCAAATCAGGACGTACCTCCCACTGGAGATAACCGACTATCAGGACCGTACATCCCATTGGAGATAACCGGCAATCAGGACAGTGCATATATGACCCATACATTAAGGAACTGTTCTTTCCACCTAATGCCTATTAAAGTCATATCCATGATGCATATGTACCTCTAGTAACTGCCAAGGCTACTAGCATGCAATCTATTGGCAGTTACTCATATCCGTCGCACGCCTCATACGTATCGGTGGCCGGCCGACTACGTGAGTACGTGTCCTACACGAGACTCACAATACGTGGTAAAGTATGTGTCAAGGCCGTATGAGATATACCAATACCTCACCATCAATTGGTAGTCACTAAGCTAAGTCAATGCAAAAATAAGGTAAAAGCAACTAAACGACCGATATGGTCGCTTGCACCCAAGTGTGACTTGGACGCACAGTTTTATAATATCAAAAAAATAAGAAATGCTAAAATAATAACTAAAAATAAGAATATAATAATCACAGAGTAAAGTGGCAAGGTATCTTGCCTGATGGTGCAAAGTGGCAAGTCCAGGTAATCACAATATCAGCCAAGAAACGTCACAATCTCCAAACAATCTCGAATGCTGAAACAAACATCTAAAACATACTCGGTGTGAAAGATATACCTAGGAAATGCCTGTCCAAAAGTCTAATTCTGGAACAGGGGCAAAATCGTAGTTTTGGCTCAAAACGATGTCCGCCATTGGATCCGCTTTGCACCAAAATGCGTGCCAAAGTCTATGATCTCTAAAGTCGTCAAACTACATGTCTATGGATTCAGTTTGAGGAGAGGAACTCAATGGTATGTCTAGTTTTGGATTCCGATGAGCCGTGTACAAAATCGCCCGTTTGAGTGGGTCGCGGGCCCGCCAAAAAGGGGTTCCGATTCGACCTTCTCAGAATCGAACCAAACTTGGCATACAGGACCAAAATTTTGATTCGGACCTGTTGGCACATGTTTCGTTTCGAATCGACGACTGTACACGAAGTTAGGGCAAAGTTTGCAAATTGACGATACGGGGGTATTTCGACGGATACGGACTAATTTCGCCGCGCACACACGACGAAACTGAGTTCCGTCAGTTCCAACACGTCGCCAACACCCGTACGCGCCTTTCGGTGCTTACAGATCATGACCAAGTTGTCCGGTTTGTCGAGACGGACCCCGTATCGAAAAAATTCTAGAATTTTGTATTGTTTTTAAAACAGTTTTTCTCCAACTTCGACATCAAATAACTTTTTACACGTTTATCGAAACAACTATCCAGGAGGTGCGTTGCGTTCTTGTTTATGTTGTCTGTGATCACCTTCAATTAGTTTCTACAAAATTAAATGAACAGCAAGGAAATTGGTCGACAAGTTGTCGTTTCAATTCAGTTTTTAACGGTTTCCGAATATGGTTTTTCCCTAACTTTATCTCTATTTTTCGAGCAAGTTAGATGGTCATGTTGAACTCCACTTGGGGGATCTCGAAGAGGGTCAGGTGGGCTTCCTACATGAATTTACGGAACGAAAAAATGGGCTCCTAGAGAGGGAGAAATTGAATTGGTGAAGTTGTATACCTCAGAGTTTTGTTGCTACGGTTGTTGTTCGTTGTTTGCCGTTACTGTCGCTGCACGGTAGCGCTGTCGAGCTGTGGGCTGGGTGTGCGGACTCGCCGGGAGAGGGGGAGGAAGGAGGAGAGAGGAGGATTAGGGTTTGGATATGTATGTATATAGAGAGAGGGGAGGATTGAAGTCGTCAACATATTGCTGCTGTTGATTCTTAAAAGGGGGGTCGGCTAGTAGCTAATGCTGCTGGTGTTAGCAAATAAAGGGGAGGGCCGGGTCCCACCTTGGCCAAAGCAGCAAGTGCTGCGGTTGTTACTTGGGTGGCCGCCCCATTCACCAAGGGTTTATATATATAATATTATATATATATATATATATATATATATATATTTATATATATATAAAATATATATATATATTTGGCTTAATTGCTACTTATACCCTCAACTATTACCATTTTTCAACTTGGTACCCTAAACTTTTTTTTGTAACAACTTGATACCCGGATATTATTTTGGACAAAATGCCCCTAACCCTAACCCTCTCCCCCGTGCTCGCTTCGCCCCCCCCTCTGCTAGCTCCGGCCGCAGCTTCCCCCCCCACCCCCACTGCTCGCTTCAGGCCATCCCCCCTCCCTCTCGCTCCGGCCGTCCGCCCGCTCCCGCCTCTCCCCTAGGGCTCGGCAACGGGAGGAGGGGGGCTGGAAAGGGGGGTGCGGGGCGGGAGGTGGGGGCAGGAGGTGGCCGGAAGCGAAGGGGGGGGGGAGGTTGGCGAAAGCGAGGAGGGGGGAGGGTCGGCCGGAGCTAGCAGGGGGGGGTGGCCGGAGTGGGGGAGGGGGGTGGAGGGAGGGAAGGGATAAGGGCATTTTGGGATTTTTAAAATGTTAGGTATAAGTTGAAAAAAAATAGTTGAGGTATCAATCTGTTACGAAAAAAAGTTTAGGGTATCAACTTGAAAAAGTATGATAGTTGAGGGTAGCAATTAGCAATAAGCCTATATTTATATATTATATATATATATTAATATATATATATATATATATATATATATATATATAGATATATATATATATAATATATATGCACAAATATGCACAAATATTTTTGGAGATTTGTGCATATATATATATATTATAGATATATATAATATATATATATATATATATATATATATATATATATCATATTATGCACAAAATCTCCAAAAAAAAAAATTTAAATAACAAATTTAAATATTCTTATGCAAATAGTTGACATATTTAAACGATATATATATCTATATATATATATAATATATAGATAATATATATATAGATAATATATTATTACAATAAAACAATCAAGCAATATATTTAAACCAAATGACGGGATTAGTTAATCTCCCAAAAATAATTTTAACAACAATAAAAATATTAAAAATAAACATCTTTCCAATGGGTAAATTTACCACACTCTTACTTGGGTCCAGATAATTGTACCAATATTGAAAACATCATTAAAATAAAAATATAATTTTACCTCTAATTCAATAATTAGAATATATATCTCAATTTCTAAAATAATATTAAAAATATTTGCACACTTTAAAAATTATGCCTGCTGGTCATCTTGGTCCTACCACATGCCTATATGGACTTGGATTCGTTTGGGCCACGTTGGGCTGGTCTGGTACAACGGGTTACTAAAAAGTCAACAATATAAATAATTAATTAATTCACTTATAGGGGTTACGTTGCAACTTAATTTAAAAACAATCAATTCCAATCCAAATACAAATCCAATTTAAATCTAATTAAATTCTTTTAGCTTAAAATCAAATAAGATAAATCAATCTTCAAACATAGATATTATTTTAACTATTTAAATGAATCCATAAGATCAAATCAAGATTTAAATTGCCACAATAATTTAGAAAAATATTTTTCAAAATATTATAATAATTTGAAAATTACATTATATTTAAAAATAAACTAATAAAATATTTATGAAATATATGTATGCACGCAAAATATTATTTATTATTTATAACGTATAAATGAGAGGCTTTTATAAATAAATAATAACTTAAAAAATTTTGGTACGATAGCTAAAATAATTATATATATTATTTTAAAACTAAAAAAATAGAAATTTTTTTTCTAAAAATGTGTGCGCTCGCAAAGATTCACACTCGTCGTGCAACAAGAAAAGAAAAAAAAAAGAAATTGCGGCGCGCGACGTACAACGCATCTACGCGACGTACAAATACAAAATAAAAAAATAATCAGTACCAATTTATAAAAAAATATAGTAGAAATTTAGGGGTTTTACATCTACCCAACTTAAAGAATTTTGTCCTCGAAATAAAAATTAGTAGGGGGGAAGACACAAGGGGGTATCGATGGGGAACAATCAATTACAAGTTCAACAAAATCATGCCGTAAGGATCATAATCTAGATCATA
>JANAVB010025000.1:10495409-10630561 GCA_029216955.1 Iris pallida | reverse complement strand
AAAAAAATATCGTAGAAATTTAGGGTTTTACATCCTACCCAACTTAAAGAATTTGTCCTCGAAATTAAAAATTAGTAGGGGGAAGACACAAGGGGTATCGATGGGGAACAATCAATTACAATGTTCAACAAAATCATGCCGTAAGGAATCTAATCTAGATCATAGAAAATAATACGGGTATGGCCGTGGATAATGAGTGAGGGTCATGAGTTTAAAGCAACAATCAAAAGTTAAGGGTTAAAGTTAGTCTGATAACATGCAAGGGATAATATGGTATCAGGAGAATAATGAAAGACCTAAAAGTTATGTTTTGAAAGTAGGTTGAGCACTACAAATAACCCAGATTAGCGACGTCAGGAGACGTCGCTAAATACAGGAAATACGTCGCTAACAATGATTTGCGACGTATTTAGCGACGAAAAACTTACGTCGCTATAGGCAAGTCGCAGATGATACTTTCGTCGCCGAACGTCGCTATTTGCGACGGCGTCCATTGTCGGTAGACGTCGCAAATTAGCGACAGAGAGCGACGTATCAGTACGTCGCCAACATTGCGACGTAAAGCGACCACTAGCGACGCTTCAAAAGTTTATAAATGATGACGAGGCATGGCATCCACGTGGCCACGTGGGCAATGTAGCGACGTTAGCGACGTCGAGCGACGTAACGTCGCTAGTTAGCGATATAGCGACGTCTATTTGCCGTCGCAGTACGTCGCAGAACGTCGCTATACGTCGCTAATATTAAAAAAAATTTAAAAAAATATAATTGATATTTTTGTTATGCTGTGTTCTGTGTTTACAGTGTGTGTGAAGTGCAGTGTTCGAACCATCGACAGTTTCGCTTACTGTTCTATTTTATCTTGGATAGAAAGAGCAACAGTTCAGGGTGCACTTCTCAGAGCTTCCTCTTCACGTCCTTCACCTTCTCGGGAACCTTTACGACGTCCGAGAAAGTGAAGGACGTGAAAATGAAGCTCTCAGAAGTGCACCCTGAACTGTTGCTATTTCTATCCAAGATAAAACATACAACAGTAATCGAAACTGTCGATGGTTCCGAACACTGCATTTCACATTCACTGTAAACACAGACACACATCATAACAAAAATACACAATATTTTTTTAAAATTTCGGCAGCACTCCTTTGTATATCAGATCATCGCTTATAACCCAGCGTAGGTATATTTGTCATCCCGTCGCAGATATCACAAAGTAATATCACAATAAAAATAGGAGGCAGTGCAAAGTAAATATCACAGACACACATCCTCAAAACATCCAATAGAGTCAAATAAAAATGAAAGATGATAAAAAGTCTCCCACCAAGTGTATAAACAACAGTGTATGAATAAACAATTTGCCCATAGGGCCAATACATACAAGTCATAAAAAAACTAATAAAATCACTGCGGACCCCTGCCGCGCAACTGGGATAGAATGTAGTCATACTGCTCCTGGGTGAGCTGTACCGTAGGGGCAGTAGGAGGCAGTACAATGTCTGGAGTCGGCGCCGGAGGCAGTACAGTATCTGGAGTCGGCGCCGTCGATGGACCCGGAGGACGTACCTGCTCCAGCTCTCGCAGTCGCTCACCATGCGCAGCAAGGGTACTCACCACCTTCTCAGTATACTGAGCGAGTGAGAGAGAAAGGCTCCTCTGCGATCCTCCAGCTCGACCTGTCTACGCTCTGCGCTGCGTAGACTCGGTGAGCGTCTGCAAGTTGGCAGCTGCAGCCTGATGCAGACTCATCAGCTCCTGTATACTGCGCTCGACCGCATCAAATCGTCCGGTGACGATCGGAGGGTCGGATCGTCGCTCGACCGCATCAAAATCTGCTGCTGCAACTCGCGACGCAGCTCCTCGATCTGACGACGAACATCCTCAGCTCGTGACGACGCCTGCGTAGCCGGAGACGCACTGACAGAGGGGGCCCGGGATGACTCCGAAGCCAAATACGCCGTAGGATCCCGTACCGTAGTACGTACCCTTCTGAAGACCGCCAACGGCGGTCATCCAGAGCTCGTCCGGCGATGGCTCTGCAGGCGGCTGGGAGGAAGTACCAGCCCCTCCCTCTGCTTGCGCACTAGCAGCAGCAGCAGCATCAGCCGCCTCCTTCTGTAGCCGAACAAACTCGGCCTAGAACATGTTTGCTAACGTGTAAGTGTTACTAAAGTCTATATTGATATCTATTTTCCTGTTTTCTAAATTATAGTCAGTTAATATAAAGAATAGAACGTACATATGCCTGCGTCGCCCTCTCGTCAATGAAGTCCCCAGCCCTCCGATGGGTGACCAGGAAGACGGTCACCATGTTCGGGTCCTCACCCTTCTTTACCTGTTAAAATTATCTATTATTAGTATTAAACATTATATCGAACTATATATAAATTAATGTCCGTCATAGGAAACGTACCAGACGACGAAAATGCTCCGTCATCGGAATGGAGCCACCACACCACTTACCGCGCTCGACCGCGCCACCTTGGCCTTCTCAGACCGCTCCTGGTACTTGGGCTCGCTGAATCTAGCCTTCATCGCAGTCCACTGCTCTGGCGTAATCCAACCCTGGATCGGCTGTCCGGAGCGATCACGACGCTTCTGGTCGTCGATCGCATCACGGATGAGCTTGGCTATGACGGCAGAAAATTGGCCCTCGATCCTCGCCGCCCGGTGTGGTGGATAGAAATAGGTCCTCTACAAGAAGTAAAATACAAAAGTTGTATAATATACACAAATGATTATTAAAATTTAAAAATAAACAAATTTTTTACCTTGAAGTGGGCGAACCAAAAGGCCTTCCTATCTGCGGGAGCATCTGAGTAGTTGAGCCAAGGCCCACCATAGTTCTGCCTCACAAATGTCCCCAGCTGTCTCTGTACTGCAGAAGGCCGATATCTATACAATAATAATTTTTCATGAATATATATGTACATATAATCATTTGAGAAATATATAATAATTAATTAACTTACTTCATAGGCCGTCCGTCCAAATCTCATACGCGTCTCGCCCGGGGGAGCGCATGGAGGGTCGCTCTCACCTCCTGCCTGGGCAGGATCAGTCTGATCGCCGTCCTCCATATGATCGGCGTGGGCTCCCTCCATAGAGCCGTCGACAGTAGGAATGCTGGACGGGGGATCAGGGATGCTGGACGCGGGATCAGGAAGGCTGGACGACGAGGGAGGAGTCGCCAACCTGCTAGAACTGCCCTGTCCCGGTAATGGACCGGGAACAGAACGGTACACTGGCGTACTCGGAGATGAGGATGAGGGTACGGAACTGCCCTCTCCATCCCCAGCCCGAGGCTGACGGGGCTGCCTAATATATAATCCTCCGCGTCGTCCAGATGGTCTAGTCATACCTGACAATAAAACATATGACATCACAGATTTTTGAAAAATATCATAGTCAAAAAGTGTCACTGAAGTGTCAATAAAAGTGTCAATAAAGTGTCACTGAAGTGTCACAGATTTATATGATAGAAGTGTCACTAAAGTGTCAAATATGATGATAAAACAAACGTACAGATTTAATCCTCTTCTGAAAATTCATCTAGTTCGTTTAGCTCATCTACTTCTTCTTCTTCTTCTTCTTTCTTCTTCCTCCTCCTTACATCTTCACTTTCATCTGCATCTTCCTCTTCAGATAATTCTACTTCTTCTACACAATTAGATGTGTAATAGGGAACTTCCGTCGTGTCCACTTCTATAATATTTGTTACAAGAGGTAGTTCATCCTGTTGATAAGCTATATCGTCAACCTCAAAGGTATTTCTAGCTTTGGTCTTGCATACTGCCCACCAGTCCGACCTTGTTGTTCCCCGTTTAGGATAACTTGTGAAGTACACGAGCTGAGCCTGACTTGATAGGACAAATGGTTCATAGGCTTGATATCGACGCCGATAGTTTATATCAACAAGACCGTGCTTGTCTACTTTCCAACCTTGACCTTCAATCGGATCGAACCAATCACACCTGAATAACACAATCTTAGCAGGCTCTATTCCATAACTATATGTCAGCTCCACGATCTCCCGTAACACGCCATAGAAATCGTTGCCCGCATCAACATCTTTGTAGTTCGAAGATCTGATACACAAACAGCTGTTTTTGGTGGAATCGAGATCCACAAAGTTGTCTCTGATCGGGCAAGTTGTTGACTTGAACCTAAACCCATTAACACAGTAGCTTGGCCATATTTTTGCAGCATAAATTGGTCCCTTGGCTAGCGTTCTAATAGACTCATTCTCAAGTCTTGCGTATGGACGATCGACCTAAATACCACGAAAGAAGCAATTAAGCTCATTCTCAATCAAGTGCATATACAAAAAGGTAATTACAGAGTTCTCAAGTCTTACATATGCACTCAACCATGATGGAAAATAACGCCTCATTTCTTGTTCTAGTTCTTCTTCTGTTATGTGTGGCCTACCCGACCTCACATCATCATTAAATATGCTGAAAACAACATTCAATTAATGTAATAGTATAAATTAACACTATTAAAATAATATAGACGTATTAAACTTACCCCTCCAGTTTCTCTACTTCCTCCTCGTCGCAGTTGAGTAATACATACACCTGAGCAGCCCTTAGCTCATCATCGTTCAGATATCTCTTTTCATCTTACCCGATGGCTTTCCTGGAGCATTGAATACCTTCAGTATTGTATCATTACTTTCATGATCTCCCTCGTCGTTTCTGGAAGCTCTCGTTCTATTAGTTGCAACATGAGGCTTGAAATACATCGAACAAAAGTTTGTAATCTCCTCGAGAACATAGGCTTCACAAATAGAACCCTCGACCCGTGCCTTATTTTTCACCTTTCTTTTTAGGTGATTCAAATGTCGCTCGAACGGGTACATCCATCGATATTCGACGGGTCCACCAACACGTGCCTCATAGGATAGATGAATCGGCAAATGCTCCATAGAGTCGAAGAATCCAGGAGGAAACACCCTCTCTAGCTTGCATAGTGTTACCGCAATGTCCTTCTCTTGCTTTTCTAGACGATCAACGAGCAATTTCTTAGAACAAAGATCCCTGAAGAATATGCTAAGCTCCGTCAATGGATCCCAAACTGCCTGCGGTAAGAATTCCCGAAATGCAATCGGAATTAACCTCTCCATGAATACGTGACAATCGTGGCTCTTCATACCCGTCAATTTGTTTTCCTTCGGATCGACACATCTTCTCAGATTTGACACATATCCGTCTGGAAATTTTAGGCCCTGGATCCACCGACAAAGTCTCACTTTATCCTCCTTGTCCAGCGAGAAAATTGACTTCGGCAGGAACTGTTTTCCATTCTGCTGTATCAAATGCAACGCAGGCGTTTGCATATTTCTTTAAGTCCAACCTGGCCTTGGGATTGTCTTTCGTTTTTCCCTTTACGTCCATCACAGTATTAATTATGTTATCAAACACATTCTTCTCAATATGCATGACATCAAGATTATGTCTGATCAGATTGGTACTCCAGTATGGCAGATCCCAGAATATGCTCCTCTTTGTCCAGTTATAAACTCTACCAAATCCTCGCACTTGTACCCAGTTGTAGGATCGATAGCACTTGGAAAATCTTTAACCTCCTCCCATATCGTGTCTCCGCACCACCTTGGCGGTGGATCACCCTTCTCTACAATGCCGCACGGAAAGCATTCCTGTTCCTTCTGAACGGATGATCTTTTGGCAGAAATTGCCGATGACAATCAAAGAAGCACGGTTTTCTGCCGTGTTTCAAGCGGAAAGCCTTACTACGGTCCATACAATACGGACATGAGAGACGGCCATGAGTGCTCCATCCAGATAACATTCCATAGGCCGGAAAGTCGTTGATGGTCCACATAAGGGTTGCCTTCATCTGAAAATTATGCTTCCTGGAAACATCGTACGTGTTAGCGCCTACTTCCCATAACTGATTCAACTCATCTATCAAAGGCTGTAAGTACACGTCAATGTTCCTCGGGATTGTTCGGACCAGGAATTATAACGGTTAGAAACATGTATGAGTCTTCATGCACATCCAAGGCGGTAGGTTATACGGAGTGACAATCACAGGCCATCACGAATACTGGGATCCCGAAAGACCAAAAGGAGTAAAACCGTCAGAAGATAGTCCCAACCTGACATTTCGCGGATCTGAAGCAAAATCTGGATACACTCGATCAAAGTGCTTCCACGCTTCTCCATCGGATGGGTGATCCAACACTCCTTCAATCTGTTCTCGCATGTGCCAACTCATATTTTGGCCGTCTCTTTCACCATAAATAATCTTTGCAACCGCGGCGTTAAAGGCAAGTAGTGCATTGAATCGGTCGGTCTTCTTGCCGGTAGACCTTCCTGTACTAGTTGTCTTATAGCGATCAGCACCACAAAATCTACACATCTGCGTCCTTGTCGTCTTTGTAGTACAGCATGCACCCATTGCGACAGGAATCGATTTTCTCGTATCCCATCCAGAGCGATCTCACCATCCTCTTAGACCGGTAGAAGTCTTTAGGCAACTTAGCACCCGCCGCAAGATCTCTATAATCAACTCCAACACTCGGTTGTAGCATTCTTGCGACATGTTAAAATCTGACTTAATGCTCAACAGTCTTGTAACCACCTCCAACGGTGAATGATCCTCACAACCAGGATACAATGGAGTCCTTGCATTCTCCAACAACTCCATGAACTGTGCAGCATCGGCGTTCGGTGCCTCCTCAGGTGCATCATGAACGAAACTAGGCCCCGCAGCGTCGAAAACCATGTTCACGCACCCGTCGTCGTATGCATGATTATCTGAAACAAAATTAGGTCCCGCATGCATATACGGCTCAACATAAGGCTCCGGCTCTGATGCTAAAGACACAAGTTCTCCATGTGCGGTCCACTGATAGTAATTAGGCGTGAAACCCCTCGAGTACAAATGATATGTCACTTCCACTTCTGGATAATATTTCACGTTATGACATTTCACACACGGACACTTAATTTTGGTGCCGCCATGTACTGAGGGAACGCCTTAGCAAACTGCAGGAACTGCTTACTCCCGCTATGTATTATCCCGCACACCACACATATCATCAGCACGACGATTGTACATCCATGAACGATTCCGCAAGTAGTAATTCATATCCATTTGGAAATAATTCTGCAAAGATGGACACACATTATCCAACAGGCACAAATTTGTATATTATGTCTTATTATGGGCACACATTAGTAGCGGACAGTTACTAATAACAATGATATGCAATCTAGGTCAAACTAGGTTGTACTAAGTCAAACAAGGTCAAGCTAAGTCAAACAAAGTCAACAAAGTCAAACAAGGTCAAACAAGGTCAAACTAGGTCAAACTAGGTTGCACTAAGTCAAACAAGGTCAAGCTAAGTCAAACAAAGTCAAACAAGGTCAAACTAGGTCAAATAGTCAACCTTGGTCAAACAAGGTCAAATCTAAGTCAAATATCCTATTTCTAGTCATGACCTACCAAGGTACCCTTTACCTTATCGCTATTGGTATCCCAATACTAGCTAGCACACACCATTCAAGGCTATACAAGCCTAACCTATAATTCAAGTACCAATAATGACCAGAGTCAACTCAAGCTATTATACACACAAGTAATATCTGGGTGTCATTTGTTTAGTCTTAAAAAAACACAATCAACTAAAACTAGTACCAAGTAATGAGCAATAGTGAGTTACCAAAGCAAACTGAAAAAAACTAGTATCTGGGTGTCATTTAAACAACTAAAACTAGTATCTGGGTGTCATTTAACAAACATGAAGACAACAAAGTCAAACAAGGTCAAGCTAAGTCAAACAAAGTCAAACAAGGTCAAACTAGGTCAAGGGTTGACCTATAGTTGACTTTGTCAACTCTTAGTCCAATCTAGGTCAGATGTTTACTCTACTTTGACTTTCAGTAAAAATAGTCAACCTTGGGGGTGACTACTATTTCATATAATTTTAAAGTATCGCCGATACCGATCCGATACGGCCGATACCGATACGGTTTGGCATGTTCCGATCCGATACCGACCGATACCAAATATTGACCGATACCGACATTGGGGGTCTTTGTTCCGATCAATTCAAGTACCAATAATGACCAAAGTCAACTCAAGCTATCTCATACACACAAGTAATATCTATATAGATATATCATATAATATATATATATAGGCATGTATATACTATATGCCTATATTACAAGACAAGGCAACTTTCATGCCTTCATATTTAGACACTCTAACATAGGCTATATGCCTATATCACATATGAGTTACATGATATAGTTATGTATATATGTATACAATACCATCTGGATAGTAAGGTCAGTCCAATCTGGATAGTAAGGGGATTTACTGTGTTCAGTCAAATAGGAAAGGAAAAGAAAGGAAATCAGTTCATTTCACACAACATTACATACTCCTATAACATATTTCAGACCCATTCACCTCAAACCCAAATCGAGAACCAAAACTCTAACCAAATCACCCCAAACTTGAAACTCAGTCAGCACACATATAGATACACTACACTAGGGTTTTAAACATTTAAATTAAAGCATTAAACTAGGTTAAAATAGTTGTCAAAACTGGATTTTCAAAATTAGAAAATACAATAAATTAACAAGGTATCAGTCAACATAGGGTATTTAGAAATTGATATATAAAAACATGTTAAAATGGAAAATAAATGGTTGGTAAAGGATCTAGGCTATGTGTACGTGTCCAACATAGTGTCTCGTGTCCACCACAACATGACACAGTGTGTCCAGTGTGTGTGTGTGTGTGTCCATCTGTGGTGTGTCCATGTGTCCGTGTGTGTGTGTGTGTGTCTCTGTGTGGTGTGCGTGTGTGTCCGTGTGTGTGTGTGTGTGTGTGTGTGTGTGTGTCTGTGTGTGTGTGCGTGTGTGTCCGTGTGTGTGTGTGTCCGTGGGAGAGGAGGAGGAGGAGGAGTAGGAGGAGGAGGAGGAGGAGTTAGGTTAAGGTTTACCTAAGCTCGAGGAGGAGGAGCTCGACGGGGGGGTACGGGTCGCCGGAGAGGGAGGAAGTCGCCGGGGGGGGGGGAGGGAGTCGCCGGGGGGGTGGGGAAGGGGTCGCCGAAGGAATCGCCGGAGGGGGGGAAGGAGTAGTGGGAAAAATTGGAAATTTTGAGTGAGTGGGAAAAACGAAACGCTGTGCCCTAAGTAAAAATATTAGCGACGTCACATGAGGACGTCGCTAAACGTCGTAAACTGGCGACATATTTTAATAATACAGCGACGTTGCGTCGCTATTCAGCGACGTAATTTTGTACATGTCGCTGAACGTCGCTGAATAGCGACGTTTTGCGATGTTTATATAAAGGAGTCGCTGAATTCCATATATAGCGACGTAATTTTACGCTGTCGCTAAATTACGTCGTTAATAGATCATATTTTAGTAGTGGAGGGCACGGTTAAGAGAGCGATTAGGTGCACGCCTAAATTAAGCGATTGGAAGGTCATGATAGTAAATATTGGGCCGAGAAAAAGGACGAGTAGTTTTGGATGGAGATATAACAACATTGAGTGATAATGGTCATAGGTGATAGGATAGCTAGAGGAATTTCTAGCACAACGCCTTCGTCCTTCTAAAATGGTTGAAGGCGAAAGCAATAAGGAGTGCAAGGATGATATCCTCGATTACGAATACATGGTTTAAAGGCGGCCGTATAAATTTCAAAAGAATTGTCAAGGCAGTCATGGATAGAATTCTAAGGGGAAAGTTCAACTACATCCCATCCACGTAGATTGACACATGAAAAAGACGAACCAAACTGCACTCGGCTGATCAGACCATCATGCACCGGTTCTGATTTGACAATATGTTAGTGAGCGGCCGCTCAATAGCATATGCCTTGATCAAGCTTGATAAAGAATTAGCTTGCAAATACTAGGCTATATTAGCATCATTAGTCTAGATAGTAAAATATGGACACGAGGGTAGATGAAATAAGAACCAATATGAATAGTCTAAGTGTAATAAGGATATAAGTCTTGTTTATTCCTATACCATCATTCTACGGTTTATTGCCCAAGACATGGTTGACAAAATGGGTTAAATCCTTTAGTCCCTATAGTCTAGATAATCCTATTTGTATTCCCTTAATGGTCAAGGGTGTGTCAGATTGTGGGGTATTCTACCCAACTTAAAGAATTAAGCTAAGGGTGTTTGGGACATCTAACTAGTAGGGTCAATTCTAGCAAGCACGAAGGAAAGATAAGAATAATGATAGGAGGAATCAAGCAAGATACAATTGATGAGTCGAACGTAATTCGAATATGGGATCGAGGAAAGAGATCAAGTATGTGGATGAGATCCTAGACTTCTAATACTATACGGAGCTTGCTTGGTACGGTAAAGTAACCAAACAATTTATCTTGACCTGCATGGGCCACCACAAAACATGTAACGCCCCAGTACCAAAATACGTAGGACTAGGAACATAGACATACCAGCTGTATTCATACGAAGTACATAGGCCTCGTATGGATACATAAGCTGTAAAATAAGTAGAACCATAACTAATCTCATCCACACAAAAATAAATAAATAAAAGATGTCATATAATGATAATGAATTGTCTTGATACAATATGTTGGGCTGAGACAAATTCACTACCAACAAGTAAGAGAAAAATACGTGGAAAATGAAATAAATTTGGCGAACGAAGCGAAGACGATCCAAGTGCAATCATCCTCGAAGAAATAGCGATGATCACAGCTAGAGCTAGAACACCTGCGAAAGAAGAGCACACACCTGGAGAGATAACCAGGTCCTCAGAGGGACGTAACAAGATACAAGAAAACACCATGCCATAATAACTGTGATATATAATAAAAAATATGTATGCAATCAGGTGCCTAACCAGTCTACAGTGATAATGCAATAAGAACAAACCTTTGACGCATGGGCAGGATCAGGAATATCAGGAATCAGGACCGTATCTTCACTGGAGATAACCGACAAATCAGGATCGTACCTCCCACTGGAGATAACCGGCTATTAGGACCGTACCTCCCATTGGAGATAACCGGCAATCAGGACAGTGCATATATGACCCATACGTTAAGGAACTGTTCTTCCCACCCAATGCATATTAGAGTCATATCCATGACGCATATGTACCTCTAGTAACTGTCAAGGCTACTAGCATGTAATCTATTGGTAGTTACTCATATCCGTCGCACGCCTCATACGTATCGGTGGCCGGCCGACTACACGAGTACGTGTCCTATATGAGACTCATAATACGTGGTAAAGTATGTGTCAAGACCGTATGAGATATACCAATACCTCACCATCAATGGGTAGTCACTAAGCTAAGTCAATGCAAAAATAAGGTAAAAGCAAATAAAACGACCGATATGGTCGCTTGCACCCAAGTGTGACTTGGACGCACAGTTTTATAATATCAAGAAATAAGAAATACTAAAAATAATAACTGAAAATAAGAATAATAATCACATAGTAAAGTGGCAAGGTTTCTTGCCTGATGGTGCAAAGTGGCAAGTCCAGGTAATCACAATGTCAACCAAGAAACGTCACAATCTCCAAAAAATCCCGAATGCTAAAACAAACATTAAAAAACGTACTCGGTGTGAAAGATATACCTAGGAAACGCCTGTCCAAAAGTCTAATTCTGGATCAGGGGCAAAATCGTTGTTTCGGCTCAAAACGATATCCACCGTTGGACCTGCTTTATACCGAAATGCGTGCCAAAGTCTATGGTCTCTAAAGTCGTCAAACTATATATTTATGGATTCAGTTTGAGGAGAGGAACTCAACGGTATGTCCAGTTTTGGATTCCGATGAGCCGTGTACAAAATCGCCCGTTTGAGTGGGTCACGGGCCCGCCAAAAAGGGGTTCCGATTCGACCTTCTCAGAATCGAACCAAACTTGGCACACAGGACCAAAATTTCGATTCGGACCTGTTGGCACAAGTTTTCGTTTCGAATCGATGACTGTACACGAAGTTAGGGCATGTGAAACCCATATTCTCGTAATTAATTATTAAATAGTGTTTTTAGTGTTATAATTAGTATTTCTAATTATTATTATTATTATTATTAAATTTTTTTGAGTGCAATGATTTCGAAATTTATTAACAACATGGCTTTTGAGTTCAGACCCAGACCCGAGTCCGAACCCAGACCCAGGCCTGAGCCAAACCCAATTCCTTCAAGGTTGGATTATATCGACTGACTAAGTTAGCACACTTTATTCCCTTCAAGGTTAGTTTATTCACCGAGAAGTTGGCAGCATTGTACGAGAGGCACCCCTACCGGATTTATGGAGTACAAACCGGCGGACAATCAAAGAAGATAATCCAGACGCTTGAAGATATGTTAGATCTTGTGTTTTGGAAATTGGAGGGCCTTGGAGAAGATTATTTAAAATTGGTAGAGTTTTCTTACAACTACCAAGTTAGCATCGTCAATCAGTGGAGTTTGAAGAAGGAGATAGCGTCTTCTGTGAGAAACGATCAGTGTTAGCAGAGCAGGAAAGTTGAGCCAGCTCAGACGCTACATTCCGGATCCGAGTCCCATATTGGATAATTAGAGCTGTAGATTGGACTCAACCTTTCAGTGCCAGAGAAACCAGTTGTAAGCATAGTCAGAGGTGAGAAGAAGATCAGAATTTGAGCCATCACTTAAACTCCTACTTCTTATCTTTTCGTTCTAAACTTGACTGATGCTGCTAAGTCGGCCTAGTTTTGCAAGCTATCTCTTTATCAAGCTTGATCATGACAGTATTTTATTGGGTGCACCCACTAATATATTGTCTAATCAGGACCGGTGTGTGATGGTCTGATCAACCTCGTGTACTTTGGTTCGCTTTTGTATTTTTCTACATGGATGATATCATAAACCGTCTCATCCACGACTGCCTTGGAAATTCTTATTGTTGGACCTGAGTTACGAGTGTAGTACCCGTACCTGTTTGATTCTCCTACCCTGCCTTTAATTTCGAGGACGAAATTTTCTAAGAAGGGAAGATTGTGAAACCCATATTCCTCGTAATTAATTATTAAATAGTGTTTAGTGTTATAATTAGTATTTCTAATTATTATTATTATTATTAAATATTTTTGAGTGCAAATGATTTCGAAATTTATTAACAACATGGCTTTTGAGTTCAGACCCAGACCCGAGTCCGAACCCAGACCCAGGCCTGAGCCAAACCAAATTCTTTCCTCTCTTTCTTAATTCTGATTTTTGACTTGGTTTAATAATTATTAAAAAATAATAAATGATACGTTAGTTGGTCCCGTAGGACCAGCAACTCACATATTCATTCCATAACCCATTTCTCCTACTTATTGGGTCAACCTTTCCCCTCTCCACATGTTAACCACCATCCCCCATTCTTCTCCTTACCACCAGATCACCCCCAACTCTTCCTATTAACACTTTTCCCACTTCCCCCACTCCTCATTCTTCATAGAAGACTAAATTCTTCTCTCATCTCCCTCACTCTCTGGAAGGAACGAACTCCTTCACTTTCCCAAACCCCCACTCTCCCCGAGCTCGGCGCCCCTCTCCCGAAGTTCGACGCCCGACCCGCGGGTCTCTCCCCGCGTCCCGGCCAGTGTTCCGGCCGACCACCTCTCCCCGCGGCCGCCCGTCTCCCCCGACAGCGCCGCCCCGTCGGCTCTCCGCCGAACCGCCCTAGCCGCGACCTCCTCGCGGCTGAGCCCGCGCCAGCCCCTCTTCGCCGGCCCCTCCGGTCAGCGACGCCGCCCCAGCGGAGCCGCGCCCCTCCCCGAGCTCCAAACCCGCGCCCCTTCGGCGCTATCTCCGCCCGACCGCCGGCCTCCCTCCGGCCAGCGCCAGCCGAGCTTCCCTCGGCGACCCCCTCGCGCGACCCCCGCGGCCAAGCCCCGACGCCGAGCTTCCCCTTGGCGTTCCCCGCGCCCGCTTCCCCACGAGCGTGCCCCTTTCGCGACTGTCCAGCCCTGTCGCGCCGACCCGCGACACCCCGTTGGCGATTCCTCTGTGGCCAGCGCCTCTGTGGTCGCTGCTCATTGGCCAGCACCCCCTGTCGTGCCCTAGCTTCTGATTTTCCAGCATTTTCGACGACGCTGCTGATTTCAGCGCTGTTTTCAGGAATACTTTTGCTGTGCTGGATCTCTATTCTTTCTATTATTCATCTGAGAGCTCTAGCCGAGCAATCCGAGGTATAACCCCCTGTCCCGCTCATTTTACTATTTTAGTCGATGATGAAATGGTCCCCTGATTCCCTTTGGGAACTCGGTTTTAGCGACGTCGTAATTTTCGGGACTTTCGGAAAGGTCCTGTCAATTATTTTGGATTCCCGAAATATTTCGGGAATGGATTTTTAGCTATGTGTTGGCTTTCCGGATTTTTCCGGGAACGTTATGTGATTTGTGGAATTGGAATCGGACCTCCGAAATTATTTCGGGTCATCCCGATTATTCTGTGGATGGTTGTGGATTTTAAATATATATAAATTCGGGTTTCTCCTGGTTTGGGACTTGCAGGAAATTATCGGCGCCATTTCCCAGTTTTTGGGTTGACCAAAAACAGAGGAGATGTTGCCCGAGTTTTCCGTAAATCCTGGATTATTTTTAAAATAAATTTAAAATGATTTCGGAGTTTTATTTGATATTGATTTTGGGTGACGACCGTATCGGTCAATGGACCCGGCTAAGTACAAATGAAACCGGCCCCGCCCGGATGTTGAGGCAATTAGCCAAGATGAGGATCGGACCATATCTGAGACTTATAATTTACTCTTATTTTTATATTTAATTTCTATTTATATTTATTTAATATTTCAGTTTAAGACTAACGGCGGTTTGACTTATTTCAATTTATGTAAATAAATTATAATGGGCATAAGCCCAGCTGGCTGTGGTCTGTGACTGTAATAGCTTAGATTTTCTTGTCATTTTCTGGTTTTACGAGTTTTTAATATTTAACGATTAAATTGACTAAAAAGTATTTTCGTATAAAATTAATTAATATTTTCTCACCTAAATTGACAAGTATGTTAATAATTAAAAAGTCACGTATTTCTCACTAAATAAGAAAATTAGCTTTATATTTATATTTATAAAAATTACCAAGTTTTCATAAATAATCTGGCAGCGACGATGTTTTCCGAATTCAAAGTTAAAAATGACATTTTTTCCCTCGTATTAAATCAACGCACAAATAATCGTGTTTTCTGTGTTTGGTTAATTAAAGAATTAAAATTTGACTAGGGAACAGTTTAGATATTGCAACTAGCTTAGTTAGCATTGACGATTCTTGGTTCTGAGACAGCTTATCAATTGTAGGATTTCGAGGAAGAGTCTGAACTTCCATCCCGACGTATCAACCTTTCTAGTCCAGTCAAACCTGAGGCAAGTACATTTTGTGTTAGTTTACAATTATTTAGTAATCGTTTAATGCAAGTTTAAACCACGATGCAACACGGAACTCTCTCTGAGAGCACTGACTGTAACTACTGTAACTATTGGGGACTGGAAGAGTAGTGTAATGAGTATGACCACATCCAACTACTATAACTACTGTAACTATATTAGCTTACCCCTCATACACACAGGGATAAGCCGTATCTTACTGTAACAAACCCAAGCCGGTCATATTTCATTGCCTATTCACATCATAGAACTGTAACTATTTTAAAACTGTAACTGCTTTTATTGTTGATTTCAAAACTGTTTAAAAGTGCATGATTCTATTATTATTTCAATTGTCAAATTAGCATGGATTGTACTTTGCTCCCTGCTGACTGGAGACCCAACATTTTTAGGTATCACTGATGATGCTTTGTTCCGCGATATTTCCAAGGTCCCAACTAGAAGACAAGGATTTCGAGACTGATGAGCTGTTTGCCTAGAGTTTTCTTTTCTTCTTGATGTATATAGAAAATGGTTTAAGTTGTATCTTTCATTTCATTGTAAAAGTTTAATAAAGTTTTAAATTTCCCGATGTTGAGTTGTGACAAATATAGTGTTGTTGTATAGTTACCTGCTACTGAACAGCTTACTGCCGCCGTCTCAACAATGGTGTAGGCTGGGCATGATCCGATTCGATCCAAGAAATTGGGACCGGGTCGTGACAGGACAAAGTTTGCAAATTGGCGATACGGGGGTATTTCAACGGATACGGACTGATTTCGTCGCGCACACATGACGAAACTGAGTTCCGTCAGTTCCAACACGTCGCCAACACCCGTACGCGCCTTTTGGTGCTTACGGATCACGACCAAGTTGTCCGGTTTGTCGGGACGGACCCCGTATCGGAAAAATTCTAGAATTTTGTATTGTTTTTAAAACAGTTTTTCTCCAACTTCGACATCAAATAACTTTTACACGTTTATCGAAACAACTATCCAGGAGGTGCGTTGCGTTCTTGGTTATGTTGTCTGTAATCGTCTTCAATTAGTTTCTATAAAACTTAAATGAACAGCAAGGAAATTGGTCGACAAGTTGTCGTTTCAATTCAGTTTTTAACGGTTTCAGAATCTGGTTTTTCCCTAACTTTATCTCGATTTTTCGAGCAAGTTAGATGGTCATGTTGAACACCACTTGGGGGATCTCGAAGAGGGTCATATGGGCTTCCTACATGAATTTACGGAACGAAAAAACGGGCTCCTAGAGAGGGAGAAATTTAATTGGTGAAGTTGTATACCTCGGAGTTTTGTTGCTGCGGTTGTTGTTCGTTGTTGCCGTTACTGTCGCCGCACGGTGGCGTTGTCGAGCTGCGGGCTGGGTGCGCGGACTCGCCGAGAGAGGGGAAGGAAGGAGAAAAAAGGAGGATTAGGGTTTGGATATGTGTGTATATAGAGAGAGAGGGAAGGATTGAAGTCGGCCACATATTGCTGCTGTTGATTCTTAAAAGGGGGGTCGGCTAGTAGCTAATGCTGCTGGTGTTAGCAAATAAAAGGGGGGGGGGGGGGCGGGTCCCACCTTGGCCAAAGCAGCAAGTGCTTCGGTTGTTACTTGGGAGGCCGCCCCATCCACCAATGGTTTATATATATAATATATCATGTGTATATATATTGATATATATAATATATATATATATATATATATATATATATATATATATATATATATATATATATACTATATATATATATATTTTTATATATATGAAATATATATATACTATATATATATATATCTATATTATATGAAATATATATATATTATATATATATATATATATATATATTATATATATATATATATCTATATATATATATAATATAATATATATATATATATATATACATATGTATATATATCCATATATGCACCAAAATCTCCAAAAACAATTTAAATAACAAATTTAAATATTTGCTTATGCAAATAGTTGACATATTTAAACCGATATGCATATATATATATATATATATATATATATATATATCTATACTAATATATATATATATATATATATATCTATATTCTATATATATATATATATAAATTTTAGTTACAATAAAACTAATCTCAATGCAATATATTTAACCAAATGACGGGATTAGTTAATCTCCCAAAAATAATTTTAACAACAATACAAATATTAAAATAAAATCTTTTCAATGGGTAAATTTTACCACCACTCTTACTTGGGTCCAGATAATTGTACCAATATTAAAAATATCATTAATAATAAAAATATAATTTTTACCTCTAATTCAATAATTAGAATATATATCTCAATTTTTAAAATAATCTTAAAACATTTGCACACTTTAAAAATTATGCATGCCTGGTCATCTTGGTCCTACCACATGCCTATATGGGCTTGGATTTGGTTTGGGCCACGTTGGGCTGGTCTGGTACAACCAGGGTTAATAAAAAGTCAACAATATTAAATAATTAATTAATTCACTTATAGGGGTTACGTCGCAACTTAATTTAAAATCAATCAATTCCAATCCAAATACAAATCCAATTTAAATCTAATTAAATTCTTTTAGCTTAAAATCAAATAAGATAAATCAATCTTCAAACATAGATATTAATTTAACTATTTAAATGAATCCATAAGATCAAATCAAGATTTAATTGCCACAATAATTTAGAAAATATATTTTCTAAAATACTTATAATAATCATTTCAAAAATTATATTATTATTTAAAAATAAACTAATAAAATATTTATGAAATATCTGTATGCACGCAAAATATTATTTATTATTTACAACCGTATAAATGAGACGCTATTTATAAATAAATAATAACTTAGAAATTTTGGTACGATAGCTAAAATAATTATTATATATATTATTTTGAAACTCAAAAAAATAGAAAAAAATATTTTTCTAAAAATGTGTGCGCTCGCACATATTCACACTCGTCGACTAACAGAAAAAAAAATGAAATTGCACGCGCGACGTACAACGCAACTACGCGACATACAAATACAAAATAAAAAAAAATAATCAGTACCAATTTATAAAAATATATATAATAGAAATTTAGGGATTTTACAACACACACACACACACACACACACACACGCACACACGCACACACACATATATATAACATATATGTATTAATATACTGTCACGCCCAGATCCAGAATACTGGAGAGCGGGGGACAGATACAGTCAGCTACGTATATTAAAGTGAATTCCACCTCGATATACGGTCACGGCTGTCTAGATACATGAGGGTTTAACTACAAGCCAATAGTCTCTTAAGGTGAAGAACAAGCCTAGTGTCTCAATCTCAAGCAAGCAAGTAAATGTAACAAGATGGTAGATCATCAGCCATACAAAGTAAGGCGTCCCATACATTACATATTCTGATGATCATGAAGCTAGTCATACAAAATGCGAAAGACTAGCAAGAGTTTAAGTCATACATGATCAACCCTAGGATTTGTCAACCACGTTACAGCCCTTAGGCAGACAAGAAATATAAGTATTCAACACGAGCTAACACTTGCTCGGCGTCTAAACGCCTTAAAAGAATAATTTTATCAATAGAGCGGGAGAGCAAAATAAAACCCACTTATTGCCAGGATTTCTTCTAGTGGTCACCATCTGGCTAGAAGGCAGGTAGATCCTCGGGTGCTGCTCCGAAATTTGGCCATACAAAACCAGCTGGGTCAGACTCCAGAAAGAGCAAGTGCCACAATGTAGGCTTCACTTAAGAACTAAAATCAGCAATTAGCACAAAACACAATTATATAATAAAAGACTGGTGATAAGGAAAATCATGATGATATACGATAAGATAACCATGGGACTATTCAGATAACCAAGTTACAACCCTTGAACCAAACAAGGACCGGGGTTGTAACCCTTCATTTGAACGGAACTTGGTTTTCCACCATTTATCGATAAAGTAAGGCACAAGCAATAAGATCATGTAACACTCTTGTACAGGATCAGGACAAGACTAGACTGGGCTGGACTCCATCCAATCAATCACGGACCAAGCAATGAGTACGGCTTGATACTTTAACTAGCTAGGGTTATCACAAGCCTAGTTACTAGCAAGATGCAATGAGATGTTCCAGCAGTCACAGGCCCTGCAGCTATCCAGGTTATCCAGACGAGGTTGATTATCAATGTTATCCAGAATTATTAGATGGCTTAGAGCGCAACACTTAACAGTATGCCTTGTACTTGTTTCATGAAGTGCCCCACTTGACAGTGGACTGGAAATGTGCCCTACTCAACGGCAGGCTACAAGTCCCTCTAGTGTGGCCGGGATAACGGGATCGCCTGTAACTGGAAACATCTCTCTATATGAACTACTTGATCAATCTAGTCATTAACCTTAGTCAAATTCAGTATGAATCCCTGACCGTGGTAACCAGGGACTCATATCCAAGACATGATGTAAGACGAGACTAGACTAGTAGCTTGTACAAACAAGTTTCAAGCAAGCACCCACGGTGTCAAGACTAGCATTTACTTAGCGAGTCGAGGTAGCTGTCACAACAGCATTCAAGGTTATATGTCAAGATTACTTAGCAGGTCGAGATAACCGTCGCAACGTTGCTTGCGAGTTCATGTATGATTACTTGTCATGGGTGCACCACAAAGGGTCACCATCATGTCATGTTACTTGTATTTGTTACTTGTTAGGAGCACGCCACGATGGGCCACTATCATGAGTTGTCACAAAATCATGCCGTGTACAGATTATCATTACAATATTAACATATCATGATTATACCGAGTTCATGTCAAAAGGCGTAAGGATATAGTAAGGGGGTACCATGTGCCCAATAAAGGTGAATCTAGGGCAATGGATGCCAGGGTCATACTGCGCCGGGCAAGGGGATAAGATATGCTAGTGCTAGGAATCCTTCGGGCAGAGGAGTATGCCAAAGGGGTATGCCAAGGGGAGTACGCCAAAGAAGTACGCGTAAAGGAAGTACGCGTAAAGGAGTATGCCAAGAAATATGCCAAGGGGAGTACGCGTAATGGAAGTACACGTAAAAGAGTATGCATAAATAAAGTATGCGTGAATGAAATACGCGTAAAAGAGTACGCGTAAAGGAATAAGGTTACACGTAAAGGAGTATGTGTAATGGAGTAATGTTACGCGTAATGGAGTAAAGTTACGCGTAAAGGAGTACGCGTAATGGAGTAAAGTTACACGTAAAGGAGTACGCGTGAAGCTTGTTTTATGCCAAGGCAAGGTAGACTTTGTTTTACGTGTAAAACAGATTCATGCTGACACGAATAAACGTGGACGTAGAGTTTGATATTACGCGGGCACGTATAAATGTGGGCATAAGGAACCTCCAAAACTCAACACTCCATGAAACCTTTAATCTAAGCCAAAAATAGGACTTCCACAGATCAAAAATGGGGTAGAACAAAATTCTCTACAAATGGAACAACCAAAACTTGAAAATAATAAAGTTTGATAAATCAAAACCCAAGAAACCCAAAAATGTAACAAACTTAGATCTACAAGAAATAAACCATGGAAATTAAAAATGCTAAGTACTAAAGTGTCTTAGAATCTCGTGAGGAAGACAATGGAACAACAAAAATAGAGTTCCTCCATAAAGCAAGTTGCACTTGCCTAAGCCTCTCTCTTGGTAGGTGGAGAGAGTTATGAGGAAGAAGGAGTAAATGAGAAAGTAAGAAAGTAATGAAGAGAGAGAAAAGGTTGGGCTTTAAATGGAGATGGTGGTAGGTAGGGGGTTGGGTTCATGATGAACCACCAAAACAAACCAACCCAAGCCGAACCCAAGTCAAAATAAACCAAAATATCATCCAAAGCTAAAGTAGATCTGCACTTTCTGCCGTACAAGGCTTCAAAGGGTGTCATCTGGATACTGGCCTAAAAACTGTTGTTATAGGAGAATTCCACGAGATGCAGGTGATGTTCCTACGAACCACCGAAGTCAAGTGTACATGATCTTAACATATCTTCAAGGATCTGGATCGTGCATTTTGACTTGACCATTTGTCAGCTGGATGGTAGGCTGAACTGAACTTGAGACGAGTTCCCAAACTCTCTTGAAGTCTCCGCCAAAAGTGCGAGGTAAATCTTGAATCTCTGTCAGACATAATACTGACTGATACTCCATGCAATCTGACTATCTGCCTGAGGTACATCTCCGCAAGCTGATCCGTCGACTGTGCAGATTCCTATTCCGAAAATATGGTAGTGATAATTTCTAAGCCAATATCCAGATGACACCCAAGTCAAAATAAGTCAAAATATCATCCAAAGCTAAAGTAGATCTGCACTTTTTGCCGTACAAGGCTTCAAAGGGTGTCATCTGGATACTGGCCTAAAAACTGTTGTTATAGGAGAATTCTACGAGATGCCGGTGATGTTCCTACGAACCACCAAAGTCAAGTGTACATGATCTTAACATATCTTCAAGGATCTGGATCGTGCATTCTGACTGACCATCTGTCAGCGGATGGTAGGCTGAACTGAACTTGAGACGAGTTCCCAAACTCTCTTGAAGACTCTGCCAAAAGTGCGAGGTAAATCTTGAATCTCTGTCGGACATAATACTGACTGATACTCCATGCAATCTGACTATCTGCCTGAGGTACATCTCCGCAAGCTGATCCGTCGACTGATCGATTCTGAAAGAGATAAAATGAGCTACCTTGGTGAGTCTGTCAACTATAACCCAGATAACATCTATCCCAGCTGGGGATCTAGGTAATCCAGTTACAAAATCCATGGTAATGTGCTCTCATTTCCATTCTGAAATCGGTAAAGGTTGAAGAAGTCCAGCTGGTCTCTGATGTTCGGCTTTAACTTGCTGACAAACCAAACAACGAGAGACAAACCGGGCTATCTCCCTCTTCATTCCATTCCACCAGAAATGCTGACGGATATCACGATACATCTTCATGCCACCGGGATGAATAGAATACTGAGAACTGTGAGTCTCTGCCATGATCTTCTGTCTGATATCACCACCAGGTACACGAGGATGCCTTCCATGTCAAAGTGTACCGTCTTCATGAATACATAACTCTGATCTTCGTCCTGCTACATATTCTGCCCTAAGCCGCTGAAGCTTAGAATCTGCTGACTGTGCTAACTTAATCCTCTCAACTATGTTGGACTGAACTTGCATGCTGGCCATCAATGCCACATTGGTAGGAAAAACTACTTCTATTCCCATCTTCTGAAGATCTGCTAACAACTCTGGCTGTGCTGTTAGAAAATAAAATCTGGCTCTCCTGCTTAATACATCTGCTACTACGTTAGCCTTCCCAGGATGATACTGCAGGTTGATGTCATAATCTACAAGTAGCTCTAGCCATCTCCTCTGACGCATGTTAAGATCCTTCTGAGTAAACACGTACTTAAGACTCTTGTGGTCGGTAAAAATCTCCACCCGATCTCCATATAAATAATGTCTCCACAGCTTCAATGCAAAAACTACTGCTGCTAACTCCAGGTTATGGGTTGGGTAATTCCTCTCATGATCACAAAGTTGACGTGATGCATAAGCCACTACCTTACCATGCTGCATCAAGACATACCCTAATCCCTTGCTGGATGCATCGCAATAAACTGAAAATCCTCCAGTCCCATCTGGAAGCGTGAGAATGGGTTTTGTCATCAATCCCTGCTTTAATTTCTCAAATGAACTCTGACACTCTGCTGTCCAAGCAAACTGTACATCCTTGCGAGTCAATTGTGTTAGTGGTGCTGAAATTCGAGCTAAGTCTGACATAAATCGTCGGTAATAACCAGCCAATCCTAGGAAACTCCGAACTTCTGCGACAGTGCTAGGTACTGGCCATGTTTCTATAGCCACTATCTTCTGGGGGTCCACTTCTACTCCACCTTTGGTAATGATATGCCCTAGGTACGAAATACGATCCAGCCAAAACTCGTACTTACTAAACTTCTCGTATAACTGGTGCTCTCTGAGAATCTGAAGAACTACACGAAGATGCTGCTCATGCTCTGCCTCATTCTTGCTATAGACCAGAATATCATCTATAAATACTATCACGAACTGGTCCAAATAAGGCATAAAAATATGATTCATGAGGTACATAAATACGGCTGGCACATTGGTCGCTCCAAATGGCATAACAAGGAACTCCCAATGTCCATATCTGGATCTGAACGCTGTCTTCACGATGTCTTACTCTCTGACTCTGATCCGATGGTACCCTGACCGCAATTCAATCTTCAAAAATACTGCTGATACTTTGAGTTGATCAAACAAATCATCTATCATTGGTAGAGGGTATCTGTTCTTGATTGTTACGGAGTTCAAGGAACGATAATCAACACATAATCTTGACGTACCATCCTTCTTTTTCACAAGAAGTATCGGGGCTCCCTAAGATGATCCTCTAGCGCGAATGAATCTCTTGGTTCTAAGTTCTTCAATCATCTTATATAAGATCTCCAACTCTGAAGGCGCCATCCTATAGACTCCTTCTGACACTGGTGCTGATCCGGGAATCAAATCAATGGTGAACTCGATCTCTCTCTCTCTCTCTAGGGGCATGCCTGGAAGTTTTTCGAGAAATACGTCAGGAAATTCTTCTACAACTCTGGGTAACTGAACTACTGCTGCCACTGCCATCCGCAACACTGGGGAAGAAGGTTCTACTCCGCCTCGGAAAAATAAAAACTCTGGCTCACCAGGAATAATAAAAATAATCTAGCAGAAAACTCTCTACTACTAACTACGATCCGACACGAAGAAAAGATTCTATCTACACCCACAAGACCGCTACCAGTAAGTATATTGAGCCTCACTGATAAGGACTCGGGCTCCAGTCATATCCGTGTTACGAATCGTACAAACATGAATGAATACGATGCTCCCGAATCAAATAATACTGATACAGGAAAAGAGTTGACGAGAATGGTACCTGCCACCACCTCACCTGAAGCTAACTCTTCTTCTACCGTTAGAGCCATAGCCTGACCTTGTCCTCTTGGTGCTGGTCCCCTCTGCTGTAAACCTCTCTGCCTATTCTGGTTCTGAACTTGGGCCTGGGCATACTGCTGTGGCCTTTGTTGCTGGAAAGCTTGGGCCTGAGGCGGCAATGGCCTCGGAGGCTGGTACTGCTGCTGCACTGGTGCTAGACTCCTAACCGATGGACTAGTTAGGTTCGATGACGATGAACTGGCCCTGTGCGGACAGGATCCTATCATGTGATCCGACGCCCCACAAGCCAAGCACAATCCTGTGCTCTGCGACACTCTGAAATAACGTGACCGGGCTTCCCACAATGAGAGCAACCCATTGCGGGAGACTGCTTCTGCTTCTGCTGCTGAGGATACATCTGGGTTGAATGGTGAACCGATGTAACTGAGGCTGCCCGTCTTGGAGTTCCTATATTCAAAGCCCTAGCTACCGGGGCTGGTGCAGATGACTGGGACATTTGCCTGTGGGACCTCTTCCGACCTCCGATTCGGTCCACTATCCTCTGAGAAGTATACTCATGCCTCTTCGCTGCTCGCAAGACGGCATCAAATGTCTGGTGCTCAAACTGCTCCACAACTAGAATAATCTCTAGATAGAGTCCTTGCTGGAACCGCTGGGCTCGGTCCAATTTGATCGCCACCAAGGTGGGAGCAAACCGACTTAGTCTTGAAAACTTGGCCGTATAACCGTCGACCGTCCTGCTCATCTGTCTCAAATTGGTGAACCTCGTCTGTAGGTCGTATCCGAGCTACAGCATCTAAGTACTTGATCTGAAACTTGCTACTGAATACCGCCCATGGGACAGGCGTTGCCAATCCAACTGCTAGCATCGCCCACCAGCTGCGGGCTAAGTCTAATAACTGCAAGCGCACAACGGCCACCTTCTCTCCTTCGGGAATCCTAGATGCCTCTAGGATAACTTCTATGTCCTGAAGCCAAGCATCAGCAGCGATAGCATCTTCACTGCCATCAAAAAAAGGAGGATTAAAATGCTTGAAGCTGTTGGCCGCATTGTTCCCTTGGTAACCAACTCTACCCATGGCATCTTGTACTGTCTGGTACAGGACGTCACTTCGACGATCTTGAGATGCAAGCAATTCCCTAATAAGCCCCACCAGGGTCCCATTATCAGGCTCTGTAGGCTGGACGGGCTGAACTGGTGGCTCTTGACCCCCGGTAGGCATGACTCTGGAGGCTACTCCTGAATTCTGGGCTTGATCTCCAGGTTGCTGCTGGTTCACTGGAGGTGCTCCGCCTTGCTGATCGGTTGGACCAGAAATAATGCCGCTGAAAAAACGACATGGGGAACAATAAGGAAAGACCATGATAGATCAAGGATATAAGCATGTGATTAGATCAAGATTTCGAAAATATTAGAAGACACGAGTAGAGATCAAGGGCGAGGGCTGATTGAGACATCTATCTAGTGAAACCCTCACATATCTTGATTTACAAGACCTGCATGGGCCACCACTTAAACTGTGTCATGCTCCAGAACCAGAATACTGGAGAGCGGGGGACAGACACAGCCAGCTATGTATATTAAAGTGAATTCCATCTCGATATACGGTCACGGCTGTCTAGATACATAAGGGTTTAACAACAAGCCAATAGTCTCTTAAGGTCAAGAACAAGCCTAGTGTCTCAATCTCAAGCAAGCAAGTAAATGTAACAAGATGGTAGATCATCAGACATACAAAGTAAGGCGTCCCATATATTACATATTCAGATGATCATGAAGCTAGTCATACAAAATACGAAGGCTAGCAAGAGTTTAAGTCATACATGATCAACCCTAGGATTTGTCAACCACGTTACAGCCCTTAGGCAGACAAGAAATATAAGTATTCAACACGAGCTAACACTTGCTCGGCAGCTAAACGCCTCAAAAGAATAATTTTACAATAGACCGGGAGAACGAAATAAAACCCACTCGTTGCCAGGATTTCTTCTAGTGGTCACCATCTGGCTGAAAGGCAGGTAGATCCTCGGGTGCTGCTCCAAAATCTGGCCATACAAAACCAGCTGGGTCAGACCCCAAAAAGAGCAAGTGCCATAAGGGAGGCTTCACTTAAGAACTAAAACCAGCAATTAGCATAAAACACAATTATATAATAAAAGACTAGTAATAAGGAAAATCATGATGATATATGATAAGATAACCATGGGACTATTCAGATAACCAAGTTACAACCCTTAAACCAAACAAGGACCGGGTTGTAATCCTTCATCTGAACGGAACTTGGTTTCTCACCATTTATCGATAAAGTAAGGCACAAGCAATCAGATCATGTAACACTCTTGTACAGGATCAGGACAAGACTAGACTAGGCTGGACTCCATCCAATCAATCACGGCCAAGCAATGAGAACGGCTTGATACTTTAACTAGCTAGGGTTATCACAAGCCTAGTTACTAGCAAGATGCAATAAGATGTTCCAGCAGTCACAGGCCCTGCAGCTATCCAGGTTATCCAGGCGAGGTTGATTATCAAAGTTATCCAGAATTATTAGATGGCATAGAGCGCAACACATAACAGTGTGCCTTGTACTTGTTTTATGAAGTGCCCCACTTCACAGTGGGCTGAAAATGTCCCCTACTCAACGGCAGGCTACAAGTCTCTCAGGTGTGGCCGGGATAACGGGATCGCCTGTAACTGGAAATATCTCTCTATATGAACTACTTGATCAATCTAGTCATTAATCTTAGTCAGATTCAGTATGAATCTCTTACCGTGATAACCAGGGACTCATGTCCTAGACATGATGCAAGACAAGACTAGACTAGTAGCTTGTACAAACAAGTTTCAAGCAAGCACCCACGGTGTCAAGACTAGCATTTACTTAGCGAGTCGAGGTAGCTGTCACAACAACATTCAAGGTTACATGTCAAGATTACTTAGTAGGCCGAGATAACCGTCGTAACGGTGCTCACGAGTTCCTGTCAAGATTACTTGTCAGGGGTGTACCACAACGGGTCACCATCATGTCATGTTACTTGTACTTGTTACTTGTTAGGAGCGTGCCACGATGGGCCACTATCATGAGTTGTCACAAAATCATACCGTGTACAGATTATCATTACAATATTAACATATCATGATTATACCGAGTTTATGTCAAAAGGCGTAAGGATATAGTAAGGGGGGTACCATGTGCCCAATAAAGGTGAATCTAGGGCAATGGATGCCAGGGCCATACTGCGCCGGGCAAGGGGGTAAGATATACTAGTGCTAGGAAGCCTCCGGACAGAGGAGTACGCCAAAGGGGTATGCCAAGGGGAGTACGCCAAAGAAGTACGCGTAAAGGAAGTACGCGTAAAGGAAGTACGCGTAATGGAATATGCCAAGGGGGTACACGTAATGAAAGTACGCGTAAAGGAGTATGCGTAAATAAAGTACGCATGAATGAAGTACGCGTAAAAGAGTACGCGTAAAGGAATAAGGTTACACGTAAAGTTGTATGCATAATGGAGTAAAGTTAGCGTAAAGGAGTACGCGTAATAGAGTAAAGTTACGCGTAAAAGAGTACGCATAATGGAGTAAAGTTACGCGTAAAGGAGTACGCGTGAAGCTTGTTTTACGCCAAGGCAAGGTAGACTTTGTTTTACGCGTAAAACAGATTCACGCTGACACGAATAAACGTGGGCGGAGAGTTTGATATTACGCACGCAAGTATAAATGTGGGCGTAAGGAACCTCCAGAACTCAACACTCCATGAAACCTTCAATCTAAGCCAAAAATAGGACTTTCATAGATCAAAAATGGGGTAGAACGAAATTCTCTACAACATGAAATAACCAAAACTTGAAAATAATAAAGTTTGATAGATCAAAATCCATGAAATCTAAAAATACAATAAACTTAGATCTACAAGAAATAAACCATGGAAATTGAAAATGCTAAGTACTAAAGTATCTTAGAATCTCGTGAGGAAGACAATGGAATAACAAAAATGGAGTTCCTCCATGAAGCAAGTTGTACTTGCCTAAGCCTCTCTCTTGGTAGGTGGAGAGAGTTATGAGGAAGAAGGAGTAAATGTGAAAGTAAAAAAGTAATGAAGAGAGAGAAAGGGTTGGACTTTAAATGGAGATGATGGTAGGTAGGGGTTGGGTTCATGATGAACCACCAAACCAAACCAACCTAAGCCGAACCCAAGTCAAAATAAACTAATTCATGCAAGATTAAGCTAGATAAGTCTGATTACGGGTCGAATTCCGTACACGTATACTAAAAATACGTATAGCGAAAAAAACTGAGGTGACATATACATTAGATGAAAAATACTTAGAAATCATAAATAAATATCAAATGAACAAACTAACATTCATGATCATAAAACTGAAAACAAAACCCACATTGGTCAATTTGTCATTTTGACAAACACTTGATGGGCTCTCCTTGGATTCTTCAAAGATGACAAAAAACTCCAAATAAAATCTACCAAAATGAAGGTTATAGCCTTGCTTTCCCTCCTATGGGTACCCCTAGTTCATATGAGTGTTCCTACTAGTGTCATGCATGAAAATAGATCTCAAACTATGGAAAAACGATAAGATTTTATCTATTGGGAGATGGATTTCCCAATGAAACCTTCTAGGAATACTCTTGTGTCAAGTTTGACACAATCTCCCAATCTTTTGGACTCCTTCTCAAGAGCTCCTTGGTCTCCAAGCTCCAAGTCTTGTAGGATGAAGATTATGAGAAGCTTTGAGCAATTTTGGAGGAGTTTTGATGGTGGAAAGTATGGAGAATGAAGGGGGCTAGTAGCTAGAGAGCTCTTCTAGGGTTTTTGGAGGCTCAAAATAAAATGAAAAAGAGGGAGAAAACCCTCTTTATGACCATCCATGAAGGGTACCCTAAAACCCTATTTAAAATGTCCATTTTACCCTCAACTTGTCATGAACACTTAGTTTTAATAAGTGGTTGGTCTAGTCTAAGTGTTGGGTTAATTGCTACTCCTAATCTTGTCTCTACATGACTTAAATGTGCCTAGTTGTGTTCATCCTAGAATATAGGTCCAAGTAGTCATGTCTAGTCCAATTAGGTCCACAAGTCAAAGGTCCAATAAATAGGTTAGTCAAGTAATAAATGCTACAATCATATTTAATATAAAATAAAAAAAAAATATCCCTATTCCGAAAATATGGTAGTGATAATTTCTAAGCCAACCGTAGGACATTTCCTTATTCTAACTCAGTCTGACCCAAGTTGGGATTATTTCCTTAGCTATGTAGATTTGTCTCTTTTACTATCAAGCCTAACTTGTGCAATAAAAACATCCAGTTTATTAGTGTGAAGGCCAAGCAGAAGCAAGTTCACCGAAGTCACCCACCTGAACGAGGAGTTTCCTCGACCGAGCATGACTTCGAGCAGGCCGTTGCATGGCTAAGTCCAAACGTCGTTGGCATTTTGATTCCTCCGGTTGAACTAAGGGGACGGGGCATTACACCCCTTGTCGTCCATTCACACATCCAAACATGTCGATGCGGTATGACATGAAGATCCTCCTATGAGGAGTGGCATGGTATGATGCCCCCATATCCGTGACCCAGTCTTCTTCATGACACATGCCACAAGGTTTCTCTGTGTCGATCGCACGATGATGATATATCCAAACGCCGTGAGATCTCCTGGTCGTCCTTACCTTTGGCCTTCTCAGCATTGAGTTCCATCAGTTCCTCTTGATATGTCCCGTTTCGCCACAGTAATAGCAGTCCTCCTTGCTGTCCATAATCGTAAGATCCCAAGAACTCCCCCTTATCCTCGCTTATAACTTGGGTCTTTCCTTCTAGTAGGAAACCACCAGAGCGGACTCCTGCGATGATTCTACTTGCATGTGTCGGACCTCCTCATTCAACAAGCTACTTTTGACTACCTCCATTGTGACAACTCCATCCGGTGTGGAGTTGCTCATGGACACCACCAACATCTTCCAGCTTTCCGGCAGAGAACTCAAAAGCAGTAGGGCCTGAAGCTCATCATCAATCACCATCTTCATCGCAGACAGCTGATTGATAATACCATGAATCTTATTCAGATGTTGTGCCACCGAGGCACCCTCCGTGTACTTCGAGTTGATGAGTTGATGAATAAAAAATGTCTTATTTCCAGTCGTCTTCCTTTCGTACAGCGAATGTAGCTTCTTCCATAATGCTTTTGTCGAATTCTCAATGGACACGTGGTGAAACATCGTCTAGTCATTGGCGGATGATCCAACGGCCTTCCGATCCAGTCGTTTTCAGTCTTCAACAGCTTTGTCCGATGGCTTTGCGTTATCGACCTCCAACGAACCATGCAAGTCCTTGTACCAAAGTAGATCCTCCATCATTGTCTTCCAAATCGCCCATTCTGTCTGTTAGGGTGATCATACGATTTTTTATCTACTCCGTAGACATGGTTGCTAGAACCTCCAAAGCTCTGATACCAATTATTGGCGCGTACGAAAGCGTTTGCCAACCCACCTGGTCAAAACCAACCCCCGTCTAACGGACACCAAGCACATGATGAATACAAGTATATGGCAGTGATGTACATCACCTAGATAAATCTCAACCTTTAATAACTCAGATGAAATTATAAGATTGACACAACTCACGTTGAACCTTTTGCCCTAATATGTTCAACCCCCTTACCACTCTCAAAAAGAAAAATAGAAGAATACAATTGAGATCACTCACAAACCCATAACAATCTCCCTAACCGTAGTTGACGATTTCTCGATTAAATCTCCTTATTCTTTCTGTCTTGGATGACGAAGTCCTAAGAGCAAAGCATGGGCTTTCTCTTAGATTTCATGTGGATGAGCACCCCGAATCTCTATAATGTGTTGTGCTTTGTGCCTCCACTCTCACCCCATATATATGTTGAGAAAATCATATTATAGTCACAATTGATTTCCTAAATAGGAATAAAATAGTAATCATATTATGCCTAAAGTATTCTGTCAACATTCTATTTACATCATAATAGGATTTCCTAAAATAAGAATCATATTATATCTAAAATAACACAACACCAATTATAGACATCCAAATCTAATCAAATCAAATATTTAACTAGATTTGGACTCCACAAATATGTTGTTACCAAATCCCGACTATATTCCAAAATTTCTTTCGTCCCATTCAATCAACAATGTGTGGTTTTACCTTTCTCTCTCTTGCTCTCCAACCAATCAACGATACCGATAACATGTCAAGCTGAATGTAGATGCTAAGACACCATGGAATGTTTGTTTCCATGAAAAATGCAAATTGTAACTCTGTCACATGCTTTACTTATGGTACGCCTGTTATACAACTAAAATTATGAGAATGCTATATGTTTCATTATATTATGCCTGCTATAGAACTGTAAATCATATAACTATTGCATGCTTACTTATGTTAGGCCTGCTATAGAACTGTGCTAAGCAAGGGTTGAAACAATGAATAAATGTTGCAACGATAGTGCTCAACACATTGAAAATGCTTAAGTTGTTTATCAATTCGTAGACCATGCTTGAATAACTAGTTTAGTCTGCATGGTCATGGACAACTTGTGCACAATATATCGTTTCCTCGAACGGCAACCTAGGGCCACGAGACCGATTTGACCTAGGAGGAAACAAGATAGTTGTACTGGATAATAGCACAATTTATTCAGAAACTTATAGCAGGGCTCATTACTCACGCTTAAAGGGTCACCGTCTAAACCAAGTTACGAGGCCATAATGACTTGAATTGCCAGTGACCTTTACCTGCATGCACTGTTCAGCTAATGATATCAAGATGACATGGAAGAACATGGTAAGCTTTATTCAAGGTCGGAGACTCTTTTGTGGATAAGATTTAACGTAGTTAAATATGTAATGCCTCATCAAATGTTAGTATAAAGTTGACAAGAATGGTTAAAAGAACACTAAATAATTTGCATGCTTTACATAACTTCTATAACAAATGAGATCATGGGACTTAATTACTCATTCACCAATACACGGCAATGTACTGACCCTCATCTCAGTGCTACAAACCAGGGAGGCGTGCCGGATAATAGAAGACGATGTTTGAACGTTTTGAAGTCTTGCTCGAGTGCGAAGGCTTGCTTAAACATTTTGAACACCTTGCTCCTAATTCACTTGGATCACTCAGATTTCAGGGGTTGCATAGTTTGGGGTTTGTATAAGGGGATGTAAGTATGGAACAACTATCTCATCATAGTCAGTTTGTAAGCTCGTGCGACAACTCTTATAATAGAGTCTTGTAAACGATATTCATTATCAATAAATAAAGTTTCCTTCTATACAAATATTCAATTTCTCTGCGTACTCTATTTTTATTGTGTTTCATATAACTTTATGACCATGCCCTGTGTAAGTGCAACTTAGGCTCGTATAACATCACGTTCGGGGGCGGGGGATGACTATTGGTTCCATGGAATCGGGACGTGACACCTACATCTCTGCCACATATGATAGAAATTGGGTTAAAAATTATGGTTGAGAGAAGTTTTTCCAAAAATGAGTATCTACCATAGAAATATGAGAGATAAAAGACTTAATTTCAACTTGATACCCTCAACTATTCCAAAATTTTAACCTGATGTCCTAAACTTTGTATGCATCAAGTTGATACCCTAAAAGAAGAAGAAAAAAAGACTAATTCTCCCCAACGTTCCCCTCTCTCTCCTCCTCCTGGCCGCTTCCCTCCCACTCACCCCCTCCCGGCTGCCCCACCACCTCCCCTACCCCCCTACCCGCCCGCCTCGCCCCACCCCAGCTATTCCCCTTCCCCCCTTCCCCTCTCACCATTGTTATTGTTACCGACGCAACTTTGTGTGCGCGTGCGGAGAGAGGGCCAGGTTGGTAGCCGGAGGTGGGGTGGGGGTGCGCAACCGGGTGGGGCAGTCAGGGCATGGGTAGGGTAGGTGTTGGGTGGAGAATGAGGTAGTTTCGTCCTTTTTTGGTATAAAGTTGAAAATATTTAATAGTTGTTGGTATCAATTTATCGAGTAAAAAATTTTAGGATATCAAGTTGAAAAACTAAAATAGTTGATAGTATCAAATTACAATTCAGCCGAGATAGAAACCCCATTGGAGATGGCCTCAGCAGCTTAAGACAGCATAGTTCACTAATGACACTCACTAATAAGATTATAGCAGCCTAAGACAACATCGCTCACTAATGACACTAACTGGTTCAAATCTTGGTGGCATCCATGGGGGTGTAGCCTGTCGGGTATATCGGGGGTCCCGTAAGAATTGGTACGGTTTGAATTCCCCCTTTTAGTATTGCTCTTCGGTCCAGAGAAAAGGACACCTCAACATAAAATGACACTTACTACCAATATCAAAAGAATAGAATATTTTTATTACATGTCACACCCATAAAATATTTTTTCTTCATGTCCATAACCTAATAAATAGAATAGAGTCGATAAGACATTATACTTTTGATGATCATTAGTGAGTATCATTAGTGAAGGATGTTGTATTATGCTGCTAATTATTTGCATCAACTAAACAAGTTGTAAAAAGTTTCATGATTTCTTCATAATTTTCATCTTCCGTGCGTTTGATTACAAGATGGAAATATGTGCAAATAAATTAATTCCAAGGAATTATTTACTAGGTAAAAATTTCATGAAAAAATTACAAGGAATTAATTTGGGTGTTTGATTATCGTTATTTTTCACGAAAAATAGTTATTTTTCATAGAAATTGATAGTTTCCTATTGGCTGGACCAGTTTTATTTTTCACCGTTTTGAAGAAAATATAGAAAATGCTAAATTTTTGAAAAATAAATCTATGAAAAATATATGCTATCAAACACTATAATTGGTGGAAATTTTGTAATGGAAATTTTTTTATGGAAAAAGGTTCAATCAAACACACCTTCATTCTTTTTTCAAAAAAAAATATATATTAACCAACGAAACAAAAAAAATATATATATATATATATATATATTGAAGCAATGGGTAATTGTTGCGAGCTCGCCTCCACTGGGGCTCGAACTCCGACCACTTGAGCCGCGTGCATCTCTCTTAACCACTAGACTAGAGATCATTTGCTATATATATATATATATATATATATATATATATATATATATATATATATATATAATATATATATATATATATATATATATATATATATATATATATATATATATATACAAAAAAGTAAAATCTATATATATATATATTTACTTTTTTTGTATATATATATATATATATATATATATATATATATATATATATATATATATATATATATATATATATATATATATATATATATATATAAATATAAATATATATATATATATTTTTTACTTTTTTTGTATATATATATATATATATATATATATATGTATTATATATATATATATAAATATATATCTATATATATATATTATATATATATATCTATATATATATATATTATATATCTATATTATATAAGATATATATATTTACTTTTTTTGTATATATATATATCTATATATATATATATAGATATTATATATATATATAATAGATTATACAAAAAAGTAATATATATATATATATATATATATATATATATATATATATATTTTTTTTTGTTATATATATATATATATCTATATATAGATATCTATATATATGCAAATGACCTCTAGCCTAGTGGTTAAGAGAGATGCATGCGGCCCAAGTGGTCGGGAGTTCGAGCCTCATGGAGCGAGTTCGCCACAAGTACCCATTGCTTCAAAAAAAAAAAAAAAAATATATATATATATATATATATATATATATATATATATATTATATTAATATATATATATATATATATATATCTTCATTTTTTTTTCTTTTCCTCTGCTGAATAACCAAACAACCAAAATATATATTATATATATTGTCATCTATTGACGGACCACATAACACGATTGGGTTCCCTAGTTTTTAGACGTCTATACTAATATATAACTCAAGTATTAGGAGTATTACTAATTTTTTGGTATAACATTTTTCTTAACATAAATTATTATTTATGGATAAACAATTAGTTAGTAACCCACTAACTCAATCTTCTACACTAATAAAAACTCTCATTTTTTTCTCGGTCTTTCTGTCTTCTTTTATTGAAAATTATACGCAGGACATGTATCCCCCCGACCCCTAGTATTATTATAGGATTAATTATCATTTAGATTCTATATTTCATATTAGCCTAGAGTTTTAAGTCATTTACATGTTCAATTGAAAATTTTGGTCCATAGATTTATTTTTTTGGGGTGTTTTTTTCATTATATCCTGAAATGATGCAGGTCAACAACCAACACATGATGGAAGGGAGGATATAATTGAAATATGAAACCAAATAAAAATTACGGTCCAAATTTTTAATTGGACATGTCATGACTTATTAAGCTGGTGTAAAATTCAGAATCTAAATGCTAATTAACATTATTATATTACATTTTTGTAACTATTATTATTTTGAATATCCTTATTGAATGATGTGTTGTCCAAATCAATGAAGGAATTTTTGGGTAGAAGATTGTTAGGAAATAACAAAATTTGTTGCCCCCTAAATCTTCACCTACTTACGATTCCAATCATACGGAACAAATGTGTATAGCTAGCATGTATCCTACGTATGATTCCAATCATACGGGACAAAATGTGTAGCTAGCATGTATCCTACTACTAATAGTCCTTTGTTGAAGACAAGAATAGTATTGAATATTGTTCGAAAGAACAAATTTGGATTACACTCTTTTACGCATAATTAACAAAAATACTATGGGTCCTATTTTGGGCTCAAATTCCTCCCATATCTTTTCATTACAGAATTTAAGTATATAAAATATTTATTTATTTATTTTTTTTGAAAAGTTCACTTTGGAAGGTATGAGAACAGGATCCGACACATGGTAAGTTCGATAAGACTTCGAACTTGGACAACCATTCACGCATAAGGTACAAGAGCAGGACCGACACATGATAAGTTCGACAAGACTTCAAACTTGGACAACCATTCATGCACATCGTGACCTACAAGAGGTCCCCACATAAAAAAAAATATCTCAACAATAAGTCAGATTAAAAGACGACCAAATAATTCTGACTAGGACATTCCAACCTCTCTGAGCCGACCTTGTATGAGAGACCAAAACACAAGATCTATTTTCAGAGAGCAAATGAGCATAAATGAAGTAGACCCTTTAATTTGAAGATCCATCGGTACAAGCATGAGAGACAAGAACAATCACAAACATTATATACATAGAAGTAGGCAAAAAAAAAAAAAAATACTCAAAATAAGTGCATGACTCTAGGAGTTGTAGCCGGCCATTTGGGTTTTAAATATTTGGGTTTTAAATCCTTTTTCCAACATTTAAAACATTTCATGCACTCTTATTTAAAGGCAATACGTTCCTATTGCTTTCTTACAACCCTCTCCGGAAATCATCAAAATAAACCAGCGATAATAATGTGCTCCCAATCAAGATCTTTCATATGTTCCTTCTCATGTTGCTTCTCGTATTTTCGGGTTCTAATTCTTAACTTCTTTGAAGATAACATTGTTTTTTTTCCCGAAATTTTACAAAATATATGTGCTTATATTATTGATTCTATAATCCGAAAAGTGAAAAATTAGTTCTTGTTTGGTTGAAAGATACCATGAAGCTATTCTGACATTGTTTTCTATTTGGTTTGTAGATTTTTTTTTTTTTTAGAAATGGTCTTGTCAATGAAAAAAATAGAAATTTGAATGGGAGGCACAAAAAAAACCATCAACCCGCAATTTATTACATTAATTTCCTCCGTTTTTTTTGAGAGGGGAGAGAGGAGATGTGAGAGAATCTACAGCGGAGACAATCCAAATAAATACTCCAAATTACTAAAACATATACAAATTACTACTTTTTGGAGTGTCTGTTTGATATTGGCACACAATCATATACTCCAAATTAACCTCATCTTTTTTCTCCCTCTTTTTTCTCTTAATTTTTTTTTTCCTGTTTGGTAGGTTTTTTTCTCATTTTTTTTTCCTTTTTTTTTTTTCGATTAAGTTTAGTGGGCCCAGGAGTTAATGTAGAATAGCTAGGCACGCTCCAAATCTGGAGTGTTTCTAACAATTTGAGTATAGATAATTGTTCAGCTTTCAAGTGCTTCAAAATTTGACAAAAGTCAAAATGTAGTACTTGAAATCTCTCCAGTTGTGGATGTTCTTAGAAGTATAAAGTGTAGGAAGTATTTCATACACACTGCTTCCAATCAGAAATAGTTTCTATACCTAAAGTTCAACAATATACCTTAATTTAGTTCTTGGTCAGTGGCAGAACCATGTAATTTTTATTTAGTTCTAGTCAATGGTGAAACCTTGTAGGGATCTGAGGTGGGCTCCAACTATTCCCCCCGAAAAAAAAAAAAATTTATTATTTTTTTATTAGTTAGTCCGCACCTAGTCTACCTTAGCCCATTCAAGCCCACTCAAGCTTTAATTTTAGATTATGTCCTTATTTTTTGTTTTCATTTCTAGATCGTGAAATTATATATATATATATATATATATATTATATATATATATATATATATATATATATATATATATAATTGATTGTTAAAAAAATCGGACCGATAATCGAATCGAATTTTTTTGGTATAAATCGGACCGGGGTACAACTTGATTCAAACCGGTTCAACCGAGGTTCAAATACACTTGATTTGGTTTGATTTGATTCAAATAGACAAGATATCCATATTTACTTCTTGGTTTGGTTTGACTTGGTTTGATTATTAGTATATTGGTTTGGTTTAATTTGACAACTATAAGGTCTATCAAAACCAAACCAAGAATCAAATGAACCAAATTTTACATGATAATTTATTTTGATTTTTTTAAAAAAACCAAAATTGGCAGGTTCAATTGTGAAATGGTTCACCGGTTGAAAAGAAAAAAACCGGTTGAACCATAATTTTGGAAAGAAAAAAATCGACAATTTTTTTAAAGATCCGATTTTAGTCGGACCGGATCGATTTTTTTTTCCGTATAAACCGGTTGGATCCGGTCCAACCGCTGGTCCGACGTAGTTCTTACGACACTGCCCTAACTTGTTTATAAATTTTCAGGAGGCCCTAGGATAAGTGACGGATACTGCTATGCTGAGCTACTACGTTTCTGCGACGCGAGAGTAGAGTGCGAATGCGACGACAGCTACTGCTACTCGAGGTGCACCGCGGATGGATACACGTACGGAGATTGCAACGCTCCTTTCGCCAACACTGCAGCTGCACAGGAAAGTGCCAATAATAATAAGAAGCAACCTAATTTGGACTTGCACCTCTGGATTCTCCTTGGTCTTCTTCTCCAAAGTGTTGTTGTTTGCTACTTTGATCACTAAAAATAAATGGAGGATTGCATTTTTATGGAACTCTACTGTGACACTGTGTTACCAAGTAAACCTTAAATATTTATCAAAGTGACTTGCATGTATGCTAAACAATGTTTTATAAATTAACTGAACCGCTCAATCTCCTCTAGCTCTGAAAGATTGACCCATGTAGGTGAACCATCCCATAATTCACTCCCAAGAACGTCACCACGAACGGTATTACTACCTGTTGGTCGCACTTTTGTTCTTTCAATGGGCACATGGCCGCTATATGTAACTCTAAGAACTCGCCCCTTGCTGAAGGCCAACTGGAAAGTCTAATGTGCCAAATGATATAAGATTCATGCACATCTTTTGATATATGTTGTATTGAGCATTCTAGGTGCTTCAAGATAGACTGTGTCATATGGCTCACTCGATCTCAAATAATTGGGTACGAGTACGTAGTCAAGTTCAGACTACGCTACAACATCGAGTAGTACATTGCCTATACCTCAATAATAATCATCACCACTCACAATAGAATACACTAGCTCCTTCACAATATTTGTATGACATATATATAAGAGAAAGGAAAAAGAACAAGACACAACATAAAAAATCTAACAATACATAAGAATCCATTATCAAAAACAAGATCTGCCACACAAATAATAAAGGTTCCAAAAGAAGCAAACTAGACTATGCATCTAAGGATGGTCTCCATAGACGGCCACATTTTTGTCAAAAGGTCCGTAGCGAGTCCATTGGTTTTTTGTTAGAACCATGTCGAGCTAATTTCCATATATGTAATTTATTTTCAACAATTCAAAACTGAATTTCTGTAGAGATTCTAGAGTGCCAGTCATCCGAAAAACAAACATGGCTTGTTGTTTTTGAGATTCCGATAGATTTTAAACTCGTTTTGATGATATGTTTGATTTTTGGAAAGCTGATACGAAGACCTACAATAATGTAAATTTTTTAAATTTTTACTTATTTTTTGATATGCTATTAATTTGTAGAAGTTGTAGATAACCAGGTCATCTACCAAATATGATCTGTAGATTGAAACAACCATAACTCATAATCGATTCGAGATCCGTGCAAACTATATACTCTAGCGTTTTGTATCGCTAAAATCTAATGTATGCACCCAAATCTCATGTTTGTGTTATTTTGATCGATGGAACGCCTCGATTTGCATGTTACGGATTCTGAATTTGCAAACATGACTTTACTTGGCCAAAAAATTGTGTTTCACCTTAAAATTAGAACCTAATATGGTAAAAATAAGATTTAAGGTAAATTTATTCAGAATTATTATGGGTTTAAGTAGGAGCTCTATCTAGTTAAGATCATTATTTTTAACTGGGAATAATTAAATTTAACTTGTGTTTAATTTTACGAAGGGGTTCTTGGGATGATGGTATGGTAGAATAGCTAGTGGATTTGATTCATGTTGTCTTGAGTTTGTGACTTCACCACCTTCAGGAGCAGACAAGTATCACTATGATCTATGTTACCTTTATTTTATGTTGCATGTATAACTGTCAGTTGTTTTGTTTCTATTTTGTGCTCGAGAATTAGAATTGCTAATGTACATGTACATGTACATGTTCATATCTACTTGCTTACCATGTTTTGTTCATCATATTTCTAGTCTACTATATTGAAAGTTGTACTTGTGAATAAGTCGAGCAGAGGAATATAATAAGTAAGCATTTGGTCTACGAATTGTATTGCATCCCTTAAAATTGAGTGTATTATAGATATTGGCCGTGCACCACATGCAATGACTGACATATAGACCTATGGTCATCCACATACAAAAACTTGTATTCTAAAATACGTTGTTCACGTGTTCTCAATTATTGATCTCATCACATTCTTCGTCTCCTTATAATTGTAATTGTAATTGTATATTGTTAGCATGTCATAGTTGTATTTTTCTTATCGTACCGTAGCATGCATATAGCTCATATTTTCTTTATTATCATTCCTTCTTGTATGTATATTATATTATGTAGCATAATGTTATAGTCATACTCACTTCAATCATGACTGTATACATTGATAATTTTAGGCAACTGGCTATCCTACACCATGGTTCCTAATACGAAGATGCAGATGCTTTTGGAGGCCGATCCTAGTTCGTAAAGTTTAGTTAGTTTCTTAAACCAAATGTTTAGAGGATTTTTTCCTGAATTTTGATTTAAATATAATATTGATTTTTTTAAGATTGTTATCATTGTTAATGAGTAAAAGATGTTATTTGTGATTAAAATATTGATGACTATCTGGAATGAAGTTGCAATAAAGTTTTAGACAACATACTGTCGTCGATGTTACGGCATAGGCTGGGCTTCACTACCAAAATAAGTGGTTTTAGCGACGCCCAAAAACGTCGCTAAAACAATAAAATCCGTCGCTAATATGAAGCACCGACGCAATTACCGACGTTTAAGTTTTGTCGCCGTTTCCTTAGTCGCTGATTACAAAACGTCGCTGAACGTCGCAATTACCGACATCCAGCGACGTAACTGTACGTCGGTGAGTTCTCGACGTCTACCGTCGTGTCGTCGGTATATTAGCGACGTATATGTAGTCGCTACACGTCGGTGAAGTCCTGGAATAATTCCGACATCTACCGTCGTTTCGTCGGTAATATAGCGACGTGAATGTAGTCGCTAGACGTCGGTAAAGGTCCTGGATAATACCGACACTCACCGACGTTTAAACGTCGAAAAAATGTCGGAGACCTGTACATTTTTTTGCAGCTAGTCGTCGGTAAACGTCGGAAAAGCGTCGGAGACCTGTACTTTTTTTGCAGTTAGTCGTCGGTAAATGTCGGAAAAACGTCGAAAAAATGTATTTTTTGCAGCTTGTCGTCGGTAAACGTCGGAAAATGACGTCGATAAACGTCAGTAAGCGTCGCTAAACGTCGCTAAAATTATAAAAAAAATAAAAAAAATAAACACAGATTCTATATTACCACTCACAATTCAAGATGCTACACATATAGGTACACATTCAAATTCCCACTCACAATTCCAAATCACAGCGCATTCAAACCCTCACTCATAATTCAAGATGCTACACATATAGCTTTAATCTAAGTTAATTAACATCCAATCCAAACACAATTAACATTTATCGACGAAGGAATTAACATCCAATCCAAACATCCAATCCAAACAAGTCACAAGTCAAATCGATACAAACACAATTAACATCCAAATCCAAACATCCAATCATAAGTCACAAACATATGATGATACAAACACAAACAAAAGTCCTAACTAGGACTACTAGTGATCTGGTGCAGGAGGGGCACCGCCGCGACGAAGGGATAACAACTCCTCATACTCCGCAAGTGAAATCGATACAGATGGAGCGCCAGGCTGTGACGTCGGTGGAGTCGGTGTCGAAGAAGAAGGCAGTGGAGGCGGCAGAGTCGACGACGATGAAGGCGCACCCAGAGTACCCATCTGGAAATTTCAGACCTTGAATCCACCTACAAAGCCTCACTTTATCCTCCTTCTCCAGTGAGAAAATTGCCTTAGGCTGCTTCAACTTCTCATTCCCGTCCTCTATCAAATGCAATGCAGGACGTCTACATATTTCTTTCAAGTCCAATCTAGCCTTAGGATTGTCTTTCGTCTTCCCCTTTACGTCCATTACAGTATTAATTATGTTGTCAAACACATTCTTCTCGATATGCATGACATCAAGGTTATGTCTAATCAGATTGGTGCTCCAGTATGGCAGATCCCAGAATATACTCCTCTTCGTCCAGTTATGAGTGCGACCAAATCCGTCACACTTGTAGCCCGTAGCAGGCTGCTCAATAGCACTTGGTAAATCTCTAACCTCCTCCCATATCGTGGCTTCGCACCACCTTGTCGGTGGATCACCCTTCTCCACAATGCCAACACGAAAAGCATTCCTGTTCCTCCGGTACGGATGATCCTTCGGCAGGAATTGTCGATGACAATCAAAGAAGCACGGTTTGCCTCCGTGTTTCAAACGGAAAGCCTTAGTGTCGTCCATGCAACACGGACATGAAAGACGACCATGCGTGCTCCATCCAGATAACATTCCATAGGCCGGAAAGTCGTTGATTGTCCACATAAGTGCTGCCCGCATCTGGAAATTTTATTTTCTAGATACATCGTACGTGTTGGAACCTACTTCCCACAGCTGATTCAACTCATCAATCAATGGCTGTAAATAAACATCGATGTTCCTTTTCGGATTGTTCGGACCTGGGATAATAACGGTGAGGAACATATATGGAGTCTTCATGCACATCCAAGGCGGTAGATTGTACGGGGTGACGATCACAGGCCAACACGAATACTGGGATCCCGAAAGTCCGAATGGGATAAAACCGTCAGAGCAGAGACCCAATCTAACATTACGCGGATCAGAAGCAAAATCTGGATACTCTCGATCAAAGTGCTTCCATGCTTCTCCATCAGATGGGTGATCCAACACTCCTTCGGTATGTTCCCGCTTATGCCAACTCATATTTTCTGCAGTTTCCTTCACCATAAACAACCGCTGCAAACGCGGCGTCAACGACAAATAGTGCATCAAGAGGTAGGCTTCCTGGCACCGACAGACTTTCCTCTACCACAGGCCTTGTAGCGATCGATACCACAAAATCTGCAGGCGTCTTCATCCTTGTCGTCTTTGTAGTACAACATGCACCCGTTGCGACAGGCATCGATTTTTTCATATCCCATCCAGAGCGATCTAACCATCCTCTTAGACCGGTAGAAGTCTTTAGGCAACTTCGCACCCTCAGGCAATATTTCTATAAGCAACTCCATAATGCGGTTGTAGCAATCTTGCGACATGTTAAAATTGGACTTGATGCTCAACAATCTTGTAACACCTCCAACGGTGAATGATCCTCACAACCAGGATATAATAGAGTCCTTGCATTCTCCAGCAACTCCATGAACTGTGCAGCATCGGGGTTCGGTGCCTCCTCAGGTGCATCATGATCATCCGGATCGAAACTAGGCCCGGCCGCGTCGAAAACCATGTTCACCAACCCATCGTCGTAAGGAGCATTGTTGTGGACATCCACATAAGGCTCGTACTCCGATGCTAAAGACACAAGTTCTCCGTGCTCGCTCCACTGATAGTAATTCGGCGTGAAACCCTTCGAGTACAAATGATACGTGACATCCACTTCTGGATGATATTTCAAGTTGCGACATCTCACACACGGACACTTAATTTTGGTACCGTCCATGTACTGAGGAAATGCCTTGGCAAACTGCAGGAACTGGTGTACACCCTCTATGAATTCATCCCGTACACCGCACATGTCATCAGGATGACGGTTGTACATCCAAGTACGATTCCGCAGATAGTAATTCAGCTCCATAATTCTGTAAGATAGATACATCAAGGTAGTGAATGATATGCAAGTGTCAAAGCTTTTTCGATGGATTGCATTTATCTTTTCATCCATTCATTCATGCATTGCATTTATCTTTTCAGTTTTGCATATCATTACCTACTATTATACATGCATTTATCTTTTCATCCATTCATTCATGCATTGCATTTATCTTTTCGATCAACAATCTAGTAAAAAAGGCTAAACTAGGTCAATAAGACAACATCTTGGGTTACATTGGTCAACTGATTACATTGGATGTGAAAATCTGTATCGTAAGATAAACTAAACATAATTAGTATATAATCATGTAACTGGTGGATCCGCTAGCTAGTAAGCCGGACGTACTTAATATCAGAGAGTATCAGATTAGTATCAGTATATAGGTTAGGTAGACCGTATCAAACGCATATCGCAATAGTAGGCCGAATAGGAGGCCGAGATAGTCGAATGAGAAGAAGGGAAGAAGGGTAGAGCAGATGGGTCCAGAGCCATGGTGGAGGAGAAAGTAATATGAGAGCAGTTTCCGCCGTAACATCTCCTGGCTCTGCTGGCAACTGAAGTCCAGATGCTACAAAGGACGATCCTTCGCTGAAATCGACTACAACACCCATCAGTTCAAGTTCATTCCTAGATGAGTATATTCCAATGCCATAGAGGAAGGTCAACAAACTGATGGCTTCTATGGCATTGGAATCTACTCATATAGGAATGAACTTGAACTGATGGGTGTTGTAGTCGATTTCAGCGAAGGATCGTCCTTTGTAGCATCTGGACTTCAGTTGCCAGCAGAGCCACAGGAGATGTTACGGCGAAACTGCTCTCATGTTACTTCTCCTCCTCCACCATGGCTCTGGACCCATCTGCTTCTCCCCTTCCCTTCTTCTCATTCGACTATCTCGGCCTCCTATTCGGCCTACTATTCCGATACCGATACTTTGAACCTTGATCTTAACACAAACCTATATACTGATCGATACTAATCCGCTACGCCCGATACTAAGTATATACGGTCGATACTGATAGCGATAGTCCGATACCGATAGCGATAGTCCGATACCGATAGTTCGATCGATACCGATAGTTCGATACCGATAGCGATAGTCCGATACCGATAGCGATAGTTCGATACCGATAGCGATAGTCCGATACAGATACACATGGACCTACATATCTATATATCACTAGTAGCCATACTCCTCTACATACTACTCTACACTAGGATCTAGTAACCATATACTAAGTCAAAATCTAGGGTTTGACTGAATATGGGTTAACTTTCTGGTCAAACTAAGTCAAAATCTAGGATTTGGTCAAACCTAGACTAGTCAACAAGGTCACTTAGACTATTAAGTCAATTCTATGATATACTAACTCATAACTAACTATAGGCCAATATAACTAGGATATCCTAGGATACCATAATACTATATCATATATACATATCAAGGTATATATCCAATGTCTATAGTCTAAACATATATCCCTTACAAGGACTCTCAAACACATTACATAGTGTAGCATCTCATTAGCCATATACCTATACTCTAATCCATTACCTACTCTATAACTCAACTGTTACCCACCATACTCTAAGAGCATCTCCAACCCTATTGCCTTGTTATATGTTGTGAATCATATGTGGCATTAGGCACAAGACAATGTCTTGTCTAGGTGGCAAGATTATATTGACAAATGACAATGAAGTAAGAAAATCTTCTCCAATGCAAAATGTTTACTTTTTTCAACTTGGAAGATAAAGTATTAAGATATGTACTTCTTTCCCAACTTTCAAGACAACTACTCATATTCTTTCTTTTTTCTAATATTTTTTATTCATAATTGATGACATGGAGAACAAGACATTGTCAAGTGCATTGTCTAGAACTAGACAACCAACTTCACAATGTCTTGTTTAATTTTTGCCACATAAGCTTCACAATTGACTTGACAATTGCATTGGAGAAGAACTTTTGAATAAAATTTTGTCATTCCTATGTGGCAACAACTTTTTTCCAAAGTCACAATAGGGTTGGAGATGCTCTAACTATCTACTTGCATTCACACACATTTATAGCAATATGTATAATATACTCACTAACCTCTAACCCTCTCTTCCATTTGTTCCTTTAAATCAACACATATCTATATATAGATAGCCCAAATCTGTAAGGTATACAACCGGTTAGGGTTAGGATTTACCTGACCGTCACGGCGAGGGGGAGCGACGACGGCGAGGGGGAGCGGCGGTGGAGGTGGCTGCCGGGAAGGAGTAGGAGGAGGAGCGGCGGTGGAGGTGCTCTGGCGAACGGCGGCGGTAGGGGGTCGGGTTCGGCGGGGGCTGCCGGGAAGGAGGAGGAGGTGCTCTGGCGAACGGCGGCGGTAGGGGGTCGGGTTCGGCGGGGGCTGCCAGGAAGGAGGAGAAGGAGGAGGAGGAGGAGGAGGTCAGAGAGGCGGTGGAGGAGGAGGCTGGGCGGTGGAGGAGGAGGCTGGACGGGGTCGGTGCTCGCGGCGGTCGGTGGGGGTCGCCGAGGGCGCGGTCGGACGGGGGTCGAGGGGACATGGGTGCTCGGGGTCGGGAAATAATGGGGGGGGGGAAGGAAAATATTGGGGGGGGGAAATGGGGGGAAGTGAAATCAAAACTGACCTATATTCGCACATTAGCGACGTAACATAAGCGCGTCGGTAACCGTCGCAACTTTATTGATATTAACGACGCCATAGTAAAAATGTCGCCAAACGTCGCTAATATCAATGATATTAGCGACGTTCACCGACATATCCACGACGTGAGTTTTTCAATACGCAAACGTAGTTACTATACGACGCTGAACGTCGCTGAACGTCGCTAGTAGTGACGTCTTGCGACGTCATAAGAAAACGTCGGTAAATTGTTTTTTATCTGCGACGTTTTCGGAAAACGTCGCAAATTACGTCGGTAATATGACTTATTTTGGTAGTGCTTGGCCACATACTCTTATCCCAAAAATTGGAAGCGAGTTGTGACACTTGATAAGATCCAGGGAGAGGCTTAGTACCATATCTTGTAGTTTAGTTTACTTTCAATATATCACTTGACCATGTTTGTTCCTGAGATACTCTTGTCATGTACTTATATTTTGGATTTGGGATGATTTAAACTTGTTGTGAGATACTTTCAAGATATCTTTATATATTAGCTTGGCATGTTCTTGCTTATCATTATCTTCTATCATAGTTATATTCTATGATTTACGTTAGTTTAGATTACTTGTGATCATGATATGAATTTATGATAGACTTATGATACTTAAGGTATAGACAATGTACGACTATCAGTAGCATAATGTAGGCTGGACGTACTTATGTACTGTCACCTCCGTTTTTCGCTATACGTATTTCTAGTATACGTATACGGGATCATGACACGTATTTTTATTTCTCCTGCCTTGCTAGCTAGTTTTGGTTTAATCTTGTTTAGGTTCATCATGGCATGTCTTGGTTTGACTTAGTTTATTTTGGTTGGCTTGGTTTATTTCCCTTGGCCCAACATGCTAACCCCCCTCTTTATAAACCCACCAACACTTTTTCTCTATTCATTACTTCTTACTTTTCATTTACTCCTTCTTCTTCCTCATAACTCTCTCCACCTACCAAGAGCTTAGGCAAGTGCAACTTGTTTCATGGAAGAACTCCATTTTTGTTGTTCCATTGTCTTCCTCATGAGATTCTAAGACACTTTAGTACTTGGCATTTTTCATTTTGATGGTTTATTTCTTGTAGATCTAAGTTTATGTTATTTTCGAATTTCTTGGGTTTTGATGTACCAAACTTTATTATTTTCAAGTTTTGATCGTTTTATGTTGTAGAGAATTCAATTTTACCCAAAATGGAACTTTGAAAAGTTACATTTCGACTTGTTTTGAGGAAGTTATGGCCAAAATTATTTGGTCATATTCTATGTTCATCTGGCCTCATGTCGCAGTTGAGCCGCATGGATGTCGCGAATGGACCGCATGAGCCTCATGTCGCAGTTGAGCCGCATAGATATCGCGAATGGGCCGCATGAGCCTCATGTCGCAATTGAGCCGCATAGATGTCGCGAATGGGCCGCATGAGCCTCATCGTAGTTGAGCCGCATAGATGTCGCGAATGGGCCGCATGAGCGTCATGTCGCAGTTGAGCTGCATAGATGTCGCGAATGAGCCGCATGAGCCGCATGTCGCAGTTGAGCCGCATGGATGTCGCGAATGTGCCGCATGAGGTCGCATGTCGCAGAATAGGCCACATAGTGCATGTTTTGGTTATTTTATGTCTTATTTGCATGATTGGTGGCTAAAATTTCCCCCAACTCCCAATATAAAAGTTATAGATCTTTTTCTTGGCTTCAAGAATATGTCACTAGCTATTTTATGCAAGTTTCTCTCATTCATGATAATGTAAGGATAGAACACGATAGTGGCCTGTTAAGGCACACTCTTAATAAGTAACATGACATAATAGTGGCCCGTCGTGACGCACTCTTGACAAGCAACATTGACATGATAACTCTTGATAGTGACCCATCGTGGTGCACTCTTGACAAGTAACTTGACATGATAATTCTTGATGGTGGTCCGTCATGACGCACTCTTGACATGATAAGTAATCTTGATAAGTAAGTCTAACATGTAATCTCGAAAGCTATTGCAACGGCTATCTTGACATGCTGAATAATAACTCGTCTTGACACCGTGGGTGTTTGTGCTTGTGTAAGTACATGTCTCATCTCATTTTGCATCATGTCTAGGAGATGAATTCCTGATTTTCCACGATCAGTGATTCATACTGAATCTGGCTAGGATTAATGACTAGATTGACCAAGTAGTTCATGAAGAGACTTTTCCAGTTACCTGTTGCCCCTTTGATCCCAGCCTTATATATATATATACTTGGGATTTATAGCTATCCGTCGAGATGAGCGCACTTTCAGCTCACCGTCGAGTGGGGCACTTCCTTAGGACACATGTATCTTACTGGAGTGTGTCTGCTATACTAATTTCTTTTTTGCTGGGGTCACTCAGGTAGCAGCAGGCGGATAACTGGACTTGGAAATCTTATTGCATCTTGCTAGTAACTAGGCTTTGTGATAACCCTAGTTAGTTAAAGTATCAAGCCGTACTCTTTGCTTGGTTGTGAATGTTGGATGTAATCCTATCTTGTCTAGTCTTGCCTAGACCCAGTACATGGCTATCTCGGAACATGATTGTGAATGCTTTACATTGTCGATAATTGGTTAGAGACTAAGCTCTATTCAGGTGAAGGGTTACAACCCCGGTCCTTGTTTGGTTTACGGGTTGTAACTTGGTTACCAGAATAGTCTTTTAGCTCTCTTAATTGTTTATCATCCCGTTTTATTTAACTCATGTCTTTTATTATTTTATCTAAAATTTATGTGCTATATGCTGGTTTTAGTTCTTAAGTGAAGCCTCCCTTGTGGTACTTGCTCTTTCTGGGGTCTGACCTAGCTGGTTTTGTATGGCCAGATTTTGGAGTAGCACCCGGGGCTCTATCTGCTTTCCAGCCAGATGGTGAACACTAGAAGAAACTCTGGCAACGAGTGGGTTTTATTTTGCTCTCCCACTCTATTGTAAATTATACTTTTGAGGCGTTTAGCCGCCGAGCAAGTGTTATCTCGTATTGAATACTTATATTTCTTGTCTGCCTACAGGCTGTAACATGATTAACAAATCCTAGGGTTAATCATGTATGACTGAAACTCTTGCTAGTCCTAGCACTTTGTACGACTAGCTTCATGATCATCTGTATATGAAATGTATGGGACACCTTACTATTGATTATCCGATGGTCTAACATCTTGTAACTATTATTGCTTGCTTGAGATTGAGACACTAGGCTTGTTCTTGACCATAAGAGACTGTTAGCTTGTAGAAAAACCCTCATACATCTAGACAGTCGTAACCGTATATGGAGGTGGAATGCACTTCTATATACGTAGCTGGCTGTGTCTGCCCCCGCTCTCCAGTATTCTGGTTCTGGGGCGTGACATGTACTTACACACGACACTACTAAAATCTGTCAAATCAGCGACACGTCAAGACGTCGCTAAATAGGGAAAATACGTCACTAATTTCTATTAGCGACGAATTTAGCGACGTTTTCATGTAGTCGCGATTAACCTAGTCGCTAAACAAGAAAACCTCGCAATACGTCACTATTGCGACGTACTTTAGCGACGCGGACACGTCGCTAATTTAGCGACTGCTAGCGACGTAAAATGTCATCATTTACCGACGTATCCTAGCGTCGTTGAGTGACTTGACATGCATCGATGCTGACCTGGCTTTAGAGCCAAATGGCGACGTTCTGCGACTTTTTAACGTCACTATATTACGGACATATAGCAACGTTTTGCGACGTTCTATGTAGCGACGTTTAGTGACGATCAGCGACGGTATTCATTAAAGTTAGCGACGTACTTAGCGACGTTTATATCGTCGCTCGACGTCGCTGACAGTCGCTGAACGTCGCTAATATTAAAAAAATTATAGCATTTGCAGCATTTGCAAAATTTACAGCATTTACAGAATTTGTAGCACCATTTGTTACAACAACGATGGTGTATCACGAACACAGTATCAAACAACACATATACACAATCACGAACACGTTTGAAACACAATCTCATCAATCAACACAGATTTATGAAAATTTGTAACAATGTCAAATATAATGTGTCCACATAAGAATAATGTATGTATAACCCCATAAAAGACCCAACAATGGGCCATCACACAACAATGTATATGCCGACTACGACTGATCATGAGGAGCATCACCGCTCCTGGAAAGAAGGTAAGCATACTGCTCCGGTGTAAGAACTACCGACCGATGAAGGAGGAGGCAATGCAACCGCTGGAGAAGGAGGTAGTATAACCGCTAGAGATGGGTGCGTCCGCGTCTCCTCTAGGGCTCGAAGTCTGGCGCTGCATTGCTCCATGCAAGTCGCTATCCTGGTAACGGTATCGTGAATGGACTCCTGTGTCCCCTGTACTTGCTGCACGGTGCGCTCGAGCTCGTCAAAGCGTGCGGTGACCGACGCAGCGTCCTCTTGCGCCTGATGCCCTTGCTGCTCAGCAATCCTCCTCAGCATATCGTCGTGCAGCTCAGGAATCTGGCGGACAATGGTCTCCTCGACTCGGGATGACTCGACCTGTGACGGCTGTGAATGTGCACTGGAAGAGGGAGCCCTGGATGCCTGCGTCACAACAAATACGTCGTAGGACCCCGTACCGTAGTACGTACCCCTCTGAAGACCACCAACAGTGGTCTTCCAGAGCTCGTCCTCCGACTGAGGCGGAGAGGGTTGCGATGTACCAACCCCTTCCTCTGCCTGTGTACTAGCACTCGCACGCTCATCACGTAGCCTAACATACTCTTCCTAGAAATCATTGTGCATCTATCAGTACTTACCTAAATTAGCCTAATAAACGTCTAAAATATTTAATTATTATTAAGTATATGGTTATCTGTATATTTTTCAAGTTGTGTTAAAAATTAACGAAATCTAAATTAGTACTTACATAGCTCTGAGTAGCCCGATCGTCGATGAGCTTTCCGTCCTTCCGATGGGTGGCCAGGAAGACGGTCACCATGTTTGCGTCCTCACCCCTCTTCACCTGCGTGTTTGTTATTTTTTATTCTGTAGTAAAATAGAAAATTATATACTCCTACTATCAATAAAATCTTATATTTTACAATAAATTACATACCAGACGACATAAATGCTCCGTCATAGGAATCGATCTACCACACCACTTTCCGGCCATCGTCCTAGCCGCCTTCGCCTTCTCCGACCGCTCTTTGTACTCGGGCTCCTCAAATCGAGCCCTTATCGTGGTCCACTGGTCAGGTGTGATCCAACCAGCAATCTGCTTTCCGGAGCGGTGACGTTTTTTCTGATCGTCAATTGCATCACGGATCAACTTGGCGGCGACGGCAGGAAACTGTCTCTCAATCTGCTCGGCCCGGTGTGGTGGATAAAAATAAGTCCTCTACAAGAATTACAAATTAAAATAATAAGTTCTAAAGAATGCTTAAAATTATATTAATCATACTAAATTAACTATCTTTAGTTACCTTGAAGTGGGCAAACCAGAATGCCTTCCTCTCTTCGAGGCATCCGAATAGTTGATCACGGACCCCCATAGTTGGACCTTAGAAAGGTGCCCAACGCTCTCTGTACCGACAAGGGACGATATCTGTATACAACGATAACCGACGTATTAATGAATATATAGATATACAGACATGCATAAAATATTGATTTAACTTACTTCGTAGGACCGTCGGCCCAAATCTCCATCCTCGTCTCGCCCTGAGGTTCGCATGGAGGGTCGCTCTGGTATGGATCCGCCCGGGCGGAACGGGCGGGAGTAGGGACTACCTCCTCCACCTGCTCCCCACCCCGCCATGCTGCTGTCAGCGCTAGGAAGGCTAGGGGAAGTAGTATGATCAGCAAGCCTGCAACTGCTCGTCGCAGGTGTACTGCCACCCGGAACTGAGACCATATGGTACAATGGAGTGCTCGGGTAAGACGATGGTCCAGAGCCATCCTCCTGTAACGGAGCTCTCTGCCCACCTAAGGACACGGATCGTCCTGGCCTATCTCCGCGTCGTCCTGAGGTGCCTCCGCGTCGTCCTGCCATGCTGATAATAACATTGGAGTTCATAATTTAAGACTACAGAAATATGAATACATCGAAATCACAGTTTATGATTGAAAATATAAATAAATACAATGACAGTTTAGAAATATCTGCATACATTAGAATTCATAATTTAAGTTTTCAAAAATGATCATAGTTCATAATTTAAGATTACAGAAGTATGAATACATCAAAATCACAGTTTCTCAATCATCCTCTGAAAATTCATCTTCTTCGTTTGCCTCCTCCTCCTTCTCATCCTCTTCCTCTTCCTCCTCATCGTCACTAGCATCTCCTTCGTCTTTCCTTCGGATACTTGTACCTCTTCTACACAAGTAGATATTGAATGGGGAACTTCTGCTGAGTCGACATCAACTGTATTAGGTACAAGAGGCAGCTCGTCCTCCTGATAAGCCACTTCGTCGACGTCGTAGGTATTTATGGCTTTAGTCTTGCATATGCCCACCAGTCGTACCTCGTCGTTCCCTGTCTAGGATATGTTGTAAAATATACGAGTTGAGCTTGACTTGCTAGGATAAATGGTTCGTATCCTTGGTATCGACGACGGTAGTTAATATCCACAAGACCATGCTTGTCAATTTTCCATCCTTGATCTTGTATGGGATCGAACCAATCAACTTTGAACAACACGATCTTGGCAGGCTCTATGCCATAGTTGTACGTCAATTCCACGATCTCCTGTAAGACGCCATAGAAATCATTGCCTGGAGTGACATCTTTGTAGTTTGTAGATTTGATACACAAGCAACTATTTTTTATGGAATCAAGATCCAGGAAGCTATCTCTGGTGAGAGCATTTGTTGACTTGAACTTAAACCCATTCACGCAATAACTTGGCCATACTTTGACGGCATAAATTGGTCCCTTGGCAAGAGTTCTAATAGATTCATTCTCAAGAATGACGTCCGGACGATTGACCTAAACACGAAAAGATACAAAATTAAGTTTAATGTTAAGTTATTTCTTGTGCAGTTGTGAATGAAGGAAGATTCTAACTAGCTTCTTACGTACATATGTAGTCAACCAAGACGAGAAATGAAGTCTCATTTCTTCTTCTACTTCTTTATCTGTAATGTATGGTCTACTTGACCTCACCTCATCATTAAATTTGCTGAAAACCAAAATAAATCAGGATATACTCGTTAAATTATAATAACGGAATCAACAAATAGATGACTTGAATGTTGAAGATTTTCACTTACCACTCTAACTTTTCCACTTCATCCTCCTCGCAGTTGAGTAATATATATAACTGGGCCACCTTTAGTTCCTCATCATTCAAATATCTCTTTTTCAGTTTTCCTGAAGGCTTTCCAAGAGCATTGAAGACTTTCAAGAATGCATCATTATATTCTATATCTCCATCGTCGTTCCTCGGAGCTCTTGTTCTATTTGTAGCAATATGAGGCTTGAAATACATTGAACATAAGTTTGTAATCTCCTCAAGGACATAGGCTTCACAAATAGAACCCTCGACCCGTGCCTTATTTTTCACCTTCCTCTTCAGGTGGTTTAGATGGCGCTCGAACGGGTACATCCACCGATAACCGACGGGCCCACCAACACGTGCCTCATATGAAAGATGAATTGGCAAATGCTCCATAGAGTCAAAATCCAGGAGGAACACCCTCTCAAGCTTACACAATGTTACTGCAATGTCCTTCTCCTGCTTTTCAAGCCGATCGACGAGCAACTTAGTAGAACAAAGATCTCTGAAGAATATGCTAAGCTCTGTCAGTGGATCCCAAACGACATGAGGTAAGAATTCCCGAAATGCAATCGGGATTAACCTCTCCATAAAAACGTGACAGTCGTGGCTCTTCATACCCTGTAGTTTGTTCTCCTTCGGGTCAACACATCTTCTCAAATTCGATACGTACCAAAGTTTACCTTTGTCCTCCTTGTCCAGTGAGAAAATGGTCCTGGGCTGCTTATACTTCCCACTGCCTTCCTTTATCAAATGCAACTCTGGATGTCTGCATATTTCTTCTAAGTCCAACCTGGCCTTGGGATTGTCTTTCGTCTTCCCCTTTACGTCTATCACAGTATTTATTATATTGTCAAATACATTCTTCTCGATATGCATGACATCCAGGTTATGTCTGAGCAGATGGTCACTCTAATATGGTAGGTCCCATAATATACTCCTCTTCGTCCAGTTGTGAGCGCGGCCAAATCCATCACACTTGTACCCCGCTGTAGGCTCTTCAATAGCACTTGACAATTCTTTAACTTCTTCTTCCCATATCGTGTCCCCGGACCACCGTGGCGGTGGACTGGACTTCTCTACCACGCCAGCACGAAAAGCATTCCTGTTCCTCCGGTACGGATGATCCTTTGGCAGGAACTGTCGATGACAATCAAAGAAGCACGGTTTTCCTCCGTGTTTTAAACGGAAAGTCTTAGTGCGATCCATGCAATACGGACATGCGAGACGACTATGGGTGCTCCAACCCGATAACATTCCATAGGCCGGGAAATCATTGATGGTCCACATTAGTGCGGCCCTCATCTAAAAGTTTCGCTTTCTGGAAACATCATATGTGGTTGCACCTACTTCCCACAACTGATTCAGCTCATCTACCAAGGGCTGTAAGTACACATCGATGTTCCTCTTTGGGTTCTTCGGACCTGGAATAATAACGGTTAGGAACATGTAAGGAGTCTTCGTACACATCCAAGGCGGCAAGTTGTACGGAGTAACAATCACTGGCCAACAAGAATATTGTGAGCCCGAAAGTCCAAATAGGGTAAAACTGTCGGAGGAAAGCTCCAATCTGACATTACGCGGCTCCGAAGCAAAATCGGGATACACTGGATCGAAGTGCTTCCATGCTTCCCCGTCGGATGGATGATCCAGTACTCCATCTATTTGTTCCCGCTTGTGCCAACTCATATTATCAGCTGTCTTCTTTGCCATAAACAACCTCTGCAACCGCGACGTCAAAGGAAATAGTGCATCGAATCTGTTGGCTTGTGTGCACCAGAAGTCCTTGTTGTACTAGTTGCCTTGAAGCGATCGACACCACAAAATCTGCAGGCGTCTTCATCCTTGTCCTTATAGTACAACTTGCATCCGTTGCGACATGCATCAATTTTTTCATATCCCATCCAGAGCGATCTCACCATTCTCTTGGATCGGTAGAAGTCTTTAGGTAACTTGCCACCCTCCGGCAATATATCTATAATTAACTCCAGGATTCGGTTGTAGCATTCTTTAGACATGTTAAAATCTGATTTTATGCTCAACAATCTTGTAACCACCTCCAACGGTGAATGGTCATAACAACCAGGATATAAAGGAGTCCTTGCATTCTCCAACAACTCCATGAACTTTGCAGCATTGGCATTCGGTGCCTCCTCAGCTGCATATTGATTGTTCGGATCAAAACTAGGCCCCGCAGCATCAAAAACCATGTTCGTCCACCCTTGGTCGTAATCAGCATGCTCGTGGACATCTACGTAAGGCTCCACATAAGGCTCCGGCTCGGAGGCTAAAGACACAAGTTCTCCGTGTGCGGTCCACTGATAATAATTTGGCATGAAACCCCTCGAATACAAATGATATGTCACATCCACTTCCGAATAATATTTCAAGTTGCGATATCTCATACATGGACACTTAATTTTTGTACGATCCATGTACTGAGGGAACGCCTTGGCAAACTGCAGGAACTGTTGCACACCCTGTATAAATTCATCCCGTACACCGCACATGTCATCAGGATGACGATTGTACATCCATAAACGGTTCCGCAGATAGTAATTCATATCTAATTTAAGATAATTCTGCAAAGATTGACACAGATAATAATTCATCAGGATGACGATTGTATATCCACAAACGGTTCTGCATAATTGCCAAGTATGGGGACGAATGGCTCAGAACACAACCCAAAATGCATTCTAGCATACATTAGTTTGAATCATCTATGTTCTGTACATATTGTGTAGTATATGTTCTTATCGAATCTAGTATCTGAAGGATGTAACAGAATCAAGATGAACCCACATAATGTAATACTAAGACATTATCTACTACTAAAAGATGTAGTGATAGGTTGTCGTATCATCATTGCCGAGGGATGGGGGTCGGAGGACAGTCAACTTTATCTACGGCTACATAGTTTCTGCCTCGCTAGTCGAATGGCTGCAGGGACTATGTCCTGATCACGATGTCGTACCATAGATTAATGCAAATTCCTTATAGCAAATGTCATACATAGATTTCTGTCTCGCCGGTCGAATGGCAGATAATCTAATTGAGACTTTCAACTAAGCAGTCAAAGGGTACTGAACAGAAAGTCTAATTAAGACTTTCAACTAAGCAGCGTTGTAGGATTTAAATTATCGTATTCAGGATTAGTGTCCATCCTTCGTGACATAGCTGACTCTGCCAAAACCTGACCAACATATCCTACACTAATCATTCCATATTTCAGTAATATCAGTGAGCTAAATCATACTCAACTGTCGAGAATACTTAGGAGAAAACTCTTTCACAGGATTAGTATCCATCCTTCGTGACATAGCTGAAATTTTATAGAGCTCGATAATAATTATTAGTCAATTTATTCATCATTTCAAAACCCTGAAAAAGCCCCAAGAAAACTCCCAGTATCAGTAAATAGGGCTCGAACCCTAAATTAGAATTCGAATCCAAGCAAAACATCAAATTGACAGTTGATATGTCCAAAAAACTTCCAGTATCAGTATATAGGTGTCACACTGTGAGTCTCGTATACACACAGTAGGACACGACGTGTCCAAACCAACAAATAGGTGTCACACGAACTAGAAGAGAGTCCACTGTGAGTCTCGTGTCCCCGACAGCGAGTCCACTGTGAGTCTCATGTCCCCGGCAGCGAGTCCACGCTCTCGTGGATACGAACTAGAAGCAAGAGAGAGTAGAAGACGAGGAGAAACTGGAAAGCAGGGGGGAAGTTACCTGAGGAGCTACCTGAGGAAGGAGGTGGAGGAGGAGGAAAAGGAGGAGGGAGATCGCCGGAGGAGCGCCGCGGAGGAGGAGGCCGGAGGAGGGAAATCGCCGGAGGAGCGTCGCGGAGGAGGAGGGCACGAAATATTTGGAGGGGAAATTTGTGAAAGATCGAAAGCAAAACCCTTGCTATATGAAACGATTAGCGACGTTCTTTTAGGACGTCGCTGATATTTATGAAACGGCGACGCTACTTAAAGTGCGTCGCTACACGTCGCTACATCAGCGACGTATACCGACGAACTTGCGACGCCTATTCTCATTTAACAAATTGCAGCCGCTAGACGTCGCTATTAGTCGCTGTTAGCGACAAACAGCGATGTCTTGTATAAACGTCGCTAAAACCCCCAAAAATAGCGACGTTCTTCCTTGATGTCGCTAAATACGTCGCTGATATGACTTATTTTGGTAGTGCGATTATTTCGAAAGAAGGGCATCATACTTATATAAGAAAGTGGTAAATCACTGAACAAATAGAATTTTGAATGTGTAAATTATATTTTTTTCCATGGAATACCCGTTGGTTTATATATACACCCAACGTGTAAAACAAAAATAACAAACAAATATACAAGAGTTATCCAAAAGACAAAAGGAGATTATTTGACAAATATAAGATATGACCAAATAAACATATCTATAATATCTACACCCCCCTCAAGTTGAAAAATGGATGTCTAACATGTTCAACTTGGAAACTAAATTGATAAATTGGGCCTTCCCTAAAGGCTTTGTGAAGATGTCCGCCAATTGTAAAGAAGATGAAACTTTAGCTACTTGTATCACACCAACCTGAATTTTCTCCCTTATGAAATGACAGTCAATCTCTATATGCTTCTTCCTTTCATAAAAAAGGCTTAGAAGCTATATGTAAGGCTACCTAGTTATCACAAAACAAGACAGTCAATTTGACATAAGGAACACAGTCTCTTCAAGAGAGACCTTAACCAAACAATCTCATAGCACGCAAAAGCCATAGACCTGTAGTCAGCCTCTGTAGAAGAACGAGAAATATTAGTTTGTTTCTTGGCGTGCCAAGAGACAACAGAAGAACCAAGGAAAGCAATATAACCTGATGTAAAATGTCTGGTATCTTTACAGCCTGCCCAATCCGAGTCACAATAAACTCGAAGATCCAAAAAAGATTTCGAGGAGAGAAGAATACCTTGCCCGTGTGTCTGTTTCAAATATCTAAAAATTCGAAAAACTGCATCTAAATGAGGGCGACGAGGCTTGCTTACAAACTGACTCAATAGATTAACATAGTAGGTAATATAGCCGAGTAACTTGTAAATAAAGTAGCCTTCCAATGAGCCTTCTATAGATAGTAGGGTCCTCTAACACCTCACATTCATATCTAGGAAGGGAGATTTTGGATCCATGGGAAACTCACAAGGCTTTGAGTTAAGTAGTCTCATATCTTCTAATATCTCCTAAGTGTACTTTCGTTGAGATAACACAGTTATTTTGAAGAACGAGCCACCTTGATCCCTAAGAAGAATTTTAAGGGACCAAGTTCTTTAATATGAAACTGCCTATGGAGGATGTCTTTAAGAGATGAAATGTCATTTGAGTTATTTCCAGTGATTATAATATCATCTACGTAGACCAAAATTGCTATAAAACTGGATGCTTTCCCTTTTGTAATTAAGGAATAATTAGATTTAGATTGAATATAGCCTGCAGAGATAAGAACAATAGAAAAATTTTGAAACCACATCCGTGAAGCTTGTTTCAAGCCATACAAAGAACGATGAAGTTTGCAGACAAAATTCTCTCCCTTTCGATCAAATCTTGGTGGAAAAGACATAAACCTCCTCATCTAAGTCCCCATGTAAAAAGGTATTGTGGACATCCATCTGATGAAGAGGCCAACCATGAACAGAGGCAACAGAGAGTAGACAACGAACAGTAACAAGCTTAGCCACAGGTGCAAAAGTATCATGATAATCAAGACCCTACATTTGTGTAAAACCTTTAGCAACCAAATGTGCCTTATATCTCTCTATAGAACCATCAAAGTAATATTTTATCTTATAAACCCAACGACAACCAATCGCCTTCTTACCTATCGGCAATGAAATGAGAGACCTGTAGCTCCCCTTTCCGAAATTAGAAATATTTTATTTTTAATTATTTTATTCGAATGGTGATTTTTAGTTTTCTTGTAAATAATTATTTAGTTAATTATTACGGTAGATGACTTTAGCCATGGTTGAGTCGGAAGTATCAGACGACTAGGAATCATGGCACGGACAGTACAGTGACGTGTCTTGACTAGTGTATTAGCCATGCCAAAGCAGGCCGAGCCATAGTGATGTTCTAACTAGGAAAACCAGGCCTAGTTGCGACTTGACACCCATTAAATGATTTAATTAGTTTCTATAATTATGACTTTTTAGGAGACTCGGTTAGACCGAACTAGCCCGGACTGGGCCCAAACCCTAAGCCCATATAGTCATGTTGTGTGCAATGGTGTCCATGTAGATACATATTTCATAATCTAGTTAAATCGTCCAAATAGGTATTATTGCTTGTTATAAAGAATTGTTATATATATGATACTCACTACGCATTTGATAATTTCATATTTGATATTAGAATAAATGTATATTTTCTGCGGACAAATAGGATTAACAAGCATGGGATTAATATGTGCACATGAGTAAATTATATAGAAAATATTTTATGATTGCAATATTTTTAAGTTAGAATATATATATATATATATATATTAACATATAATTTTGTGGTAATATATACAAATAAGTACCTATATATTTTAAGGGTCCATATAATATATTATATAGGTATTGTATATATCTAGTGTGGATGTATATAGGGATATTTTTATAGTCATGTATAGGTGTTTATTTTCATATATCTATATATATTATATATATATATCTATATATATATATATATATATATATATATATATATTTTTTTTTTTCATATATATATATATATATATATATATATATATATATATATATATATATATATTTTTTTTTCATATATATATATATATATATATATATATATATATATATATATATATATATATATAATATATATATATATATATAAAATATATATATAAAAAATATATATATATATATATATATATATATATGTGTGTGTGTGTGTGTGTGTGTGTGTGTGTGTGTGTGTGTGTGTGTTGTATATATATATATATATATATATATATATATAATATATATATATATATATATATATATATATATACAAACACACACACACACACACACACACACACACACACCACACATATTATATATATATATATATATATATATATATATATATATATATAAGGATTATGTATAAGGATTTTTGTATAAAATAATAACAAGAGCAATAACAGCCCATAGGCCGAGCCCAACCAAAAGAGGAGCCCGGCCCAGCCCAGCTGAGCCTAGCCCGGGCACCCCTCCACAGCACAAAACCAGCTGCAGTAGTATAATTCAAGTCCAACCCGAGAAAGGAGGAGGCTACATATACGGTTATATATATAAAAGATGAGCGAGAGAAAGGAGAGAAGTCGACAAAAACCGAAAACCCTAGATGAATACTCGACCCCACGCCGTCCCCTGGTCATGGGCGGCCACCCGTCGTCGGAGCCACCGTCGCGCACGGCCACGGCCGGCAGACAAGCGCGCGCGCGCGGGGACAGCAGAGCGCACAACAGCAATGGCATGAGCCGCGGCAATGTTCGGGATGCCATATCTCCCTCGTTTCTCCACCGATTTGTGTTCCGATTGTTCAGGTACAACCTAACCACCTTTGTTTCGATTCATTTACCTCAATTCACTTTGCACTGCATGCTTCGTAAGTCGAACCCAAATTTGCTGAAAAACCTGTTGAAACAGGACACGAAACCAGTCCAAACCACCTTTTTAGAAGGCAAATATTTGCCAATCCAACCACAGTTTAGGAAAAACATTTAAAGGGACTTCTAGACAACATATAGAGGATTAAAACCCTATAATTGGAACTATTTCTAGCATTCTGTACAATAAGTAATTTCTGTTTGAAGATCCAGAAAACCCACATAAAAACTGATTTCTAAAATTTAGAAAACCTTCGATACGACGTGCGTCCCGCCAATCTGGGCGACGTGGTCGTGAACCAAAAGCATCGAAAGGTGCGTAACGGCTTCATGGTCGTGTGGACTTTGACGGAATTCAAATTGGTCGCGTGTGCACGACGAATTTGATGCGTATCCGTCAAAATTTACCTTATCGGTCTCTGTGCAAGTTTCCCAATTACTTCGTACACGTTCGTCAGATAGAGACGAAACTTGCGCCAGCAGGACCGTATCATTTTTCTGGTCCTGCATGCCAAGTTTGGTCCGATTATGAGACAGTTGATTGGACCTCCGTTTTGCGGGCCCCACGGTCCGACTCAACGGGTGATTTTGTGCACGGCCCATCGGAATCCAACTTTGGACATACGGTTGGGTTCGTATCGGAAAACCGAATCCGTAGACATATAGTTTGACGACTTTAGAGACCATTGACTCTGGCACGTTTTTCGGTGCAAAGCGGGTCCAACGACGGATACCATTTTGGCCCAAAATTACTGTTTTGCTCCTGTGTCCAGAGTTAGACTTAAGGACAGATAATCCTAGCTAATTTGACTATTATGAGAATGTTGGCAATGTCTGTTTCAGCTTTTGGAGACATTTGTAGATTTTGGACTTTATGGCGTACCAGTTGACGGTATCTTATTGGTTCTTTGCACTACCACCAGGCAAGTATACCTTGCCAGCTTGTATAGTATAATTTATATGCATGTTCATTATCTCGCTGCTGTTCTTTTCCTTACGTTCGTGATTGCTTTATTCCATGTCTAGTACACTCGTCCTGTTATAGTTTTACTTTACATGTTTCTAGTTACCTGCACATTCTCGTTCCTTTCTGTTATGATATTTCTATCTGTTACACTGTGTTAGTTTCATATGTATTCCTTGATAGAGTCGTCTAGTCCTACGCCACGATTCTCTCGACTTGATTATAACTTGACTTGACTTGACATGACTTGAGTAGGACTTGACTTTGACATTCTATAGATTGGGAGTACTTACCTTGACTACAGTCTATAGGATTTTATACTAGGATTGGCTACCGTCTTGGTTGTGAGTACTTGCCTTGACTGCGATTGAGACACTATAGATTGTGAGTACTTGCCTTGACTGCAGTCTATAGCTTTAACCTATTAGCCTTTTCTAGTATGGCATGCCAGTATCTTAGGATCCTTGTGTTTAGATCGTGTGTCTTGGTTCATTTTGTCTCGTTGGATATCCTTGATTGTCCCTTACTTCATTGTATATTTGTACTGTTATATGTTGGCTTGTATATTATGTATCTTGCTAGTCCTCTAAGGACATGATGACCTCAGCGATGGCATTGAGTTAGTTAGCAGAGCGGGATAGTAGAGGATTGCGATACATGATACAGGTATTTTGCTTGTGATTTTTCTTTATTATCCTCTCGTGCTTTATGTTCAGTACCATGATATTTTCTGCTTATTTTGTAGACTCATATCATTCTTAGAGTCTAATCGGACAATATGCTAATGGGCTACAGACCATGACCCATACTTGTTCATTCTTGTTTATATGATTCATGTGGATTGAGATATAGTTTAGATTAGACTTGATACCCTACTCTGGACAGCTTATACGTACTCGAGTCGGGCTGGATTCCGCTCGATACGTAGCTGGCTTGCTCACGAGCTCGCGTCCGAAAAGCGGGTGCGGATCGTGACAAGGCCGACTTATTTTTTCCAAAGCTTTGAATTCAATAGACATGGCATCTTGCCAGAGGGGATCCTGTACATCCTGAGAGAATAAAACAGGTTTTTATATAAAGGAAATGGATGCAACAAATGAGCGGTGAGCAGAAGATATACGAGAATATGATATTAAATTTTCTAAGCAAAATGGAATGCCTTGACGAGCGGAAGCACTAGAGCAGGAAGACATGGCTACTGTATTACAATGGAAGTCCTTTAGATAAGATGGTGGCCTACGAGCATGTTTGTCCGGTAATACGGGAGGAACAGATACCAGAGCTGGAGAAAAAGAACGTGGAGATGAAATATTGCTTATAAGCGACTGAGAATCCCGTAGAGGGGATTCGTCGGCGTTGATAAGCGGGGCCTGACCTACTGACGTACACCCATCCCGGGAACAGGGTATGACGGCGGGCGCTGGATCCAAGCCTGAAGCTGTGGGATACAAGCGGTGCTTTTGAACAGAACTCTCAAGAGCTTCTTGGTGTCGTAGGTGAATTCTCGGGCGCCTCCAGCTCGATTTAAATCAGTCGAACCGCAGGCTCAGCTACAGCATGAGTTGTCACAGAATTACTGTTGGCCGCAACCATCTGGACGATTTGCTGAAGAGTATCAAGCTGCTTCTGCTGCAACTTGAACTGCGCATCGAATCGGGCCTCGAAGCCGTAGCTTGTCTCTGCTGCTCTTCAACGTGCTGTCGATGCTGTTTGTTCAGACGCTAATTTATATTGGCCTGCCGCTGTTGTGCTTCCATCAAGCGCATCATCCGTCCATGGGGTCCATAGTGACGTTTGAGGGTTGTGCCCCTGAGCTACTCGAGTCGCTCGAAGCACTATTTCCGTTCCTCCCCGCAATTTCTTCGACCTCTAGGATTTAGAAGGCAACTCGTATTAGTCTCAGAAAATATTACGGACTCGCTGTATGGAACAACTCAACTCATCAATACGAAAGGTTGGAGACTCAAACGGAAGGCCAAAGGACGAAAAGCCGTGCTCTGATACCATTATGTCATGTCTCGATTCCGTAGAATTGATAGTCGTCCCCCGGGCGTGAGGCCGTGCGAACCTAAATTGCGATCGAACAAGGGATAGTCATAAGGTTATCCGAAACACAACAACAAGAGAATGTGCAGAGTAAATTGAACACACATTATAAAGAAGGAAACTTAAGCTTTATTGATAATGAACATCATTTTACAGACTCGATAAAAAGATGTCGCACAGGCTTTTTACAAACTGACTCCAATACAAAATGAACGTCGATGAGATAGCCGTTCCATACATTTCATCCATTTCTTTATACAACCAGCATTATAAAAACCACCTGGGATGGTGGGGAGTCGCTCCATCTGTCTTCTGGTCTTCGACAGTGGAGTCTTCAAAAGAGATTTGATCTAGGCTTCGAGCGCACGAACGAAGCTTCAAAATACACGGGGGTCGTCTTCCTTCACATAGCACGCTCCTCCGGATTTATCGTACCTGTAGAGAGAGCGAGGATCAGTACAATCAACGTGTACTGGCGAGTGGCTAATTAGTTTACAAGCTCTCATTTGGTTCAAGAATTTAGATAAAACATGTAACTTGTTTGTTTGTGATCTTTCTAGCCATCCTAGTTATTTTCAGGCGAACAGTTTGACGGAACATAAACCAAGTGAATTACGCTAGAATTTCCTCTGGCAGCGCGCGCCGTGCAACATAAAACTTACCATCACCTTCCCTGTTAGTTGATAATAATTATATTAGGTGTATTACCCACAGGTCTCCGGCACTAACTAGCCATCTTGGACATAGCCTGGTAAACGGGATCCTTGCACCTCAAGTAGCGAGCTCCGATGCAAGTCCCTGAACTACCGATTGCTGCATACTCAGCTCGGTTATACCCCGTTTCCTCCATGGCCGGATCGGTCCCCTGGCCCAAGGCTTTCTGATCCGAAGAATCGGTAAAAATACCCCTTGGCGACAAGTTGTCCAACGACCATGTTATGTTAATAAGGTATGATTTAGGGTATCGTTGGGGCTGTTAAGTAATCGATTTATTTATATGGTTTATTTTCAGACCCTGAAATAATTCTATCTCTTTGCTAGAATCTTATTTTTTCTCATCTGAACATAGGACTTGTATTTTCCAAGTAAACCATCCAAATTGATACCGTTACCTGAGTTCTCATTTTGAAATAGAGGGTCGAGGCGAAGGAGGTCAGTCACTCACCTTGATTGTTGTTCGTAACGAGAGACTTGTTGGCCATGCTAGACATCGCCTACGCGATTACCTGAAATCGCACAAGCAACCGATTAGAACACTGTATGTAGGTCCTAAAAAATCAAGTTGCACACATCAACAAAGTCATAAAGATCAAGAAATGCATCTTTCAAATGAACTGCGCAGACATTAGATTACGCAGCATACTGATTGTGCACACTAGACTGCGCACACTCTCAAGCGCGCAGGCTGACGTGGCAAATCATCATCATTACCTGACACAATCAAATCTTCTGACAGCTGACAGCACGGAGAATGAGGCGACTGTTTGTTTAATCGTGCAGCAAGGCGCTCGAGGACAGCTGGCAGCAGAATCGGTCAGCCTATCTGATGCGGAATCCATAATGGCGCAATCCATGCCTGCGCAGTCCATTCCTGCGAAATACAAATCCAGCACAATTCAGGTTGTGCGCTCTATTAACACAACTGACAACATATACGTGGCATTCATGCCATCAATTGTTCATTACATGGCAACCGTCTATACATGATCATGCGCATTTCAATCAAATATTGCCATGTGTCCCAGACAGTTGGCCCATAATCAGACAACTGCCTGCGCAGTCCACTGTTGCGCAATCCAATTCATGCGCAATCCATCATAGCAGTCTAGAATAACTAAAAGTTAGTTATTTCCAAAACTCTATAAATAGAGTTTCAAGTCTCCATTCAAGGGGATCAGAGATCACAGATCAGAATTATCAGAGAGTCCAGGAGTTCTTGCCCAAGTGCTGCTGCGTTCTTTCGAGGCTTTTGCCTTCAATTCTCCGAGGCTTTTGCCTTCAAGTCAACTTCAGAGGCTACCGTCTTCAAAGTTCACATCGTCCAAGTGATAAAGCAATCGTCTTCTAGATTGGATTCCTACAGTTGTACTTTCCCAGAATTCTTGTAATCTTTACAAAGTTTGTATCAATAAAGTTTCATACTGTTGTTTTTGTAAACAAAATGGCGACTCTGCTGGGGACGACTTTTTCCTCCGACAAGGAAGTGACAACTCAATGTGACGTAGCGTCTATCGGGAAGACGCAGAAGACTCTGGTTGTGAAGGTCAACCAGACAGCCTACGAAACCATGATCAACTCCAAGACCACTCCTCGCACTGCAACAACTTCTGCCACAAGCAAAGTGCACCCAGTGTGGGTCCCAAAGACTGCTGTACAGTCCAAAGTTTCTGCCAGCAAGACTTCTGCACAGTCTGCCATCAAGACTGCTGCGCAGTCCAAGGCTTCTGTCACTAAGCCTGCTGCACAATCTGTCTCTGCCATTGCTGCACAATCTGCAGTTGCCAGTACACAGAAGATTTCATATGCTGCCTTGGCTAAGTACAAGACTCCTATGCCTCTGGCGCAGTTGGCTGCCAATCTTCCTGCACAAAACAACACTTCAGCAACCAAAGTCCATCCTAAGCACTCTGTGGCAAGAACTCCTGATGCGCAAACCACAGTTTCTGTAGCTAAAACCAGTACACTTTATGCCAGAGTCATTGATGCGCAAATGGCCAGTGCACCATTAACCCGTGCGCAAATCATGCCTGCGCAATCTAAGAGTGACAGCCTTTTGGCTAAACTCTCTTCTTCTCATAACAAAGGGAAAAGCTCTGCTCCTTTTCTCAAATACCCTGTTGCTCCTGCACAATCCACTGGGGGTAGTCTTTTGGCTATTCCTCTTCTTCTTCAAAATAAAGGAAAAGGCTCGTTGGTCTTCTTTTAGAATTCCTTGTCTCATGATTTGGAAGACAACAGAGGGAAACGCTCTTTAGATAATCCTTCTCTACAAAACAAAGGAAAATGCCCTTTGGTCTTTTCTCAATCTTCCTCGGTTTTTACCGTAGAAGATCAATCTGAACGTGCCTCGGCACCAGTCAGTACAAGAACTCTTTCAAACAAGGGTTCTTCTTCCCTTCATGACAAGAGAACTTGTACTAATCAAAGAGGTATTCTGCCTACCCCGGTAGCAGAGTTCCAAGACCTCCCAACTCTCAAGATATCCCGCTCAAGACAGGAAAAATTGCTGGCGTCTCAAACAGAAACCCCTGGGGATGAATTTGCTGATCTCAGAACTTATCTTAACAGACCCACTTCGGTGAAACGCAAACAGCCAATGCCGAAGACCAAACATCATCAAAAACAAATCTCCAGGGTTAAAAATCCCGACACCTATGCCAATGAAGTGAGCACTTCCCTGTATACTCAAGGGACAAAATATTTGAAGAATCAGAATCATATTCTGAACATTATCAAAGAACAGATCCCTTAGGGCTTTTCTCATCCTGTTGCTGTTCCTGATCTCCGAAAACATCTCAGACAAAAATGGGACAATGTTTCAATACCTTCATCTCAATCATCTGATCATCATTGCAATCACAAAGTCATCATCCAATGTTGTTGTCAAACAACAAAAAGATATGTCTTCGATCGTCTGACTTTTGCAAACTCTGAAGCTATGTCAGAGAATGAAGAAGTGTTGTACGCTTCTGTCAACATGACTTCCCGAGACACTGGGGGTAGAAGGTGCTCTAAGCACGGCAAACCTCGCAAACCAAGTCAACAGTATCTAGATTTACTTCAAGAAACTTCTGAAGGAGTATTTCGACATACCTGGTCCCGAAGTCGAGACACAATCGGTCAAAGGAATCTTTTTCAAGATCATTCTGCTCATCTTCCTACTTCTCAGTCAGGAGACGACTCTTTCTCCGACTACGATGCATACAGCGAAAGCTCTGAACAGACAGTGTCCTCTACTGTACCAAAAGAAGTGACAGCTTATGTTGTCAATGAGGACCCAGATGCTTCAACCTCAGCAAATCAAGAACAACGGATTGCTGCACTTGAAGACAAACTGAAGACCATGGCTGAAATGGTCGCCAGTATGCATTCTATTATTGTGGCACAACATGCCACACCATCGACTGTACCCTATAAGTCCTAAAATTATAGCATCTTCGATACCTGTCAATGCTGGGCTAGGGGTAGTATCTCCTCAAATACCTCCTGTGCAAGTACAAGTTCAAACTACACCCAGTCAATCAGGGGCTGGGGGTAGTGCTTATAATGCTGTTTCTTCTCCTACTACTCTGACTCAACCTGCTCCTTCTTCATCATCTGAAGACGCCAATGAAACTGTCAAACTCTTGCGAACCCAGTTCGAAGCCTTTAAAGAAAAAGACAACTTGCAAAGATTGGGAATCAAGCAGCCATATCCAGTTGAATGGAAGGAAGTCCCGTTCCCGCCAAAGTACAAGATCCCAACGATCTCTTTGTTTGATGGCAGTACTTCTCCTAGCCAGTTCATCAATCATTTTGAGGTAATGACCGTTCAACTCCAGCCAAATGATGCTCTTCTTACCAGAGTGTTCGTCGGTTGTTTAGCCGGCGTAGCATACGACTGGTATAGAAGTTTGCCCGATGGTTGTATCACTTCCTTCTCAGGTCTCAAGCAAATCTTTCTGGAACGGTTCTATGAAGGATTCAACGACATGACTATGTCGGCTCTCAACAAAATCAAACAGAAACACAATAAAACTGCTGAGAGTTTCATCGAACGGTTCCGCCGTGAAGCCTTGAAGATGCCTCCTGGAACTCCAGCTGCTGTCACTATTGATACTTGTAAGGCAAATCTTTTGCCTATCATCAGTATGTGAACAGGATCTACTCAGTTCCAAGATTGGCCATCCTTCATCATCAATGCTAAAGCTGCTGAAGTTAGCGCTGACAAGTTCAAGCAGCTAGGGGTACAAATGTCTAACCCCGACCGGGATGAACACCAGACATCAGGTGGTGGCAACCGCCAGAACAACCGCAAACCAAAAGAAACTTTGAACATCAATTTGAATAAGAACAAAGAATCTTTAGCGGTTAATGTAGCTCCTCCTACATCCACTTCTACTCATTCTGCACCTCTACCGAGGGAACCTCGTCCGAAAGTAGAATATTTCTTCGATGAGAATGACACTGCAAGCATTTTTGATTGCTTACTCAAAAGCAACAAGATTTAACTTCCAGATCCAAAAAAACCCGATGAAGTCGGTAAGACAGATCATCCTAAATATTGTGTCTACCACAGGTTCGTTGGACACCCTACTCGAGCATGCTACATGCTCAAGGGCAAAATTCAAGAGCTTGTCAATGCTGGTGTCGTCACTCTGCAGCAAGACGAGAAGACTGTTACTGCAAATATGGTTTCAGTCCAGTTTGGTGACTTTCCTCCGCAGATGGTGCAGCATGGCGTCATTCCTATTCCCAAAGCTACGCTTGAGATTGAGAATCTCCCTCCTCCACCAAATGAAGGTCTCGTTCCCTTATCTCTTGACAATGGCGAAGTTATGTGGATCCATCCAGATCTTGCTTCAGAGTTCGAAGTTTCCTCTTCTTTTAAGAAGAAAGACCGCTTCAAGGGCAAGACAAAGGCTTGCAACATGGTGTCTTTTGACCCCATAGTTGATGAAGAAATTCTGCTAGGCACCAGATCAGGGAAAGCCTACTTGAAGGAGTATCCTGAAACTCAAGAGAATCCCGCCTCTTCTTCTGAACCTGCTCCAGTACAATCTACTTCCTCTGAAGAGATTCCTTCTACATCCTCACCAGTTGTAGTACCTATTCATTCCAAGCCGGTGGTTGCTGACAAAGGCAAGCAATAAGTCCGTTTTGACAAACCCCTGAAGAAATCATCTCCTACAGGACTTGAAAAGCCGTACAGCTTTGATATATTGGCTCAATTAGCCAATACACCGGCTAGGCTATCAATCTTTGAGCTCTTGTGCCTTTCCAAAGAGACTCGAAAAACTCTAAGTGAAGCCCTGATACAGGCTGAAACTTGCCTAACTCTTCTCAAAAAGCCGAAAGCAGAACCGGTCTCTTGTCGTCATTGTCACAGCGTATTAGAGTTGATTCCAAACATCACTTTCACTCAGGACGATATGCTGCTGGAGGATAATAGACATGATCGTCCTCTCTACTATACAGGGTATATCGATTCGATGAAAGTCGATCGTATCCTGATAGATCTAGGGTCTGCTCTCAGCATCATGCCAAAGACGATGCTAGACGCATTAAAGATACCAGTGTATAGTCTTTCAAGCACAATCACAACTATCTTGGGATTCAACCAAGGAAAGAGTGAACCTTTGGGTAAGATTCGCCTAAAACTCCAAATAGGCAATCTTCGCACAAAGGTGACCTTCTATATCATCGATAATCATGGTTGTTCTTACAACACTCTTCTGGGAAGACCATTCCTCCATGAACATAATGTTGTTCCATCAACTCTTCATCAATGCTTTAAATATGTCGATGACAAAGGAGAAGTTCATAAGAAGGTTGCAGACCTTTATCCTTTCAAGGGTGTTGAAGCATACTGCAACAACGCTCGTATGTACAAGGAAGAATTTATGAAAGTGGTATTGGCCATGGATACTGAAGAAGCCCAAGAAGCAGTACCCAATGACACTCTCATCATACCTGTTAAAGGGCGTGTTTCTCATCCTCAGTCTTCTAAACTACTGGCTATTCACCTGCCAATTCAGAAGAAACCGGTTGATGATGATCAAGATAAAAGGGAGCTCACCTCTTCTGAGCCAATTGTTATCGACTTACTTCGTAACAAGGACAAAAAGTAGCTCACTTCTTCTGAGCCACTTGTTGTTGATTTAACTCATAACAAGGACAAAAGGGAGCTCACCTCCTCTGAGCCACTTGTTATCAACCTCCGTCGTAACAAGCCTCCTCCACGTTCTTCTTCTCCCCCTTCTGTAATCAATTTGACCAAGTCTGCTAAGGCTAAAGGTCATGTTGTAAATACAGATGTACATATCAATGAAAAAGCATCTACTTTCCAGTATACTGATGTCATTTATTATACTAAAAGCTATTTGGATATGTTAGATAGCTTCAAATCATTTACAATGGAAGTTTTACAATCTCTTCAAATAGAAGTCTCATTTGAAGACCCAGATGATTCTTACCGTATTGTCCCTTCTCGTAAGAAAGGCGAGAGTCCAATACTTTTTAGTAAAGGACCGGAACAACAATTCAGCTATACGGATGATAGCAAAAGTAATGATACGGGACATCTTCCACTCCGTCGTTACAGTCAGCAATCAAAAGACATTATCCGAAAGATAGGTTATGACTTCAAGAGCGGCCTCAACTATGGTAAAGGTAGAAAGACTCCTCTTCGTACAGCTATTCCAAAAGGAAAGTCAGAGATGTACTACAACAGGACCAAAAGAGGTCTTGGATATGCTTCTCCTCCAGATCATGGGATTCTGACACCAGCATTGGTCAAGTTCATCGACTGACTGTGTCTTCTAACATGGTCTCCGCCGAACTTCCAGAAGGCTATGATGAGGATCTTGAAGAAAACCCTGAAACAGATCCTTGGGCTCAACGAATGGATACCCAATGGGAACTCCGATTCGAACAAAGGGAACCTCCTACCGAAGATCAATTAGTTCAAATTGATATGGGAGAGAACGGGTCACCTCGTCCAATATTCATTAGCAAGAATCTTCCAGAAGAAGATAAGCAAGAATTAATTCTTCTGATTAAAGAATACATTGATGTCTTTGCCTGGAGCTATGAAGACATGCCAGGACTGGATCCTAAAGTTGCTACTCACAAACTGAATATTTTACCGAATGCAAAATTGGTCAAACAACATCAACGGCGTTTCAAGCCAGAAATGATGGACACAATCGACGATGAAGTCAAGAAGCTCATAGCTTGCAGCTTTATCAGAGAAGAGCAGCATCCTAATTGGGTAGCTAATGTTGTCCCAGTTCTAAAGAAAACCTGCAAAGTTCGAGTCTGCATCGACTTCCGGGATCTTAATAAAGCATGTCCAACAGACGAATTTCCTCTCCCTATTACGGACGTCATGATCGACAATACTTGTGGGTTCGAAAGAATATCTTTCATGGATGGATTCTCCGGATACAATCAGATTCGGATGCATCCTGAAGATGAAAAGCATACTTCTTTCCGCACTCCTCGTGGAGTCTACTGTTACACAGTGATGCCATTTGGTCTCAAGAACGCTGGTGCAACATACCAACGAGCTATGAGTACCATCTTCAGAGATCATCTTCGTAAAACTGTCGAATGTTACGATGACGATATCGCCGTCAAAAGTCGTCTGAAAGAAGATCACATCCAAGATCTGAGAACTATCTTCAATCTCATGCGCCAACATCAGCTCAAGATGAATCCCACCAAGTCATTCTTGGGTGTCTCTAGTGGTAAGTTTCTCGGCTTCGTCATTACCTCTAAGGGTATACACGTGGATCCCGAGAAGATCAAAGCCATTCAAGAGATGCGTCCTCCACGCAACTAAAAGAGCTACAAGGATTCCAAGGTCGACTTGCGTACATCAGAAGGTTCATTTCAAACTTGTCTGGACGCTGCAGACCATTTACTCAACTAATGAAGAAGGGTGTATCTTTCGTTTGGACCGAAGAATGTCAACGAGCATTTGACGACATTAAGTGGTATCTCATGAATCCACCAGTCTTGGTGCCACCAATCTCCGACATACCATTCTTAATGTATGTTCGTGCCATAGACCATTCATTGGGTGCTTTACTAGCCCAAAAGAATAAAAAAGGCCATGAACATGCTATCTACTACCTCAGTCGTACTATAATTAGTGCTAAACACCGTTATAGTCCAGTCGAAAAAGAATGCTTAACTCTCATATTTGCTGTTCAAAAGACTCGGCATTATATCATTGGTCAAACCATTTATGTCATATCCCGAGTCAATCCTCTTCGGGTACTGATGAAGAAACCTAGCACACTCAACTCTCGACTGGCTACATGGGCCATTCTGCTAGCCCAATATGACATGGTGTATGTTCCACAAAAGTCTGTCAAAGGTCATGCACTGGCAGATTTCCTAGCAGCTCATCCTGTTCCAGAGACGTCCAAACATTACGATGAAATTCCAGACGAGACGTTGAAAGTCAACATGATCTCTGAAGAATTTCCAACCTGGCATCTATTCTTTGACGGAGCATCCAGAATCGGACCCAATGGTGCCATTGTAGCAGGTGTCAGAGTTGTTCTCGTTTCTCCAGACGGATCAACTATCCAAAGAGCCTACTCTCTAGATGAACCATGCTCCAACAACGTAGCCGAGTACAATGCTCTACTCATCGGTCTTCAATTAGCCAAGCAACTAGACGTTGAGTATCTTGAAGTCTATGGCGACTCAAAGCTGGTTGTTAATCAGGTTAGAGGAACCTATGAAGTTCGTCATCAAGATCTGGTGCCTTATCATGAAGCAGCAATCAACATGGCTACGTCATTCAAAGCCTTCTTTATAGACTATGTTCGGCGAGCTTGTAATACTGAAGCAGATGTTTTGGCCAATCTTGCAGCAGTCTTAGCCATCCCCATCAAAAGACAACAAGTAGTGGTCATCTCTAATCGAGAATTGTTTTGCATTGAAAACAATCGTAATATTGAATTCAGTAATTTCACTGAAGTCAATGTTATCAATAAAGATTGGAGAACTCCTTTCATCGACTTTGTTGTTCATGACATACTCCCTGAATATCCAAAAGAGGCTACGAGTATTCGTCGAAGGTCTCTACGATTCTACTACAACCAAACCACTAAGACCCTCTATCGGCGGACTTATGACGGTCTTCTTCTACGCTGTCTAGCTGGTGATGAAGCAAAACAAGTACTGTATAAAGCTCACGACGGTGTTTGCGGAGCACATCAACCCGGTCCTAAACTACAGGATCGCATCCGACGTATGGGTTATTATTAGCCCTCTATGGTCCGCAATCCCACAGGCTTTACACATTTCTCTTTGGTATATGGTTGTGAAGCAGTTGTCCCTCTAGAACTTTAAATTCCTTCTTTAAAGATTGTCGTTGCCAATGAGCTCACTACAGAGAACAACGACCTTCTTCGACTTCAAGAATTGGAGGCACTCGACGAGAAGCGGTTAATGGCTCAACAACATATTGAGTTATATCAAGCTAGTATCTCGAAGACTTTCAACCGCAAAGTTAAAGTCAGAACCTTTCAGGAAGGAGAACTTGTTCTAACAGTCAAACGTCCTATGACTATGACTCATATGAGCAAAGGCAAATTCGACGCAAAGTGGAAAGGTCCTTATGTTATAAGCAAAGTCTTCTCAAACGGAGCCTATCAACTCTCAGAGCTCGATGGTCGAATTGCTATGATGCCTATCAATGACAAATTCCTTAAGAAGTATTATGTATAAATGTAAATGCTTGTAAATCATCAGACAAGTTCAAGTTCATAAATAAAATTCAAATTTTATTTCATCGTGAATGACAAGTATATGATATCAAGGAAGATCACTGTCATCCTTTTCGACATTAGGACGGGGACCACTTCCGTCCTTATCAAAGACATAATCGGCAAAAGAGCCGAGAACATCTTTACTGGAACCCACGAGAAACGTGCAAGCAGCAATCCTCATGGCCTCTTCTTCTTCAGTCTTTCCTGGTTTAAGCAGAAAGTCCAGGATATCTTTCGGTGGTTTGGGAGCAGACGAACCTTCGCCTGCCTCTGCCTGCTTTGGTTGGACCAGTTCGGCCGGATGTTCTTCAACACCCGTTTCAACTTTTGGGGCGATTTCAGTCTTCTTGGATGTATCTCCGGACGACATCTTTATGCTGAAAATTGGAAATAATTATTCCTTCCAAATTTCTGTTCTATTTATAGGCAGAGATTCTCAAAATAATGAAACGTCACATTCATCTGACGGTTCGTCCGTTCATTCATCATCACCTGACGGTTCATCCGTTCATTAATATCAGACGGTTCATCTGTTCATTCACATTCATTCGACGGTTCATCCGTTCATCCGACGGTTCGTCCGTTCATTCACATCCACCAGACGGTTCATCCGTTCATTCACATTCATCAGACGGTTCGTCCGTTCATTCATCACATTCACCTGATGGTTCATCCGTTCATTAATATCAGACGGTTCATCCGTTCATTTACATTTATTTGACGGTTCGTCCGTTCATTCATTATCACCATCAGACGGTTCATTCGTTCATTTACATCCATCTGACAGTTAGCCCGTTCATTCATTATCACCATCTAACGGTTCATCTGTTCATCATCATCCGACGGTTTATCTGTTTATTACGACAATTCATTTTCGTTCATTTTCATCCACATCAGTAACTTATCATCTTTGATTAAGTTATCTATTGAAATAATCATATTTGACAAATTATATTCTGCCACGTCCATATTACCTCTGAGCAGATATAATAAATATAATTATTTTCTATAAAATCATCAAAAAATATATCATGTCCTGTACCTCTGAATATATTTTCTATCGCTATTATTTTATATCTGAATAAGATATGCAAGAAATGATAGAGCCACAACAAAATGTCTTTTATTGACCAAAATTTAAGACATTACATAGCAAAAGAAAGACAGGAAGATACAAAAAGTTCTTTCTATTGAGAAGGAGGCATTATCAGAGTAGCAATTTGCTGTTTCAGAATCTGCAACCGTTCTTCACGAGATGTCATCACTCTCCTCCTGGCCTCTTCCATACCAGATTCTTCATTAAAAACGGGCATGGTCACCATTCGACGAGTGATTTCCGTATCATGAGCTGCTACAAACTCATTTCTTTCCTGAGTTAGAGCATCAATTTGTTGGACTGAAGTTTGATGCTCTGTAACTTCATTCTCCAGTTCTTCTTCGAGACGAGCAATCTCTGCCCTCAGCTCGACAATCCTTCTTTCTCTCCTCTCAGCAGCTGAGATCACCAGTTCCAACTTGGAATTATATTCAGCAGATTTAGTAGTATAAGCGTCTAAGAGGTTCTGGAGATTCACTCTTTCAATCGCAGCTGCCTGAGCCATTTGTTCAAACTTTGCCTGCACTAAAGGCTCCACTTCCCCTTTGTTGAGATCTTTATAGTTCTTTATGGAGATCTCCAGCTCATTCAAGATATGGTCAAGGAAAGTGGCCTGAGCCTCATCACCTTGCTCTCGGATGGCCTTCACCAAAAAAGAGGTTGGACCTCTAACCATAAAGAAATCAGCGTCTGCTTTGTCCATCATTCTATTTATCAAAGGTCCCAAGGACTCGAAGAAGCATCTAGTGAATGATTGGATTACAAGCTGATTAGTCGCCAGAGCACCAGGAGCCGCAGCTACTTCTGTTGATGACGAAGTAGCAGGACGCTCAACTTCTCGTATCTGAACAGCAGGCTCTTTGAATAACGGAACCAAAGTGGAGCTGGTTGCTCCTCCTGGTTGTTTCTCTGCAAAATCAAATACTGTCACTTTATCTGTCATTGGCTATTGATAAAGTGAATCAAAAGTGAAACAGTCTTACCATGGGAGGATCCAGCAATAAGCCTATCATCTGCAGGGACAGACTTTAGCTGAGCAGAAGTAGCTTCAGACGCTACGGCCTGGCTACTTCCTGCTTCAGAGCCGCAGGACAAATGACGGCTGCTACTGGCAATTGTCGTTGCCAGTACTATTCCATACAGGTTGGAGGAGCAGAAGAAGATCCGGGCTCTGTATGAATAAAAGTAACGATGTTAGCTATCAAATTACTTATTAAAAAAAATCGCTAATTTTATTACAATACCTTCGGGAGCAGCAACTGGAGTTTTCTCCACATCCACCTCTTCATTGGCAATCTTCTCTGGAGATCTCGGCACCTCAGCCTCCTTTTCAGAAATCAGAGTGTCTTGAGGGGATCTCTGGGTTTCAATATTTTCTTCTGGATCTTGTGTTTTATCAGCAGTTTCTGATGAGAAACTCTTCTCATTCTTGCTGTCCTCGGGAACCTCTTCATTAGCAGCATCAGCAGCATGATCAGCTTCTTCCTGATAACGGAAGTCACAGTCATATAAAGCGTCGATCATTAAACGATCTTCTTCAGCAAGAGTTGCTCCCGGTGTGGCAGAAAGATGGATTTCCGCTGTTGTTGGCAAAGAAGATCGTACGTCAGTGTGCTCTTCCTCTACAATGTTATCTCTGGGCTCTTCAGCCTTATTTTTCTGGTCCAGCTCTTACTCCTGCTTAATTTCCTCTCTCTGCTCTGGACTGGAAGTTTTATTCCCAGACTCAGAAACAGGAGTGGGAGAGGGCATGGTGAGTCCCGCTGCAGCGTCTATCACAATTGAAGACGAAACTTATCTTCTACGGACCAGCCTTTTCCTTCTATACAGAGGTCTCTCAGGACTCTCTGTGTCTATTGTCTCGACTTGTTTTTGAACAGAGATCGGTGTGACAGCTTCTTCCTGCTGAATTGTCTCGGCCAGCTGCCGAGATTGAGATCTGGTTGTAATCTTTTCTGAAGAATGATCCAAGATCAGTTTCTTCTTCGCAACTGGGACAGAAGGCTCCTCTCTCCTTTTCTTCTTGGCTGGAGATTTAGCAACCTTCAAAGAAACACGCAGTGGCGCGTTAACTTCTTCAGAGAACATAGCGTCCCTCAAAACTTCTAATGGTGCATCCACGGGCTCGTGCACCTCATCATTACCTAGGAGTGACATGATGACTCCTCCTTTCCTCAATCTCGTTGCAGACGCGAAGCTATCCGCAAGATTGAAGTTCTCTGCAAAAGTGTTCGTTGATGTATAGAACACCGAATAAGTAAACAGCATACGAGGGCCATGACTACTGTTCACCGACATCGAGAACGTTGCTTTCGTATCTCGAGCGTTGTAATAAGCCCAAGCTCGGGCTCCATCTATCATGAAACCTTTTCCTTGTAGGCATGTGATGGCATTACCTACGTGGAATTGGTCATATCCAAACTGTCGAGCAAACCGGCTGGGAAGATATGGCTCCAAGAAGTATTCTTCTTCAAATCGATACACCAGGTGGGATGGACGAATTGTCTTCAACCAATTAAAAGCTGTATGACTCAAAGGTTGCATCTTTGAGTCAACCATGTTGGTCGGCATTTGTTCATATTCGACAGGAGGATAAGTGCAATAAAAGTTCCACCCTTTACCAAGGTTCAAAGCATATCTGCAATCTCTCAAAAAAGTGTATTTCCACTTACCTTGGGAGTATCTTCACAAAATCTGCCACCAACTGGTCCCATGTTGGGGTCCATCAAAGTAGGATGGTGTAGAAGCAACCACCCGAACAGATAAGTATACGGTAATTCTAGCCGAGGAAACTCTTTCTCGCCCTTAGCTTTCAGCATCAAATTGACGTACAGGCGGAGACCGGTGTTCAATCTACAAGTCATTGCCGATAAGAGATCCATCTTGTAGCCGAAGACTAATCGAACGGCGACAAAAAGAACACCGCGATAGAAGCGGTCTACGGCACTTGATCCAGGGACGACGAACCGACGGAGCCAGTACGTCAGAAATCCTGCTAATTGAGCTTCTTTTGACATGAATCGATATCCCACTCTCATATAACTCTCGAGAGTGTCTCCTTTCTTTAGAGGAGGACATTGATAATCGTCCTTGATCTTTTCATCCAAAACTCCACTTAACTCTATCAACTTCACCACTTCACTTCTGCTCAGTGGTTTAAAGAAGTCGGGATAGCATTTATCATGTTCCTTGGTCTTCTTTTCTTTAATATGGTTGAGGAACAGATAAAGCAACCATTTGGACGAATAGCAGGTATTGGATGTACCACTTTCGTAAAACAGAGAACAAATTTTATAATGACATAGCAGTTCTTCGAAGACTGCTACCATCTCTGCATTTTCTTTTCGAAGTTTGTCCAATTCATCATTAGTTGGGACAAATTCCTCATACGGGGCATCCCCCATCGGCAAGTAAGAGATGTACTGCATCTCGTGAAGGACAAACCCAATCTCTCCGCAGGGAGTCATAAAAGTCCCTGTCCTGTAATTGTATCTCTCTGCTAGAGCCAGGAATAGATGCGAATTGGGAGCAAAACCATAAACAGTGACATACACTGCTTGATACAAGTTGATCTGTTGAAGTTTGTCTTCAAACTTAGTCAAAATCCAGTTTGCTATACAATTCCATCTCTTAAAGTCTGGATTTACTAGTCCAGTTAATCTGAGGTCTTGATCTGGATACCTCCCTTCAACCTTCGCGAACTCATTCGCGAATATTGGAACTCTCACAGGCAATAACAAAGAAGAATTTTTCGACGGAATACAACCGGGCTTCAAACCTCTGAGCAAGACACTGTATCGTTCTGAAGAGATGTAGAACATGTCTTTCTTGTCAGACCCCTTCTTCACATAAATCTTTCCTGGACGGGCATCCTAAAAAGGTGTGAGATTCTACTCCATTTTCCTCGGATAGCTCGTATGAGCATATCGAGATAAGGGGAGGCAGCGGGAGACATCTGGTATCGAGATTGTCCTTTCTTCTTGATGGACAATCCGTTCCTCCATCCGTGGCCTCGGCTGAGAGCTTTTCTCAAAAGCCTCGCCAAACAGAAATAAGGGCTTCTTGTGAATAATAGCATCTACCGACTCCAAAGGTTGACCATTCATTAGACATAACAGAGTTTCATTATCTTGGGCCACCAAGATAGCTTGGCGAGAAGCTGGCAGATTGAACTGTGGATAGTGCACATGAGACAGGTCCTCTTTATATTCCGATTCTGAAAGAGTCCCTACAAAGTTCTCATATCTCGGATCTTCTCTGATATTAACTGCATCAATCAGAGAAAACAAAAATTCAGCACAAGAAAAAATCAATGATGCTATCATTAGACTGCACAACCATCAGATTGCGCAACCCTCAGATTGCGTAACCATCAGATTGTGCAACCATTCGATTGCATAACAAATAGTTTGCGCCAGCATCAGATTGCGCTGGAAATCCTGCACAAATCAGCAGATTGTGCTGACTTTTGTCAGCGCAGTTCAATCGATTGCGCGAGAAATTATTCTTCATAAAAATGAAGAATAAATGTTTTGTGCAACCAAAAAAACCCTAAAAAGGGTGGCGCAGTATGATCACATCTCTAAAAAGAGATGGATTCTGAAGAACAGTGAAATCAAAAAACCCTAAAGAGAGTTTTTGAATGGGTCATCTACCTTACAATGCGGGATATGCAGTCTCGTGGTGAGAAGGACGTCGTGCAGCCCTAGCCGAAGACTCGGCGGGGGCCTTGCCCTTAGCAGCAGCGGAGGATCGCTTGGGGGCCATAGAGATTCGATGAAGAAGAAATGAGGAGTAGCTCGAGACTTCTCTCTTAAAAGATCACAAAAGCAAAGTAAAGGATGAAATGAATATAGAAGAGAGCTATTTATAGTTTTTCAAAGAGTAACGGCTGCCTCAGATTGTGCCGAAAAAGTCGGACTGATCTATCCAATTGTGCAGACAGCCCATGCGCAATTTGATTAAAATTTCAAAATTCAAAGTATTTTAAAATTTTGAATAAGTTCAACTTTCGAAAACTTTGAAGGGGGTCTTTTAGGTCCTAAAAAATCAAGTTGCACACATCAACAAAGTCATGAAGATCAAGAAATGTATCTTTCAAATGAACTGCGCACACATTAGATTGCGCAGCATACAGATTGCGCACACTAGACTGCGTACACTCTCAAGCGCACAGGCTGACGTGGCAAATCATCATCATTACCTGACACAATCAAATCTTCTGACAGCTGACAGCACGGAGAATGAGGCGACTGTTTGTTTAATCGTGCAGCACGGCGCTCGAGGACAGCTGGCAGCACAATCGGTCAGCCTATCTGATGCGCAATCCATAATGGCACAATCCATGCCGGCGCAGTCCATTCCTACGCAATCCAAATCCAGCACAATTCAGGTTGCGCGGTCTATCAACCCAACTGACAACATATACGTGGCATTTATGCCATTAATTGCTCATTACATGGCAACCGTCTATACATGATTATGCGCATTTCAATCAAATGATGCTATGTGTCCCAGACAGTTGGCCCATGATCAGACAACTGCCTGCGCAGTCCACTGTTGCGCAATCCAATTCATGCGCAATCCATCATGCGCAGTCTAGAATAACTAAAGTTATTTCCAGAACTCTATAAATAGAGTTTCAAGTCTCCATTCAAGGGGATCAGAGATCATAGATCAGAATTATCAGAGAGTCCATGAGTTCTTGCCCAAGTGCTACTGCATTCCTCCGAGGCTTTTGTCTTCAATTCTCCGAGGCTTTTGCCTTCAAGTCAACTTCAGAGGCTACCGTCTTCAAAGTTTACATCGTCCAAGGGATAAAGCAATCGTCTTCTAGATTGGATTTCTACAGTTGTACTTTTTCAGAATTCTTGTAATCTTTACAAAGTTTGTATCAATAAAGTTTCATACTTTTGTTTTTACAAACACTGTATTATTCAAGAAGTTCGATAGGAAGTGCGAGTTCGAAATGTAAGCCATGAAAACCATCGAAAACATTCACGAAAATGCATTCAGGAAACCAAAGCCAAAACCAATGCAAGCGGCGTAAAAAATAGAGCAACGGAAGGTCTCTCCCGACTCAGCCGTAAAGTCAATCCTTGAGGCGCAACCCGCTGAATATGGGACTTGGTTCCGAAGAAGCCATTCCATAACGGAGAATGGATCTTAATTCAACGATTCCCATTCGACCGATTTGATCGATCCCGACCTATCGGTTCCGACCGAATCGATGGCGACAGTGTTCCTCTCTCGCACACCCTGTGAGTACCCTAAATTTTGGATTGATTTTTTTTTATTTATTTTATTTTCTGATTGATTAGTTTTGATAAATAATTTATTCTGTTATTTTTCCTTAAGTGTGCTTTCCGTGCCTTTGAAATTTGGAGTGTCAGGGATGTTCAACTCTGGAAATCTTCTTCACGAGTTTTGGAGTGGACAGGATTACCTTCATGACGTATATGGTGTCCCACCCAAACTTGTTCCCTGTGCTCTTTTTACTTCGCTGAACTTCTGGTCGAATTAGACCGTTTGATCATTAATTGATTTTTTCACTCTTTTCCTTGATCATTTTTAGTACGTTACCGTGACTTTTAATTTGGGAGCGCAAGACCAGTCAGTTTCTTGAAACCAACTTCTCATTGATGATCTACTCGAGACGCTCGCCACCCATGACCTTCGTGTCCCACTCAGACACGTCATCTTGTGCTCCATTTGCTTCGCACAACTTTTCTGACACGTGACCCGATTTTATTTTACCCCACGGCGTCACATTTATTTTCCAACTTGATTTGTGGGTCCCCTGTCGACCAAAACCTGTCAGCCCCAACTATGGACATGGCCCACTTTGAGCCTACTATCCGTCCGCCAATTGTGTTCCATTTATTGGAATCCCCATGTGCTACTTATTTGCCCATGATCATCGATTCCTAATTTTAATTCGATTTTTGTACAATGTCCGGTTTTGACCCAATCCGGCTCCACCGAGTCCAGTCCAGCTTTGTGCTACCCTCCATCATGATGCCCTCATAATTCTTGCCCAAAAATATCAAGTACTTATTTTGCCTATTTTTTTCTATATTTAATAGAATTTTCTATTGATTTTTAATTCCCTTTAGAATGGACAATTCTCTCTAAATAAAATCTAGCCATTGATTTTTCCTATTAAATCACATCCATTAATTTCTCCCTCACATTCATAGCAGCCAACACCCCCCCATGGTTGGCCGGCCCTAAAATAATTGAGAGGACAAACTTTTTATCTTTCTCTCTCCTTCATTAATATTATCATCTCTCCCCCACTCTTTTATTTTCCTACACAATAAAACCAACCATGCACAGCAACAACCCGACACCACCCTGAGCACACAACTCCTCCACCATGGCCATGGCCGACCCCGGCCACCCTCCTCCCTTGGCCGTCGGCCACAACCACCATTCTCCTCCCATCCTCCTTCCTCCTCCATTCCAATACCGCGCCACCACCTTCATTTCATTTTCGAGCACCACCACAACCAACCCGAGCTCCACTCCCTCATTTCCCCGACCATCACCACCGTAGCAGCCCCGCACCACCTCGTCATGGGCTCGCCGCCTAGCTGCTCGCCGTGGTCGGCCTGCCGCGCCGCCACGAGCAGCGCACAGCAGCGTCGCCACCAGCAGCTGCGGCAGCAGCACACCAGCGCGCGCGCACGCGCGTGCAGTGCTGCCACGCCACCGGCCACGCTGTCGTGGCAGTGCCCCCCCAGGCTGGGCAAACTCCGGCGAGAAGTCCCTGACGGCCACCGTCCTCCGGGACGCGCCGTCGAGGCGATTCGTGCGTTTTGTACGACGTCCCGTCGTGACGCGCGCGGGATCGAGTTCATTTTGGCGCTCCGTCACAGCGACTTCGTACATATTTTTCCAGAGATCCGACCGTTGGATCGGCGATTTCTTCAGCTCCGTCGTAATCTCGATATATCCACCTTCATCCCTGTCAATTTTCGTCCGTTAATTTTATCGTTTGATACATCAAAACCGGCCACCAAGTTGACCGTTTAAATTGTATTAAATTTAGACAGTTTCGCGGGGCCAACTTCGTCAGCTTGTATCTCCTCCACCGTAGCTCCGTTTGGCGTGCTACCAGGTTCCAGTACGAAGCTGGTATAACCCTCTTGCTACCCCTCCAGTTTCGTTTTATTGTGAGTTTGTTTGATTGGTTGAATTCGACGCCAAAGTTGGCCGTCCGAATTCGTAATTTCTAACTTATAAAATTTTATTTTTGAACATGGGACTCCAGATTTCATTTCTGACACCACCATTAGACTCGTGGCGTCGTTCTGGCATGTTTTCATATAAAATTTGTTAGATTTAGAGAATGTGGGCCCGGGCACACATTTCGGTACAAAGCGGGTCCCACTTTCTGGGTCAACGGGACTTTTTGACGACGGCTCATCGGAATCCAATTCCGGATATACTGTTGAGATCGTATTGTCATTCTGTACTCATTGACATATAATTTGCTAGGTTTTGTTGGACATTGGGTCCGGCACGCATTTCGGTACAAGTCGGGTACCAATATCCGGGTCAACGGGTCATTTTGAGATCGGCTCATCGGAATCCAATTCCGGATATACCGTTGAGTTCGTATCGTCATTCTGGACTCCTTGACATGTAGTTTGCTGAGTTTTGAGAACTTTGGCTCCGACACGCATTTCCGTGCAAACCGGAATTCCAAGTTCTGGTCAACGGGCCAAATTGAGATCGGGTCAACGGAATCCAATTCTGGAGATACCGTTGGGTTCGTATCGTCATTCTGGTTTTGTGGACATATAATTTGTTATATTTTATTGACTTGTTTTTTTGCACATTTTTCGGTGCAAAACGGCTCCGACACGAATACCGTTTTGACCCGAAATTACCTTTTTGCCCTTGTGTCCAAATTGGACCGTTGGGTAGGCTATCCTAGCAAATTTGACTATTTTGGACACGTTGGCGATGTTTATTTCATCGTCTGACAATATTTGTTGATAATTTCTCTGAGTCTAACTTTTTTATAATTAATTAATAATTAATTCATATAATGTTCGTATTTCGGGATTAGTACAATGAAACTGTGATCAGCCAATTCCAGTGATCTCACATCGCTGAAATTAACAAGTTGGACATGTGGATCACTATAATAAGATTATCAACCTTACCGATAATCTCCTTATCTCGATTTGCGTGTCGTAAGTTTCGACGTACAAATAATGAAGTACACTTTATATTAGACTAGAATTGACCCTGTTTGACCAGAGTTGACCAGTTGACCCAAAGTCAACTGTAAGTCAACACTTGACCTAGTTTGACTAGATTATTGACCGGAGTTGACCTAGAGTTAATTTGACTAGAAGAACCTAGGATAAAATAGATTGTTTGTGGATTCATTTATTACAACTTGAACACCTTGTAACCTGTGTTGCTTTAAATAGGACTCTGTGGCTTCAGTGGGACCCCCCTATACTTATCAGCTGTTCAGGTTATCGAGGCGAGTACATTCTCTGATCATTTCATATCCTGCTTAGAATTATTTCCAGCAGAAGATTACTTTACTTGTACTGTCACGATGGTCACACGGATTGGTACTATATGGATCCTTTCTTGAGATGTTATCCTTAGGGAGCATCGAGTACTAGGTGTTCTGTGCGTTTCACTTACATGGCGTATCACTATGCTTCTTGGTTCATTTGATTACTTGTGACATGTACCCTAATGATCACAGAGTCTCTTGAATCTTACACTGTTTGGTAACCCCCAGAATCCCCATTTATGGGACATCCATGTATCACCCTTCGGGGGCCGTGCATGGAATCATATAACATAACCTGGCTGGATCCTTGTGTATTGATTAGGGGTACGGGGGAGTAGAAGTGGACATGTGAATAATACACCAGTAGTATCTTCTTTGAATCATTCCGTAGTGTCTTCACAGAATCATCCCAGGCCATTTACATGTTCATATTGTACTCTGACTCACTAGCCACTGCTAGTTCTCTATGTATAGTAGATATTTCTATTACAGTTCTCTCTATGTTTACATACCGCTTTCTTTCAGTACCTGTATCTTACTTTACTGCATGATTATATTTTCTAACCTGCTATGATCTGTTGAGATGTACTATACTCGCTCCAGTCCTGACTGGACCTGTTGATAAATTTTACAGATAGCTTGGAGGTTGCCTGCTAGCCTAGAGGAGACACTTTAGAAGATGTTTAGATAGTTGTTTCATTTGTTTGGAGTTGTATTTACTTTGTGGATTACTGTATATGAGTTTGAGGTGTATTTTCTGGGTTTTTGTATCTTAGACACTTAGACTTCTATCTCCTGTATTTCTTTTGGATTTCATGTTTTATCTATCCTTATCATGCTCTACCCTAGATGTGATTGAGGCTGTATCTGCTATGTCACCCCCATTCGGGGAGTATAAACTGCTTGGCATTATAATGTTAGATGTTGTGACCTAGGACATCGTTCTACCGCCGACACTGCGGCGTAGGCTGGGCGTTGTTACGTTCTCGTACCCAAACAGTGGGTGCGGGTCGTGACACACCCCGTAGACGAAGAACGGGGCATGATGCAGGGACGGGACACTACATGGATTGGGTGACGACGGTATTGGTGGCTCATGGAAAGATGGCGGGGTGCTCGCCGGAATCGAGAGGTTGTAGGGTTAGGATTAGATTATGTCGGGATATGTCCGACATGGAAAAGATGATGTATATGTAAATGTGGAATAAGAATTTGACGGGGAGGGGACACGGACACGATACACGAGGTTAGGGATGGAGAAATATTTGTGGAGAAAAAAATAGTTATGGAAAAAAGAGAACATGGAGCCTCTCCTTATATAGGAGGTGGACTCCCTAGTTAGATAAAGATTAGCAGTGACTTAAATCCCCTTAGATAATTTTCACCTCTAATTTAAATCAATTCAATAATTTCAAATCCAAATCCAAATCAATTTAAATATAATTGCATTCCATCTTTTAGTTCATATTCATATAAGTTAAATCAAATTTCAAATATAGATATTAATTAAACTATTTAAATCAATCCATAAAATCAATGAAGATTTAAATTACCACAATAATTTCAAAATATATTTTCTAAAAATACTAATAATAATAATTTCGAAAATCACCATAATTATTTAATTATTTGAAAATACCTTTTGATAATTGAATAAAACAATTAGTACTTCGAAAATTCAAAGTAGACATGAAATAAATTCTATGTCTCTCGCATACATATAGTATCCATAAAATAATAGTTTTCTAACTATACATATATATGTACAATAAAAAGTAAATAAATAGTATTTTAGAAATCTCGACGCGCCACTTTTCACCACTTTAAAATAATCAACATATGTTATTTTTGAAAACTATCCTATATAAATAAAATTTATAATTAAAATGTTTTTCCAAAAATATGTATCTCACACATATACGCACTCGACGAGCAAATACAAAAATAAAAAATAAATTCCAAATTAATAAAAAAATCGTAGTAAAAATTTAGGGGGGTTTACATGTCTGCCCGTAGCAAGCTAATGGCCTCACCCTCTCTCTCTCTCTCTCTCTCTCTCTCTCTCTCTCTCTCCCTTCCCCCCCCCCCCCCCTCAAACACATATGGAATGGCCAATTGGCCCAACTGCCTGTAGCAGTTGAAATGGGGGGTTAGGCCACCCCTTCTCTCTCAACTGACACAGAACACTCATCACTCATAGACACTTAGGCACTTGCTGATACCTCTCTGGTACTAACACTAGTATACTGAAACACTCACTGAAACATTACTGAACTGAGATAGAAAACTCCCTAGTGTCATAGATATATGGCCATTGTGGCCTAATTGCCACTGAACACTTAAATGACCCTTTACTGAACACTCTAAAATACTGATACACTCCTCATTACTAACACAACTCACAGCTCACAAACCTTCACTTCACTGATTGACATTGGTTTGCAAATCCTTCCTATTCACTTAGGCCCTTGGCCAAATGGTCTAACTGTTTAAAACTTACCTCACTCACATTCACTCTAATAGGCTCTTCACAAGGTGCTGGTTTGACTCTAATTCTTCGCCGACACTCACCACCGATACACTGAACTGAATAGGACACTCTCTAGTACACCACCTCACATCACAAACCTGTCTCATACATGGCCACACTGCTCACTGAAACAACAGTTAGTTCACAAAGGCACAAATGTAAAATACACACACACACACACACACACACACACACACATATATATGTATATATTATATATATATATATATATATATATATATATATATATATATATATATATATATAACATATATGTATTTATATACTATCATACCCCAGAACCAGAATACTGGAGAGTAGGAGACAGACACAGCCAGCTACGTATATTAAAGTGAATTCTACCTCGATATACGGTCACGGCTGTCTAGGTACATAAGGATTTAACTACAAGCCAATAGTCTCTTAAGGTCAAGAACAAGCCTAGCTAGTGTCTCAATCTCAAGCAAACAAGTAAATGTAGCAAGATGGTAGATCATCAGACATACAAAGTAAGGCGTCCCATAAATTACATATTCAGATGATCATGAAGCTAGCCATACAAAATGCGAAGACTAGCAAGAGTTTAAGTCATACATGATCAACCCTAGGATTTGTCAACCACGTTACAGCTCTTAGGCAGACAAAAAATATAAGTATTCAATACGAGCTAACACTTGCTCGGCGGCTAAACGTCTCAAATGAATAGAGCGAGAGAGCAAAATAAAACCCACTCGTTGTCAGGATTTCTTCTAGTGGTCACCATATGGCTGGAAGGCAGGTAGATCCTCGGGTGCTGCTCCGAAATCTGGCCATACAAAACCAGCTGGATCAGACCCCAAAAAGAGCAAGTGCCACAAGGAAGGCTTCACTTAAGAACTAAAGCCAGCAATTAGCACAAAACACAATTATATAATAAAAGACTAGTGATAAGGAAAATTATGATGATATACGATAAGATAACAATGGGACTATTCAGATAACCAAGTTATAACCCTTAAACCAAATAAGGACCGGGGTTGTAACCCTTCATTTGAACGAAACTTGGTTTTCCACCATTTATCGATAAAGTAAGGCACAAGCAATTAGATCATGTAACACTCTTGCACAGGATCAGGACAAGACTAGACTGGGCTGGACTCCATCCAATCAATCACGGCCAAGCAATAAGTATGGCTTGATACTTTAACTAGCTAAGGTATCACATGCCTAGTTACTAGCAAGATGCAATGAGATGTTCCACCAGTCACAGGCCCTGCAGCTATCCAGGTTATCCAGGGAAGGTTGATTATCAAAGTTATCCAGAATTATTAGATGGCTTAGAGCGCAACACATAACAGTGTGCCTTGTACTTGTTTCATGAAGTGCCCCACTTGACAGTGGGCTAGAAATGTGCCCTACTCGACGGCAGGCTACAAGTCCCTCAGGTGTGGCCGGAATAACGGGATCGCCTGTAACTGGAAACATCTCTCTATATGAACTACTTGATCAATCTAGTCATTAACCTCAGTCATATTCAGTATGAATCCCTGACCATAGTAACTAGGAACTCATGTCCTAGACATGATGCAAGATGAGACTAGACTAGTAGCTTGTACAAACAAGTTTCAAGCAAGCACCCACGGTGTCAAGACTAGCATTTACTTAGCGAGTCGAGGTAGCTGTCACAACAGCATTCAAGATTACATGTCAAAATTACTTAGCAGGTCGAGATAACCGACGCAACGGTGCTCGCGAGTTCATGTCAGGATTACTTGTCTGGGGTGCACCACAACGGGTCACCATCATGTCATGTTACTTGTACTTGTTACTTGTTCAGAGCATGCCACGATTGGCCACTATCATGAGTTATCACAAAATCATGCTGTGTACAGATTATCATATATTAACATATCATGATTATACCGAGTTCATGTCAAAAAGCGTAAGGATAGAGTAAGGGGGTACCATGTGCCCAATAAAGGTGAATCTAGGGCAATAAAAGCCAGGGCCATACTACGCCGGGCAAGGGGGTAAGATACGCTAGTGCTAGGAAGCCTCCGGTCAGGGGAGTACGCCAAAGGGGTACGCCAAGGGGAGTATGCCAAAAAAATATGCATAAAGGAAGTACGCGTAAAGGAAGTACGCGTAAAGGAGTACGCCAAGGAATATGCCAAGGGGAGTACGCGTAATGGAAGTACGCGTAAAGGAGTATACGTAAATAAAGTACGCATGAATGAAGTACGCGTAAAAGAGTACGTGTAAAGGAATAAGGTTACACGTAAAGGAGTACGCATAATGGAGTAAAGTTACGCGTAAAGGAGTACGCGTAATGGAGTAAAGTTACGCGTAAAGGAGTACGCGTGAAGCTTGCTTTACGCCAAGGCAAGGTAGACTTTGTTTTACGCATAAAACATATTCACGCTGACACGAATAAACGTGGGCGTAGAGTTTGATATTACGCGGGCACGTATAAACGTGGGCGTAAGGAACCTCCAGAACTCAACACTCCATGAAACCTTCAATCTAAGCCAAAAATAGGACTTCCATAGATCAAAAATGGGGTAGAACAAAATTCTCTACAACATGGAACAACCAAAACTTGAAAATAATAAAGTTTGATGTATCAAAATCTAAGAAATCTGAAAATACAACAAACTTAGGTCTACAAGAAATAAACCATGGAAATTGAAAATGCTAAGTACTAAAATATCTTAGAATCTCGTGAGGAAGACAATAGAACAACAAAAATGGAGTTCCTCCATAAAGCAAGTTGCACTTGCCTAAGCCTCTCTCTTGGTAGGTGGAGAGAGTTATGAGGAAGAAGGAGTAAATAAGAAAGTAAGAAAGTAATAAAGAGAGAGAAAGGGTTGGCCTTTAAATGGAGATGGCGGTAGGTAGGGGGTTGGGTTCATGATGAACCACCAAAACAAACCAACCCAAGCCGAAGCCAAGTCAAAATAAACCAAAATAAACCAAGTCATGCAAGATTAAGCTAGACAAGTCTGATTACGGGTCGGAATTTCGTACACGTATACTGAAAATATGTATAACGAAAAAACGGAGGTGACAACTCTACCCACCTTAAACGAATTCTGTCCTAGGAATTTAATCAAGAGGCTGGAGATGTCGAGCAAGCTATACTAATCATAGGCAAGTTATAACTAAATAATCAATCAAGCAATCATCCATGCAAGCAATGAAGTTGAAGGCATAAGGCATAAGAAGACATTATACCTTACTAGTCAAGCAGGTCGGGATATCGTGATCGGATATCATCCTCAGGCTCCTACGTTGACTCACCCAAAGAGTGATGACCCCAAGCAATACGGACTAACTTGATAGTCTTGTTCTTAAGTATCTTCTCTCTTCGGTCCAATATGGATACGGGTCTCTCCTCATACGAAAGGTTGGTACCAACAACCAATTCCGAATGATCAAGGACATGACTCGGATCTGGGACATATCGTCGCAATTGGAATACATAGAAGACATCATGTACCTCATGTAACGACAGCGGGAGAGCTAGACGATAGGACACATCTCCTACTTGCTCTAGAATGTCGAACGGCCCTATATACCTAAGACTAAGCTTTTCCCGCACGCCGAATCGAATGACGCCACGGGTAGATGAGATCCTAAGGAATATGTGGTCACCGACAGAAAACTCAAGGGGACACCGATGAGAATCGGTCCAATGGCGCTGGCGATCTTGTGCAACTCGAAGATGATCTCTGACTTGTCTGACCACCTCAATAGTCCGCGTTACCATCTCTGGTCCAAGCATTTGCCTCTCACCGATATTATCCAAAGCTAAAGGAGATTTGCACTTCCTGCCGTACAAGACTTTAAAGGGTGTCATCTGGATACTGGCCTGGAAACTGTTGTTATAAGAGAATTCTACGAGATACAGGTGATCTTTCCATGAACCACCGAAGTCAAGTGTACATGATCTTAACATATCTTCAAGGGTCTGGATCGTGTATTTTGACTGACCATCTGTTTGCGGATGATAGGCTGAACTGAACTTGAGACGAGTTTCCAAACTCTCTTGAAGACTCCACCAAAAGTGCAAGGTAAATCTCGAATCTCTGTCGGACACAATACTGACTAGTACTCCATGCAATCTGACTATCTGCCAGAGGTACATCTCCGCAAGATGATCTGTCGACTGGCCGATTCTGAAAAGGATAAAATAAGCTACCTTGGTGAGTCTGTCAACTATAACCAAGATAGCATCTCTCCCAGCTGGGGATTTAGGTAATCCAGTTACAAAATCCATGGTAATGTGCACCCATATCCATTCTGGGATCGGTAAAGGTTGAAGAAGTCCAGCTGGTCTCTGATGTTCGACTTTAACTTGCTGACAAACTAAACAACGAAAGACAAATCGGGCTATCTCCCTCTTCATGCCATCCCACCAGAAATACTGACGGATATCACGATACATCTTCGTGCTGAAGAACAGTTTCGCAACTCTAGAGGGGGGTGAATAGAGTTTATATAGAAAAATAGCCAATTAAAAATAACTCTTTCACCAACAATAAATAATCAGAGTAAAGTGCGGAAAATAAATGATGAGCAGAAGAGCATACGCAAACACAGCGATTTTAACCTGGTTTCCCTCGTGGAGGACTAGTCCAGGCCTGAGAACTCTAGCTCAGGATTAAATCCACTATTTGTGAAATAGTAGTTTACAACCCGTGCCTTTTCTTCAGAAGAGCACGTCAACTTCTAACAGAGGATCGCAGTGGCGATTTGCTTGGAATTGTCCAAGCGACTTCTTCGACTCTTGCACAAGAATCCTAACTGAGAGATGCTGAGCACTCGAGACTTAGGAGGCTTGTGGCTAGTAGATGGGAAGGGTATGGCTTATTGAGCTTATAAGAGAGAAGAGAAGAGAAGATTGGATGAATTGAAATGAGAGAATTCATGCCCTATTTATAGTGTTTTAATAGGCAGAATTCGGCCAGAATTCGGGTAGGAAAATTCAAAAATTTGGCCGTTGGACAACTAGCAACCAGCTAACCCTAAAATTAGGGTTCCTGATTTCTAGGGGACAGAGTTCGGCCCGAACTCTGTGTGGAGGCAGAGTTCGGCCCGAACTCTGTCTCCAGAGCACAGAGTGGTTCAAAGGGGCTTTTTGGGCAGTATTTGGTTCAGTGGAGCTAGGGATTTTGGGTAGGTTATAGACTAAGTTCCAAGAGCTCAGCATGACTCAGAGTACACAAGTCTAGACTCAATGAAATTATAAAATACAGACTCCAGAACACACTGAGAGCCGGAGACTGAGCTGTCATCTGTTTTGAACTGAATGTAGTCGTCGTGTGTCGTATTGAATTAATACAAATATTATTTAGTCAATGTAGTCAATATTTGGTTGACTGTGACTTTGTGTCAACAATCTCCCCCATATTGATAATTGACAAAATAATATATGTATATTTCAATATTCATACCTGGACACAGTTGATTGTAACATAGCTCCCCCATAAACGATGCCTGAGCTAAAAGAAGATAGCTCCCCCGTAAACCATGAACGGTGTCGAGCTAGAAGCTATAGCTCTCCCCCGTACAAAATGTATAGAACCTGTGACCTGATAGATAATATTTTCCTAGAGCAAGAACAAGCACAGATATACACAGATATACGAATGCATAGAACCTGTGGCCTGATAGATAATATCTCCCAAAAGCAAAACAAGCACAAAACTATAAAAATATACATATTTCTCCCCCTTTTGGCAGTTAGCAATATAAAGAGGCAACGAATAGTAATGCAACCACACCAAGCAGAGAAGAAACAGTGAAATACTAAGCAAAATAAGTCACTGACATAAAGTAAAACTATGATAAAGGACAGATAATGTCATCCACCAAACCAAGTGGCCAACTCATAAACAGAGTACATAAAACCAGCTACATAAAACCATAATAAACTAAATAACTGAAAGAAAAAAATAACTAAGATCATCAGCAGTAGCAGCAGCAGATCGAGCCAATCTCCATCACGGAGCACGAGAAGGTCCTGGAACATCTGAAGGACCCGGGAAGGAGCGATGAGGGTCCACAAAAGCATCATCCGGATCCATGTAACGCATAACCCACGGATCATCAATGCGATGACCCGCGCGCGCTGGATCCCTCTCCATGGGAATGTGCAGATGCTGAGACAGAGAGTACCGGATATCATGCAGAGAGTTGCCGAGAGCACTCATCTGCAGAGTGGTACGATAGTCTAGCTGTGTCCAGCGATCGTCCTCAAGAGTAAAACGATCCCGGAGCATGGTTTGAATGGACTCAAGAGTGGCAGATGGAGGAGGTGCATCCTGACCAAAAGGAGGGGCGTCAGGCTCCTCATCATCAGAATGCTCAGAGGCCTCAGGAGAGGCGACAACTGCCTGAGTACGGCGTGCCTTGGACAGGAAAGTAGGAGCAGGCAAGAACTGACAGTCATGAATAGGAATGATGAATGCACGAAAAACTATAAGAAGGTATAAAGGATAAACCAACGCTCTTGGTTTCTTCCTACAATTTATCATCTAATCCATCATTGTCCTAGGAAGATTGAATGGGATACGATAATGGAGGTGATATAAGGCAGAAATCTCAAAGTAGGTAACTTCATCAGTTGAACCAGCTTTTGGTAAGATGGTGTTAAAAATCATTCGATGAAGCTCATAGAAGTAGGGGTTGAGATGCTTGGCCATAAGTTTGCGAGGACTTATGTTAGGAGCACATAATTCCTCCTTGAATCCTTCAAGAGAAGTATCGCCAACAAATTGAAATTGACGTGCTTCCACAAGTTTATCCCAAGCATCAAGATTAACAAGATCAAGAAAATCCCCCAACTCAGAATTATTGAAAACTATGTCAATACCGGCAACCCGAGAATTGATGTGGATTGCATCGAAAGTTAAATTGTAATAAAACATTTGGATTGCACTACGGTAGATGACAAAATTTGAAGCAACTAAAGCATCCAAACATAGATCACGAAACAGAGATTCAAATTGAGCAAAGATTGTAAAATTTATCGGATGTCCCCCGAACACCGGACGAGTACGAAAATCGCTAAACCATGCATTAGACGCGTCTAGCGACACAAATAGGCGTTCGTCATATGTATTCGGATCTTGGGGACTAGGCGGGTTGAACAACGGATGAATGGGTTGTTGTTCACCTACTTGCTCAATTGGAGGAGGAGGATTCGAAGAGGAAGCTCCCTCAGTTCGAACCCTTTTCCCACGATTGGGCAAGCGAGGAGCCATTTGCAAGAAAATGGAGAACTTAAAAATGGATAGAAGGAGAGAGTTATACCTGAAAATAATACCAAACAGTGGAAGAGAATGATGAGAAACCCTTTTTCCTTGATTTTGAGGAGCAATGGAGCACTCTAGATCAAAAACTAGGGTTAGGGTTTGAAGGAAGGAGTTTGGAGAGGTGAGGAAGGAGGCAATGGTGAAGGAGAGAGAAGGAGTCCCGAAATAAAATAGGGGTTTGTCTTTGGTCGGATGAAATATTGACCATAGGATCTAAATTGATCCAACGGCAGAGCCAGATCCCGACGCTGGAACTTAGGGACCGAACTCGGCCCGAACTCTGTTAGGGGCAGAGTTCGGCCCGAGTTCTGGATCAGTGGTCCAGAACTAAAAGCAGGCTGAAAAGATAGAAAAATTGATTAAGTGTTGAACAAAAAAGATTTTGAGGATAAAAGTTTGATGAAAACAATGAAGTACATAGAGAGGTACACAAAGGTCAGAATGAACTTTAGGAAAGATCAATTAGGCAATATTAAATCGGAACAAACCATATAATAAACAAGGAAATATATTGTAATTCAGTATTTCAAATTTGCCATGGGTTAGCTGCAGGGGCCGGATCCCAGCTAGCGGTAGTCCTGAGGACTAGTGCACCGTGTCGCTTAGGCTTTTACGCCTTTTTGTCAGAAAGACCCTTTCGGCTTGTACCCATAATAAATTTGTCATAAAAGAATCAAAATATACTCGACATTTACGCAAGTAAGTCTCAACTTATAACTGGTTCATCCAAAATTCCGAGTTCACGACAAAGATAATTGAAGCGCTCTTCGGATAATGGCTTAGTAAAGAAATCTGCTAGCTGATGATCAGTGTCAATAAATTCTAAGTTAATCGTGCCATTTTGCTGATGATCACGCAAAAAGTGGTGTCTGATCTCAATGTGTTTAGTGCGTGAGTGGCAGACAGGGTTCTTAGTCAAATTGATGGCACTAGTATTGTCACAGAATATAGGAATATGTATGAAAGATAACTTATAGTCTTCAAGGGTTTGCTTCATCCACAGAATTTGTGCACAACAACGCCCAGCTGCTATGTATTCAGCTTCTGTTGTGGATAGTGCGACAGAGTTCTGCTTCTTGCTAAACCATGAGACTAAAGCCTTTCCTAATAAATGACACGTGCCGCTCGTACTTTTACGGTCGACCTTGCATCCAACAAAGTCAGCATCAGAGTAACCGATGAGGTCAAATGATGTTGACTTGGGATACCATAGGCCCACTGTAACCGTACCCTTAAGGTATCGAAAGATACGCTTAACCGCGGTCATGTGAGATTCCTTAGAATTTGCTTGATATCTAGCACATAGGCAAACACTAAACATGATATCGGGGCGACTAGCAGTTAAATAAAGTAAGCTGCCTATCATACCTCGATACTTACGTTGATCAACGGGTTTGCCGCTCTCATCTGGTTCGAGTTTGGTTGAAGTAGCCATTGGAGTGCTGATTGGTTTGATGTTGTCAAGATCGAACTTCTTCAGCATGTCCTTGGTATACTTCGATTGACAGATGAAAGTTCCATTAGCCATTTGTTTCACTTGCAGACCAAGAAAATAGTTGAGCTCTCCCATCATGCTCATCTCAAATTCTGTCTGCATACACTTGGCAAATTCTTGACAGAGGGTTTCATCAGTAGAACCAAAAATGATATCATCAACATAAATTTGAATCAACAGAATGGTGTCTTTAAAAGATTTTATAAACAGTGTAGTGTCAATTTTCCCTTTTGAAAAACCTTTCTCAAGTAAGAAGCTACTTAGCCTTTCATACCAAGCTCTGGTGGCTTGTTTGAGGCCATAAAGTGCTTTCTTTAGCTTGAACACGTGGTCGGGAAATTTGTGATTTTCAAAGCCAGGAGGTTGTTTCACATGAACTTCCTCCTTAATAAAACCATTCAGGAAAGCACTTTTCACATCCATTTGAAATAATTTAAAGTTTTGAAAATTAGCAAAAGCACAAAGCATCCGAATGGATTCTAGTCTAGCAACAGGAGCATACGTCTCATCGTAGTCGATACCTTCCTCTTGGTTGTATCCTTGAGCTACTAGATGAGCTTTGTTACGTGTGAATGAACCATCTTCATTTACTTTGTTTCTAAAAACCCATTTAGTACCAATTATCGAGTGATTAACCGGTCTAGGAACGAGTTTCCATACTTGGCTTCTCTCGAATTGGTTGAGTTCTTCTTGCATAGCAGAAATCCAAAATTCATCATTAAAAGCTTCAGAAATGTTTTTAGGCTCTACTTGTGAAATGAAGGCAGTGCTAGCAACGGAGTCTCTTAGTGATGATCTAGTAGTTACTCCACGTGAAACTTCTCCTATAACTAAATTTTCTGGATGAGAAGGTTTGAAAGAGAATTTCTTAGGCAAACCCTCCAGAGAATTAGTTTCGGTTGAAGTATTCATTGGAGTAGAAGTTGATGGCTCAACGTCATCATCAAGAGTACTTGCTGCACTGTTGTCTTTATCAAAAGTCACATTTGTTGACTCTTCCACAATGAGTGAGCGTTTATTAAAAACTCTATATCCCTTACTCTTGGCGGCATAACCAAGAAAGATACCATCGTCAGCTTTGGCATCAAATTTGCCTAAGTTGTCTTTGGTGTTAAGGATAAAACATCTACAACCAAAAACTTTAAAATAAGAAACATTGGGGGTTCTCCCAAACCAAAGCTCATAGGGTGTTTTCTTCGTAATGGGACGAATCAGCACCCTATTCAAAATGTGGCATGCTGTACTAACAGCTTCTGCCCAAAAATATTTCGGAAGTGAAAATTTATTCAACATGACTCTGGCCATATCGCCGAGAGTTCTATTCTTCCGCTCCACAACACCATTTTGTTGAGGAGTTCTAGGACAAGAAAATTCATGATCAAAGCCATTTGCATACAAAAACTTTCAAAATCATAATTTACGAATTTGCCTCCATGATTACTTCGGATTCGAGTAATCATGTAGCCTTTTTCGTTTTGAACTTTCTTTACAAAAATTTTGAAAGCAGAAATAGCATCGCTCTTATTAGCGAGAAAGAAAACCCAAGTAAATCTCGAAAAATCATCAACAATAACAAATGCATAAAGTTTGCCACCAAGGCTAGCTATTCTACTAGGACCAAATAAATCAATATGAAGTAATTGCAAGGGTCTAGTAGTACATACAGAGTTGATGGAATGAAACGAGGATTTAGTTGCCTTGTTTAGTTCACATTCGGCACATACCGTGTCCTTTTTGAATGTGATGTCAGGCAATCCTCTCACTAGCTTCTTGGTAGAAAGCCTGGATATAGCATCCATGTTGGCATGACCAAGACGCTGGTGCCAAAGTAGTCGTTCGTCTTTGTGGGCATATAGACATCTACCTGCATTGTTAGTTTTTATAGAAAGATAGAAAATATAGATGTTGTCCTCTCTTTTTCCTTCAAAAGCAATGTCTCCTGTTGACCTATCATAGATGTAGCAACTGTTTTATCCAAAGTTAATATCATATCCATGATCAGCAAGATGACTAATGCTGAGCAGGTTATGCTTTAACTCGGTCACTAGGCAGACATCCTTTATTACAGGAGAAGGAGGATGACCAATGACACCATTACCTATAATATGCCCTTTGAGATTGTTATCGAAGGATACGTATCCTTCTCTCTTCATCGATAGTGATGCAAAAAGATTTGCGTCTTCCGTCATATGTCGCGAGCATCCACTATCGAGAATCTACTTACTTTCAGTTGAGGAGGGAAGGTCCACCTACATCAAGAGTAGATGTGACCTTTGGTACCCGAGTTCTTGAGGGTCCTGAAAAGTTAGTCTTTGGAAACCAAGCATATATCTTTTTATCTACAAGTCTTCTAACTCTGCACTGTGGTGAGATGTGTCCATGTGATCCACAATAAGTACAGATAGCATTCTTATTTATACTAGGAGCATGAGAATAATATCTGTAAGCAACAGGATGAGGATGGACATGATGTGAAGAGTTAGCATGGTGAAGATGATTATGCATGGAATAAGTGGCATGTTGATGGTGTCTATGAGGCATAGAATGATGGTATTGTCTATGATGTGTGACATGCTGATATTGTCTAGATGGCATGGCATGATGATTTTGTCTATATTGCATGACATGATGATTTTGTCTATATGGTATATGAGGACCTTGTCTATATGGCATTGCATGATGATTTTGTCTATATGGTATGGCATGATGATTTTTATGTGTGGAGTGATGTTGATTGTGTCTTTGTGCATGATGAGTGTGTACTGAGTGAGAATTGTTCTTACGTGCACGTGGTTTGTGAAAGTTTGTGTATATAAATGCATGGTTATGTGCTGCATGAAAATGACGTGGTTGACTAGCATGAGTGGTGTTGTGCCCATGTGATTGGGTTTGAGGTTGAACAACCTGTTTACCCAATTTGGTTTCTAATCTTTTAGAAACAGCTTGCAGTTCATCAACCTTAATATTTAAGCCATAAATCTTAGTCATGGAAATCTTGTGTCTACTCTTTTCTTCAGCAAGCAACGTGTTGAGAGTAGTGATTTCTTGAGTTTTTGCTCAATACGTGCTTCAACATCATGTAAGCTTAATTTAAGCTTGGATACTTCATCAGTGTCATTAGTGGGTGATGTGTTTCTAACATTATCAAGAAGTAAAGAAATTCTTTGTATCTCATCTTCTAGACTTTTGATTTTGTCCTTGGCATGTTTATATTTACCGATGACCTTTTTATGATCATCGAGTAAATCAGTGAAAGCATCGCCAAGTTCATCAAAAGAGAAGTCATCCAGAGTTTCGTTAGATACCTTGTTGGAAGTTGCCATCAGGCACACATTTGCTGTATCTTGAGGAGAGTCCTTTCTTTCTCAGAGTCACTCGCTTCACTTTCATGCCAAATGCCTGTGTTGGCATATTTCTTTGATGAGTTCCTTTTGTATGGCTTCTCATAGCGGTTGCTCTTCTTCAGGAATGGGCAGTCTTTTCGGACATGTCCAGTTTTCTTGCAACCGTAACAAGTTGGTTCTTCTTCATCGTCTTCTTGAGATTCCTTCTTCCTTCGATTGAAGCGAAGGAATTTCCTGAAGTTGCGAACATGAGAGCTTGGTCTTCATCATCCGAATTATCTTCTTCGGTCTCATCATGATTAGCTCTTCGTTGATGAGCTTTGAGTGCGATCTCCCTGGTCTTCAGAGCAGGCTCTTCGAAGTCCTTGAGGTCAAGCTCGTGAGTCATAAGCTTACCCATCAAGGTCTCCATTGACATTGTTGTGAGATCGTTTCCTTCTATGATGGCTGTCACCTTAGGGTTCCAAATCTTTGGTAGCCCTCTGAGCAGCTTACGAATCTTCTCGTGGTTTGAGTACTGCTTTCCAAGCGAGGATAGAGGATTGATGATGTCGAGGAATCTTGTGAACATTTGAGTGATCGTCTCACTTGGCTTCATCTTGAAAGCTTCGTATTCTTGAGTGAGACGGCTTATTTTGGATTCCTTGACCTGTGTGGTTCCTTCATGCATCACTTCTAGAAGTCTCCATACTTCATGAGCAGTGGTGCATGTAGAGACCCTGTTGAACTCATTCCTGTCTATAGCACAGAATAAAGCATTAATAGCCCTAGCATCTAGACTTGCCTGTTTCTTCTCCTCGACAGAATATTTGTCGTGTGGTTTCTCAATGAGGTTACCATCGATAACTATTCTGGCGGGCTTTTTGTAATCGTCAGTGACGACAGTCCACAGGTCAAAGTCTAGAGACTTAAGATAGAAGCTCATCCTTGTTTTCCAATATGTGTAGTTAGTCCCATCAAATAGGGGAGGCCTATGAGTGGACTGACCTTCACCATGATTGGAAATCAAGGATTGTGTGGTTGCCATGGATCAGCTCTTAGGATGTTAGTCCTTGTAAAGAGAACAGAGCTCTGATACCAATTGAAGAACAGTTTGGCAACTCTAGAGGGGGGTGAATAGAGTTTATATAGAAAAATAGCCAATTAAAATAACTCTTTCACCAACAATAAATAATCAGAGTAAAGTGCGGAAAATAAATGAAGAGCAGAAGAGCATACGCAAACACAGCGATTTAACCTGGTTTCCCTCATGGAGGACTAGTCCAGGCCTGAGAACTCTAGCTCAGGATTAAATCCACTATTTGTGAAATAGTAGTTTACAACCCGTGCATTTTCTTCAGAAGAGCACGTCAACTTCTAACAGAGGATCGCAGTGGCGATTTGCTTGGAATTGTCCAAGCGACTTCTTCGACTCTTGCACAAGAATCCTAACTGAGAGATGCTGAGCACTCGAGACTTAGGAGGCTTGTGGCTAGTAGATGGGAAGGGTATGGCTTATTGAGCTTATAAGAGAGAAGAGAAGAGAAGATTGGATGAATTGAAATGAGAGAATTCATGCCCTATTTATAGTGTTTTAATAGGCAGAATTCGGCCAGAATTCGGGTAGGAAAATTCAAAAATTTGGCCGTTGGACAACTAGCAACCAGCTAACCCTAAAATTAGGGTTCCTGATTTCTAGGGGACAGAGTTCGGCCCGAACTCTGTGTGGAGGCAGAGTTCGGCCCGAACTCTGTCTCCAGAGCACAGAGTGGTTCAAAGGGGCTTTTTGGGCAGTGTTTGGTTCAGTGGAGCTAGGGATTTTGGGTAGGTTATAGACTAAGTTCCAAGAGCTCAGCATGACTCAGAGTACACAAGTCTAGACTCAATAAAATTATAAAATACAGACTCCAGAACACACTGAGAGCCGGAGACTGAGCTGTCATCTGTCTTGAACTGAATGCAGTCGTCGTGTGTCGTATTGAATTAATACAAATATTATTTAGTCAATGTAGTCAATATTTGGTTGACTGTGACTTTGTGTCAACACGTACCACCGGGATGAATGGAATACTGAGAACTGTGAGCCTCTGCCATGATCTCCTATCTGATATCACCACTAGGTACACAAGGACGCCTTCCAGGTCGAAGTGTACCGTCTTCATGAATACATAACTTTGGTCTTCGTCCTGCTACATATTCTACCCTAAGCCGCTGAAGCTTAAAATTTGCTGACTGTGCTAACTTAATCCTCTCAACTATGCTGGACTGAACTTGCATGCTAGCCATCAATGCCACATTGGTAGGAAGAACTACTTTTATTCATATCTTCTGAAGATCTGCTAACAACTCTGGCCGTGCTGTTAGAAAATAAACTTCGGCTCTCTTGCTCAATACATCTGCTACTACGTTGGCCTTCCCAGGATGATACTGCAGGTTGATGTCATAATCTACAAGTAGCTCTAGCCATCTCCTCTGACGCATGTTAAGATCCTTCTGAGTAAATACGTACTTAAGACTCTTATGGTCGGTGAAAATCTCCACCCGATCTCCATATAAATAATGCCTCCACAGCTTCAATGCAAAAACTACTGCTGCTAACTCCAGGTCATGTTGGGTAATTCCTTTCATGATCATGAAGTTTACGTGATGCATAAGCCACTACCTTACCATGCTGCATCAAGACACACCATAATCCCTTGCTGGATGCATCGCAATAAACTGAAAATCCTCCAGTCCCATCTGGAAGCGTGAGAATGGGTGCCATCATCAATCCCTGCTTCAACTTATCAAATAAACTCTGACACTCTGCTGTCCAAGCAAACTGTACATCCTTGTGAGTCAACTGCATCAGTGGTGCTGAAATTCGAGCGAAGTCTGACACAAATCGTCGGTAATAACCAGCCAATCCTAGGAAACTCCAAACTTCTGCGACAGTGCTAGGTACTGGCTATATTTCTATAGCCACTATATTATGGGGGTCCACTTCTACTCCACCTTTGGTAATGATATGCCCTAGGTACGAAATACGATCCAGCCAAAACTCGCACTTACTAAACTTCGCGTATAACTGGTGCTCTCTGAGAATCTGAAGAACTACACGAAGATGCTACTCATGATCTGCCTCATTCTTGCTATAGACTAGAATATCATCTATAAACACTATCACGAACTGGTCCAAATAAGGCATAAAAATACGATTCATGAGGTCCATGAATACGGCTGGCACATTGGTCGCTCCAAATGGCATAACAAGGAACTCCCAATGTCCATATTTGGATCTGAACGCTGTCTTCAGGATGTCTTGCTCTCTGACTCTGATCTGATGGTACCCTGACCGCAAGTCAATCTTCAAAAATACTGCTGCTCCTTTGAGCTGATCAAACAAACCATCTATCCTTAGTAGAGGGTATCTGTTCTTAATTGTTACGGAGTTCAAGGTACGATAATCAACACATAATCTTGACGTAACATCCTTCTTTTTCATAAGAAGTATCGGGGCTCCCCAAGGTGATCCGCTAGCACGAATAAATTTCTTGGTTCTAAGTTCTTCAATCATCTTGTACAAGATCTCCAACTCTGAAGACGCCATCCTATAGACTCCTTCTGACACTGGTGCTGATCCGGGAATCATATCAATGGTGAACTCGATATCTCTCTGGGGGAACGCCTGGAAGTTCTTCGAAAAATACGTCAGGAAATTTTCTACAACTCTGGGTAACTGAACTGCTGCTGCCACTGCCATCCGCAACACTGGAGAAGAAGGTTCTACTCCGCCTCAGAAAAATGAAAACTCTGGCTCAGCAGGAATACTAAAAATAATCTTGCTGATATGGCAATCTATTCTAACATACTTGTCCCTCAACCAATCTATTCCTAGGACCATATCATAGTCGGCCATCGAAAATTCTATCAATCTAGCGAAAAACTCTCTACCGCTAACTACGATCCGACACGAAGAAAGACTCTATCTATACCCATAAGACCGTTACCAGTAAGTATATTGAGCCTCACTGATAAGGACTCGGGCTCCAGTCCTATCCGTATTACGAATCGTGCAGACATGAATGAATGTGATGCTCCCGAATCAAATAATACTGATGTAGGAAAAGTTGATGAGAATGGTACCTGCCACCACCACACCTGAAGCTAACTTTTCTTTTACCGTCAGAGCCATATCATGACCTTGTCCTCTTGGTGCTAGTCCCCTCTGCTGGAAACCTCTCTGCCTGTTCTGGTTCTGAGCTTGGGCCTGGGCATACTGCTGCGGCCTTTGCTGCTGGAAAGCTTGGGCCTGAGGCGACAATGGCCTCGGAGGCTGGTACTGCTGCTGCACTGGTGCTGGATCCCAAACCGATGGACTGTTAGGTTCGATGATGATGAACTGGCCCTGTGCGGACAGGACCCTATCATGTGATCCGACGCCCCACAAGCCAAGCAGAATCCCTGTGCTCTGCGACACTCTGAAATAACGTGACCGGGCTTCCCACAATGAGAGCAACCCATTGCGGAAGACTGCTTCTGCTTCTGCTGCTGGGGATACGTCGGGGTTGAATGGTGAACCGACGTAACTGAGGCTGCCCGCCTTGGAGTTCCTATATTCAAAGCCCTAGTTGCCGGGACTGGTACGGATGACTGGGACATTTGCCCATGGGACCTCTTCCGACCTCCGGTTCGGTCCACTATCCTCTGAGAAGTATACTCATGCATCTTTGCTGCTCGCAAGACGGCATAAAATGTCTGGTGCTCGAATTGCTCCACAGTTAGAATAATCTCTAGGTGGAGTCCCTGCTGGAACCGCTGGGCTAGGTCCAATTCGGTCACCACCAAGGTGGGAGCAAACCGACTTAGTCTTGAAAACTCGGCCGCATAACCGTCGACCATCCTGCTCATCTGCCTCAAATTGGTGAACCTCGTCTGTAGGTCGTACCGAGCTACAGCATCGAAGTACTTGATCTAAAACTTGTCACTGAATACCGCCCATGGGACATGCGTTGCCAATCCAACTGCTAGCATCGCCCACCAGCTGCGGGCTAAGTCTAATAACTACAAGCGCACAACGACCACCTTCTCTCATTCGGGAATCTAGCTGCCTCTAGGATAACTTCTATGTTCTGAAACCAAGCATCAGCAGCGATAGCATCTTCACTAGCATCAAAGAAAAAAGGATTCAAACGCTTGAAGCTGTTGGCCGCATTGTTCCCTTGGTAACCAACTCTACCCAGGGCATCTTGTACTGTCTGGTGCAGGGCGTCACCTCGACGATCTTAAGATGCAAGCAACTCCCTAATAAGCCCCACCAGGGTCCCATTATCAGGCTCTGCAGGCTGGTCGGGCTGAACTGGTGGCTCTTGACCCCCGGTAGACATGACTCTGGAGGCTACCCCTGAATGCTGGACTTGATCTCCAGGTTGCTGCTGGTTCACTGGAGGTGCTCCGGCTTGCTAATCGGTAGGACCAAGAACAATGCCGCTGAAGAAACGACATGGGGAACAACAAGGAAGGACCATGATAGATCAAGGATATAAGCATGTGATCAGATCAAGATTTCAAAAATATTAGAAGACACGAGTAGAGATCAAGGGCGAGTGCTGATTGAGACATCTATCTAGTAAACCCTCACATATCATGATTTACAAGACCTGCATGGGCCACCACTTAGACCGTGTCACGCCCCAGAACCAGAATATGGAGAGCGGGGGACAGACACAGCCAGCTACGTATATTAAAGTGAATTCTACCTCAATATACGGTCACGACTGTCTAGATACATGAGGGTTTAACTACAAGCCAATAGTCTCTTAAGGTCAAGAACAAGTCTAGTGTCTCAATCTCAAGCAAGCAAGTAAATGTAACAAGATGGTAGATCATCAGACATACAAAGTAAGGCATCCCATACATTACATATTCAGATGATCATGAAGCTAGTCATACAAAATGCGAAAACTAGCAAGAGTTTAAGTCATACAAGATCAACCCTAGGATTTGTCAACCACGTTACAGCCCTTAGGCAGACAAGAAATATAAGTATTCAATACGAGCTAACACTTGCTCGGCGGCTAAACGCCTCAAAAGAATAATTTTACAATATAGCGGCAAGCAAAATAAAATCCACTCGTTGCTATGATTTCTTCTAGTGGTCACCATCTGGCTGGAAGGCAGTTAGATCCTCGGGTGCTGCTCCGAAATCTGGCCATACAAAACCAGCTGGGTCAGACCCCAGAAAGAGCAAGTGCCACAAGGGAGACTTCACTTAAAAACTAAAACCAGCAATTAGCATAAAACACAATTATATAATAAAAGACTGGTGATAAGGAAAATTATGATGATATACGAAAAGATAACCATGGGACTATTCAGATAACCAATTTACAACCCTTAAACCAAACAAGGACCGGGGTTGTAACCCTTCATCTGAACGGAACTTGGTTTTCCACCATTTATCGATAAAGTAAGGCACAAGAAATCAGATCATATAACACTCTTGTACTGGATCAGGACAAGACTAGACTGTGCTAGACTCCATCCAATCAATCACGGTCAATCAATGAGTACGGCTTGATACTTTAACTAGCTAGGGTTATCACAAGCCTAGTTACTAGCAAGATGCAATGAGATGTTCCAGCAGTCACAGTCTCTGCAGCTATCCAGGTTATCTAGGCGAGGTTGATTATCAAAGTTATCCATAATTATTAGATGGCTTAGAGCGTAACACATAACAGTGTGTCTTGTACTTGTTTCATGAAGTGCCCCACTTGACAGTGTGCTGAAAATGTGCCCTACTCGACGGCAGACTACAAGTCCCTCAGGTGTGGCCGGGATAACGGGATCGCCTGTAACTGGAAATATCTCTCTATATGAACTACTTGATCAATCCAGTCATTAACCTTAGTCAGATTCAGTATGAATCCCTGACCGTGGTAACCAGGGACTCATGTCCTAGACACGATGCAAGACGAGACTAGACTAGTAGCTTGTACAAACAAGTTTCAAGCAAGCACCCACGGTGTCAAGACTAGCATTTACTTAGCGAGTCGAGGTAGCTGTCTCAACACATTCAAGGTTATATGTCAAGATTACTTAGCAGGTCGAGATAACCATCGCAACGGTGCTCGCGAGTTCATGTCAGGATTACTTGTCAGGGGTGCACCACAACGGGTCACCATCATGTCATGTTACTTATACTTGTTACTTGTTAGGAGCGCGCCACGATGGGCCACTATCATGAGTTGTCACAAAATTATGCCGTGTACAGATTATCATTACAATATTAACATATCATGATTATACCGAGTTCATATCAAAAAGCGTAAGGATAGAGTAAGGGGGTACCATGTGCCCAATAAAGGTGAATCTAGGGCAATGGATGCCAGGGCCATACTGTGCCAGGCAAGGGGATAAGATACGCTAGGCTAGAAAGCCTCGGGGCAGGAGAGTATGCCAAAGGGGTACGCCAAGGGGGGTACGCCAATGAAATATGCATAAAGGAAGTACGCGTAAAGGAAGTACGCATAAAGAAGTACGCCAAGGAATATGCCAAGGAGAGTACGCATAATAGAAGTACGCGTAAAGGAGTATGCGTAAATAAAGTACGCATGAATGAAGTACGCATAAAAGAGTATGCGTAAAGGAATAAGGTTACACGTAAAGGAGTATGCGTAATGGAGTAAAGTTACGCGTAAAGGAGTACGCGTAATGGAGTAAAGTTACGCATAATGGAGTAAAGTTACGCGTGAAGCTTGTTTTACACCTAGGCAACGTTGTCACGCCCCAGAACTAGAATACTGGAGAGCGGGGGCAGACATAGCCAGCTACGTATATTGAAATAGAAACCACCTCGATATACGGTCACGACTGTCTAGAAATATGAGGGTTTACTACAAGCCAACAGTCTCTTATGGTCATGAACAAGTCTAATGTCTCAATCACAAGCAAGTAAGTAAGGTCGCAAGATGTATGATCATTAAATATACAATGATAAGGCGTCCCAAATACTACATATTCAGCTGATCATGAAGCTAGTCGTACAAAATGCAAGGACTAGCAAGAGTTAAGCCATACATGATCAACCCTAGGATTTGTTAATCATTTACAGCCCGTAGGCAGACAGTAAGTAAAGTACATCGAGCTAACAGGTGCTCGTCAGCTAAATGCCTCAAAAGAATAACTTTACAATAGAGTGAGCGAAACAAAATAGAAAACCCACTCGTAGCCCGGGTTCCTTCTAGTCGCCACCATCGGGCTGGAGGTTCGGAAGATCCTCGGGAGCAGTTCCAAAATCTGGTCACACAAAACCAGCTGGGTCAACCCCAGAAAGAGCAAGTGCCACAAGGGGGCCACGAAATAAGAACAAAAGCCAGCAATTAGCACAAGAAAATTTAATATTTAAAACTAGAATTTACGAAAACATGTCAGGATGATATACGACGAGATAATCATGGAACTATTCCGACAGCCAGGTTACAACCCGTAAACCAAACAAGGACCGGGGTCGTAACCCTTCATCTGAACAGAACTTGGTTTCCCACCATTTATCGGCAAGATAATAATGCAAGAAATTAATACAGAGAGCAATCTTGTACTGGATCAAGACATGGCTAAACTGTTTATACCTTATTCAATCAATCACGGCCAAGCAGATACTACGGCTTACTACTTTAACTAACTAGGGTTATCACATGCCTAATTACTAACAAGATGCAGTGAGATTGTTCCACAGCCATGTCATGCCCCAGTACCGAAATACGGGGACGGACTAGGCCAGCTACTCCATATGAGGTACATAACGTCATACGGCGATCGTGGCTGTCGAGAGACTAGGGGGTACATGCTACAATCAAGTCTCCTATGGTCCCACGGAGTTCTATGTCTCAATCAATCATGTCAAATCAGCAATTAAATGAACATTAAAGATAAAACAGTAAGGCGTCCCTGACGCTTCATCAAAATGATCATGAGAGACTAGCTTTATAACTTAGCTATCTCAGAGAGTCAGGAGTACAAAATTATACACAGCTGCAGTCTGTTTAATTACAATTATGTATTGACACAAAATATCAAGTAATCCGGCTAACAGGTGCCGGTGGCTAAACGCCGCAAAAGTATAAACAGGAGTGGTGGAGAAGAAAACCCACTCGAGTCTCCGAACGCCATGCTCCTAGTATGCACCATGGATGTCAGGGAGGAAGATCGTGTCCTCTGGCTCTGCTACGAGATCTGGCCAAACAAAACCAGCGGGGTCAGCCCCGAATAGCAAGTACCGCCAAAGGGGCACAAGAGTTAAGATTAAAAACCCAACTAATAGAATGACTGATAATAGTAATACTTATGCTACTATTATAGGGTAGCGCAACATCCTGAACCCATATGGCACCCTTACAACCAATAAGGACAAAAGGTGCCGCATGGAGCCGGGACGTGTCGTACTCTATAACATTCACATAAGTTAAAAGGTATAAACCATAAAATCTCCTGATCGTGACTTCGGTCGATAGCCTATCGCAGCACAATAACCAACCCAATAATCAAACAAGAACATGGGTTGGATTATGCACCATGATAGACCATGTTCCTCAGTCTTTCACAGAAGTAGCACTTCACAACCAGAATAAGTCTTCCGTTCATAACTTCGGTCCACAGCCTGTCATAGTACGATAACCAACCCAACAATCAAACAAGAACATGGGTTGGATCATGCACCATGACAGTCCGCTTCCCTCAGTTATTCACGGAAGGTAAATAGGAAACATGCAAGTCATTTTCACGGCCAATCAAGTCTACGAGTTTTTAGTGGAACGAGGTTATCCTCGCGTCATGTTATTAGAAGAATCCTCAGATCGTATCTTTTCAGCAAGGCTAGCCAACCCAGGGGTTCGCGTAGACAGGTGTCATGGAGCACAGGTCCCTCGTGAGGCCACCTTGCCAAGACATGTAATATATAGCAGGAATTAATCGGATACAGTCATCCACTCGTTGCGGACGACATAGTATCCGTGGAGACCAGCCGGCGCGCCAAGACAATATCTCAGGGCGGCTGGTGTAACACGATCTCGGGACTCTGCCCTCCCCATGCATTTAATATATTCAGTTGCCTAGTTTGACCCTAGGTGAAATCTTGGACTCTCATGCTGTGGCCTGCATGATTATCCTTCTAAAGTCGTACTTTAGTACGAGTACCCTAAGTGAGGATCCATGTCAATCAGTATGTCAACATATGCTACCCTCCTTAGTATAATGCATCATTACAAATACGCCACGTGGAGTTACCAGTCATTTGTCGAGCATGAACAAGAGCTGGGACATTCAGGTACATGTATCAGGTAGGAACACTTTGTTCTCCGGGGTCAGATCAGTGCTCATATCATGCTCGGGACAAAAGGCATAAGGATATAAAATGGGCATATAATAAAAAATATCAAAAGCATACGCACAACAAGGCAGCGTGCGTGAAAAGTCACGCAGGCTCAAGGAAAGAGCAGCGTGAAAAGTCACGCAGGCTCAAGGGAAAGAGCTGCGTGAAAAGTCACGCAAGCTCAAGGGAAGAGCTGTGTGAAAAGTCACGCAGGCTCAAGGGAAAGAGCAGCGTGAAAAGTCACGCAGGCTCAAGGGGAAAGAGCAGCGTGAAAAGTCACGCAGGCTCAAGGGGAGAGCTTGTGTGAAAAGTCACGCAAGCTCAAGGGAAGAGCTGCGTGAAAAGTTACGCAGGCTTAAGGGAAAGAGCAGCGTGAAAAGTCACGCACGCTCAAGGAGAGAGCAGCGTGAAAAGTCACGCAAGCTCAAGGAAGAGGGCTGCGTGAAAAGTCACGCAGGCTCAAGGGAAAGAGCAGCGTGAAAAGTCACGCACGCTACAGGAAGCAGCGTAGGTGAAAAGTCACACACGCTACGGGAGACACGCTTCCAACAGAAAGCGTACCTAAGTCTGCGTACGCAGCGCTAAAGAGCGCGCGTAGCTCAGTGTGCGTGTGCTAAGAAGCTCTGCACACTGCTCACTGTCTTCTCCAAACAGCAAGAACACCATGGCAGAACCTAAAACTTCAAAACATCACAACTTGGCCATCCGAACTCCAAATCCGGATTTTAAGGTTCCATCTTGGGTGAAATGGAATTTTCTTCCACATGAAAGCATCAAAACCCACAAAACTTTAACAAAAATATATCAAGACTAAGGAAATCCGAAAATAATTAAAACTTAGATCTACAAAAATCAAAGCTTCAAAATGGAAATTTTCAAGTTCTAAACTAGTATAGATTGAGGAGAAGAACATGTTTTGGCAAATAGTTTTGTAAGAAATCATTAACAAAATTATTGATCCCTCTCTTGAGCAAGTTGGTACTTGCCTTGGTTGGTGGAGGAAGTAAATAAAGAGTAAATGAGAGGAGAGAGAAGGAGATGAGTTATTATATAGAATCTTGAACCCATGGGTTCGTGATGAACCAAAGGGTTCATGATGAACCATGGGTGAACCAAGAATAGGTTACCCAAATGAGCCAAAACTGTAGGCCCAAATGCAGAAAATAAATTAGGAAATATTATTTTATCGAATATTTTTAGGAAATACATGAAGAAATACTGCATAATAAATATCGTATAAATACAAGGTAAATACAATTTATCGGTTTTACATATTAAAATACGTATTCCAGGATTGGGGAGTGACATCTCTACCCTTCTTAGAAAAATTCTGTCCTCGGAATTCCAGCCAAGACAGGATAGTGAAATCAGGGCAAGCAAGGCACAATCATATATAAGTTAACTATCATAGCAGTTATTATCATACATCACAAAGTGCAAAATAAGCAGGTGCAGAAAAGCATGGAATCGTGTCAATAAGGTGCATAAATATACCTTATTAGTCAAACAAATACGGATAACGAGATCTGATCTCGTCCTCGCGCTCCCAGGTTGACTCTTCCGAAGAGTGATGGTTCCAAGAAACACGGACAAGGCTTATCGTCCGATTCTTGAGTACCTTCTCTCGCCGATCCAAAATAGATACGGGTTGTTCCTCGTAAGTTAGGTCGGTACCAACGACTAACTCAGAATGATCGAGGACATGACTCGGATCCGGGACATACCCACGTAATTGGGACACATGAAACACATCATGTATGCCAGTTAACGAAGGCGGAAGGGCAAGTCGATAAGCCACATCGCCTACCCGAGCGAGAATCTTAAAAGGACCAACGTATCTTGGACTAAGCTTTTCTCGGGTTCCAAATCTGATGATACCCCGAGTAGGCAAAATCCGCAGAAACACTTGGTCGCCAACTCTAAACTCTAGAGGCGTACGATGCTGATCTGCCCAATGACGATGTCGGTCCTGTACAACTCGAAGGCGCTCTCTGACTAACTTAACTATCTCCACAGTCTGCGTGATCATCTCCGGCCCCAACAACTTTCGTTCTCCGACGTCGTCCCATGCCAAAGGGGACCTGCACTTCCTTCCGTACAATGCTTCGAACGGGGCCATCTGAATGCTAGCCTGATAGCTGTTGTTATAGGAGAACTCCACTAGATAAAGGTGATCCTTCCAAGATCTGCCAAAATCCAAGGTACACGCCCGTAGCATATCTTCTAACGTCTGAATGGTTCTTTCTGATTGTCCGTCGGTTTGTGGATGATAAGCAGTACTGAACCTTAACTTGGTTCCCAAACTTTGGTGCAAGCTCCGCCAAAAATGGGAAGTAAACCGCGTATCCCGATCTGATACTATACTAACTGGAACACCGTGCTGCCTTACTATCTGCTTCATGTACATTTCTGCTAACTGCTCAGTAGTCTGTCCAACTCGGAAGGGAAGAAAATGAGCGACCTTCGTGAGTCCATCTACTATTACCCAGACTGCATTCTTGCCAGCCGGGGATCTAGGTAAACCGATCACAAAATCCATTGTGATGTGCTCCCATTTCCATTCTGGGATAGGAAGCGGTTTAGCAATCCTGCTGGTCTCTGCTGCTCGGCTTTTACCTGCTGACATACCAAACACTTGGATACAAATCTCGCTATCTCTCTTTTCATGCCATTCCACCAAAAGAACTGCCTGATATCCCGAACATCTTCGTTCCTCCTGGATGAATGGAGTAAATAGAACTATGAGCTTCGGACATAACTTCTTGCCGAAGGTCTCCACTCGGTACACAGAGTCTGTTTCCAAACCTGAGCGTACCATCTTCATGAATCACTAACTCCTTCCTACGGCCTGATTCACACTCCGACCGCAACTTCTGAATCTGTGGATCTTCTGCTTGTGCTGCCCTTATCCTCTCTACTAAGGTTGACTGAATCTGCATACTGGTCATTCTTTCTATATCCCTTGGCAAAACTACTTCGATTCCCATACTCTGAAGGTCATCTAAAATATGCCTCTGCGAGGTCAAGATAAAGGCACTGTCTCTCCTACTCAGTGCATCTGCAACTACATTCGCCTTGCCTGGATGATACTGAAGATCTAAATCAAAATCCTTCAGCAGTTCTAACCATCTTCTTTGCCTCATGTTTAAATCTCGCTGCGTGAATACGTATTTCAAACTCTTATGATCAGTATAGATCTCTACCCGATCCCCGTACAAATAATGCCTCCACAACTTGAGTGAAAACACCACAGCTGCTAACTCCAAATCGTGAGTCGGGTAATTCTTCTCATGGTCTCGAAGCTGTCGAGACGCATATGCTATCACCTTTCCGTGCTGCATCAATACACATCCAAGACCCTTCCCTGATGCGTCACAATATACTGTAAAGCCTCCTGCTCCTACTGGAAGTGTCAAGATCGGGGCTGAGATCAATCTCTTCTTCAATTCTTCAAATGATGCCTGACAGCTAGCTGACCAAACAAACTCTACGTCCTTGTGCGTCAAACGCATAAGGGTGCAGAGATCTTGGCAAAGTCCGCCACGAACCTTCTGTAGTAACCAGATAATCCTAAGAAACTTCGCACTTCTACAACCGTTCTCGGGACTGGCCAATGCTCTACGGCCTCAATCTTCTTCGGATCCACTGACACTCCTGCCCCAGAAATTACATGCCCCAGGAATGAAATGTGATCTAACCAGAATTCATACTTGTCGAGCTTCGCATAAAGTTGATGCTCCCTCAATGTCTGCAAGACAGTCCTAAGATGTTTCTCATGCTCCTCTTCACTGCTGGAATAGACAAGGATATCATCTATGAACACCACCACAAATTTATCCAAGTACGGCAGAAAGATGCGGTTCATTAAATCCATGAATACTGCGGGGGTGTTGGTTAATCCAAAGGGCATTACTAAAAACTCATAATGTCCATATCTAGATCTGAATGCTGTCTTCGGTATGTCTTGCTCCTGGACTCTTACTTGATAGTATCCTGACCTAAGATCGATCTTGGAAAAGACGCTGGCCTTGCTCAACTGGTCAAACATGTCATCAATCCTTGGCAGCGGGTACTTATTCTTTACTGTTACTACATTCAGCTTGCGGTAGTCGATGCACATCCTCGTCGACCCATCCTTCTTGGGAACTAGAATCACTGGCGCAGCCCAGGGCGATTTACTGTCTCGGATGAATCCCTTAGACTTCAACTCTTCTTCATGTTGATACAACTTATCCTGTTCTGACGGCGACATTCTGTAAACTCTATCTGCAATAGGCCTCGTTCCAGGGTTTAACTCAATGCTAAATTCTACCTCTCTGACTGGGGGTATCCCTGGAAGCTCATCAGGGAAGACGTCGAGAAAATCTTCGACCACTCTCAGAATCTGTCCTGGCTCTGACACTGCGGCTGAGATGACGCCTCCGGCCTCTGCATCATAGGACAAGTGGAAATACGTAGTCTGAACTACCACACCTCAAGCATAAGCCATTCGCTGACCGGCACACCTCCCTTGTGTGCCCTGCCTTCCCACAGAATGTACAGCCCTGGGGTGCTCCCTGACGCTGTTGCTGGTTCCTCGGCTGCTGATGCCGAACTGGTGCTGTATTAGTTGACACGGCCGTCCTCCGCGGTGCTCCTGCATCATGAATACGTACACCGGGTGCTGGTGCCGACGTTCGCTGTACTGCTCCTCCTCCAACCTGGGAATGAGATCTCTTCTGACCTCCTGTCCTCGATGCCAACCTCTGTTGGGTAAGCTCGTGCCTCCGAGCGGCCGTCAAAACAGCGTCAAACGTCTGGTAGTCGTGTCCTTCCACAAGCTGTAATAGTTCTAAATGAAGTCCTTGCTGGAACCTCATAGCTTTCTCTGGCTCTGTTGCCACCATTGCTGGTGCGAAACGGCACAATCTGCAGAACTCTGCTGCATACCCATCTACGGTCTTGCATGCTTGCTTGAGACTGATGAACTTCTGCTGGAGCTCATATCGAGCTACTACGCCAAAATACTTGGCCTTGAATCTGTTACTGAAGGTGGTCCAACGAACAGGAAGTCTCGCACCAACTTCTTCTGATGCCCACCAGCCGCGGGCAAGATCCTGAAGTACTAATTTGACCTGATCAACCCTCTCATCATCTGGAACCTTAGCTGCCACAAGAATGGCTTCAATGTATTGAATCCATGCATCTGCAGTGATGGCATCCTCCGTGCCATCAAAATACCTCGGGTTCAAGCGACGGAACCTTCCTGATGCTCCCGAGTCAACCCCGGCACTCCTCTCAAGAGCTAACTGAATCCCCTGGTTCAGCAACACGTTCTGCTCCTGCTGCCGAGTCTGTTGCTGTTGGTTAGTGACAAGAAACCCTCGGATGATCTCCAGGAGTGCTACGGCGTCTGGTACTGCCGTCGCTGCTGGTGCTGCAGGAGTTCCAATAACCTGTGGCTGCACTGCCTCTGGTTCCACTTCTGCTTGTGCCTGTCCTGGGGAAGGTTCTCTCCCCTGTTGCTGCCCAGTCGAGCCATGCTCTTGCTGCTCTTCCTCATGGGCCTCACCCGCTACTGAGAATGAAGCACCCCTATAGAGATGAATATAAGATTATCAAGTCCGGACGAGAAAGATTTCGAGGATGCAAGTCAGGTTAGAGATCAAGGCAAGGACAGAGAATTCGAAACGGAATTTCAAGGAGAACAGGTTTTGATTGAGATTCCTAATAATTCGCAATACCCACAAGTCTGAAAAATAGACCTGCATGGGCCACCACTAAAACCTTGTCACGCCCCAGTACCAAAATACGGGGACGGACTAGGCCAGCTACTCCATATGAGGTACGTAACGTCATACGGCGATCGTGGCTGTCGAGAGACTAGGGGGTACATGCTACAATCAAGTCTCCTATGGTCCCACGGAGTTCTATGTCTCAATCAATCATGTCAAATCAGCAATTAAATGAACATTAAAGATAAAGCAGTAAGGCGTCCCTGACGCTTCATCAAATGATCATGAGAGACTAGCTTTATAACTTAGCTATCTCAGAGAGTCAGGAGTACAAAATTATACACAGCTGCAGTCTGTTTAATTACAATTATGTATTGACACAAAATATCAAGTAATCCGGCTAACAGGTGCCGGTGGCTAAACGCCGCAAAAGTATAAACAGGAGTGGTGGAGAAGAAAACCCACTCGAGTCCCCGAACCGCCATGCTCCTAGTATACCCATGGATGTCAGGGAGGAAGATCGTGTCCTCTGGCTCTGCTACGAGATCTGGCCAAACAAAACCAGCGGGGTCAGCCCCGAATAGCAAGTACCGCCAAAGGGGCACAAGAGTTAAGATTAAAAATCCAACTAATAGAATGACTGATAATAGTAATACTTATGCTACTAATATAGGGTAGCGCAACATCCTCGAACCCATATGGCACCCATACAACCAAACAAGGACAAAAGGTACCGCATGGAGTCGGGACGTGTCGTACTCTATAACTTTCACATAAGTTAAAAGGTATAAACCATAAAATCTCCTGATCGTGACTTCGGTCGATAGCCTATCGCAGCACAATAACCAACCCAACAATCAAACAAGAACATGGGTTGGATCATGTACCATGATAGACCATGTTCCTCAGTCTTTCACAGAAGTAGCACTTCACAACCAGAATAAGTCTTCCGTTCATAACTTCGGTCCACAGCCTGTCAGTACGATAACCAACCCAACAATCAAACAAGAACATGGGTTGGATCACGCACCATGACAGTCCGCTTCCCTCATTTATTCACGAAGGTAAATAGGAAACATGCAAGTCGTTTTCACGGCCAATCAAGTCTACGAGTTTCTAGTGGAACGAGGTTATCCTCGCGTCATATTATTAGAAGAATCCTCAGATCGTATCTTTCCAGCAAGGCTAGCCAACCCAGGGTTCGCGTGGACAGGTGTCATGGAGCACAGGTCCCTCGTGAGGCCACCTTGCCAAGACATGTAATATAGCAGGAATTAATCGGATACAGTCATCCACTCGTTGCGGACGATATAGTATCCGTGGAGACCAGCCGGCGCGCCAAGACAATATCTCAGGGCGGCTGGTGTAACACGATCTCGGGACTCTGCCCTCCCCATGCATTTAGTATATTCAGTTGCCTAGTTTGACCCTAGGTGAAATCTTGGACTCTCATGCTGTGGCCTGCATGATTATCCTCCTAAAGTCGTACTTTAGTACGAGTACCCTAAGTGAGGATCCATGTCAATCAGTATGTCAACATGTGCTACCCTCCTTAGTGTAATGCATCATTACAAATACGCCACGTGGAGTTACGAGTCATTTGTCAAGCATGAACAAGAGCTGGGACATTCAGGTACATGTATCAGGTAGGAACACTTTGTTCTCCGGTGTCACATCAGTGCTCATATCATGCTCGGGACAAAAGGCGTAAGGATATAAAATGGGCATATAATATCTAATAAAATATCAAAAGCATACGCACATCAAGGCAGCATGCGTGAAAAGTCACGCAGGCTCAAGGAAAAGAGCAGCGTGAAAAGTCACGCAGGCTCAAGGGAAAGAGCTGCGTGAAAAGTCACGCAAGCTCAAGGGAAGAGCTGCGTGAAAAGTCACGCAGGCTCAAGGGGAGAGAGCTTGTGTGAAAAGTCACGCAAGCTCAAGGGAAGAGCTGCGTGAAAAGTCACGCAGGCTCAAGGGAAAGAGCAGCGTGAAAAGTCACGCACGCTCAAGGAGAGAGCAGCGTGAAAAGTCACGCAAGCTCAAGGAAGAGGGCTGCGTGAAAAGTCACGCAGGCTCAAGGGAAATAGCAGCGTGAAAAGTCACGCACGCTACAGGGAGCAGCGTAGGTGAAAAGTCACGCACGCTACGGGAGACACGCTTCCAACAGGAAGCGTACCTAAGTCTGCGTACGCAGCGCTAAAGAGCGCGCGTAGCTCAGTGTGCGTGAGCTAAGAAGCTCTGCACACTGCTCACTGTCTTCTCCAAACAGCAAGAACACCATGGCAGAACCCAAAACTTCAAAACATCACAACTTGGCCATCCGAACTCCAAATCCGATTTTCAAGGTTCTCTTGGGTGAAATGGAATTCTCTTCCACATGAAAGCATCAAAACCCACAAACTTCAACGAAAATACTCACGAAAATAGATCAGACTAAGGAAATCCGAAAATTAAAACTTAGATCTACAAAAATCAAAGCTTCAAAATGGAAATTTTCAAGTTCTAAACTAGTATAGATTGAGGAGAAGAACATGTTTTGGCAAATAGTTTTGTAAGAAATCATTAACAAAATTATTGATCCCTCTCTTGAGCAAGTTGGTACTTGCCTTGGTTAGTGGAGGAAGTAAATGAAAAGTAAATGAGAGGAGAGAGAGGATGAGTTATTATATAGAATCTTGAACCCATGGGTTCGTGATGAACCAAAGGGTTCATAATGAACCATGGGTGAACCAAGAATAGGTTACCCAAATGAGCCAAAACTGTAGGCCCAAATGCAGAAAATAAATTAGGAAATTATTTTGTCAATATTTTTGGGAATACATGAAGAAATACTGCATAATAAATATCGTATAAATACAAGGTAAATACAATTTATCGGTTTCACATATTAAAATACGTATTCCAGGATTGGGGAGTGACAAGCCACAAGCCCTGCAGACCATCCAGGTTACCCAGGTCGAAAATTAGGGGTTGAATTCAGGTGGGTACATCGTCCGGGAGACAAATGTACCCTTAGGTGACTTAGAGGGTGCAACACGCGACGGTGTGCTGGAAATGTGCCCTACTCGACGGCAGGCTACAGATCCCAAGAGCGCCCAGGTAATGGGTTAAGCAAGGGGTCAAGGGAGCAGCGTACGCGCAAGAGCACGCACGCAGGGGAGCAGCGTACGCACAAAAGCACGCACGCAGGGGAGCTGCGTACCACAAAAGGCACGCACGCAGGAGAGCTACGTACGCACAAAAGTCACGCACGCAGGGAGCTGCGTACGCAAAAAGTCACGCACGCAGGAGAGCTGCATACGCAAAAAGTCACGCACGCAGGAGAGCTGCGTACGCGAAAAGTCACGCACGCAAGAAGCTGCGTACGCGTAAAACACGCACGCAGGGGAAAGGGTCTTCTTCTCCATGGCTGAGAAGAAGCTCTCATGGCTCCAAAACTTCCAAGCATCACAACTTGGCCATCCGAACTCCAAATCCGGATTTCTAAAGTTCCAACTAAGGTGAAATGGAATTCTCTTCCACATGGAAACATCAAAACCCATAAAAATCCAACTCAAATAGATCAAAACCATGTAAAACCGAAAATAGGGAAAACTTAGATCTAGAACAATGGAGACTCCAAATCACAAAATACCAAGTTCTAATATTGATCACCATGTCCTAATCTAGCAAATGGACAAATAAAAGAGGGTTCTCATGTGGTGGCAAGGTGCACTTGCCTATGGGTGGGTGTTGTGTAGAGGAAGGAGAAGAGTGTTGTGTAGAGAAAGGAAGAAGAAATTAATGGAGGTTTATGAGGAGAGAAAAAAGTTGGTGGAGTTTTAAAGAGGGTGGGATGTGGTTATTGAGGGTGGAGCATTGGCTAAGGTGTTCCAATACACATAAACCAAATCAAACCAACCCAATCCAATTAAAACCGAGCCATGACAAAATCCGAAATACAGAAATACCGAAATTCCACAAGTTGAGAAAAAAAAAAATACATGCCAAAATCCAAATACGAGTATAAGTACGAAATATGGGAAATACGGGAAATGAGGGTGACAACTCTACCCACCTTAAAAGAATTTCGTCTTCGGAATTTAATCAAGGAGCTAGAGATTATTACGACAAGCTACACTAAGCACAGGCAAGTTACACTAAGCAGTTCAATCATACAATGCAAGCAAGGAAGAGAAAACGTAAGGCATAAGAAGATATTATACCTCACGAGTCAAACAGGTAGGGATATCGCGATCGGATGTCGTCCTCACGCTCCCACGTTGACTCACCTAGAGAGTGATGACCCCAAGCAACACGAACTAATTTAATAGTCTTGTTCTTGAGTATCTTCTCCCTCCGGTCCAATATAGACACGGGCCTCTCCTCATACGAAAGGTTGGTACCAACAACCAATTCCGAATGGTCTAGGATGTGGCTCGGGTCCGGAATATACCGTCGTAATTGGGACACACGGAATACATATGCACCTCACTTAGCGACGGCGGAAGAGCGAGACGATAGGATACATCTCCTACTCGCTCTAGAATATCGAACGGCCCTATATACCTAGGACTAAGCTTTCCCCGTACGCCAAAGCGAATGACGCCGCGGTTAGGCGAGATCCTAAGGAATACATGGTCGCTGACAGCTGTAGTGCCCCGTCCCGCTCAGTCAATCGGAGGAATCAAAACGCCGACGGCGTTCGGACTTGGCCTTGCGACGGCCGTTTGAAGACATCGCTCAGGTGGGGTAGTTTCGGTGAACTTGCCTCATCTTGGCCTTCACATAATAAATCGTGGTTTCAACTTGCACAAGTAGGCTTGAAGATAAAGATACGAACCCACATAGCTAAAGGGAATTATCCCGACGAGTCGAATTGAGTTAGAATATGAAAAACATCCAATGGTCGGCTTAGAGTTGGTGCACGGCATGTTTTGAAAAAGACACTCGGTCCTTCGTCCCGTGGCTTGGGAGAAGGAAGTTGGTTGAGTAGACAAGTTATAATCGCAGCCTAAGTCATAGGCGTCGCCCTTCGTTCCACGGCTTGGGAAGAAGTAAAGTTGGCCTTGACACAAAAACTAAGAAATAGCCTAAGTCTTAGGCGTCGCCCGCATAAATGCTTCATAAAGCATGCACGGTCCCATCGTCCGGGGCTTGGCATAGCTTGACTTGCCCAAGAGTTAAATTGCGTCACACGACTGCTGGCGCAAGTCTATGTACCCAATGACTTGGTCGTTCAAAGTGGAACGGTGCACGGCACGTTCCCTCGGAGCAAGGCTCGATGCAGCCTTTGCTCGATAAGTGTAGGCTTGAGTAAGTTGGCAAAGTTATGTCGGTCGACCTAAGTCGTTCAATTACTGTCCCGCTCATTTTGCGGTTGTCAACTTAAATAGTCCCACGATCCCACGGCCCGCCATATAAAGTATGACTTGGGCGATAGCGCCGCGTAGAGCGGAAGTCGAGTTGAGGCACGATTGCACGATCCTAGAGTTTTTAAAGGCACGGGCCACGATTGATTAGTTGAGTTTGGAAAGTGTCTAAATAAGTTGTTGTCTTGAGTTAAAAGAAAGGAAGAAAGAAAGAAATGCTCACGACTGGATCGTTGAGGCAAGAAAGAACAATGCTCGCGACTACGGGTCGTCGAGGCAAGATCTCAGATGTGAGAAATGGCACTAAAAGAGATGGCACTAAAAGAAAGGGTAACACCAGAAGTGAATGACTATGTGAGACGTCAGTTTGAGTCGGTCTTGCATGGTCATGGACAACTTGTCGACAAGGTAGAGTTTCCCCGAATCGGCAACCTGTGGCGCCACGGGACCGATTGCGGCCTAAGGAAACATAAAGGCTCTGGGAGCCAAAAAGCTGCGCCTGGGGCAAAGTATTCGGTGGACGCGGAATAGGGCTAGCTACCCAAAGAAGGTCCATCCTATACTCAGCAAAAAGGAGTCCACTATGGCTCTGAGAGTCAGTGACCAAATCATATAGATGAGTCGGCATAGCGGCAGATCCGCGGGTATGCCTTTGGATTGAGTTGAGTTGTCGAAGGTGTATACAAGCTAGAATACTAGTGTTGGACTTAAAGAATGGCTACAACATAGGCGACGTGCTTCGGCACGAGATGTGGCATTGAGTCTTGAGTTCGGCATATAGTTGCATAAGTTGGTTGAGTTGTTTGAGTGTAAGTCGGGAAACCGCGCAAGGCAAAGTCAGTCGTGTGACACTAAACCCACAAGTCTTGATTGGGTCAGTTGGCGATCAAAGTAAACAAAAAGGGGCCGCGAGGCGGCGATATGGTTGAGTCGCACTGAGTTGCGAGGCACGGCACGAACGAGTTATAGCACGGTCATAAGGAAATTGGGTACTACCGCGTAGTTGCGTCTCTGATTCTGGCCAAAAGGCAAGCACGACCCGATAGGTTAACGTTGTGGCACGAGAAGTGGTCTAGAGGCAAAGTATGAGTAACGTTGACATTGCAAGCATGGGATGGTTTTGACACACAAGTGCGCCAAGGCGCCGGTCCTAAAACTGAACCTAAGGCAAGAGTAGAAAGACAATCGAAAAGGGATTTAAGCTGCACAAAGTAAATGAACGTGTAGGTTTTGTATGGTGGGCGAGAAGCTCACTCCACCAGTACAGTGGTACTGACACCCACACAGTGTTTATGTGCAGGCACAGGTAGAAGCTCGTGGCGCGGAGTTCGCTTGGATGCGTCGAGGCACGGAGTTCCTTGGCGATTCGAAGCGTGCGGCCGCATGGAGTAAAGACTTATACGGGACATAATGTATGGACATCGCCTTCCGAAGCTTCCGCTGGATCGACAAATATTGAGAGATGAGAGAGAGAGCAGAGTGAACTTGTAATGAGAGAAAAGTGAGCTTGAGTGAGCTTCAGAGACTTGTAACATTGGCCTTGCGCCCCAAATGTAACCGTTGTTCCAATATCAATAAAGAGTTTCTTTTGAATAACTTGTGTTTGGTTCTTATTCCGCTGCTATAAATCAATGTCTCTGCACGGGACTTCTGTGCGACGACCTCGTCGCCGCGCTGAAATCGGCCGTTATGGAACCCGCCTTGCACGAGCGCAATCTAGGCTCGTGCGGCATCACGCCTTAGCGAGGACGATCGCTCCTACGGGAGCGGGGCGTACATAATGGTATCAGAGCACGGCTTTACGTCCTTGGATAACCGATTGAATTCTTTAACTCGTTGTTTCCGCAAACTCTGTTGATTCCGCAAAGTTAAAATCGTTGGTGCGCTCTCTCAAATGACCCATGGGATGTCCATACAATAAGTCTATCTATTTTGCAAAACATAGGTGAACAGTTTTTGGATAAGAAAACAAAAAGATGGTTTACGTAAGCACGGTTGGCTAAGTCGGCTGGACATATACACCAAAGTTGTGTCGACCTTAGAAAAGTCGAGTGCGGGAATTGAATAGCGTCGAGCTAGAATGAGTTGAACTCGATTGAGTAAAGTAAGATGAGTATCGATAGGGATGCTATCGAGCGACGGTATCGTCGATGCGATATAGGTGAGCGTGCTTGGAAATAGAGGAATGGGTCGAACGGGATTCAAGGAAGTCGATTTTGATTCGAACCGATGTGTTAAGGATTTGTTGAATGACTTCATCCCTGAGTGGTGTATGCGATAGCCTCAGGGATGTCGATCGAATCGAGGATTCGGGGGTGTCGATGAGTCTATCAGCAAGCGTCACGTTATGCAAAGCCATAGATTGAGTATCAATGAATAAGTCTTAGTCTTGAAGTTTGATGAGTGGATTCGAACAACCTAGAATTGATGCGCACGGAATGTGCACGGGATTGAGGATTACGCAAGTATGAAACGAAAATGATTGAGTAGGTGAAATCAAATCGAGGAAAGTTAGGGTGTACGAATGGACGACTTAATCGAGGAAATTGATACGGATCGTATACGAAAAGTTAGCACGACAGGTGGATAGCGTGCATGAAAGTTTGGATTTTGAAGTTACGCAAATGACTCAAAGGATTGGATTGAATGTTGCTCGATGATTGAGTTAGCAGAGGATTGATACGAATTGAGAAAATACGTTGGTCGGTGACTTAAGATAGACGGATGAACAATACGCGAATTTGAGTTTGAGAAATTCGATATTGCGAATGATTTGAGGGATAATGATCGGAATTGGTGTTATGAATGTCGAGGAAATCCAGTTGGACGATAGCACCATTCGCACGATTCAGAATTTGGTTGCAAAGGAAGATCGTCAGGTTACGCATATCGTCGATGGTATTGAGACGTATCAAAGATCGCTATGCGATAACTCGGGGTACTCTAACTCAGCGAAACGATCGTGCAAGTGTTATTGTCGATTGGATGCTATGTTTTGGATTTTGATTGAGATGAATGTTGGATGAAAGTGATCGTGTCTTGATGGTTATGCGGATGGCCACAACGTCGACGATCTTGTCTTGCACGTAACTCTAGCCGCACATGCGTTGCGTCGGATTTGGGGCGATCGTTCCGCGTGAGCGCTGACATGGTGATTCATGTCGCGGGAATGATCGAACTCGAAAAATCAGGATGCGGCAACTTTGATTGTCTCGACTTGTCGGTTCGATACAAATGAAGATTCGAGGATGTTTTGACTTGTGATCGATGAATGAAATGAACTTGAGGATTGAGTAGGTCCAATCCGCGCATCGAGAATGAATTAGTCTAGACACAAAACAAGAGTTACGTCCCGATGAGAATGACTATCTCGCGGGAGCGTGCATGGTGATTCATGCCCACCGCGGTTAATCTGACTCGCGTGAGATCGGGGCGCAACATGTTGTTAAGCTAGACGACCTTGTGATCGATTTCGTGAATTGGAATAGATGACTTCGGAAATGTGGATTATGGTTTAGCGGTGAATTACGTAGTAGTGTGCTTGACTTGGAAGGGTTTGATAGGCAGATTATGTCGAACGTGTTCGAAGAGATAGACCATGCTAGATGGCTTATTGAACGGGCGATATTGATACGTCGAGAATTTGGTTGAACGTGAGTTGTAGGATGGCTTTGCTAAATGACTCAGGCCCCGTGCGGCGAATGTTGGGATGTGCGTAGGAAATCGATGCTCGATGTTTAAAAATCGGAGTGATGCAAGCTTGGGTAGAAAAACCTGTACTATCAACTTGGTTTGACCTTAGGATGGGGTCAGTGTTGATATTGTTGTTTGGGAACTATGATTCCAATACTGACGAATGACTTTAGCCAAAAGACATAGCCTAGCGAATAGGCGGACGTCCCGGCGCAAAGCGATAGAAGTTATGGTGGCACCACTCGCGAGCTCGGTTGAGATGCATGTATATCAGGGACGCTTGAATACGTGCACGAATCCGACTTGAGTGGCGATGGCGGATTCTCTATCACAAGGCTTGCTGAAATGCATGTATTTTGGGGACGCCTAGAATATGTGCACGATCCAACCAAATGATATGTTGAATCAAGTGAGACTTGAGGAATAGAAAAGTGTTGAGGATTTTGAAATAGAGATTCGAAGAAAAGATTGAGGGTAGTACGAGCGTGGCTCGGATTGAGGAAACGCATAGGCGTAGTGTATGCGAGAGTTCTAGAAAGGCAAGTAAAGTGGTAAGTCAATAAGTAAGTACTCAGTAAGTCTCGAGGACGAGACTTGTTCTGAGTGGTGTATGTTGTAGTGCCCCGTCCCTCAGTCAATCGGAGGAATCAAAACGCCGACGGCGTTCGGACTTGGCCTTGCGACGGCCGTTTGAAGACATCGCTCAGGTGGGGTAGTTTCGGTGAACTTGCCTCATCTTGGCCTTCACATAATAAATCGTGATTTCAACTTGCACAAGTAGGCTTGAAGATAAAAGATACGAACCCACATAGCTAAAGGGAATTATCCCGACGAGTCGAATTGAGTTAGAATATGAAAACATCCAATGGTCGGCTTAGAGTTGGTGCACGGCATGTTTTGAAAAAGACACTCGGTCCTTCGTCCCGTGGCTTGGGAGAAGGAAGTTGGTTGAGTAGACAAGTTTATCGCAGCCTAAGTCATAGGCGTCGCCCTTCGTTCCACGGCTTGGGAAGAAGTAAAGTTGGCCTTGACACAAAAACTAAGAAAGCCTAAGTCTTAGGCGTCGCCCGCATAAATGCTTCATAAAGCATGCACGGTCCCATCGTCCGGGGCTTGGCATAGCCTTGACTTGCCTAAGAGTTAAATTGCGTCGCACGACTGCTGGCGCAAGTCTATGTACCCAATGACTTGGTCGTTCAAAGTGGAACGGTGCACGGCACGTTCCCTCGGAGCAAGGCTCGACGCAGCCTTTGCTCGATAAGTGTAGGCTTGAGTAAGTTGGCAAAGTTATGCCGGTCGACCTAAGTCGTTCCAATTACTGTCCCGCTCATTTTGCGGTTGTCAACTTAAATAGTCCCACGATCCCACGGCCCGCCATATAAAGTATGACTTGGGCGATAGCGCCGCGTAGAGCGGAAGTCGAGTTGAGGCACGATTGCACGATCCTAGAGTTTTTAAAGGCACGGGCCACGATTTTGTTAGTTTGGAAAGTGTCTAAATAAGTTGTTGTCTTGAGTTAAAAGAAAGGAAGAAGAAAGAAATGCTCACGACTGGATCGTTGAGGCAAGAAAGAACAATGCTCGCGACTACGGGTCGTCGAGGCAAGATCTCAGATGTGAGAAATGGCACTAAAAGAGGAATGGCACTAAAAGAAAGGGTAACACCAGAAGTGAATGACTATGTGAGATGTCAGTTTGAGTCGGTCTTGCATGGTCATGGACAACTTGTCGATAAGGTAGAGTTTCCCCGAATCGGCAACCTGTGGCGCCACGGGACCGATTGCGGCCTAAGGAAACATAAAGGCTCTGGGAGCCAAAAAGCTGCGCCTGGGGCAAAGTATTCGGTGGACGCGGAATAGGGCTAGCTACCCAAAGAAGGTCCATCCTATACTCAGCAAAAAGGAGTCCACTATGGCTCTGGGAGTCAGTGACCAAATCATATAGATGAGTCGGCATAGCGGCAGATCCGCGGGTATGCCTTTGGATTGAGTTGAGTTGTCGAAGGTGTATACAAGCTAGAATACTAGTGTTGGACTTAAAGAATGGCTACAACATAGACGACGTGCTTCGGCACGAGATGTGGCATTGAGTCTTGAGTTGTCGGCATATAGTTGCATAAGTTGGTTGAGTTGTTTGAGTGTAAGTCGGGAAACCGCCGCAAGGCAAAGTCAGTCGTGTGACACTAAACCCACAAGTCTTGATTGGGTCAGTTGGCGATCAAAGTAAACAAAAAGGGGCCGCGAGGCGGCGATATGGTTGAGTCGCACTGAGTTGCGAGGCACGGCACGAACGTTATAGCACGGTCATAAGGAAATTGGGTACTACCGCGTAGTTGCGTCTCTGATTCTGGCCAAAAGGCAAGCACGACCCGATAGGTTAACGTTGTGGCACGAGAAGTGGTCTAGAGGCAAAGTATGAGTAACGTTGACATTGCAAGCATGGGATGGTTTTGACACACAAGTGCGCCAAGGCGCCGGTCCTAAAACTGAACCTAAGGCAAGAGTAGAAAGACAATCGAAAAGGGATTTAAGCTGCACAAAGTAAATGAACGTGTAGGTTTTGTATGGGTGGGCGAGAAGCTCACTCCACCAGTACAGTGGTACTGACACCCACACAGTGTTTCATGTGCAGGCACAGGTAGAAGCTCGTGGCGCGGAGTTCGCTTGGATGCGTCGAGGCACGGAGTTCCTTGGCGATTCGAAGCGTGCGGCCGCATGGAGTAAAGACTTATACGGGACATAATGTATGGACATCGCCTTCCGAAGCTTCCGCTGGATCGACAAATATTGAGAGATGAAGAGAGAGCAGAGTGAACTTGTAATGAGAGAAAAGTGAGCTTGAGTGAGCTTGAGAGACTTGTAACATTGGCCTTGCGCCCCAAATGTAACCGTTGTTCCAATATCAATAAAGAGTTTCTTTTGAATAACTTGTGTTTGGTTCTTATTCCGCTGCTATAAATCAATGTCTCTGCACGGGACTTCTGTGCGACGACCTCGTCGCCGCCGCTGAAATCGGCCGTTATGGAACCCGCCTTGCACGAGCGCAATCTAGGCTCGTACGCATCACGCCTTAGCGAGGACGATTGCTCCTACGGGAGCGGGGCGTGACAACAGCAAATTCTAAGGGACGCCGATGAGCATCGACCCAATGGCGCTGGCGGTCCTGGACAACTCGGAGGTGATCTCTGACCTTCCTGACCACTTCAACCGTCTGGGAAATCAATTCGGGTCTGAGCATCTGCCTCTTTCCGACATCATCCCATGCTAGCGGGGATCTGTACTTCCTGCCATAAAGAGCCTCGAAGGGTGCCATCTGGATACTGGCCTGATAACTGTTGTTGTACGAGAATTCTACCAGGTGTAGATAATTTTCCCACGAACCACCGAAGTCAAGGGTACAGGATCTCAACATATATTCAAGAGTCTGGATTGTGCGCTCTGATTGACCATCCGTCTGCGGATGATAAGCTGAGCTGAATTAAAGACGAGTCCCCAAACTCTTCTGCAAGCTGCGCCAAAAGTGTGATGTGAATCTTGAATCCCTGTCCGAGGTGATGCTGACTGGCATACCGTGAAGCCTGACGATCTGCCTGAGATACATCTCTGCTAACTGCGCCGTCGACTGTCCAACTCTGAATGGGAGAAAGTGTGCCATCTTGGTAAGCCTGTCCACAATTACCCAAATAGCATCTCTGCCGGCCGGAGATCTGGGCAATCCGGTCACGAAATCCATGGTTATATGTTCCTATTTCCATTCTGGGATCGGTAAGGGTTGAAGAAGTCCAGCGGGCCTCCGATGTTCAGCTTTAACCTGTTGGCAAACCAAACACCGAGAGACAAACCGGGCTATCTCCCTCTTTATGCCATTCCACCAGAAATGCTGACGAATATCACGGTACATCTTCGTACCACCCGGATGAATAGAATATTGTGAACTGTGGGCTTCTGTCATGACTTTCCGTCTGATATCTCCACAGGGTACACAAAGACGAGTGCCGTGCCAAAGTGTACCATCTTCATGGATACATAACTCTGGCCTTCTTCCTGCTTCACACTCTGCTCTGAGTCGCTGGATCTTGGAATCTGTTGACTGCGCCACCCGGATTCTCTCAACTATGCTGGACTGAACCTGTAGGCTGGCCATCAATGCCACGCTGGTTGGAAGAACCACTTCAATTCCCATCTTCTAAAGATCTGCCAATAATTCTAGTTACGCCGTCAGGAAATAAACTCCGGCTCTCCTGCTCAATGCATCTGCTACAACGTTGGCCTTCCCGGAATGATACTGCAAATCCATCATAGTCCACTAGTAGCTCGAGCCATCTTCTCTGCCGCATATTAAGGTCCTTCTGGGTGAAAACATACTTCAGGCTCTTATGATCAGTAAAGATCTCCACTCTATCTCCGTACAAGTAGTGTCTCCACAACTTTAAAGCAAACACTACCGCCGCCAATTCCAAGTCGTGGGTCGGGTAATTCTTCTCATGATCACGTAGTTGACGTGACGCATAAGATATTACCTTCCCATACTGCATCAAGACACACCCCAATCCTCTGCCTGAAGTGTCGCAATAAACTGTGAATCCTCCGGTCCCATCTGGAAGGGTAAGAATGGAAGCCGTTACCAAACCTCGCTTCAACTTCTCAAATAATTCCTGACACTCTGCTGTCCAAACAAACGGCACATCCTTGCGGGTCAACTGGGTCATCGGCGCTGAAATCCTTGCGAAATCTGAAATAACCGCCGGTAGTAGCCGGCCAATCCAAGGAAGCTGCGAACCTCTGCCACTGAGCTGGGTACCGGCCATGACTCGATAGCCACAATCTTCTGGGGATCCACTTCTACTCCTCCTCGGGTAATGATGTGACCCAAGTATGATATCGATCGAGCCAGAACTCGTATTTACTGAACTTGGCATACAACTGATGCTCCCTAAGCGTTTGGAGGACGACTCTGAGATGCTGCTCATGCTCTGCTTCACTCTTGCTGTAAACCAGGATGTCATCTAGGAACACAATCACAAATTGATCCAAGTAAGGCATGAAAATGTGATTCATGAGGTCCATGAATACGGCCGGCGCATTGGTCGCTCCAAAGGGCATAACAAGGAACTCCCAATGCCCATACCTCGATCTGAATGCTGTCTTCGGGATGTCCTGCTCTCTGACTCTGATCTGGTGGTATCCCGACCGCAAGTCGATCTTCGAGAACACTGAAGCCCCTCTGAGCTGATCAAACAAGTCATCTATCCTCGGAAGAGGGTATCTGTTCTTGATTGTCACCGAATTCAAGGTACGATAATCACACATAGCCTGTACGTACCATCCTTCTTTTTCACAAGAAGCATCGGGGCTCTCCAAGGCAATCCACTTGTACGGATGAATCCCTTGGTCTTGAGTTCTTCAATCATCTTATATAAAATCTCCAACTCTGAAGGCGCCATCCTATAGACTCGTTCTGATACTGGTGTTGTCCCGGGAATCAAGTCTATAGTGAACTCAATCTCCCGTTCCGGCGGCATCCCTAGAAGCTCCTCTGGAAAGACATTTGGAAACTCTTCAACTATCCGGGGTAACTGCACTGCTGCTACTGCCATCCGCAATGCTGGGGAAGATGGCTCCACTGCGCCTCTGGAAAACGAAAACTCTGGCTCGTCGGGGATACTAAAGACAACTCTGCCAATATGGCAGTCTATCCTAGCATACTGGTTCCTCAACCAATCCATGCCTAGGACTATATCATAGTCTGCCATAGAAACTCTATGAATCTAGCGGGGAACTCCCTACCGCTAACTACGATCCGACACGAGGAAAACACTCGATCTACTCCCACAAGGCCATTACCAGTAAGTATATTGAGCCTCACTGATAATGACTCGGGCTCCAATCCTATCCGTGTCGCGAATCGTGCAGACATAAATGAATGCGATGCACCAGAATCAAATAATACAGACGCTGGAGAGGAGTTGACGAGAATAGTACCTGCCACAACCTTACCTGGTGCAACTTCTTCTTCCATAGCCATCATCATGGCCTGACCTTGTCCTCTGGCTGCTGGTCCCCTCTGCTGGAAACCTCTCTGCCTATTCTGGGTCTGAGCTTGGGCTTGTGCAAACTGCTGGGGGTGTTGTTGCTGGAATGCCTGAGACTGAGGCGGCAAGGGCCTCGAACACTGATACTGCTGCTGCTGAACAGGTGCTGGGGCCGGTCCTCTCACCGAAGAGCTAGAAGGGTTGGATGTTGATGAACCATCCCTATTCGGACAAGCCCCTATCCTATGATCTGCTGCTCCACAAACCAGGCACAATCCCTGCGCCCTGCGACAGTCTGCCACCACATGTCCTGGCTTTCCGTAATGAGAATATCCCATCGCAAAAGTCTGTTTCTGCTTCTCTGCTGCTGCGGGTACGTCGGGATCGAATGCTGAATCGACGTTACTGAGGCCGCCCGCCTCGGAGTTCCAATGGTCAATCCCCTAGCTGTCGGGGCTAGAGCTGATGATTGGTGCATCTGACTGTGGGACCGCTTCCTACCTCCGGTCCTATCCACGATCCTCTGGGAGGTGTACTCATGCCTCCTAGCTGCTCTCAAGACTGCATCGAACGTCTGGTGCTCGAACTGCTCAACCGCCAACAAGATCTCCAAATGCAGTCCCTGCTGGAACCGCTGGGCCCTATCAAACTCGGTCGCCACCAAGGTGGAGGCAAACCTACTGAGTCTAGAAAACTCCGATGCATAACTGTCGACCGTTCTGTCTCCTTGCTTCAAGTTGGTAAATCTGGTCTGCAGGTCGTACCGAGCCACAGCATCAAAATACTTCGTCTGGAATCTCTCTCTAAATACTGCCCAAGTAATGGGTGCCACTAATCTCATGGCTTGCACTGCCCACCACTGCGAGCCAAGTCCAACAACTGCAGGCGTACCACCGCCACCTTCTCATTCTCGGGTGTCCCTGCTTCCAGAATCACTTCGGTATCCTGAAGCCATGCATCCGCGGCAATCGCATCCTCGCTGCCGTCGAAGAAAGGAGGGTTCAAGCGCTTGAAGCTGTTTGCCGCCTGGTTCCCTGGATGTCCGCCTCGGGTCAAAGCATCTTGAACTGTCTGGTGCAGGGCGTCGCTTCGACGATCCTGGAAAGCTATCAAGGTTCTGATGAGGCCTACTAAGGTACCATCATCTGGCTCTATGGGCTGGACGGGCCGAACTGGTGACTCTCCTCCAGTAGGTATCACTCTGGAGGTGACTCCGGAATGCTGGGCTTGATCTCCAGGTTGCTGCTGGTCCACGGGAGGTGCTCCTCCTTGCTGATCGTCAGGGTCAGGCACAGTGCCGCTGAGGAAGACGACACAGGAAACAATAAGGAAGGACCAGGACAGATCAACGATACAAGCATGTAATTAGGGCAAAAATTTCAGGGATTTGAAAATACGGGCGAGATCAAGGGCGAATATTGATTGAGACATCTATTCGGTAAACCCTCACATTTCTTGATTGACAAGACCTGCATGGGCCACCACTTAAACCGTGTCACGCCCCAGAACCAGAATACTGGAGAGCGGGGCAGACATAGCCAGCTACGTATATTGAAATGGAAACCACCTCGATATACGGTCACGGCTGTCTAGAAATATGAGGGTTTACTACAAGACAACAGTCTCTATGGTCATGAACAAGTCTAAAGTCTCAATCACAAGCAAGTAAGGTCGCAAGATGTATGATCATTAAATATACAATGATAAGGCGTCCCAAATACTACATATTCAGCTGATCATGAAGCTAGTCGTACAAAATACAAGGACTAGCAAGAGTTAAGTCATACATGATCAACCCTAGGATTTGTTAATCATGTTTACAGCCCGTAGGCAGACAGTAAGTAAAGTGCATCGAGCTAACAGGTGCTCGTAGGCTAAACGCCTCAAAAGAATAACTTTACAATAGAGTGAGCGAAACAAATAGAAACCCACTCGTAGCCCGGGTTCCTTCTAGTCGCCACCATCGGGCTGGAGGTTCGGAAGATCCTCGGAAGCAGCTCCAAAATCTGGCCACACAAAACCAGCTGGGTCAACCCCAGAAAGAGCAAGTGCCACAAGGGGGCCACGAAATAAGAACAAAAGCCAGCAATTAGCACAAGAAAATTTAACATTTAAAACTAGAATTTACGAAAACATGTCAGGATGATATACGACGAGATAATCATGGAACTATTCCGACAGCCAGGTTACAACCCGTAAACCAAACAAGGACCGGGGTCGTAACCCTTCATCTGAACAGAACTTGGTTTCCCACCATTTATCGGCAAGATAATAATGCAAGAAATCAATACAGGGAGCAATCTTGTACTGGATCAAACATGGCTAAACTGGTTATACCTAATTCAATCAATCACGGCCAAGCAGATACTACGGCTTACTACTTTAACTAACTAGGTTATCACATGCCTAATTACTAACAAGATGCAGTGAGATTGTTCCACAGCCACAAGCCCTGCAGACCATCCAGGTTACCCAGGTCGAAAATTAGGGGTTGAATTCAGGTGGGTACATCGTCCGGGGACAAATGTACCCTTAGGTGACTTAGAGGTGCAACACGCGACGGTGTGCTGGAAATGTGCCCTACTCGACGGCAGGCTACAGATCCCAAGAGCGCCCAGGTAACGGGATTGCCTGTAGCTGTGTCATCTCTTCATGACTACTGAGTTATTCTAGTTATTACCTTAATCTATTTTAGTAGGTTTTCTGACCGTGGTACTCAGGAGTCCCATCCTAGACATGATGCAAGACAGGACAAGTGGATTTAACAAGCAAGCAAGAAAGAACTACCCACGGTGTCAAGGCAGGTTAAGTTAAGTTAGCCGTCGCAACAGCGTTAAGATAAATCATGTCAGGATACTGTCAGGAGTGCGCCACGACGGGCCACTATCATGTCAGGTTGGTCATGTCAGGAGTGCACCACTACGGATCACTGTCATGTTATGTTAGTTTCTCGCCATACCATGCCATATACAATAGTCATTCCAAACATATTAAGCAAAATCAAGTTCATGACAAAGGGCTATATAGAAGAGCCAAGCTTAAAGAAATAAGACCAAAACTCCAAGAGCCAATGGGTTAAGCAAGGGGTCAGGGGAGCAGCGTACGCGCAAGACACGCACGCAGGGACAGCGTACGCACAAAGTACGCACGCAGGGAGCTGCGTACGCACAAAAGGCACGCACGCAGGAGAGCTGCGTACGCACAAAAGTCACGCACGCAGGAGAGCTGCGTACGCGAAAAGTCACGCACGCAGGAGAGCTGCGTACGCGAAAAGTCACGCACGCAGGAGAGCTGCGTACGCGAAAGTCACGCACGCAGGAGAGCTGCGTACGCGTAAAAACACGCACGCAGGGAAAGGGTCTTCTTCTCCATGGCTGAGAAGAAGCTCTCATGGCTCCAAAACTTCCAAGCATCACAACTTGGCCATCCGAACTCCAAATCCGGATTTCCAAAGTTCCAACTAAGGTGAAATGGAATTCTCTT